>OY728161.1:331977319-333227319 GCA_963277665.1 Viscum album
GCGCCGTTAGGCTGCGGAGTTTTCGTATGGGATTTTTCATCTCACTTTTATTCCCGTGAGATTTATGCTACATTTGCCTCAAATTCCATTGAGTGGTGTATGTAATTCCCATTATTATACTCTTTGTGTAATATACTTTAGTTTATGATTATTTACATCAGTGATCTATTGTCCTTCTTTCATGGGGTGTATGTTTTGAAAGATACCCAAGTCGGTAAGGGAACCTTTCACCCTCCTCTTTTTTAAAAGACTTCTTTTGTTGGGTCTTTTAATTTACATATTGTTATGTTGGGATATGTTCTCATATATCCTTATTGATGTAAATTTTATGTCCAAGTGATGAGATACACTTTTTATCTCTCATCAACTCATTTTGATGTGATGCCGTTAGGCTGTCAAGGGAACTTTTTATCCCAATTTCGATTTCTTTGGGTTCAACATGTAGTCATTGAATATGTCATCCATTGAATATGTGTGAATGACCTTTTATTGTTTTACACTTAATAGCCACTTATATTGGGTGTATTTATATTTGTCACACATATTTTTGAGATTGATTTGTCCTTAATTTAAGGATACCTTCTCTATAAGGGATTTCATCACATTTGACATTTCTATTGAGGGTTCATTGTTGTTATGCACCAATTCACTCTTATATGGTGTATATACTGTCCTTTGGAGTATTATATCATGAATCCATTTATTCTCATGATATTATAAAGTTATGATTAAATGTTATTCCTCAATTATTGTTTTCAAGTGTCTCTAATTTTTGTAAAACCCCTTTAACCAAAATATCATTTTAAATGTTTTAATTATTTGTTCTTATTAATATCCATGTTTTCAAAATGGTTTTAAGGATTTATTTATATGGATATTAATGGTTTAAAATTTTAATATTCAAGGTGGTATGGGACACTTTGATTCAAAAATATCTTTATTAAATGTTTTAAATGGTTTTAGAAATGGTTTCTTTTTGAATGGATTCATTATTAAATATACTAAAATGTTATATTGTGATTGAAATGTGGAAATGTTATGTTTCATTTATGCATGTTTTATGTGATACATTTAGGTTATGGTTCTTGGGCATTGTTATGAAAACGCGTGGTTCCGTGATAAACTAAGGGCGGGTGAGCCCGATATAGCTCTCCAATGCATTGGGTAACGCGAAGGAGTGAAACGATAAGGTTTCTCTGAAGAGATTTAGGGAATATACTGTGATGGGTATTCCAAACGTAACCAGGAGGGTTACTCCCTACGTAAGAATGTTATGAATGCCTCAAGTTACCTTTATGTATTATGATTTCTATGATTTATTCATGGTTTGATGAGGTATGTTAAAGTGCCTTTGTTTTATGGGTAAAGTATGATTTCATTCTTATGTATATATGAACTCATGTTTTATTTCCATATTTTTATAACTCTTACTGAGCTTTTTATGCTCATCCAAAGTTTTTGAAATGTTTTTCACAGGTCAAGGGAAAGGTATATGATGTGATGATAGTGTCAAGGATGTGTCAAGAAAGAATCCGTGTTATATTTTAAATATGTTACCGTTGATGGGAAGAATGAATAATGTCTTTTATGTAACCACTTTGTTTAAATGTGGAATGTAATGCAAGTTTCATGATCTAATTCTCTAAAACTCTAAACCTGAAAATATCCTCAATGTGTAATCTTGTAATAACTCAAGATAAAGTAAGTTTTAAGGCTGGGGCCTTATAGGAAGACTCTTGGTTATCTATTTGTAAATATATTTTCAATATAAAGGGAATATCCTCCAAAATATATTATCAATTCAATCAAAACTAGTCATTATATTTTTGAATATATTTAGCAATACCTAAGGTGTTCTATAATGAAAACATGGATTTTATGGGTGTGATTTTGTTGGGGCCTCATTGAATGACCTTTGCTCTAACAATTGAAGCATATTTTTCTCTATGATGTAGAATATTTATCATCATAATTGAGTGTGATTTTTTAGTATTGTATGTTTCCAAACACCACAATTTAATCACACCTCTACTTATTCTTTTTTTGTTCATTGGATTTTGTAATCTATTTTCTTCAAAAGAATTATAGGCTTGATATTTATATTGAAACTAAAATAATCATCCAAAATCAAAAAATTATTCATTTTCTGAAGATACTTCCAGTTCAACCAAGTTATATTTGAAGTAAATATATGATTCATGTTATGTTTATGTATTATTTTTGTAAATTATATTTTACCCCTTGTGTAATTCCTCCATTTTTATTCGTAAATGGATATATTGTGTGAGAAATCAATAGGAATGTGTCTAAACATATAAAAGTAACAATAATGAAAGTTGAATCTTGTCATTCTCTATTGATAAATAATTCAAGTGATCTTTGATTACATTCTATTTTTAGGGATTTTTATCATTTAGTGGAAATTATATAGGGGATATACTCTTATATCTTATTTTCACCTCTAAATATGATAAATATGTTAGTATGTTATGATTTTTATAAACCATTATTTGTAAAAAAAATAATTGTGAATTTCAATTCACATTTAAACATAATTTGAAAATAAAAAAAATATAGAACAAATTTTAACATTAAGATTTCATGAATAATATATTTTTATAAATTAATTTTAATCCATTTTTTATTGATATAGGTATATTAACTCATATATCCTATAAAAATATGATTGGAGAAAATTATTAATTCTTTTTTATGAGGAGTCCTATTTTTATAAATCTTGGTTTTAAAATATAATATCCTACATAAGTAATATAATATTGTGTTTTTTATTATAATATCATGTTGATGAACCCTTTTATTTAAAATTAGTCATTTCCTTACACCTTCCGTCATTTATGATTTTTCATCATGTGGATGGATCACCACCTATATTTCATGGAATGATCCCCAAATAATATATTAACAAAAATTATGATTTTTTAGTGGTTTTCATTAATAAATTTCTATTAATTTACTTATGATTCATTTCAAACATAATATCCCTCAATTATACATTTATCTCCGATTGTAATTGGTATATTATAAATTGCATTTACTACATATTCATATATGATATTTATGTTCTTATGGTGTATGTGTTCTTCATCTTCTCACTAGTGCAAGTAAAAATAATATCCTCACTATCAATGCCATTTTTAATTTCTTTATGATTATAAAATGAGTAAATTGAAATGTTAACTTCTTTTCAATTAAAGAGTATCTTCTCATCTTTTCATGAAAATGAATATTAGAGAGTACATTTATCAATCATTATAGTTTACATTTAACTAAATTAATTTCCATCAATTAGTGGTGAATTATTAATATATATTGACATTTATAAGAACATTCAGAATTCCATTAATTCTCGTTTCATTCCTTTCATGAATGTCTTATCCGTTATAACTACCATGTATTCATTGATTGGTAACTCAAAAAATTATTCAAAAATACATATCATGATGCTTTCATAATATTATAAACTATAAAATTAAATCGATAATTGGTTAGAATATTATAAGCGGTAAATACTAGAGCTATGATATTAATTTTTATCCCCCAAGATGTGTTCATCCGTGTAAATTAGTGTTGAATTAGTGTGTATAATATATATATTTTTTAAAAAATTATCATATTCCCTATAAACCAACTCAAAAATAGATGATATTCTTAGATACTGATGCTAACTAATTACTTTAAATTTATATATTGTCTTTTTATTTCTCATTGATGGATGATAAACTTATTATGCATAATTTAATACTAGATTGATGGGAATAATATTTATTTCTTATTTGTTGAAATAAAATTTTAGGTTTCTTTATTCTTCTTATTTTTCTTCTATAATTACAATTTCTAGTAATTATTTAGTAGATAAAATACAGGACTATCACCCACACCTCTTCTCTTTTTATTCATCAGTAGATAATATAATCATTACAAGAATCTATAGCAATGTTATTCACTCATTATAATTCAATTATAAAAAAATTTATGCCATAGTAATTCATTTTTAAATCCCATGTCCTTTACATTTTTTCTCTTCTTATTATTTAGATACACATGAAATATGACTTTGATTTCCCCAAATATTTAAATATGTGAATCTAAATTAAATACTACAACATTATCATCAGTAAGATTATATTTTATTCTTAATGAAAAATTCCCTTTTGTGAATATCAAAAAAATGATCCTACAAATATAAAAATATATCTTCCTATTCTATTCTCCTAAAATATAATTTAGGGACATTCTTGGCCCTCATAATAATTTATTTTTATGACACGAATTCATATATTGTTTTAATTTATACATTATAAATGTCATTTTCTTATGTGATCATGTTCATATTCACACTTTATATTTTAGAATAAATTTGTATCTTAATAAGTAATATAATACTTAGAATATTTCATAAATATCAACATGAATCTAATCATAATAAACTATTAATTGTTATTTTTATTCATTTAGTAAAATTAAATTGTAATTTAGTTTAGTATTATAAGAAAAATATTAAAACCATTTGTTATTATGTGAAAATGAAAATAAATATTAAATAGAATTTTAAATACTTAAGTTAAATATAAATTGCCTTTAAATTATTGTTTCCTGAGTATGTTTTACTTTTATTTGTCGTTTGTAATTATTTTTATTTTCATAAATATACAAGAACATAATCTTATTTGTCTTTAGAATCATTTAAATATATCATAAAATTTTATTTAATCTTTTAGTTACAGGTTACCCATTTACGGCCTTCAAAAATATGATTTTTCATGAATATCCTCGACTTGTTCTTAAGTGATATTATATTTACATAACGAATCAATAATGAAACATGTAATCCTTGGATCGTGGAGTATCAATCTAAAAAATAATTTATAAATATTATAAAATGTCTAAATATTATGAAATAGATTTTCTACACCTTCACCTAAAATATTGAGATATCCCAATGTGTGATGTGTTTCCATGAATCATATTATTGACCACTAACAAAACATATTCAATCTTCCAAGAAAACCTACATATTTATAACTGATTTCCAAATATTTTTTCATCTCATAAGTAATTTAAAAAAATATCTTCAAAAAAATATAAAAAAAATTGGAGTAAATGAATCATATTATAATACATAAATTTATTATTCTATTATTTAAACAACTTTTAAATTATTATAAGTGATTCTTTAAATATTTATAATCTAATGAAACTACACACTATACAATACAACCTTAAATAGTCATTATTATTAATTATATATATATATATTGTTGGTCGGAGTGGACACTCAAGAGGGGGGTGAATTGAGTTCCAATTAAAATTTCTGTTAAAAACAATTTCTATTAAAATTCCCCAATTTCAAAAATAAATTAAACTGTAGTGAATTTATATAGATTATGAAGGTTCAGTTAATTTCTCAAAGATTGATTAATTCTCAGTTAACTTAATCTTATGATTAAATTAACCTTTGAAACTAACTTACTGATTTATAACAAATATAAACACTTGATAATTTAATTATCAAAGTAGCTTTGAAGATAGATTGTATTTCAAAGTAGTAGCAGCGGAATCTGAAATTAAATATGTATAGTATGGATTTAGAGTATAACTACAAACACAGTGAATTAACCAAGAGGTTCAGTCTCAAGCCGAGACTTAGTCCTCTTCCACTTGGTGATCACCTGCCACCAAGCAATTTTATAAAAAGGATTGATACACAGCCTGTAACGGGCTTTACAACAGTTTTCACAAACTGCCCAGGTTTGACAACCTCTGCCACAGTTATACGTGGGAAAACAGACAACAGCAGCAAGCTGTCCAGGTCACAAGACCTCTACCACTATCCACAGTGGGAAATGGGGTGTAAAAGGGTTTGCTGAGGATTTACAAATCCTCCAGTGAAAGTACAGGAGTCAGTGTGTGTGTTTAATATAGCAGATAACACACACTGCTCAAAAGGTAGAATAAATCACAGAACAAGAGATGTAGAGTTTAGAAGTAGTTCTGGTGATCTCAGTGTAGCTCTTGACTCCTTTGTATTCGATCAGAAGTGAGTTTGAGTCCGCTTCTCGTTTCTGTTCTAGAAACAGAGTGTCGTATGCTCCAGGTTCACAGGTAGTGAGAATGTAGTCGATGATGTTCTTCAGGGTTCTTCGTGTATGCACATAACACTTCTCTGTGTTCTTGATGGAGCTCGTTTTTGTTTTCTTGTGTTTCTGGTACACGACGCCCTTCACTGGTTCGCATGCTCTGTGTATTCGTTGTATGTTTGGGCAGCGTAGTCTTCTCGTATTTATCTCCCGACAGGGGACAGAAAAGATTTCTTTTCAGCAGGTACGAGGTACGGGTTCCTGACATCCGACAACCTTTATCAGATATTTGACAAATCATCAAAATGTATGATATGACCGTTAGATAAATTAAATAAATTAAATAAATTAAATATAGGAAATAAAGAAGTTAAAACAGTGAGTCGAGAATGTATGTCACTGTTGACTTCAACTGTGGTCTTCCAACTGTGGACTTCCAACTGTGGACTTCCAACTGTGGACTTCCAACTGTGGACTTCCAACTGTGGACTTCCAACTGACTGCTGACTTCAACAAAGGGGCTTGCTGTCTGTAGGCTTGCAATGGTAGCTTTTACTCCATGTAGCTGTAGCCTTTCTAACTGTAGACTTGTAACATCAAATTTGTAGAGCTGTAACCTTTGTCAACTGTAGACTTCGATCATCTGTAGACTTAGTAGACAGAAGCTGTCTAACTGTAACCTTGACTGTAGACTTATGACTGTAGACTAGTTCATCTGCGAACTTGTTTCAACTGTAGACTTGTTCGACTGTGAACTTGAGCAGAGATAACTTTGAACAGGAGTCTTGTAACTGTGACCTTCGTCTGTGAGCTTTGACAATAGATAGCAGTAGACTTGTAACTGTAAGCTAGTATTAGTCTTCGACTGTAACCTTGTGACTGTGAGTCTTCGACTGTAACCTTGTGGTGACAGTTAACTGTATCTGTGACTTTGAAAATAAAACTCTGACTGGTAGCTAACAATACCAAACTTATGTAAATGCTAATGTAAGCTGTTACAGTAAAGTTATGAGAGTAAGAATATGAACTGTTTAGAATAAAATACGTTTAAGCATAGAATAATAAGATTAATGCAAAGGTTTAATACATCATAATTAATGTTTAAGCATGATTTGGGATTATCAAAACAGGTGATTCCAACAATCTCCCCCTTTTTGATAATCACAAATTATGTCAGTATGAAATATAGAAGTATCAGAGAGAAGTGTGCAAAACACAGTATTGGCAATATGAGCACAAAAATTAGGTATAATCCGCAAGGATTTCTCCTCTCTGTATAGGTTCATTTCTCCCTTGAGTTTCCCTATTTCTCCCCATTTCTCCCCGTATCTATTTCTCTTTATTTCTCCCCCTTTGTGATTAACAAAAAGAAAGACAGAGAGAGAGAAAAGAAACATTGTATTAATAAGGAGTACAATACATGACCCAAAACGAGAATACATGATCCCTATCAAAAAAAACATAAACAGACTCAATCCTCTTCATCTGGAGGTAAGGGATCTTTTCCTTTGGATGAAGAAGATGGAGCAGGAGGTGAAGGATCAACAGGCTGAGGAATGGCAGCAGGAATGTCTGGAGGGGCAGCAACAGAGGCTCCTGAAGGCCGGTAGTGAGTAGCTTGCCGAGGGATCAGTGGTCTAAGGCTTCTGAGGGATTCAGCAGGAGACATTATGGAAGAACCACTGGGGTTGGAGACAGGTAGGGAAGGAGGAACTATAACAGGTGTGCAATCCACATGAAGAAAAGGTAGGAGCAGATTCCTGAAATCCATGATAATGTTTCCTCCTCTGTCCATGGCAGATAAGAAGTCATCTTTGTTTTCCAAGAATTTATCCAAAGCCGGGGTCAACTCTCGTAGCTTGCTAACTTGTTCTTTGAAGGCTTGAGTTACAGGAGGCAGCTTCATAGTTTCTAGCATGAGCTTGAAGTGGTTGGTCAACTGATGCTTGGTGAAAATCCGATCAAAGTAATAATCCACTTTACTTTTGATGGCCTCCTGAGAAGCAGTAGCAGCCTGCAGGTGCTCACGAACAAAACCACTGACTTCTCTTGTAGTAGCAAGAATCTGTAGGTCTGATGTGTCATTTGCACGGGCCTGAGTAAGCTCTTCTCTGAGAAGGCTTCTAAACTGCTCAAGGTCCACAGGAGAGCTAGATGAAGGAAGGGACTTGACTGAGAATGCCACTGTCTCCTTGAAAGACTGAGTCAGATTTCCTATCACTTTCTGAATGACAGCATCCTGATTGCTGAAGTGTTCTTTGACTGAATTCTTGAAACGCTCAAACACTTCCACAAATTGTTTGATCACCTCTTTGATGTACCGAATCTCAGCGGCCACTTGAGTTTGAGAACTGCTCATGGCAGTCAAAGAAGCAACTGATTGTCTTAGGGCAACCACAGCTTCAGTCCAGCTTTCAATCTGAGTATGACATACTTTAACTTCATTCATCGTTTCTTTTACTGGGCTTGCCACAACACAGCCCAGGGATAATTCTAAAGATTGCTCCACATTTTTCAGCTCATCAAAAAGACTGGTTTTCAACTCTTCCATGGATTGTCTTATAGCCTCCTTCATTTCAACCTTTAAGGATTCAAGGTCCTCCTTGGTTGCCAATTTGTCAGTCTCAAGCATTGGAAGGTTGTTAGTCAGGATAACTGGATCCCTTGGTGGCTTGTCTTCCTCATCCGAATCTTCATAGTTAAGTCCAAGGACCATATATCCTGGATCTGATGACCATCCTTCTATATCATAAAGTACAGAGACTGAACCAAAATGCTCCCCCTCACTTGGAGCTTTCTCTTGAGCATTTTCCTCTATCTGTTCGGCTTTGGGTAACTCTATATTTTCTTCTGCAGTCCCAGCAGGTTCGACTGTAGTTTCCTCTGTTGGTTCAGCAGTGAGGTTAGCCTCTTTCTCTGTTGAGTCAACGATGTCTTCCATATCAACAACAGTGGATGCCACTCCTGCTTCCTCGTCAGACACCGACTTAATTGTATAGCCTATTGGAGGGCTCAAACTGAGCTCTTTTTCTTTCTCTTCATCATTGTCCTCTTCTTCAGTTTCAGCAACATTTTCATTTTTCTCATTCTTAGCCCCAGCCTCTTCTGTCTCAACAGTTTCATCCTCTTCAGAGGTATCTCTGACAACGTATTGAGATTCATCTTCTTCTTCTTCAGTAGACTCGGTGTCACTGTCCCTTAGAACAGTCTCCCTACTTGGCAGTTCTTTTGAAGGGCTCGCTGTTCCAAAAGTTATTGTCCTGACAGGACTGTGAGGTAGCTCAGGGTCACTCCCATCATCAATGGGGGTGTTCTCTCTTGTAGGGTCACTAGCTTCTTCAGCCTCCTCTTCATCTGAATACACAGGTTCTGGCTCATCAGGTTTTAAGCCTGGATCTCTTTTGTTTCTTGGCCTAGATGGATGAGTAGAGGGATCAAAATTCTCATAAATTTTCTCTTCATCATTCACCCATTCTTTTTTCCAAGGATTCCAGCTGATCTTCATGAATTTGCAGATTACCTTTGAGATACAGACACTGTTTTTAGCCACAATTACTTCTTCTTGATTTCCAGCTACACCCTTTACTTTCAGCATCACCGAAATAAGCTTAGCATGAAACAAGGCATTGGATTTTGAGCTGGCCTTAATCATATCTTCCATCTGTGCCATCAACAACCTACATAGGTTGATCTTCCTTCCATGCTTCAGTAAGTACATCAGGAATATGTCCTGGTACTTCAGTACTGCAAAGTCTCCTCTTCTGGGACTTAGTACATGCTGAACAAACTTAAACAGAAGTCTATCTTCTCCATTCATCTCGGCAGCAATAATCTTCCTTAACTTACCATCACCTGTCAGTTCTTCCAGAGCCTTCTTATACTCAAATATTCCACTATCCGGAGGAGCTACTCCAGAATAGTAGTCATATATTCCTTCATGAGGAACTCTTAAACAGGCAGCCCATTCGACAGAAGAGAAACTAACTTCATTGCCGTTTACTCTGGATATTAGTCTATGCATATCATCCTCCTCTTCGAACCTTAGGAATTCATAGAATTCTTTCACAAGTTTTGGGTAGTACGGTCCATTGTTGTTGGTGAAGCATTCGGTCCATCCTTGCACATTTAGTGCTTCCAGTACTAACGATTTGCTCGACAACAACCATTCTTCACTTAGCTCCTTTTCCGCAAAGATTTCTCTCTTGGTCAGATGCGGGTTTGCAAGTCTTGTTAGGGTATTACTGGTGCCACTGGATTTGGCTCGAGTTCTCTTCGGCATTGGTGCATCTTCGTTGACAGTCGGGGGTCGCTTTGTTCTGGCCATTGGAACTGAATGAGGTTTCGAGGTTCGGTTGAAGGTTTAGGGTTTAGGACTTGAGAGAGCAAGGGTCGAGATGAGTGGATTGAGATATGTTCGATGTTCTCAATTTTATCATTTAGGGATTTAGAAATAAAAGTATAAAGAAAAGAAACGGTTCGAATTCCCGCAAAAATAAAATAAGATTAAACAGCGAAACAGCCTACAGAGAGATGTAACAGTGAGGTACACCGGTGAGGTCTAACTGTGAGGTTTCAACTGTGAGGTTTCAACTGTGAGGTTTCAACTGTGAGGTTTCAACTGTGAGGTTTAACTGTGAGGTTTCAACTGTGAGGTTTCAACTGTGAGGTTTCAACTGTGAGGTTTCAACTGTGAGGTTTCAACTGTGAGGTTTAACTGTGAGGTTTAACTGTGAGGTTTAACTGTGAGGTTTCAACTGTGCTATAATTAATCATACCTAACTCATGTTTGATGTAACTTAATCTCTCAGAATTCAAAGGCTTTGTAAAAATATCAGCTAACTGATGTTCAGTGCCAATGAACTCAAGAGTGATATCACCTTTTTGATAATGATCCCTCAGAAAGTGATGTCTCACATCAATATGTTTTGTCCTAGCATGAGATACTGGATTTTTAGAAATGTTAATAGCACTTGTATTGTCACACCTTATAGAGACATGTTTGAATTGATATCCATAGTCTAGCAAAGTGTGTTTCATCCACAAGATTTGTGCACAACAGCTACCAGCAGCTATATACTCAGCTTCGGCAGTAGACAGTGCAACAGAATTCTGCTTCTTACTACACCAAGATACTAGTGACTTGCCTAAAATGTGACATGTTCCAGAGGTGCTTTTTCTATCTAACTTGCAGCCATCAAAATCAGCATCAGAATAACTTAATAAATCAAATGATTGTCCTTTTGGATAAAATAATCCCAAATTGGGAGTATGTTTTAGATATTTGAAAATCCTTTTAACAGCAGTCAAATGAGACTCTTTTGGATTGGCTTGAAATCGAGCACACATGCATACACTAAACATGATGTCAGGTCTACTGGCAGTAAGGTACAGCAGACTACCTATCATACCTCTGTAATTGGTTTGATCCACTGGTTCACCAGTTTCATCACTGTCCAACTTGCAAGTGGTGCTCATAGGTGTGTCACTGCCTTTGGTGCCATCCAAAGAAAAACGTTTTAGAAGATCATTAATATATTTACTTTGGTTCAAAATAATACCATTTTTATTTTGAATGATCTGAAATCCAAGGAAAAATTTGAGTTCTCCCATTAAACTCATTTCAAACTCATTTTGCATTATTTTTGAAAAGTCAACACATAAAGAATTTTTAGAAGATCCAAAAATAATATCATCCACATAAATTTGAACTATTAAGACATCTTTAGAAATCCATTTAATAAAAAGAGTAGGATCAGCTATCCCTTTAGTAAATCCTTTTGAAATAAGAAAAGAGCTGAGCCTATCATACCAAGCTCTTGGAGCTTGCTTTAAACCATATAAAGCTTTAGATAGTTTAAAAACATGATTAGAAAAATGGGGATTTGTAAAACCAGGAGGTTGTTCCACAAATACATCCTCAATTATATATCCATTTAGAAAAGCACTTTTAACATCCATTTGATATAGTTTGAAATTCAGATGAGCAGCATAAGCAAGTAATATCCTAATGGCCTCTAGTCTAGCCACGGGTGCAAAGGTTTCCTCATAGTCTATTCCTTCTTCCTGACTATACCCTTGTGCAACTAGCCTGGCTTTGTTTCGGATTATGTTACCAAACTCATCGACTTTGTTTCTAAACACCCATTTAGTGCCTATGGTAAGAGTGTCTTTAGGTCTTTCCACTAATTCCCAAACTTTGTTTCTTTCAAACTGATTTAGTTCTTCTTGCATAGCCATTACCCAGAATTCATCACTGATAGCATCATTGACATTTTTGGGTTCAAGCTGTGAAAGAAAAGCTTGATGTTCAACCTGATTTCTTAGAGAAGCTCTAGTTTGTGTTCCTCTATCAAGATTACCAACAACAGCATCTAAAGGATGATTCTTTAGAATCCTAGTTGATTTGGTAAAGGTTGGACTAGAGATTTCAGGTTCATTTATAGGTTCGGGTTCCACAGAGGAAGATTCTGGAGAAAGTCCAGAACTGGATGTTTTTATTACAGGTTCTTTAGATTTGTCATTTAGGTCCAGAACAGATAAGTCTTCTTCAACATCTTCAAGAGAAGTTTTAGACTCATGTGGATCAGTCTCATCAAACTTGATGTGAACAGATTCTTCCACGCATTTGGTTTTCTTATTGAACACTCTATAGGCTTTACTAGACATAGAGTAACCCAGGAAAATTCCTTCATCACTTTTTGGAGCAAATTTATCAAGGTTGTCTTTAGTATTCAGAATAAAGACTTTGCAACCAAAAACTCTAAAGTAATTAACCTTAGGCTTCCTATTATTCCACAACTCATAAGGGGTTTTCTGAAGAACTGGTCTAATCAAGACTCTATTAATAACATAGCAGGCTGTATTTACAGCTTCAGCCCAAAAGTAAACAGGCAGGTCATATTCATTGAGCATAGTCCTAGCAATTTCTTGCAGGGTTCTGTTTCTTCTTTCTACTACACCATTCTGTTGGGGTGTCCTAGGGGCAGAAAAGTTATGAGAATAGCCATTGAGTGAGCAGTAAGATTCAAATTCTTGATTCTCAAACTCACGGCCATGATCACTCCTCAGGGTCTTAATCTTAAGTCCACTAAGATTTTCTACAGACTTAGAGTATTTAACAAAGTAGGAACAAGCTTCACTTTTGTGAGCTAGAAAATATACCCAAGTATATCTAGAAAAGTCATATACAAGAACATAGACATAGTGCTTCCCATTTAGACTTGAAATTCTTGATGGTCCAAACAAATCCATGTGAACCAGTTCAAGTGGTTGAGAAGTTTAAACTTCTTTCTTTGGTTTAAAAGAAACTTTGTGTTGTTTTCCCTTTTGACAGGGATTACACACTTTGTCATTTGGGAATTCAAGCTTAGGTAGGTCTCTAACTAGGTGTTTCTTAGAGAGTTTTCTAAGTGAGTGAATGTTGCAGTGTCCTAATCTCCTATGCCACAGCCAAGACTCTTTATGAAAAGCATTTAAGCAAGTAACATCATGTTTAGCTAAAGTGTTTAAGTCAACAGCATAAACATTTTCATTTCTTAAGGTAGAAAATATTAAAGCATTTTTGGAATTATAAACATTACAGGAATTGTTTTCAAACTTGACATTAAAGCCATCATCACATAATTGAGAAATGCTAAGTAGGTTGTACTTAAGTCCATCAACAAATAAAACTTTGGAAATTAGTACTGAGTCAGTGTTACCAATTTGGCCTAGGCCGATGATTTTTCCTTTTGAGTTATCACCAAAAGTGACATATCCTCCATCAACCTTTATTAAGCTTTTGAAGCAGGAATAGTCCCCAGACATGTGTCTTGAACATCCACTGTCTAAGTACCATACCTTCTTGTAATTGCTTTTCAAACAGATTTCCTACAAAACAGATTAGACAAGAAATGACTTTGGTACCCAGATTTTCTTGGGTCCAGATATGTTAGCAATCAAGGATTTAGGTACCCAGATTTGTTTTATGGGTCCCATACAATTAATAGATGCAACAGATTTAGAGAGATATACTTTATTTGATCTACAACTATTTAAGTAACCAGTTGAGGCATACGAATTTCCAAAACTAGAACTAGCAGGATTTTTTTCAGACTTAATAAATCGGGTTTTAGCAAACTGTCTTTGTCCAGGTTGGTATCCCAAGCCAGTAGCATACTTAGGTGCAACTTGCTTTCCTAGCAGTTGGGTTAGAGTATCTTTTCCATTTGTGAATGTTTCTAAGTCCTTTCTAAGTTGTTCATTAGATAGTTTCAGTTCTGTATTCTCCTTTAATAATTGAACATTTTTCTCTTTTTCTACATCAAGTGCAGACATGACACTTGCAGTAAGAGCATGCTGTTTCTTTAAAGACTTATATTTATCCTTTAGTTCATTACACGTTTCTTCCAGCATATTACAGTATTCAGTCAATTCATCTTTAGACATATTTTCAGAATCAGAACCAGATTCTGCTTCACCTTCAGAATAATAAGAGTTTAGAGTGGGAGTGTCTAGGGTTACCTCAGATGTGTTTGTCATGAAACACATATTAGCACGATTTCTTTCAGAATCACTGGACTCTGATTCACTTGTGCTGTCTTCTGAAGCACTCCAGGTGGCCTTCATAGCTTTCTTATAATTCTTGTCCTTGTACTCATATTTCTTCTTGAATTTTAACTTAGGACAGTCAGCTTTGATGTGTCCTTTCCTTTTACATTCATAGCAAACTATGTCTTCTTCTTTATCAGTTTTCATCCAATCTTTCTTCCACTTACCTTGTCTATCATACTTACCTTTGTAGTTTGGTTTTCTGAAGAACATATTCTTCCTATAGAACTTCTTGAATCTCCTTGCTATTTGTGCCATCTCGGCATCACTGTCAGAATCTAAGTCTTCACTAGATGAGCTTTCAGTTGGTATATGCACTTTCTCCTTGTCTTTGCTCTTTGATGCAGTAGACTTAAAAGCTACATATTTTCGTTTTGGTTCCTCATCTTCCTCTTTATTCACCTTTAGCTCTTCTTCGTACATCATCAGCTTACCAATTAGCTCCTTGACAGGCAAAGTTTCAATATCACAGGATTCTCTAATTGAAACGGATGTGCCTCTCCATCTGTCAGGCAGACATCTCAATAATCTCATGATTTGCTCCTTTGCTGGAACAATCTTTCCGAGTGAGCTCATTGTGTTGACTATCTCGTTAAACCTGAGATACATATCAGAAATAGGTTCATCAGCTTTCATCTTAAAGTTATCATATTTGATAGTATAAGTGTTTAACCGCATTTCCTTGACATTAGTTGTTCCTTCATGAGAAACAGCTAAGGTGTCCCAGATTTCAAAAGCAGTTTTACATGCAGAAATTCTATTGAACTCCTCATCTCCTAGAGCACAATAGAGAGCATTCACAGCCTTACAATTATTATTGTAAGCTACCTTAGTAGGTTCATCCCAAGTTATTCTTTCAGTTTCTGGAATCTTGTATTGAGACTCTATAGCAGTCCAAATATCAAAACCCATACTTTCCAAATGAATTTTCATTTTGAGCTTCCATTGGGCATAATTCACACCATTAAAGAAGGGTGGCCTGTTAGTAGCAGCACCTTCTAGTCTATTATCCATAAGAAAATTCTAGAAAATATTTTAAAGAGATAAAATTTAGAACTAACAGAAATTTAAGATCTTTTAGATAAAACCACAATTACAGTGTAAAAACAGAGAGTTAAAATAAAACTCTGAGCAAGTATAACAGAGACAAACACAACCTCTGATACCAAATGTTGGTCAGAGTGGACACTCAAGAGGGGGGTGAATTGAGTTCCAATTAAAATTTCTGTTAAAAACAATTTCTATTAAAATTCCCCAATTTCAAAAATAAATTAAACTGTAGTGAATTTATATAGATTATGAAGGTTCAGTTAATTTCTCAAAGATTGATTAATTCTCAGTTAACTTAATCTTATGATTAAATTAACCTTTGAAACTAACTTACTGATTTATAACAAATATAAACACTTGATAATTTAATTATCAAAGTAGCTTTGAAGATAGATTGTATTTCAAAGTAGTAGCAGCGGAATCTGAAATTAAATATGTATAGTATGGATTTAGAGTATAACTACAAACACAGTGAATTAACCAAGAGGTTCAGTCTCAAGCCGAGACTTAGTCCTCTTCCACTTGGTGATCACCTGCCACCAAGCAATTTTATAAAAAGGATTGATACACAGCCTGTAACGGGCTTTACAACAGTTTTCACAAACTGCCCAGGTTTGACAACCTCTGCCACAGTTATACGTGGGAAAACAGACAACAGCAGCAAGCTGTCCAGGTCACAAGACCTCTACCACTATCCACAGTGGGAAATGGGGTGTAAAAGGGTTTGCTGAGGATTTACAAATCCTCCAGTGAAAGTACAGGAGTCAGTGTGTGTGTTTAATATAGCAGATAACACACACTGCTCAAAAGGTAGAATAAATCACAGAACAAGAGATGTAGAGTTTAGAAGTAGTTCTGGTGATCTCAGTGTAGCTCTTGACTCCTTTGTATTCGATCAGAAGTGAGTTTGAGTCCTCTTCTCGTTTCTGTTCTAGAAACAGAGTGTCGTATGCTCCAGGTTCACAGGTAGTGAGAATGTAGTCGATGATGTTCTTCAGGGTTCTTCGTGTATGCACATAACACTTCTCTGTGTTCTTGATGGAGCTCGTTTTTGTTTTCTTGTGTTTCTGGTACACGACGCCCTTCACTGGTTCGCATGCTCTGTGTATTCGTTGTATGTTTGGGCAGCGTAGTCTTCTCGTATTTATCTCCCGACAGGGGACAGAAAAGATTTCTTTTCAGCAGGTACGAGGTACGGGTTCCTGACATCCGACAACCTTTATCAGATATTTGACAAATCATCAAAATGTATGATATGACCGTTAGATAAATTAAATAAATTAAATAAATTAAATATAGGAAATAAAGAAGTTAAAACAGTGAGTCGAGAATGTATGTCACTGTTGACTTCAACTGTGGTCTTCCAACTGTGGACTTCCAACTGTGGACTTCCAACTGTGGACTTCCAACTGTGGACTTCCAACTGTGGACTTCCAACTGACTGCTGACTTCAACAAAGGGGCTTGCTGTCTGTAGGCTTGCAATGGTAGCTTTTACTCCATGTAGCTGTAGCCTTTCTAACTGTAGACTTGTAACATCAAATTTGTAGAGCTGTAACCTTTGTCAACTGTAGACTTCGATCATCTGTAGACTTAGTAGACAGAAGCTGTCTAACTGTAACCTTGACTGTAGACTTATGACTGTAGACTAGTTCATCTGCGAACTTGTTTCAACTGTAGACTTGTTCGACTGTGAACTTGAGCAGAGATAACTTTGAACAGGAGTCTTGTAACTGTGACCTTCGTCTGTGAGCTTTGACAATAGATAGCAGTAGACTTGTAACTGTAAGCTAGTATTAGTCTTCGACTGTAACCTTGTGACTGTGAGTCTTCGACTGTAACCTTGTGGTGACAGTTAACTGTATCTGTGACTTTGAAAATAAAACTCTGACTGGTAGCTAACAATACCAAACTTATGTAAATGCTAATGTAAGCTGTTACAGTAAAGTTATGAGAGTAAGAATATGAACTGTTTAGAATAAAATACGTTTAAGCATAGAATAATAAGATTAATGCAAAGGTTTAATACATCATAATTAATGTTTAAGCATGATTTGGGATTATCAAAACAGGTGATTCCAAAATATATAATTTTATAGTGGTTATTTTTAGTAATTAAATAATGGATATAAATGAAACAACACTTCATTTTTTTATATTCTATATACAAAAAATATCTTCATTTTTTTGTGGAGGTAATGTTTTGAAATATTTACACTCCATAGAATTTTGTACAGTCTCTAAAATAATTCATTTAGGACTTCTCAAAATTCTTATTTATGTAAGGTTCATATAGATTCTATATATCATCATATCATTATTTAGTATCTATAAATTAATCCACCTTATTATCTTTCAAATAATTATATAGTTTTATAATAGTATGCTATGCACTCTAATGACCAATAGCTACTACATAGTATTAACTTTAACATTTTAAAAAAATTTATATACAATATTAAACATGATAAAAATAAAAATATTTAATCATTATAGTATATCATATGGAAAGATAAATCTCCCAAGTGGTATCTCATCATTTATGGTACATCCAAAGTGTTGTTTGGTATTCCCATTCATTGGGTACGTAATATTTAGTCAACACATATTTACATCCTTGAAACAAAACATAATTGATTACCCATCATTATTACCAAAACAAAAATTTCGATAATATATTATTGATTAAAAATAATACAAATTATAATATAATCTAATAACAATAGTATTAAAAATAACCTCACAAATTCTAACTAAATAATAAGATAAATTATAAGGTTTTTCATCGCGAATCATATTAAATTATTAATAAGACACACAAATATTGCATAACTAGAGAATAATATAAAATAAAAAAGATGTGAAAATCAATCAAATCCAAAAACATATGTAGTTTACAATGGTATTCCCATCTCCATTATCTCCCATAAATGATGTCATAAGGTGTTGAAATCATTATAGTAATTTTCAATAATTATGAGTTTCCAAATCCTAATATTTAGAAATTATATACGATCCATTATATTCATGGATTTCAATAAAATTACTTAAATTTAGGATTAATATCATAGTATAAAAGGGTTATCATTATAGTTTGGATATAAATTAACATATTGGTATAAAATATATTATGAGGACATCTCCATAGATAGTATATGAAAATAAAATTATACTCTCATTGTCATGACCCATACAACGGGGCCCATGTCATGACTACCCTAATCCCGCCTTCCACATGCTAGGGGCTGGCGACTACCACTAAAAAGGCATATCTCTAAAACTGAGAAGGCATTGTTTCTAAACTTGTAAACACACCCAAACCAAGCACACCGAAACATACAAGCACAAGGTTAACTATAAAGTAGAAATATTGTGTATAGTAAGTAGAGAGGGACAAAATACAGGCCCAACTAAAAATTACAAGTCAAAATGAAAAAATGAATAGCCCATATGAACACCCACCAAGTACCCAACCTGAAGGGTAGGTTCAACTCTTGAACAGTCATCCTTGCAGATAATCTTGTATAATTTCAACATCTGATCATCCTCAATCCTGGTAACCTCAACCTCAATCAGTTATTTCTGACGTCTACACAAGACACAGGAAGGTGTGGGAATAGCTCGTGCAGGGGTGAGAATAACGATACTTTGTAAGGAACCCAAGACCCTTATTGGTCTCCTAGAGTTCCTCAAAGGAAAAACGACAAAGCATGAAGTAATAGTCATCAACACTACATTGTTATTTTCCCATACATATACCAAAGTTATCACAATATACAAAGCTAACACCATGAAGGTAGAAGTACCACAATGGTAACACCATGAAGGTAAAAAACAACATAGATAACACCATGAACGAAAAAGTCTCATCTCTCACAAGGTATAAGTGATGTATTGAAGTTCAAATGAGCAGTCGCAAAACTGGATCATCTTATTCTGTCAATAGGTACTACTACTGATTATACAAAGTCTGAACCATGCATGATTGATAGGTAATAACCCCAGCAATGACCCACATTGGATCTAACCCACACTGGATCGGTACGCGCTGACCCAGACATGATTGCTGAGTGGTGACCCAAATACGATTTGACCCACAGTGAATCGATATGCACTGACCCACAGAGGATCGCTAAGTGCTAACGCACATAGGTTCTGATCCAGAAAGGATCGGTGCTGACCCACACAGGATCACTAGGTACTAACCTCTGTATGATCTCTCTCCAGCCTCCCCCTCACTGCCTGCCACTGGATTACCGCTAATATCATGATTGGGAGAAAATATTTTCAAGCCATTGGTCATACAATAACCTCCAAAAATTTCCATGAAAAAGTATCCCACAGTCCTGTCATGACATAATGGAGCCAACATAACAGACGATGCATCAATCAGACGCCTAGTCTGTTAGTTATTAGCATTTCCGCTTTGAGGGGTCGGTTGGATTGGAGATTGATCCAAATCATCCATACATAAACATTATCCAAACCTCAAGTGGAGTATATCAAAAGAACCTTAGTGATTCAAGGATTCAAGTCTCACAGACAGTTCCTCAAATGATTGCATGGTTCTCATGATATGGCCACAAAGGAGTATCTAGGTTTATATGGGCCCGGGTTCGGTTTGACTCAGTTGGACCGACCCGGCCTGACCCAACATGGGCTGACCCATGCCGGTTCGATTCGACCTGACTTGGTATGAGTTCAGCCAGGTTGGCCTAGGACACAATGGGTCTGGATCACTTGTCCATTCTCAGGCCCGGCCCACGAAGGGGTGTCCCGGCCTGGCCTACTGGCGCGGCCGACACAGCTAGGTGCGGAACGCCCGGGTGGTTATTGTCCACTATGGAGGGGCCTGTCCTAGCTGCACCAGGGGATGGTCCCCCCCCCCCTCCCCCGAATTCCTAAATAGTCCATCGTATCATTCATCCTGCTGGAAGGTAGGACAGCTCGGTGGGCCCACTCATTTCATAACGGTCAACTGGGTTCCTAGCTGATCCATCTTCCTGCCGCACGATGGTACCATTGTACACCTGTGGCAGGACGAGTGTCGGCCTCGCTCCAGCCTCCGTTGTAGAAAATTAGCCCCGACCTCCTGCTTCAGAGGAGTGGACGCTCACCACCGCTTCGCCACGCGGTCGGTCGACGTCTCCGTCTCCCCCTGCTCTGCTAGGCCCGATGGGCCGCAACCTTCTCTTCTGGCAGTGCGGACGCACACCACCCTCCATCCATGTGGTCGGTGGGGTGCCAGCTACCGCCTTCTTCGGCGAGCCATCACAGCTTCACTCCATGCCAGAAAATTATGACGTTCTCATTTTCACTATCCTCGGGTGGAGTTCTCCGCATCCATATGTCGATCTCAACGAGACATTGTGTTTTCTACGCATATAATTATTGTGCGTTAAGGATCACATGAAGAATGCATGAAGAACGAAAGAAAAAGGCTGTGGTATAAGTGAGGAATAGTGGACATGTTCATTTTTCCATCGTCATTGTGAATCAAGAATATGAATAATCAACAAATAGATTTAATAATACTTAAAATTAAAACCCCTACCTTGTGTTCACGTTGGATACAGTGCGTGGAAGAAGATAAATATGATGAAGTCGTTGAAATACATCGCTCTTGCACTGTCTCCAAAGTCAATTCCTCATTTTGATTTGGAGAACAATCTTTGTCAGAGTGGTTCTTAGTTTGGAGGATGTTTCTCCCAATCCTCTCCTTTTCCAATTCTTTTCCCTGAGAGAGGTGACGTTCCAAACAAATATGTTAACTAAATTAAAACAATTAATAGTTGGCATAGTTAAAAGGGGTAATTACAAGTGCTAGATCATATTAAATAAAGATGTTTCATGTTCAGGTGGTCCCCACCACTAAAATTCAAAAAGGGGGTTTCAAGAAAATAAAATAAAAATTGTTGTTGTATTTTATTCTTATTCATTTCACCTATCTCAAAAATCTAGAAAACTAACTTCAACCCTCGACCAACTGTAGTCTAGGTGGATGTCTCCTCAAGTGAATATCAGTGCTACGAGTTCAACGGTGTCCTCGTATTTTAATTCTGAGAATCAGTTCCAAATTTAAAAAATGCCATTGGCGTGTTTACTGAACGTACCAAAAAAATGTTCAGAAATTCATTCTTGGAACATCAGGCATAGAAATCACATACTATAAATTTTCACAGACTCATAATATTCATATATAACTACAAAATACATGGAAAAATCAGGGACTTTACAGTTTCCCCACCTCACGACTTTGCTTCCTCGAAAGACACAATATAATTTAGGGAAACAAGTGGGGGTATTGAGAATAAATCTAAGCCTCCCACTCCAAAGTACTCTCCTAGAGGTTCTCGTGCTTCCAACAAATGTGCACCAGAGTTATTTTCCTCCCACAAAGGACCCTCTCATGTCTATCCTCAGTCAATACAAGAACCTCAGAAAACATCACCCCATAATCGATGTCCAGCTCACCCTAGTAAATGATGTGTGAATGATCATGTACATATCTCCTTAGTTGGGATGCAAGTATACCATCATGCACCTGGTGCAACTAAGGTGGACTATATAAGAGCTAATCCACCTCTACAACTCTGCTAAGGACCTAAAACGGTCTGATGAAACTTGGAGATAACATGCCACCTAGGCCAAATCTCTACAAACCTCGTCGAGGTGAGACGCGTAGAAAGACATGGTCACCATCCTCGAACGCAAGAGGACCCCATCTCCTGTCACCATAGGACTTATTCTTGCTCTGTGAAGTCTTCATCTACTTATAGATGATCATCACCTTCTATGTAGTAGCCTATTCCATCTCTGGTCCCAGGAGTGCTGACTCCCTTGTATCAGTCCATCATAGAGGTGATCTGCAAGGTCGTCTGTACAATGCCTCGAATGGTTCCATTCCCATAGTGTAATGATAGTTGTTTTTGGGTGAGAACTCCACCAAAGGCAAGTGTTACTCCCAGCTATGACCAAAATCAAGGACTCAAGAACACAATATTTCCTCAAGGGTCTTAATGGTCTGTTCTATTTGATCATCCATCTTAGGATGGAAGGTGGTGCTCAACAAGTGATGTGTCCGGAACGCCTCCTACAACCCCTTCCATAGCCAAG
Source organism: Viscum album (assembly GCA_963277665.1). Lineage (NCBI taxonomy): Eukaryota > Viridiplantae > Streptophyta > Magnoliopsida > Santalales > Viscaceae > Viscum > Viscum album. The sequence goes on from OY728161.1 coordinate 332,000,172, forward strand.
ATGTGAAACATGTGTCACAGTCAGAGATAACCATATATGTCACCCCATGACGCCATGCAATCTTCTTCACGTAGAGGAATACCCAACCCTATACCGATATGTACTCTCTTATAAGTTGGAAGTGGGCCGACTTGGTGTTTCGATCAACGATCACCCAGATTGAATCTTCCCCCTTGGACATGTGGGGGGGGGGGGGGTCCTGTTACAAAGACCTTGGAGAATACATCCCACTTCCACTATGGTTCCTCTAGTGGTAGAACTATGCCCACTGGAACCAGATTCAATGCCTTCACATGCTGACAAGTGAGGAACCGAGAGAAAAACTCTACTAAATCTTTCCTCATTCCCGCCCAACAGTGCTGACACTGATGGTCCTAGTACATCATATCCACTCCTAGATGTACCGATAGAGGGGATGTATGGAAATCCCTCAACACTTCCATCCTAAGTGCCACTGGTACCATAGTACTCCCTCTGAAGAGGATGACGTGCTCCACGCCTTTAGAGTAACCATCAGGTGCATGTCCTGCTGATATCTGAGCATGTCGAGCATCACAGTCAGTGTCCTCATGCTGTGCCTCCCTGACTAGATGAAGGAGTGGGGGAGTGATTGTTAGAGACTTAATATAATCTTCTCCATCTCGATCCACATAGGATACTTGCAAAGTGGATAGCTTCTCTATCACCTCACTCAACAATTGTATTCCAGATCTCCTACTGAGTTCATCTGCTACTACATTCCCCTTCCCAGGAGTGTAAAATATCTTGAAGTTATACTCTTGGAGGAACTCAATCCCACGATGTTGTCTCAGGTTCATGTCCTTCTGTGAGAAGATATACCTGAGACTCTTGTGATCAGACTAGATTGTAAAACATTCACCCATCAAGTAATGTTGCCACATCTTCAAGGAGAATACCACTGCTGCTAACCCTTGGTCAGAGGTAGTGCTGTTCAGCTCATGTTGTCTCAGCTATCGAGAACCATACGTGATCACTTCTCACTCCAGCATCAGGATACATCCAAGACTAGTTTCTGATACGTCGTAGTAGACAATGTATCTAACGCCCTCCTCTAGTAACCTCATGAATGGGGAACTCTTCAGTCTCTGCCTGAGCTCTTGGAAACTCCGCATTTCAATCACACTCTTGGGTTTCTCCCATGAAAGCACATCATCAATCCTCACTGGATCCATCACAACTTTATCATACGAGATGGAATTTACAAATAAGAGAACCTCTCATATCCAAAACAAGAACTTCAAGAGCTTACTAAAATGATGGTGCTCTCGGAGTGTGTCCACAACTCTCTACAAGTGATAGGCATGCTCCTCCTCTGACATTGAATATATCAAAATGTATTCGATGAAAACTACCACAAAGTGATCAAGGATTGGCTGGAAGATCCTATTCTTGAGTCCCATAAACACTGTTGGGGTGTTGGTCACACCAAATGGAATAAAAAAGAACTCATAATGTCTATACCAACATTTGAAGGTCGTATTTTCCACATATTCATCTCGTACCCTGAGCTGGTGATAGCTTGATCTATGGTCTATCTTCGAAAACCACTGTTCTCCCTTCAGGTGATAGAAGAGATAATAAATCCTTGGGAGTGGGTATACTTTTTTCATGATCACCTAGTTTAGGTGCTGATTTTCCACAGAGTGTCTCAAAATCACATCCACCTTCTTGGGGAAAACAATTGATGCTACCCAAGGGGAAACACTGGGCCTAATCATCCCCTTGCCCTGCAAGTCCTCTAATTGTACCCGAAGCTCTAAAAGATCTGTAGGATCCATCTGATATGCAAGAGTAGATATCAATGTCTTCCTAGGGTACATTTTGATGTAAAAGTCCACGTCTCTGCGAGGAGGAAGACCTAGAACATCATCAGGGAAAACATCAGCGTACTGGTCCACCACTATAGGATTTCTTGGACTCTCAACATCATCCGTTCTAAGGGTAAGGCAAGCCAACTGATGTGTGAGCATCTTCAACCTCCTCCGGGTAAGTCAATCTGGTGCTACAAAGGTTCCCTTAACGGTAGTGAAGGAAGACCTGGTCCCATCCGTGCAGACACACCACAATTTTCACCTAATACAGTAATTATGAGCATGGACTATGGATGACCATTCCATACCATAGATGATGTCATAAGGCCTCGAAGCTGCTACTAAAAGGTCCCAGCCAAATCTCTCACTACCTATAGTAATCTCACTCTGCAGAACCAGTGCGTAATCGTCGAATCTTCTCCCATAAAAGTTTCTAACCATAAAGATCGAGCCAATGACTCCACCAAAATCTCAAAACTCCAAACGAGGGTTGGGATAATAAAAGAATGACTGGAACCTATATCTATATGTTCAATATCTAAGGTGGAGTAGCCAAAAATCATACCTCGTATCATGTCAGGATCACCATGGCCATACGCCCTAAATATCTAGATCTGATCGCGTCCCAGTCCACCTGCTCAATGTGGTCGAGGTGGAACACCTGTAGGTGGTGACAGTAGATCCTCAAATCGCTACACACCGCCTGCTGCACGACCTTCTCCTCTGCATCATTCTCCTACTGCCTACAGACCTACCAAATAAAATCTTTTCCTCTACCTAGGTGGTAATTCGACTGTCTGCAAGTCGTCCATACAGCGGTTCGGGCAGTCACGATCCATGTAACCCTACCCGCCACACCTGTAGCACTGACTGATCCTCGCCTGTCTTGCACTGTCTCGACAGCCCCACACCATAGACCATGTATCCTGTAGTCGTCCACCTATAGGTATTGTCCTCTTAGACCATTGTATTATCTATCGGTTTCTAGCTACCGATGACTCTACTACGTGTCGTCTGGTGGCGGGTCTCACTAACTGTGACTGCTCAAAAAGGAAGCTCTCCACTAAGATTTCTCGCTCTGAAACACCCGCCTACATTATGATGCAGAGAGAAACCATCGAATCTATAATCTTCCATATGAGCCCCTGCTCAAGGGTCTGGTCCCTAAATAAAGGGTCATTACCATGTAAGTGGAGTGGCGTGAGAGGTCGGTGATCCTCATTAAATACTGAGCCACGACAATGATAAACTACTTCATGTGGAGAAGATCTGGTATACGTACTGAGCGTAGGGTCGCTAGGACAAACTCTTCCATGAAAAGGCTCTTTAAGTCCTCCTAGATTAGAGTCACCTCGTCGTGAACCAAGAGCATCATGCTCTACCATCTTTCCGATGCCTCTTGAAGAAGATTGGTGACAGAGATCACCATGAGATCAGTTGGTGTCCCTACCAGTCGAAAAATTCTATCCACGGCCTATAGTCAGTCCTCAGCCACATGTGGATCCATCTTTCCCTGGAACCATGGTGACCTCTGGCGCTAGAACACGTGAAATTCACTAAAGCAGCATGCACCCTCTACTGCTAGGGTTGGTGGCATTTGTTGCCCAACGGGTCGTGGTGCTGCTAGTACACCACTCTATGGTACAACTGGTATATGGGGGCCCTGCATTGAAGCCTAATCGCTCGGTGGGCTATCATCACATACTCTACCTGAAACCCTGGCTTGTTATCTACGTGGAGGCATCCTAAAAAGAAATAGGTGTGCCAAGGTCAATAAGTTTTACCCGGTGAGCAGACTCAAAGAGATCACCAAGAAAACTTGTCAAAAAACACACATAATCAGTGTTTTCATGAACTGAGTCGGAAATCAGGACTCAGGATCATGGTGTATGAATACATCTGCCACCACACCAACACTGGATTCCCTAAACTGACAAGCACACTCATAATATTTAACACTATTTCTGATTAAATGATTAGAGTCATATTTCTTCAGTAAACCAAATTTATCTATTCCCATTTCGTCACAACCCATCCCCTGGGGCCTGTGTCAGGACTACACTAAGCTCACCATCCATAGGCCAGGGGCTGGTGACTAGCACCGGAAAGACATATCATTAAAACCAGGAAGAAATTACCTTTAAACCTGTAAACTCACCCAAACCAATCACACAAAAAGACACAATCACAAGGTAATCTATAAAGTAAAAATGAGTGTCTACAATACGTAAAGGGGTCCAGAATACAAGACCAACTAGAAAGTACATGTAAAACTAAAAAAATCAACAGATCCTGTGAACAACCACCAAGGACCCTACCTGAAGGGTAGGTACAACTCTCAAATGCTCGTCCCTACCAATCATCTCCTCTAATGTCCACCTCTGATCATCCTCCAGCCTATTACCCTTGGCCTTGATCATTACTCTCCATTTTACGCACAAGACTCAGCAATGTGCGGGTGTAGCCTGTGCAGGGGTGAGTATAATGATAATCAGTAAGGGCCTCGAGGCCCTCGTAGGTCTCCTATAGATACAAAAAGGAAAACCCAAAAATCATGAAACAATAGTCATCAACACTACTTAGTTTTATGCCCATACATATACCAATGTTATAAATTTATTCAAAGGTAACACCACAAAGATAGATGTACCACACAGGTAACACTAGGAAGGTAAAAGTATCACATAGGTAACACCATGAAGGTAAAATACTCAACTCACATAGGGTATAAGTGATGTATTGAAGTACATATGATAATTCGTGATGCTAGATCATCTTATTCATTCAATAGGTACTGCTACTGATTTTATAAAGTCTGCCCCACATAGGAACGCTAGTTACTAACCCCAAAATTAACCACACAGGATCTGAACCACAGTGGATCTATATGCGCTGAACCACAAAATATCGCTAAACACTGACCCACATAGGATCTGACCAACACAAGATAATAATGCACAAACGCACCCAGGATCGCAGAGCACTAACCCACATAGGATATGACTGACACAGTATCAGTGCATACCCACAATTGATCGCTCGGTACTAACCTCTATATGATCTGTCTCGAACCTCCACCTCACTACTAGCCACTTGATTCCCGAAGATAGCACGTTTGGGAGAACCACTCCTCAAGCCATTGGTCATACCTCAACCTCCATGAAGTTCCACGAAGAAGTATCTCAAAGGTCCTTCATGATATAAGGGAACCAATGAAATATATGACATGTCAATCAGACACCCGGTCTGTAAGTTATTAGTGTAACTGATCTGAGGGCCTGGTTGGATTCGTGTTCGATCCAACCCGACTGTTCACCATCATCATCCAAAACTCGTGTGGAGTATACCAAAACACCCATTATGATATAAATATTATGATTCCATATACAGTTCATCAAGCAGATGCTCGGTTGTCAAGATATTTCCACAAAGGTGTATCTGGATCTAGATGGGCTTCCACTCCGACCTGGCCAGGGCCGACCCGACCAAGATCAGGTCAGCCCGACCTGGTCCGAGTCCTGCCCAGTTTGCATGGGAACGGTGGGCCCACCCACTGGGCCATGGTCTGGCCCGACATTCGAAGGGGAAACCCTACCCATCCCACTGGGCGCGGCCCACTGTGGCGGCCCACCTGGCTAGGTGCGAACCGCCGGGCAGGGTGTGGCCCGCCGCGGGGAGGGGGGGTGGTGGTGGGATGCCCTTGCCGCACAGGTGGGAGGCACCCCCAGATTCACGAATAGTCCATTGGACTGTTCGGTATAATAAAGCATGAATGCTTACAGCCGATTCACCCCACAATCGGTCGGTGTGCCGCCCAACCCCCTACTCTGCCGCGGCCGACGGGCCACCGCCATCTTTTCTAGCGGCATGGACACGCGCCACCCTCCTTCCACACAGTCAGCCAGGTGCTGGCCACCACCTTCTTCAGTGAGCCATCACAGCTTCGTTCCATGCACAAAAATTATGATGATTTCATAGTCACGATCCTGGGGTCAAGTTCACTGCGTCAAAATTCCATGCTCAACGAGACATTGAATTTTCAGCATGCATAATTATTTGGCGTCGAGGAACGCATGAAGAATGCGTGAAGAATGAATGAGTATGGTCGAGGTATAAGTGTGGAAATATGGCCATGTTTGTTTGTCCATCGTCGTTGTGAATCAAAAATATAATGAATCAACAAATAGATTTAATCATACTGAAAATTAAATTCATTCCTTGTCTTCTCATTGGAGATGGCGCGATGAAGGGGATGATGATGATGAAGTCGCTGACATCCATCACTCCCGCAACGGATCCGTAGTTAGTTCCTCGTTTTGATCTATAGAAAGTTTTTCATTGGAGAGGTTCATCGTTTGGAGGATGTTTCTACAATGTCCCTCCTTTTCCAATCCTTTTCCCCATGATTGGTGACGTGCGAAATTAATATGTTATGTAAATTAATACAATTAATTTTTGGCACAATTAATTGGGGGGATTCCAAAGGTTAACTCATATTAAATGAGGAGGTTTCAATCTCGGGTGGTCTCCACCACTAAAATTTAAAATGAGGGTTTCATTAAAAAAATTTAATGTTGTTTTTTATTTTATTCTTATTTTATTAACCTCTCATGAAAATATAGAAAACTAATATCCACCCTCGACCTACTACAGTCAAGGTGAGGGTCTCCTTAAGTGAATATCGGTGCTGCTAGTTCAACGGTGTCCTCATATTTCAATTCCGAGCACCGGTTCAAAAGTTACAAAATTTCGCTCGCGTGTTTACTAAATGTACGTGAAAAAAATTCATAAATTCATTCCAGGCACAAAGGGCCTTGGAATCATGCGCCCTCAATTTTCAGAAACTCATACTATTCCCATATAATTAAAAAAATTACATTGAAAAATCCAGGTCTTTACACACATGATATGTAAAATTAATATATATATATATATATATATATATATATATAATACATTAATCAAAAGGTATATGATCACTTCTGGTCTATAAAACCAATTTTATCACCACCACTATTTTCAAAAGACAAAAATTGGTATCTTTTAACTATTTTTATGTTGATACATAAAAATCATTCTAATATTAAGGTTTATTTTTTTGCCATTTTTATATTATAATTTCCTTTACAAGTACTCTAGTAACTATGTATTTAACTATTTGTGTAACCTCCCACATGAGATTATATTTCCAAATTATATACATTTTTTCTAATATTATTACTCTAAATTTATAGGATCCTTCACTACAAAAATGTTTTCAAAAAAATATTTTGAGATTTTACTACACATGTTTCTATGAAACTGAGATGAATGAAATTATTTCATATTTATAATTAATTTTTTTATATGATACTATAACAATATAAAATTCCATAGAAATATATACCATTATCATTAATGAGAATATAATTCATGATTTATTGGAAAACCTATTATATTATGTATTGTTTATCTATTTGATTTCTTTTTTTTCCCTTCAAAAATATTTTTCATTATTCCTAATTTATGTAGAATATATTCATTTTAAATTTGATAAATCAAATATTTTGGAAACTTATTACCATTGTAGATTTGTAATTTTGGGATATTTCCCTAATTTTATTTACCCTGTATAATAATAACTTAATGTAAATAACATGGAATATTTGACAGATACTATCATTAAATATTATGGGTGGTTGTGATTTTTTAATCTCCTTCAATACCATTAAACAATTCTTAATGGAGATATTTTACCATGTTAAATTTTTTAAAAATATAATCATTAACTATTTCAACTTGTAATTTTCCATATCACATCAATTTTTTATTTTATAATAGTCATATAAATAAATTGGATCAATATTTATAGATGATGTTCCAAAAAACATGGGATGATAAGTCATTCATAGGAAAATATTTTTGGATAATCAGTTATTTACTTAATATATCAATAATGTTGTTTTTTGATACGTTATAAATTTATATCATTGGGAAATATATAGTACGAAAATTATTACTTTGAAAACACATTTCACCCATCAGTTAAGATGATAATTAATGACTTTGAATCCTTTAAATAATCATAAAATATCCTTTCCAACATATTATTATATTGGATAGTTACGTTATATAATATATATAATTCCATGAAGTTTCTACGTAGGAATATTGTATTTTTATGAATATTCTAAATATAATATTCATGGAATGAATTTATAAAAATTATAATTAATGATTATTTTATTATGCCTACTAGTTCAAAGGTCTAATCATAGTTAACATCATGACTTATATCAGAAATAATATTAACAAATTTCTCTTTATAGGTATTCACATTACCATCCATGAAATATTTTTTATTGAATACCCATATTCCCTTGATTAGATTATAATTATTCAGAAGAAAAAAAATTTAACATAGTATTTTTTTGTACCTGTAATCCATTTTTGAATTAATTTGTAATATTTTGTTTCAGTTGATAAATCATTAACTACATTCTTATAGGTTAAATATTATTTATTATTTTAGAATCATATTTTACCAATTTTGGTACTAATAAAACCATATATCCTCGATTTAATAATATTATTATATAATATTTATATCTCTAGAACATTTTTCCCAAATATTTAGAGGAATGTATTCTTATCGAAACATATATTGATTCATTTTCAGTTGATTTATATGTGATTATATTATAGTCATGTTACAAAATAGAGATATAAGACAATAGATAGAAATATAGTCTGTATATTGGATATAAATATCTATCTTAGGGATGGTATATGAACAAACCATTATTACATTAGGATAATTCCTAGAGATTCGCTATATAGTTCTTGACTAATGTGTAGTCATAGAAATATCCTTAAAATAATTTCTCAAAAATTTTCATATTTTATTATATGATTCCTTTACTTGTTGAAAATAAAATGATATTAATTTTTTTTATTTTAGATTCCATATGGTTATTTATTAATCCATTTTTACAAATAAAATCCCAAAATTATATTTAATGATATTTAATACCCATCAATGATCTCACAATTACATAAATGATGAAATTATACTTTTAATATCACCTTTACTATATTTTGTCTGAGGATGTTTGAGTTTAATAATAATATCTATTTTGAAATTAATAATAAATGAATTATTAGTTATCAAATTAATTGGCTCATTTTTTAGAATCATTTATATTCCTAACAATGTCATTCTCCATGTCACTTTTTCATTCCTGAATTTGTTTTCTAGAATTTCAATTTTGATTCATTTATTTGATATGAAATCATAAAAAATATATAGAGTGTAAAAATTTCACTTCATGTTTTACATGAAGTGTTTCACATGTGTATTAGTGATATAATTCTAAAATCATTTTGGGATATTTACTATTAGAACCCAAAATGTATTTTATTATTTTTTAATTATAATAAAACATATAACATGGCAAACATGTTCAGCTTAAGAGAGTCTTAATACATTTCATAGACTTTCATTGATTATTGTCTCATGTCTTTCATTAAATAATTATAATATTATTATTCTTGGGTGTCCATTGAATCTTGTTTTTTATATTTAAAAAATATTGTTTACCTCTGATATGACTAATCATGGAATAGATAAATAATTTTTCATGTATTCTTTAAAATAATGAATGGTATTTCTAGGAATGATGGAAAATAAAAAAAAAATCTATAATTTGCAATGGTTTTTTTTTGAAAACACAATGCAAAATTTAATTGTTTTTATATATGATATACATTCCACTAGGTATTTTGAAAGAGTGATTATCTATATATGATGTTGGATTATTTCCCTATTTATAATATGATAATCTATAATAAGCCTTGTCAAAATTTTAAGCATTGATGGTTATTATAGTTGGATATAATTTTATATGATATATTTTACATCTATTGTATAAAAGGAAAAATTAATTTATAACATGAATAGATTTATATGAATATGCTTATTATTCATCATAATTCATGTTCACATATTTTTAATTTCTTTTCTAATGTCCTCTATTAATATATGAGAATCAAATAAAACTTCTTAAATATATAACACTCAATCTACGAATTATTTAAATAATTTTGTTATGGTATCTTCAATTTTTTTATATTTTATATTGTACACTATATAACAATTTTATCACCATAAAAGTTGCCAATTTATCTCTCAGAATTTTTCAAATAACATGGAATAATAAAAAATTTAAATGATTTCTTTAAATTGATCATCAGGTAGTTTTGATTAAAATTAATCATATTGGATGGTAAGTATGAATATACATGTAAAATGGATATATAATTATTTTAATTGATTAAGATGTTTTCTTATAGATCAATTTACCCTCTCTAAAACACCAGTTTTTTATAATATTTTATGTAATCTATTTAAATTTCCATTATAATAGAATCGGCATAAATTTTGAACTTTCAACTCTTACATCAAAATCACATTGGTTGAGAATATTACTATTATAATATATTTTGTGATCATTGGGATTTTTTATTTAATGATTTATCAAAGTGTTCTAGTATTTTAAATATCTAATTGAGGGATTCCGTACATATCTACTATCATATCCCTAATTAATGGAATTATCAAAGATATTAATGTTATGAAAAAGGGTAATACTGATAAATATATTAATGATATATATTTTTTTTATAATATTTATATTCTATATACATTGAAATAATATAATTTTACTATATAAATAGTATGAATGCATTTACTTATAAAATGGTTTAAGAACAACTCCACGGGTGCCTCCAAAGGAATCCATGAAAATGTTGGCACATAGTTGTGTCTAAAACTAAAATTGTAGATAAAACAAATAGTTTTTCTTTCATATGATATGAATATTCATTAATGGGAGAAATTATTATAATAATTTATGAATTTTGGGTTACATATCACAATGAAAATTGTATCTCTAGATTTTTTGGGACACTACTATTATTTAAAAGGGATTTGGGGTTGGAAAATTATGTTTTCTAGGAAATTTCCTTCATTGTTGATAACATTCGTGATATATCTCCCCTCCATCAATACGGTTGTGCTACATGGTTATATAGAATTTTACACTATTAATAATAGTTTAACTAATAATGAAATATTAGGTAATATTGTCATAGTGCTTGATCATATTCTAGAGGAAATTGGGGATATATTATTAATGGATTCTTATAAAACAAAATTGAAAATAATAATTTATCTATCATGAATTAAATAAATTTCTAGATTTTTTTCTCCATGATTCAATGTATATTATACTATAACCTTTTATGGGGTTCTAAAAACAAATTTTACCTCTTCCTAATAAAGGATTCATGTGAGGTTTGTGGGATGTTGTCACTCACTATATCCCATCATTTAACATTGTCTCTCCCATATAAATTTTATTATAAGTTAGACTCATAAATAAGATGTACAATCATCAAATGATTTATGCAATAGATTTTTATGTTTATATAAATTCCCTTTCACATTTTATTTATCTCAATTTTATGTAGTTTACATGTTTTTTTATGAAAAATACATTCAGGGACCAAAGGATAGACCATTGGTTTAGTAATTGGCATCGGGATGTAAAACAATTGCCATGTGATGGGCAGTGGACCCACTCGTGAGTCGAGCGTACCACTAACTCTTGGTGAGGCCCACATGGTAGCCAATTTTCACATTTTGGGGGTGTTATTAATGAACCTAATGAGTTATGAATTTATCTTTAATTCCACAAAATATAATAATTATTTTGACCAAAAACCTATATTCAATATCATATACAAGACCACTTCATTCTAGAGCCATTATATTCGACTACCCTTGGTTATTCAACATTGTTTGGTGTATTAGAACTAGAAGAGTGGGTTCTTATAATAACAATTCCAAATTAATTATCCTTCATAAAAGATGATCATAGATATATGATGTATATGTTATTACTATCATCAACTAATGATGAATTCTCCATCTTATCAAATATATTTTTTAGATCTAGTGTTTTGAGTACATTGTGTGATCATATTGTGATCTAACATTTAAAATGAAATATATTTTGGTATGTGTAAAATAATTATCATTCTATACCTCTTCATCATTTTGGGTTTATGATAAAAAATTATCCTGAAAATTATTAAGGGGTAGATTGATGGAGGTTTCAACTTGTTAATGATTTGTCATTAATGTGAGAAAGATTAATCATAATGATGATTTTTTAAGAGTATTCCTTTTTATATTTTTCGTAATGGAATCTCATTTTTCTAATTATCATCTCGAATTAATTTTCCATTGATGAAATTAAGATGGAATGATGATCACTCTCTGGACCCCATGAGATATTATATAATAAACAAGGAACATACAATGTGTTATTCCATTAACATTATATTATTGTATTTTTTTACCCACTAATTAAAATTATCTCCACATTTCTTCAGTTGGTGGACTCCTTAAGGTTTTCATTCAATAGCATACTTTATAACATGGAATTTTTCAGAGACTCTATTAAAACTATATTTATATGAAATACATGAACTAGAGATAGACATCCATGGAATGTCAGTTGTAGATTGTAGGTGTGTGTGGTGTTTAGTATTCGATCCAATAACAAACCATAGTATCCATCACCAAAACATTTAGATAGGATATTCCACTCCATATAGGGCCTTATGTGTGATATTTTTTATAACATGTTTCTTTATCATTGATAACCCATTCATGATATCCATTTTCATGTGGGTGTGTGACTTGCCTTGATACTACCATTGAATATGAATATATAATTATGTGTACCCTTTTGAGTATTTTAGTTGATATTCCTTGTTTTTAAAGGATAAGTATTTCCTATTGTATTTTATAGCTAGAAGATCATTTCTTCTAGAATAAGGATGATCTGGTTGCTCAATTTTTGTTAGATGACCCCTTGTAATAGGATTATAATGATATAATGATGGTTATATATAATGAATCATTTTATGGTATGGGTTGGATCACTGAATTTCATGATTAAAAATCAGTAGACAATTCATTGGAAAATACTCTTTTAGAAATATGAATAAGTGGGATAATTCCATTCATGGAAGTTTTTTTATCCAGTTTCATCAAACATATTTGGACAAACATGTTTTCATTTGAGAATAAAATATCTCAACTAGGCGAGGCATGTGATGTTCTTAGTAATTAACATTGTTGGGATGGCATTTGAGGTGTTTAATTTGTAATGGAATGTGATTTTAAAACATTTCCATCCATACAGATGTCATGATAAAGAAGGTGTGGTCTAGGTTCATTAAAACATTCTCAAAACATGATTAATATGCAAAGTTTTGGTTTTATTATTGTATTTTAATTTACTTATTTAGTTATATAAGTTATTATATAGTACATAAATATATGTTAAGACCACATTTGTGGTGTCCAACTAGGTCTATTAATCACACCCAATATCAGAACCATGGTGTGTTTATAGATTTCATGACACGATATCAAGAGAAGGGTAAGGTCCCAATGATGGGGAGTTTGTGAGACTTGTGAAATTTGTTTTATATGTTTACTTGACATAATATTTTCTATTACAATTGTATTAATTATTTTTTTTATAATTATGTTATATTTATATGTATTGGAAAACTAGGAGTGGGTTATTTTATTTGTAGCTCTTCTGGGCTATTAAATATAACTTCATTATATTTCTTCCACAAATTAATATGATTAAGAAGTTTTTTTATATTATTTTATATTAATTGTTTTTGATGATGAAATAATACTAATTGTATAGTCTCCCCATGTATTCCATTCAGAACCTAACTAGAATCAATTATTTCTAGGCATAATGGGAGGTGGGAATGAGGTCATGTGACTCTCTGCTTGGACCCATATATTCATGTTAGGACATTAAAAAATGGAATTAGAGAAAAAAAATCAACATTAATTTTTTTAACTAAATAGGACATTGTAAAAATTAGATAGTCCATCTAGGGCCTCGATAGGGGAGTTTTTGGGTGTTTCAGGCCATTGGGTTATGGTACACATGATTTTTCATACTATTTTAAGAGATTATTTGGTCTTTATTCATCATAAATATGATATTATGATCACAATTAATATATATTCATATAATAAGATGAAAACTTTTTTAGTTTAACATAATTATTTTTGTTAACTATTTTAGATTCACTTATATTCCATGACCAATTTCTATAAATATATTAATTAATTAATTGAGAATGAGCAAGATATTATATATATATATATATATATATCTGTGTGTTACTATGAGTAACATGTTGGTATGAGTCAATGGTTACTGTGAAGTTGTTTATATGATTGGTTTTGGGTATAAACCTATGTTAACCTTATATGATCCCATTTATAGGCCGATATATATTTTTAATTAATAGGACTATATCTTAAACATTCATTGGGTATGTCAAAAATACAACCATGATGTTGTCTTTTGGGAACTACAGTTGTGGAATCATAGGGTGATACCATACCATGAATAGATTTTTAGATAAATTTACATAAAAAGGTTTATATATTAGAAATATGGTTTCAATTTTTAGATCCAGATTATTTAGGAATAATTTTTTTACTGTTCCCGATCATTGTATAAATATCAAGAAAACTATGACTGATCACGCTTGGGAATTTCATCTCTAGTATCCTCTAAAATTTTATGTCACCGGTAGTCTATAGCTTTTATAGGCCTACATGTATGTTATCAAGAGAATATTCAATCTCATTCAAACTCCCAATGGATGTTATGTAATTATAACAACCTTCATGTTTGAAGGACCATTGCATGGATGATGTAGTTCAACATATCAAGATAGTAGATGATATTTCAATAATTAGAAGACAATCAAAGAGATATTTCTGACAAAATATTTTCCTAGCATGATGAAGCTGGACCATTCCTAGGATTTCATGAATTTGAAGAATATTTTTTTGACTCCCTCTGAAAATTTATCTTGGGTTCATAATTTCAATTAATTTTTCAAATTTTTACATGAAATTAGGCATATAAGGATTAATATTCCAATATTGGATTTCTAATGAAGCTCAGATAACAGGTTATAGGATTTACACTAACAATTTCACTAGAGCATCATAGGGACCATACAACTCAGAAGGGTTGAAGGTGGATTAGGTATAATTCATAATTCAATTTTATTAAGGCCTATTTAATAATATTCCTTCACATAGATGAGATCATATTTTGGTTGAATGAATAATAATATGGGCTAAGTGAAGAAGTGTATAAGATAGTACAGATTGATATGGAATACCATAGTATCACATTTGAGGGATGATTCTGACAAGTTCATCAGTTTGGGATATGGGATAAATATTGAATTTTCATCAATAATCCCTTTTGAGTTCCACCATTATGTAAATCATTTACATCTCCCGCAATTTTTATTGATGGATTCCTATTTAAATATTGTGATATCAAGTAAACCAATGAGTGGGGGAACATTGGATACCCTAACAACTTCCAAAAATAGAATGCATCATGATAATGGAAATGAAGTTAAGGTAGGATGATTCCATTTAGTGGATCACTATCCATCAGATGGATATGTCAGACCGTTTTATATTAGATGTATGGTTAGGATCAATTCTACATTGTCTTATTCAATTTTTCATACTAAAGGTCCTTGTTCCCTTAAATATTCCAATGTTGTTACTAGAAATGAATTAATGATAATGTTTTATTTTCAGTTACCATTCATTGATACACCATTTCTCATTGATTTGGACATGTTTCAATGAGGAAAATAGTATCTAATAGTTTTTTCAAGTTATGGACATCTACGGGACTTAATAAATGTGAAGATCATTATGTTCTATGTGATTATTGAAAAATATTTGATGAAAAGTTTCTAAATTCACATTGATTTCTATTAGATGCATTTTTTTTACAACAAAAAAAGAAAAAAAAGTATTTTATGACCATATTATTATAATTTAGAGCTGGTATTATAAACCTAAACATGAGTTATCTCGTGATTAATAATATATTGATGATGAGATTGGCTCTATTTACAGGACAATATTCATACCACTCATATTTTTCAAATAGTTGTATATCTATATTAGGAATTAGTTCGACATGAATATATAGGACATCTTTTATATTGACGTTTTAACTTCAAGGTAGTGTTTACATAAGATGATAAAAACATTTTTATTTTTCATATAATGTGGATGTTATTGAGTTAAAAGAGTTTAGGTTTAATATTTATGACTTTTAATCAAAATGATTTATTACAATGATCACATTACCACGTGGTTAACCCATTTTATTCTATAAAAATGTTATTTATAGACTCTATCTCTTTGTAGATTGTTGGATGCTCAATTAGGTTATTTTGAACAATAGATATCATTTTCTTAGAATTCATGATCTCATTTTATCAACTATAAGGATCCATGTGGTTCTAGTAGATTTATCAACAATCAAGCTATCACCAATTATGAGTAATATAGTAGTAAATCCATAAGAGAATGATTCAATGAATGTTTGGGATTTATGAGTACATGGTGATTCTATTTTTTCTAATTAATGCACTAGTAGTTGTTACATATCTCTTGAATAATATATTCCACCCATATATTATATCAATATTTTTTGTGTTTATTGATGACATCCACATCCACTCGTTCACCCTATTGCAGCATGATAGATATCTTTGGAATGTCCACTTTTCAATTTGAGAACATCATATTTGAGATTATATTTTAAAATTTAACAATTTATTAAGGATGAAAAACAATATGAAAATGTGGTGTTTATGATAGTTATATTCATAGTAAAATAGAATATATTCGATCTTTTTAATGTACATGTCCCTAGAATGTATTGGAAATTATGATATTTTGGGGTTTAGTAGGATACTATCAACACATTATAAATGTATTATCTAGATTATTATTACCGATGAATGTGATTGAGAAAATGGGTGTGATTCTCTAGAGTATAGACTACTGTGAAGTGGAATTTCCTATACTAGTGAAAGAGTTTACTATTGATCAAGGGATAATACATACTACTCTATGGTTTTATTATTCTATTTACTCTAATGTGTCATGAATTAGATTGGGATAAATACAGAGGCATAGGGAAAGGGAATTATAATGCGGTTAATTATAGTTGTGACCCATCAAGCAAGTCTATCCTAACAATTAATTATACTAAAAATACATAGTATATGCATTATTATGTTGGAAACATAATCTATTCTGTTGAAGTTTTTTTATCTATACAAACCATATGATCCCCTATTATATCGTCATGTATAGAAACAAAAATATGAGCTAGATTTTATAGATAGTGTTTTTTTAGAAGAATACCACTGAGATCGAATCTTCCCCATATAAAATTAATGATGTTTTAGATTATCTTAGATGTAAGGTGAATGTGGATTTAGTGCATGATTAATGTAATAATGATGAATAGTTGAACATGGTAATCTAATTCTATGAATGAATGATGGATTATTTAGTGATCAAGGATCAACAATTTGTGATCCATTGGTTATCTAATGTTCATTATCTAACCATTTAAGGGATAAATAAGTGAATTTTCTAAAGTATGTGGTCTTGTAGGAAAAATAGCTAGTGGAAAAGTGTTACCCAAATGGTTATTTTGAAATAATGATTTCATTATTGTTCATATAATAGATTCAATCCCTACTTCCACAAATTAAGATATGAGGACATTATATGTATCATTGTGTTGTGTATCAAAGGGAGACAATAATGTACCACACAATATAGATATTATCATAGATTCCATTGATCGATATGGTAATTGTTTTATTTTTTTCTTAATACTATAATTGTTAGAGGTTGAAATTCATACAATATGTTCATAATAGATTCATCTAGTAGTATCCAGTTCACATGTAAAAATGGGAATTAATCATGATAGATTTTGAAATTGCGGTTCCTATGTCCCCAAAGATCCTTGATGATGTATGGGTGATTATTGATCTGCTATATAATGTTTCCAATTTTATACTGATCCATTGGATATAATTAATAGATCAAATAGTGAGGTTTTAAGTCCTTGAGATAGTTTAATAACATAGATTTCCTATGATAATTTTATTTGATAGGAATGAATGTGTTATGATTAAATGTAATATGTGATTATAGGAGGCCCAATAGAGTCATATAATTTTTGGTAAAAAGTTTCATCATTATCCATATTTTTAATAAATGTATACAATTAGCATATTAGATTATATTCTCCATACATTCATTATAGATTTAAATGGAGCATAGAGTGATCACATAGCCTTGGGATTGTTTTTCATAAAAAATTGTTACTATGAAATTATTTATATGTCATCTTATGAGTCTCTATATTGTCGAACATTTCCTTCAAATAATAATTTGAATGAGTCTGGTGATCCAAAAATTTGATGGCGCATTTTTATACATTAGACCTCAGAGAATGTGATACTGATTCAGAAGAGGTTTCATGAATTGATGTATGCACTACATATTTCATGATTCCAGTCTACAGATGTACATACACAATCCTATCAACATTATGGATTATGGGGATATTTATCTAGATGTGACACATCATATATAGAGTACACGGTGCTGATTGTAGAGTAGTATAATAAATTCATTAATGAGAGATGATACCAAAAAACTCAATTCAATTGAATTATTGATATATCTAGGAGGAGACATTGCAGTTGGAGACTGGTGATCGGGTTTTATAGAAATTATTTTTTTGAAAAATATTTTTGACGGTACATTTTCAGGCTAAGAATTCATTAGAGTGGTATAATAGAAAGATTCTTTGTTTATCAATTTTTATTATTTTTATGTTTTCATAAGTAAATTTCCATTCATTTAAACACTAATATCGACTATTTAGTGACTTTTTATACGATATGTTTTGGAATCAATTATTGGAATTGTGGTTTGAGGCTTCAACATAGGTTGTAGAATAACAGCCAATGGATCCCCGGTGGAACCTACATTCTATTTGGTGATGTTATATTATGTACTATTGTTAAAAAACACTATAAGATACCCAGTTTTTCATATTTTTGGGGTTTAATTGTTTCACCCCATGCATTTTTATTTTATTCATATTTCCACATTTTTATACAAATTTCATACCCAAACCCCACTATATAAAATTAAAAATAGTAATACTTTACTCCACAAATCATATATTATTCTCCCCTTTGTTCTTCACTCTTTGACCCATCCTATTGTTCTTGAAAAATTACTTTTTGTTAGTTAAAAGGAAAATTATTCTTCATATATTCGAGATAATGATTGATCTATGTCAAATAAATGTCTTCAATCATGATCCTATGGTGCAATATACCCCCAATCATTGATTGGTTGTGGATATAGTGTGTTAACGTTGTTTCAAGATCAAATAATGAATTAATATCAAAATAGATAATTCTATAGAAAATAATTGACGAATAATCATACTAGAGATTTTATAGAAAGGGGTACTGATGAATCCTTTTTTAATGATTGCATGGTATTTTAATTGAGTTTTTGACATGTTATTGATTCTTTACTGATTAAAAATAAATTTTTCATTAAAAATGATGTTTAATTAGTAATTAATTTTAATGTTATCATCATTGAACATTAGGTTTCATGATTGGGATGTCCAATATATATTTTTTGATGAATTAATGATGGAGTGAAAGAATTTTTCTAGATTCATTTCCCTCTTCTAGAATTGACAATGAATTCATTATCTTTTTTTTATTTAACAAAATATATGTTTATTTGGATACTATTACATTAAAATAACCCAAAATTTGTTTCATTTGTGGAAAAAATATTGTATAGGTTTGTCAATCAATTTTATTGAAATGTAATACTGTATATTACTCATTCTAATTATCTTTCATTGATAAAAATTAATAAGAGCTAGAAATCCCTGACATATATGAAATTTTTTTGGGGTTCAATGTGTTCAATCATTAATCATTTTATGATTCATATATCCATTTATATCAAAAACCATAACTTAGGAATTTCGATAAAGTAAGGGCCTTGTTTTTTCCAAATTCCTAAAATTTTTGGGATACTAGAAAACCCATCCATGTTATGTGATATCATGTGGTTATGTTAGTGGAATTATAACATTTTAGGTTTTTTGATATGTGATTGTGTTTAGAATCATGATAATTTCCATTGAATGACATATTTTCTACCCTGTAATATTTAGTACATGATATTTTTTAAATCATGTGGAAACTATTGAAAATATCATAATAATCATATTTCTCCGGTTGGGTTAGAAAATACCATAGAGGGGGAGAGAGATGACATGCTGATGGATAATAATGAAAAATCCATTGATGGATTAGGTAGGATCAAAAAAAATTATATTTATGTGGGATTAGTTCATGAATATGTTGATATTCCACCACATATTGGCCAATGAAAATGAATTCCATGTTGTGGTGATGTATTATCCCATTACACCAAAAATATTGTTTGGAATTACATTCAAATGAAGATAAATACAAATATCATGTTGGGGCATGAATTTTTCATAACAATGGCCACTGATAGGTTGTGGTGTGTTTTTTCCATTAAATTTGGTACATTATTGAAGAAAATTAATGTCGTTGTTGGCATTTTGAAATACCTAGGGGATGATGCTTAGGGTATATTCGTTTGTGCATGTTGATTCTTAACATGTGTGTCTATTTTTATATTCATGAAATTAGAAATTTAATGATGGATATGGGTCTATATTATGTGATATTATGTTAAGGATTCATTGGCAACATTAAAATGGGTTTATTACCCACAACCTCTATATTTATCATTGTTTATGTGTATATTACTTGATCATGGATCCAGTTATGGGTAGGATCATTGTGAAGGGGTGCTGAGGAGATAAGGCCTTTAAGTAAGAGGAAATTCCAAGATACACTCTATAATATTGCAACTTTATTTTTTATATTTCTGATCCATTATGATACCTTAATTTTTACTCCAACACTGGAAGCTAGTTGTTTTATTTATATAACTAATTTTTAATGTTGTATCACAATACTAATTTATAATGTTTACCATATTTATAATATTTTTTTTGTATATTTTTATTTTTATTAGGTATGAAGATGACATGATCTTGAGGGAATTGTCTATCCACTGGGGGAATTAAGAGGAACATTTATAGTCAAAGTGCTTACATATATTAGTGGGTTCATATATGTTTATTGTACTCTCATGACTAGAAACAATTTATTAGCTTGAGACATTATTGTTGGGTATGCCTAATTATTTATTATTTTCAGCATCCTCTCTCCATTCAGAAATCGTATACATTTTTACACATATTGATATTTTATTTATCATTTTGCAAAGGGATGGTGATCTAACTATATTGATATGAGGGGTGGGTTCCCATGGAAATGGACAGAAATGACCCATGGATTCCTTCACACGTCATCAGAGGTGTATTCTAAGTAACATTATATTCGATTAAAATTTTCTATATGTTTCATGAAATGTTATATTTTCAAGGACATGATTTTTCAATTTTAACTATAACATTAGTGTATGATGTTTCTATGATTAACCTAGGATGTATTCTTAAAAAATCTCCAACATTTTTCTGTCATCATAATTTATGATGTGTGTCTTATTTCTTTAGGACTGAACGGTGACAATTTTCGAAAGGAAAATTTATATTGTAAAATTAAATATAATTTTAAAGTGTGTTTCATATATAACAAACAGGTGGTTCAGATGATAAATTATTTTGAAAAATAAATTGTTATAGTGTAACTATACCTACTCTATATAATTGATAGGAATTTGATTCATTCTTATTTTAAAATTTAATCCTCATGAAAAAAATGTATATAATATCTTTTATAATATGTTGCAAATTACTTAATATTTACATTTTTATGGACCTGGTAAATATAGAATATCATTCTTAATATTTATAATTCCTTCTAAAATAATCATAATACATTGAATGTGTTTGTTCAAATTTTAGTTATAATTTTAGGATAATATTAGAATAAATATTTTGATGAAATGATGCTATAAAAAATAATGGATATTTGAAATGATTTTATAGTGAATTTCAATGAATAAACAGATTGTTATGTTTTTTTAATTTAGTTGCATTTTTAAAATCCATAATATTATATAATAATTTTATTATTGAACGAACATATGTGATGTAATTTATTTATTATTTAGTTAAAATTAAATTAAATTGTAATATGTATATTATTTTAGTTGATTATAGTTACTTAATTTATGGAACAGAATCATGGGAACACCTTTTTATTATATGTGGTATTCACTGTTAAATATAGAGGAACAATATAGTTTTTACAATGGGATATAGAGCATACTTAGAGACCAAACTACAGGGAATCGAAACTTTCATGCAAATAAAAAAAGTGAGACAAAAAACTGCCTCATAAAATAATCCATGTGTAGATATTTATTCCATAGGAATACAACCCTATGGATATGATATTAAAATTATTTTATAGTTTTCATGGGAATATAAATATATATAATTTTATATGGGTTGTTTTTTATTTGTAGATTCATTAGTTTTTTATGAAGGATTAAAAATATTTTTATTTGAATGAATTAAATTAATAATTATGGTTTATTACATTTAAATTTAATGTTAACTTTTTTAAAAGTAGTTTAATATAATGGATACATTTTTTATTCATGTAATATTTGCTTAATATTGGATTATATATTTTATAGTTTTCAAGGAAATTTATTAAATAACACAAATGGATTCTCTCAAATAGGGGTATATTTAGATTTAACTTGAAATAAAGTCCATTATGAGTATAGTCAACATGTTCTAAATGTAATATTCATTTACAAAATAATTTCCGACTTGTGATTATTTTCATTAATAAATATATATGATGGATACATTATACTTTAGTATAAATAAAAATATATCCAATATTAAATAAGATATTTTGAATTTATGTTCTTCTGAAGATGTTTTAAAAGTAAACACTCTTAATAACAGATAAACATATTATATAATAGGAGTCTGAGTTTTTTAATTCTATTGATACATGATTTGAAAAGATAATTTATTAAAATATAATAATAAAAGATAATATCATGTTTTCAAATTAAATAGAGTTGAGGAATATCATATTATTGATGAGATAAATAGAGTAAAACTCATTGATATATGATATTTTTTTTGAAATAACAATCTACATTATGTAGTTGTTAAAGTAGATAGGTAAAGGAAATGAAAAATATAATGATATATAGATATAAATTATATACTAATATGAATCATTTATAGATTTTACACATGTTAATGAAATTATTTCTAAAGGTATAATTGGAAATATAATATTATATTTATAATAATCTACAGAATTAAATTGTGAATAAGTTTAGTATACTAAAAACGACCACTAAAATCAATATGACGTGTTATGGAGTCTAATTTGAGAATATTATGGATGAATAAAATAAATATAGTGATTAATTTAGTTGATATTTTTACTCCATGGCCAAATATTTGTTGTTTTTGTTGAATGTGTGGATCTAGTAGTTGATGAAAAACACTTGGAAGTTAACAAGGCCATTAGTTTTATGTTTTATTTAAGTGTTTATTTTTGATTAATTTTTAAATGTAAAATATCTCACATTCATATAATCTATTTTCTATATTTCTTTACATGAATGTGATAGTGGAAAGAATCTTAGAAGAAATATATTAAATAAAAAATCATCCATAAGTAATCAATTTTCATGAACTATATGATGAAATGTTGAATAATTGTTAACAAGATGTTTTATATGATGCTTCACTATTCTTTAATATAATAGATATCAAGGGAAAAGTAGTGTTAGTTTTGACTCATGTAAAATTTTATATAAATATGTTCCTCAAATTAACATATTCCACATTTTAAGTAGTTACAAACATTGAAATTTGAGTAAAATAGAATATTTATAATCCACATGATTGTTAAGTGTGAGGGTCAGAAATGTATTTATTGTAGAATCTGTAAAATCTATGGATAATTTTTAGAGAATAATATATTAATGGAAATTATATAATTCTAACTACAAATTATGGTGTCTGATTTTGATGATCTGAAAGATGATGGATATAAAAAATGTGTATATTTCTTATTTTTTAGGTGTTTATAGAATATAAATATATAATATTCATAATAATTAATGTAAAATTTTCTGATATGGATGATGGAGTAGTTCATAGCCAGATGTGATTTTCTAAAGATTCATTTTTGTTAAAAAAACCTATGTTATCCATGAAATATTTAGATGATAATATACACGGTCCAAATGACCAAAAGATAGATGGAGTACCTTTAGTTGAGTCGTTAACAAGTATTATGATATTAATAATTGCAGTAAGTATTTATTACAATGGATACATTCTCTCAAAATAATAACCAATTATAATGGAATTCATGTATACATGGAGGATAGGATAAACAATCCTAGTTTTGTTCATGAATAACTCTTTAATAAAACTCAATTATTTTTTCAATATATGCATCAATTTTCATAACAATTAATGGTTTCAATATAGTACCTTGAGATCCTACAAATTTCCCCTAACATCATATTAAATGGATTGGATTATTTTTTAGGAGATCCAGAATATCAATTTTGATATAAATCATATGTCAATTAAACCAATGAATGGAGAAATTAAAGGGAAAATAAATGACATGGTTTTATTTTTTAGATTAAAAATATTTTTTCTAATCATGGAATATAATAATAAATTCTAATTTTTTTTAACAAATAATATGAATTATCTAAATTTATATACCCTGTGTACGTCATTGAAATGTATTTCCAATTTATCCATGTGAAATTTACAATGTCAAGTATAAATGTTTTAAAGGATCTTTTAGGGATAGAAAATATTTATGTTTGCAATAATATAACATCAATATAATAATATAATACCATGTAAAAATTATTCCAATGTAATGTTATTTGAATAAATATAATAATAAGAATTTTAATTTTTCATGGATGTTACATATTCCCGAGATTCAATGTTTATATGGCCAACATGAATATAGATGAATTTTTCCATTCTAAGGAATAATAAGTAACATTATTTAGGTAGATGACATTACAATATAAAGTAAAAACATTTAAGATATTACAAAATATATTATTCAAAACTAGTAACATTGTATACTATAGGGATCCAATTTAATATAAGACATACCATTAGATAGACTGAACTGATATTTGGATATAGTGATGGGTAAAAGATGATAGCTTATCATGGGCCAATGGTGATTCATTATTGTATCAAATAGTTACAGGTGATACCTTCCAAAAACATATATTAATCGATGATAAATTTTCACATCACCTATAATGACTATTGATATCTTTTAATTATCATTTTCATAAACTAGAAATGAACCCAACAAGTATAAAATTTCCACATTGTGTTGTATCCATGTAAAGAAAACATTTATTATCCTTTATTTACATTCATTCATATTTTTGGAGTTAGGATTTTTTTCAAAAATATGATATCGATTTGTCATAATATATAGAAATGTTCAAATTAAAAATAAATTACAATACTAATTGTAAAAAAATCGATAAATCATTCCAATACTAATTCTTCTATCCATTAAGTGTTGCATCACATTCCACTAGGAACATCTATTTGTATGAAACCATAATATTACAATGCTATTTAGAACTATGATATTTCCCCCCATTTTTTTACATTATTACACAATTTGTAAATTATATTAATTTCAAAAGAAATATCATATCAAAACTAAATTACCCAGTAATATTATTACTAATATAGATGATTCATATCAATCCAAAATAAACACAAAGTACACAGTCATAAAAATATGGGAAATATCTCAAGGAAGAATAATGGTTATCTACTTTTTTATCAATGTGGTAATTATTGATTCTTAATTATTTATGTTAATATAATACCCAAAATAATTTAAAATCATTTACTACGAAGGGGGTGTCCCTGGGGGTATATGTAAGAGATTAAATGTATTATAAAAAACAATCCCAAAAAGAATACTAAGATAGATTCCATATTAAATACAAGATACATCTACCATTTCTGAATGGGACACAACATGGTCTAGTTAAATCAGTAAATGAATATCAATGTTAGAATATTAATGATAAAGAAAAAAATAAATCAATCCCATTGAAAATGGAATGGATTTGTATAGGGAATTTGGGACGAGGAATTAAAGATGTTTATGAAAATGGATAGATTTAAGGCTAAAGATGGAATGAAGTTCAGAAGGATCCAATTTATTTTAAAATATCCAAATTATTTCATTAAAAATCCACATGGAAAACAGGATTTTTTTGGGAATGGAATATAAAAAAATGATGAATTTTTTCCCATCAATGTTACAATTGATAAGTGGACTACATACAAGGATAATGGTTATAGTGTTCATTATAAATACATGATAATTAAAAATTCATAGTCATAGTTGTATATGCTGATGTAAAAATAAAAAATTTATAAATATTATTTTTCTCAAAATTTTAAAAATTCCATTCAATATAAGAGCAGAGTTTTGAAACGTATGAAGGCCATTCTTTCTATGGAGATTACTATTATAAAAATAAGTGGTAAAATCAAGAATGTAATTATTGTTAAATATAAAATTATTTCAATGTTGAAAAAAATAATCAATTTCTCTCTTTTTAGTGTGTTATGAGGTCATACATTTCTCCCCTATCTAAAAATTCAATTATTTTTAAATATAATTAAAGGTGATGAATGTATCTAAGGGGAGACTTGTAGTAATTGAAATCCCCTATTGAACGATTTATATGATAGTATGACATGGTCTATTTTTTGCAGCAAATATTATTACCTATATCAATAAATATTGGTTTCTAAAAAAATAATATTTCAAATATGCATGGATTTTATTAATTTTTCCACGATGGTTTTTCAATGTAACATATTGGAAAATAACCTGTAATTTTTTTAGAGCGAGGTCCTGAGATGGAACAAAATTATAAGTTTTGATGAGCTTAGGGTTACTATTATTAAAAAAATTATAATAACATCACATGTTCATAGTTTAACTAAAATAGCGGAATGATTCCAAAAGGTGTTGCATATATGAAATATGATACCATTATTGATTTGGAAAAGTGTTAATTACCCTTAACGTCACTTAAACATTTTTGTTGTTGGAAATTTGTAAAAGAAGTATTCACAAACACAAATAAATAAACAAATAAATTTATTTATATATTTTACATTGATTTAATGTAGTGGAATAAAATCATCTCTAAATATTTGTTTGTAAAAAATAGAAAGTTTATCCACACATTACTGATATTGTGAAACAATCCATTAATGGTGAGGTTGGAGAGAGACATTGGGTCGAGATCATAATAAAGGGTTGCTTCACTGGAAGAGGTTCTAGATATCTCCAGTTACATTGTAGTTTTAAAAATAATCAATAGTTAATAATCCATCCATAAGTACGTCATTTGAATTATATTAATTATTTATATAAATGATTATCCCATGATGAATGTTAATCAAATTAGACAATAGATTTATTTTATGATTGATCATGCGGTGGGTGGAGGTTTATTTCTAAATGTTTGGAAATTTAATTTTTTTTAGTATTGGATTACTAATTCATTATTAAAATGAAAATGGATCTATTCAATTCAATATAGTGGATGATGATTTTCCACATATTTTGTTATATGTTTTTTATCCTTGGAAGTCATGTTTTTATAACTGGTATTTTTTCACTTGTGGTTTGAAAAAATCAATGAAATCAATGATTATGAAACTATTCATTAAAAAATAGAATGATATCATGGTTCACGTTCGAGATTCAATGATGATGTCAATCTACAACAACAATGATGAATGATTAAGAGATGATGTCTATCCTTTATGATATGTTCGGCATGTGACTATACACTCGTGATAAAAGTTATTTTTTTCAACTAATTCAGATGATGGAATATATTTATCAGTAATATTGGAGATTTTTATATCAAATACTTATCCTTTCCTATCATATTGGTTGTGGAAATCAAGGATGTAAGTTGAAGAATCAAAAAATATGTGAAGACTAACTACTTATAGAAATTTTCATGTCATATGGAATATCATATGATGAACACATGTCATGTAACCTCATATGTGGAGCTCAAGATTCTATAGGGAATAAATGATCACATGATAAGTGGCACATGTCAAATGCCATGTGACACATCCTAAATACTCACCGTGTACCCGCTTGTACAGATGAATAACTAGAGATTATGCGCTAATATATTTACTTCTGAAAGGGATCAGGTATATGGGAATGACAATTTTTACATTTTCATGGCCTACTATAAATTGGTGGGAGATTGAAAACCTATACATGTTGTTATCCTTTTAGATATATTCCATGAAAATGCAGGTACGTTCTATGTAATACCACATGACAAGAGAAGACTATGGGGTGGAATGAAATCTTGTGTACCCCCTAGTAAAAAATTTCTAATACCTTAAGGGTGGTATGAGTCCCCTTTGTAGTTAGTATGGACCTTCTTCCTCTTGGTTCATTCCTTTGGTCCTTACTGCTAATTGTGTAGTGTGGAATTTCATCATCACATAGACTTATAATCCATTCTAAGAGATTATTTGTAGATTGAGTTACTAGAATCCATCATTATGGACCAGGGTGGAATCCTCTATCTATTACTATCCTATATGAGTTTTTGGGAGTTGGCATGACCAAAAATCAAAGTATTCAATCCCCTACAATGTGGGAAATTATCAATTGGATTTTTTTTATAGCCTATGGTGCTTGGTGAAATCTCTATAGGTGTATCAATATTCTTTATGTTCCATTGTTTACTTCTTCTGGGAGTGACCAAATAAAATTACATCTCAGATGGACACCATCAATGATATTCTACTTTTATAAAGAGTTATCATAAATGACTATTACCTATAAACTCTCAAGATGGAATCTTCGACATGGAATGTTGTTATAACAATACCATGAGACTTAGTGTCAACCATGAGTACCTATATATTTATAATTTTATTTTTCATGTTCTAATTAACATACCCATGTGATTACAATAAAAAAATATTGATTCTTATCTCATGGGAATTTCTTATATATATCATCTCTTATTAAAATGAATGGTCATGGAATTGTGTATTTTGTGGAATAGGAGAAGATAAATTTTAGATTGATCACAAAAGAATCTTTGTCATATTTGGTGTCATATTTTCTTATACTCCACTCATTCTAAAAAATTTTACATATATTACTTATAGTTTCTTTCTTTTTTTGTCTTATGATTTCCAGTATTTTTATAACACATTGATTTGGGGGATTTATATTTTATATTTTAATTTTTTTAATTTTTCTTTAGTATTGTCATTATCTATATTTAGATATGTGTGTGCTTACACATATCTTTGGAAAAGGCCTCCCATGTGAGTGTTAAGGCTACTTCGCACTAGTCACTTTCTCTGAGCCTATTAAAGGTAGTCATGGGGTAGTCAAACTCATCATATTAATATTGCAGAGTTCCCTAGGGGGTCGGGTTGTTATATAGTAGTGTGATAGGAGAGTTCATGCTAGGATCAGTTTTGGGAGTTTAATCAAGATATGATATTGTTTTGGATTTTATTTTAACATTGATATGTGTTTTGAGTTCATCTTCTAGGTCACGAAATATAATGTTGGGGTAGCATCAGATGTATCCAAAGACCCAAACTATGGATTCCTAAATTTTGATATTGTAAATATATGAGTTTTTTTTCAATGAATACATAGGTACAATAACATATAAGATTTTTTTATGTTTTCATGTTCTTTAGGATTAATCTCCAAATATATAATCCTTGACCATTAAACAACTTTTCTATTTAAGTATTCCTCTATGATTATTTCTAGTTATGATTAAAAAGTTGGATTCAATGGATAAAACCCTTTGTTTATGAGACATTGATTTTGGGATTTGTTTAAGTGGTGGTCCCTCAATGTTGGTTTCCATACCTAACTCCACCCATCGAGTAGAATATCATACTAGATGTGATATATTACGAGGTTCATAGATTGATTATTGTTTGTGAGAGTCAACATAAGAAACCCCTATGGTTTTAGGTTAATCCAAACCACCATATACATGATGATTGGATTGATTTGGCTACATTAATTTTTCTCCTCATTAGCGCACATTCATATTAGATTTAGTGCCATGCAAGGACCATTATTCATAAATTATGTATGAAATCATGGGGCCTAGTTTCCCTGTTTTATAATGAGGTGACTCATTCATAGATAATGTTTTATCACCATATTCAATTATAGTAACCTATAACAAAATTATATGTTGTGTAAATCTCTGTGGTTTTATTACTTCAAAAGGGTAACACAAATTTGAATGAGTATTTTCAATGTATCACTATCCTATCATGAAATTCAATGGATATGGCATGTGATAAGATCATTGAGGACTATACCATCAATCAAGGGATTTAAAAAGACATCCTATATACGATTATACACTATTCATACATCCTAGGATGGTGTTATGGACCATGATTTGGTGGTAGATATATTTCTATTAGAGAAGTTGCTAACACATACTAGTGATAGTGGGAATACAAGAGTTAAGGATTAGAATGTGAGTATCCTATAGAAAACACATGAAAGTATATGTGTGAGAAATTTCAGGAGGTCATTAATGGATATATGGAATTACATTTACTAATAATATGATGTTTATATCCAACCAATGGTGAGGCAGTAATAATCTTGTCATGTGCATGAAAATTTCACAAGATATTTTTTTATCCTCCATACTATTGATTGAGGGATAATAGATAGGCATCATAGGAAGATGTGTTGACTGGAGTTGGGTGGTCCACAGTGTTCAAATCATTATTTAGGAGAATGGAGAATAGTTGTAGGTGTATGGCATGTTGAATTATTTCCCCCACCACCCTAGGTGGTCCTCGCTAGGATTAGTGGGTAGTGGACATGGGTGGTGGAATTTGAAATCAGTAGTGGCCTCTGACCAAGGGACTCTAAATATTATTTCAGGTATGATATGTGCCTTTTTTTAGATTTTCTATTATTCATATAGAAGTAATATAAATCCAGTATTTAAGTTATATATCCCAAATTAATGATATAGAGATACCAGTGGAGACCTTGGGACTACCATTACTCATAGAGACACCTATTGGAGTTGTCCCAATGATAACACACTTCTTTCAATAGTGTGATTTGACACGTGGATTAGATAGATTATTTTGGGATCAAGTTATAGTAGTGATGATTTCTTAGGATTTCATATTAGTCATGGTCTATCTATACAATTTTCATGTGTTTAATTAATATTTCAGTCGGGAGATGAAATGTGTCTATATATATGGGATGGGGTTTTCCATAATCAGTGATATGTAAACCTGAGTGGAGAATGATAGAATCATACATAGGAGAGTACAACTAATTACTTACCAATTGGATATCATGATTCTTGGTGGTGGGTTTTTTATGGGATATCAATTTATTGTGGTATTTAATGAGTATGATTATGTATTTCATGATGATTTTATGATCTTACCCCGCTTCCGAGTGATAGGATTATTCATGTACAATCAATATGAGATGAATCTGATGTTTCTTCCATCATATCAAATGGAACCTTCAAAGATTTTTTTGAAATGGTTAATGTTTGAGGACATATAAAGGAAGGGATTTTTTATTCCTTGTGTGTCTCCCTGGGTAGCCATATTTTTCATCACTGAAATGGTGGATGAGAAATTGTGTGACAACAAATAATTAGTATCTTCAAAAAAGGATTGATGATTTTTTCAATCAGTTTTGAGAATTAAGATAGTTATCAATTGTTTATCTCTAATATCATTATAGTCATCTTTGTGTATGATATGTGGATATATAAAATATAAAATACTAAAGTGATTATAGTCTCCATGATTACATAGTGATGCCTTTTACAATGAAGAACACCCTAATAGTGTTCATGGGACCCATAAGCTGGTCTTTCATGCATTCCCTTACTGGTCTATGGAATTCTTGATCAATGAAATCATAATGTACACAAAATCTAAATATAGTCACACGATAAATTATAGGATTTTCATGAACATAATCTTAGTGGACTATCGTGATGGGAACCTACCAACATGTTAGATTAGGATTCATGAGTTAAAAATTGTAGGATCATTTTATTAAAATAGGAAGTAGTATTGGATCGAGGGAAGTATGAAGAATTTTTATGTTAGGTTCCAGTCAAGCGTGTGACAGAGGTATAGAATGTCCTTTTTCTATTAGGATACTCGAGTAGATTCAACCATTATTTCTCAAGGATATCATAACATTTAATTGAATTTAGAAAAGGTGGACTTACTTTGGTGTTGAAGTTAATTATCCAATATTACTTTCAGTACATTTGGAAGGGATTGATGGGAGCTCATATTATGATATTTCCATGTGATTATATTGAGTGCATTGATTTTTGTGATTCCTATGGGAATCAACATCGTTATGTTGTAATGTTGAGGTAGGAAATTATTTCTCATGGGTATATGATGTTGAGACCTTTGGAGTAGAACTATGAAACTCAATATTTTGATTGGTAATTCATATACATATCACGAAAGATGTGTTCAGACTACCTAAGAGGTGATTTTTCTATCTTCATTTTTGACCTATAGAGTCTCAATAATATATTTTCTCATTATGATCATAGGTTGAGATAGAAGAAATGGGTAGAGTTCCTCAATGACTATGACTAGGATATTGTTTTTACTCCTACAAAAGTACTCATGTTTGTAGATTCTATCAGTATGAGAGTGTAATACATGTTTTTTTGGAAGGGGCATTATGAAAGATAATATCATTTTAGTGGTAACTAGATCATAAGAATGGTTAAAATTATCTATTAATTATGTTTGTTATGCAACATCTTCTTCTATATGTTATATAGCCAAAACATAGAGATATTGACTATGAGACCATGAATAATTAGGTTTTCAATGGATATTTTTGTGATGTATTATTCTGAGGTGTGGAGCAAGTTATCCTTTTTAGAGTATGGATAGTTGTTCAGGGGATTTTTCCATAAGAGGTTCTAAGGGATTTTTATACAACCCGGTTGGTATTAGATCAATGTATTTAAAATATCTTCTAGGATCTCTAATGTTAGTTCAAGTGTCTTGGTAAAATATTGTGCATAGTAGAGTTTGTATCTCAATGCATCACTTGTAAGTAGGTGAAGTTTGATCACCAAGATTTAGATGGTTTATCTCAACCCATTGATATTCCAGATTAGATGTGGGTTTTCATATATAGGGACTTCATGATTGGGTTACCACAGACATCATAAGGACATTATTCCTTATTTGTTATCATGTTACATCATAGGAAGTGGGAAACATCCTCATTATCTATTAATAGAGTTCAATAAAGAGTATGAGATTGTGTTACGTGCATAACATTTTACATCTAAATGGAGTTTCCTAAATTTATGTTACAAACTATGATGCCCACAACACATCGCGATTATAGGGAGTGTTTTAGAAATCGGTTTTCCTTATGATATGTTTCCGCTCATTGTTTCACCCCCAGACTATTTTCTAGAATGATGGGACCATTTATGTTATGTAGTAAATTCTATGAGTTTTTACATTTAGCTTTGTATATAGTTTTAAGGATCACATATCCTTAGTGATGTTTTTGTACAAAAAGACTAAAATCGTACTATTGGGGTGGCACAATTGGTGGTCTTGTACTGGAAACCCTATTGGTCACCACTACGTTGGTATGATTTAGGAAATTAATTACTAATGGTCCCATGGTTGGTATGATGTTATATATTATCTAGGATAAGATGAGTACTACACATAGCCATCAAAAGTCCTATACAGATAGATGATGGAGGCCATTGCAGTTATAGGTGGGTACTATGTTTTTTGAAGGTATCACATAAATGTCAATTGTGGATATTTATAAAGGGTTGAAAATTCCATCAAAAGATCAATGAACCAGTATAAAAACAGTTTTTATTTGGTGATGTGGTGTACCACGTAGATATACCACCATAGTTATATTTGGTATATGAAATCTTATATGTTTCACTACAAAGGGATTACATACATGATTTATTACATTCCATTGACTAGGGAGAGATTGAAACATATGATGGATCTACCATTATGGATAACTGCATATGGATCAAGTATCAATATGAAAAGATCCTCCACGGGTGATCAATTCCCTTGGGGCATGTCTAGTGGAGAAACTTAATCATTAAGAGTTCACTAAGGAGTGGGAAAATATGATTTCATCTCAGTACCCATGCCTTTTTTAATAGTCATTTTGTCTTTTTGGGATTAATTTTTATATGATTTGGAGAATGTGACAACACTTTTTTCATGTAATTATTTGATATGTATCTATTAATTTATTCATTTCTCAGAACTGAGACATCAAGACTCTTCGATCCCCAGTGATCCTAGTAATGATATTGTAAAAAAAATAAAATATATCAGTAGAATTCAGATGAGTATTTCATGAAATAATAGAATAAATATCAGATGGGGTCTCATATAGATTTTCTGAGACTACCATTGAGTCTATAATGTAGGCTTTTCTCTAGGTGTTTCATAATCATTGTTGTCATTATGATTTTATTAAGAAGTTTTCTCATACAAAAATTATAACATTAAAAAATTGATGATGATATTTTATTACATTTTTATTTGGGGACCTAGAATCCTCTAAAATTGTTCATTTCTAAACAAATATATATATTATATACATATCTCTGAAATTAGTGGGGGATATTTTAGAACTGTGTTTGGTGAGTGAAAACATATCAAGATCATGTACAAGGTTAAATTCCCCAAATAAGTAGTGGATATAACCAATGAGATAATTTTTTGATTGTTCTTCTTCAATGATGAATCTAATATGATGTATTAACTTTCAATTCTATTATTTATTTATGTAATTGATTAACCCATAAAAAATAGATCAAATCAAAAAAAAATATTGATTTTTGGATCAATCATGTTGTTGGTTCGGGATTATTTCGATGATTTGGAAAAGTATTTTACATTATTTTTATGGTTTATATTTTATTATTTCTAATGAAAAATGATCAAGGGAATTATGATCAATGGATAAGGGTTATTTATCATCTTTTTTTTTGGGATTTTTACACCCCATGTTCATAGTTTCTTCACCATCGGTGCTTCATTTAACTTGTGGTTCCAAAAAATCTAGTAATCAAAAATTTGTCAAAAAATTCTTGGAAAATGGTGTTGATACCATGGATTCGATTCCTAATTCAGTGATTGAATGAAGGTATGATGATATGGACCATGGATTAGAGAATATCATGGTTTTTAGTGCATTGTTGATCATGTTGCAACTATGTTGTGCTATATGTGATATTTTACAGGTGATTCCAATGCTAGAATCCGGTCACTAGGGATTATGCGACTCAATTTATCATAAGTACATGAATTCATGTGAGATTGTTAATATCAATAATAGGTGATTGTGGTTGAATCAACATACACGTGAAGACCTATGGGTTCAGAAAATTCATGCCCTACATTGTGTCTAATTTGAATAAGACACATTTTGTAAGCACATTTGTGGCTCTAGGGGTTATATAGACAAAAAATGTTCACACAAGTTGTGATAAGTGTCACACACTATGAGGCCAGTTGGGTGAATCATCGGGTACACTTGAGTACATATGAATTACCAATGTATATGGTCTAATCCATGTTATTGAGTACCATCTTTGGAATATGAGATCATACCATATTACATGACCACTTATAATTATATATAGTTATGAGATACATGATCTCGACACTCTATGTACCCACTTTGTGCATAACATGTATATGTAGGTATATGAATTGTGAGACAAAAACTTATAGGAATTCTCTGGAGAGTCAATACATGCAATGTTACCACAAATACACGTCATCTACTTCCTCAAGGGTGTCCAAAGGCCCATCTTCTCTTTATTGTGGTACATATTTCTCAATATGTTTTTTATCAGTTAGTCCCCATGAATTTATAGTCTTTAATTATGTTATAACATAGGACATTGAACATTCTATGGGATTATTCTCCAATAGAGTTACCTGAATCTTGCTTTGAGTTTTACGGTGGAATCCATTATTGACTTCTACCCAATGTGGGCATCCATAAATGTATAAGACAAACATACATTAGTCTTACTCACATATAAAATTGGGATAATCTAGATTGGGTTATCGGTATACCCCATGGAAATGGGTGTGATCCCCCATTAGAGTATCAATCTATTCTATGTTCTAGTGTATGTATCCTTATGGTTGGAGTCTATGAGCATTCCATGTCATATTCACATCATTATTGCTATCAAGCCCATGGGGTGAGTTAACCTAGATGATTGTTTCCTATGAATTAATTATCCTAAATCCTAATATTGCAATGTGTCTATCACATTACCATGAGACTCAGTGTCTATAACATGAATATCTTGATGTTTACATCTGTGTTTCGTGTTTTAGTTTCCATTCCCTTACGATGAGATGAAAAATATCATCATTATTTTTTTTGGTTTCTTTCATTGTGTCCTACTAGGTATTTGTACACTCACCCTCAGATTGGTTCAACCAAAACATATCTTGTGTTCCATATATGATAGTTCATTTTGTGGGTTTATGGGTAGAATAGTAGGATATTAATATTTTATTGGGTATTCATATTGTTGTTAATACCATGTGTATGTTTTTACTACAATATTTATTGGTTTGAGGTAATGTGGAGGAATGTGATTTTCATGAACAAAATTTTAGTTTTTACTGATTATTGATTAATATCATATTTTCATACTGATAGAAATTGTCCCAAATGGAATTTAAATAATTAATATAAAAAATTGGAGAAAATTCATGAATCATTTCATAAGAACATCACATATTATTCATAATTAATTTCATTAATTAATGAATTAACTTGCAGGAAAGTATATCTTAATTGATAGATCTAACAAACATATATATGTCGTATATCATTAAATTGTAGGAATCAAGAATATATTGTCTTCATTGGAGATCCACATGTGTTCCATGAGTCTAATAATTCCATTATAGGAATAATTATGTGATAGAATGTTATATCCAATCATTTGTAACATTCACCATAGATAGCCTCAATATTTACTTCAAAAGTATTTTCAGTTTTTTGATGAGATTAAAGACTATGATGTGGAGGATGATTTCACTCCATTCATGATAGTGTTACATGATAAGGGGGACCTATAACACCCCCATGTTTCCATGGTACGCTTCCCTTTGAATAATATAGTAGTGTGTGTCGTACACAACTTTGAGTTCTAACAGACGCCACAATTAATCAAACTAGCCGTTATGAATAGTAATACCCACTTTCTGAAATTTTATAAATTTAATATTTCTAAATGGACTTAATTTTTGGATTGGGAATATTGAAATTATCCATGTTTGAGTTTTTGGTATATTTTAGAAAACATTTAATTTTTTATGAATAGTGAAACATACTAAACATTAATTAAAAACAAAATTTTTAATCTAAATAATTTATAATGATAAAATATACTATTGAGTGTTTTTAAAGTATAATTAGAATATATTTTATGAATTTAATCCAATATCGGAAATTGGACTTAATTTCACATTTAAACTAGACTTAAAAAGTGTCAATCTTTTGATAGTTATTATTTCATAAAAAAACACTCTCTTTGTTTTGACAACGAGGATTAATTTTAAATTAATTTCTGCAACTTACGTGTTTTGAATTTAGAAACATGAATTCCATATTTATAATCTGGAGGTCCAAATAGTGTAAATAGGAAACTTTTATTTTTATACATTTTGAATAATCACTTTAGTAAATATTTTATTTACCATGGTTAACGGGTAAATCCGGTAAATAAGGGTAAAAAACAATATTATAATAATATTAAATTACCCTAACATGTGTCCTAACCTGATTTTATGATACATATCCGACCATGTGCATTTTTGGTTCAATTTTGGGACCCCATGTAACCACTTGTAAGTGATAATGACACTTTATATTAATTAAGTTTAAGTAAATACAAAAATGACATAAGCATATATATTTTAGAAAAAATAATTATATAGGGTTATATATGTTATATTTTCGACTATAAATATTAATGAGAAATATAAAATTATTTTCCTACATAATTGTATTTTATTTATAATTTTTATACATTTAATTGTTAAATTTATTTACTACACAATAATGATGCAGTATTTTCATTATTAATGAAGGAATCAAATAAATGGTATTATAAATGTTACAATAAATATAATTTGAAAGTTTTGAGGCCATACACATATTTTATTGGTTAATATGACATGTAATTATTTATTAAATGAATTTACTTCAAATTAATAAAGTTTTTAGGACTTTTAAAAAAATCAATTATTAAATAGTGTCAAAATTGACATAAAGGAATTTTAAAACGAAATATTATATTATTAATTTATATAATATTCATAAAAATCTATGGATTGGAAAAAATATGTATATAATGATATTTTTATCATTAATTAACCACTTGGGGTTCTATTGGATGTATATATGTTGTTTATTAACCATATAATATAAAAATACAAATAGACATGGTAAATGTCAAACTATTTTACTGAGTGTTAAATCTAAATTTTAAGATTAATATAGTGACCCAAACATGTCTACAACCAATTTGTTGAGTTTTTTTGACCCATACCCACCTAATCCTTTAAATAATGTATTTGGAGTCATTTTAAACAGAAAATGATTGTATTATAAAATAATATTTTAAGTTTCTCCTAAGGTGCCTCTCACCCATCATATAAAAAGGTCACTTCCCCTTCTCTCAAATTCACACCTTCATAGCGCTTTGGCTCGGCCAAAACCTACCCAAATATCCTATAAACTTTCCTCACCTAATCTTAGAGTCCTTATTTTGTTCAGAAAGCCAACATAAAAATCCCTTTTGATCAAATAAAAATGAAGAACCCGAAGAAGAGGTAATAATTTCACCACCCCCTTTCAAGTTCACTTCTTCTTCCACTTCTTCTTTATTTGTTATTTAAATTATAAAATATTAACTCCAGTATCTTCTATATACTATGATGTTATTATAAATATGCTACAAACATCATCATTATTCTCTTCATCCTTTGAATGACATGTCACCATACATGCGTACTTGCAGATTACCGTCTCCAAGTTGTGGTGTAATTTTTATACAATATATTATTATTTGGATGGGTATAATAATGAATTTTAATTAATGTAAATAATAAATATAACATTATAATGATTTTGTATATATGATATACTATCCAATTATATATTATTTTAATATCAAAAGAATGAAATTGTCGCACGTGCGTACGTACGAATTACCGTCTCCACGAACCTGATGAGATTCATTACCCATCGTATCCATTCAAGACTAAATTTCATTTAATGATTAATAATAATTTTTAGAGACATTATATCATTCAATATATTTATATTATACATCCCATCCATGACAAATATGTCTCACATAACAAATAATATAAAGTAAAAAGAATACATTAACAACCGAAATGACGATAATGCTAAGATATTATTAATAAATAAATGTTAAAAGATAATATATGATATCATATTAATGTATATGATTCTTGTATAACTAAATAACAATTATTTTTACATTATTCAGGAGGTTAACCTACCCTCAAACAAGAAAAAAGTACAATGTAAGGGGTTTCTTATCTCACATTTAATTCTGTGAGACTTCCATTGTTCACCACTTATTTTTTGCATGGGGTGAGTGTACTACCAATAATTGTATTCATTGTGTAATATACATTAATTTGTGGATATCTAAATCATCATTTTATGATCCTTATTTCATGGGTTTATGTTTCGTAATTTACCAAATCGATAACGGAATTTGAAATTTCAATTTCAACTCATTCGGCTTTGCGCATACTTCATTTATTATTTTACTCCAAGATTATGTGTGGAATCAAAATTCAATTTCTTATGTCATAATTTCCACTCCCATTTATATGGATATACTTTTGATACACATAATCTCTCCATTGAAAAATTTTCAAGTCATCGATATGAACTAGATAAGAGTAATTTTAACTCAATCTCTATTTGTTGAGTTAAATATCTTATTCACTGGTATTGTTTTTACAAGAATATGTGTGAATTTCCTCTTATTGATTTAAACTGAATATCCAATCATATTGATTCTATTTTTATCTATCACCCATAATTATGTTTTTATTTATCCTTAAACTAAGGATACGGTCTTTATAAGATATTCCATCTCAATCTACATTCCATTGAGACTTATTTGCTGTTATACAGCAAATAACATTTATAAGATGTATATAATATACTTTTCCATAGTATATCATGAATACCTTTATTTTTATGATATTATAATGTTTTTATTACCTCAATTATTTGCATTCAATTGTCTCCCTTTTTGTTTGGAAATATAACTGAAATATTATTTTAAATGCTTTAATGATTTATTATTTTAAATCTTTCTCATTAATTTCCATGTTTTTAAAATTGTTTTAAGGATTTATTTATATGGAAATTAAAGTATTAAAATTATAATTCCTTTTAAAAGATTCAAATTGTTATGGGAAACGTTGATTCAAAAATCTATTTTTAAATGGCTTCTTGACAAATAGTGTGACTTTTAAATGATTTCAATAAAAAGAGTGATATTTCTCTCTAATAGTTTTGATGATTATTTTCATCTATGTCAATATCCTTCATTATTCTCAATTGAGGTTAATCTGATACAATACATTATTCTCTATTGTATTGAATGAGTTATGTATGACTGTAGATGTTATATTTTTATACCATTCATGGTCTGTGGTTAATGTATTGACATTTTGTATGCTAGTTTTAATAAAAATGTTTATGTTATGTTTAAAACTTTTCATATGAGGAATGCATTGAACTAAGTAAGTGCTGGGTGGAGCCCAATATAGCTCCTTGATGCATCGATAGGTCCCAGGAGACAAACTTGTGTCTTGGCACAAGGCCTTGACAAAATATTATTTGTAGTCTTCGCATAAGGCCGTGACTATGTGGTTGTGAAAGTCTGAAATTATGCATTCCATCATTATGAAAGTGGTTATTGATATTGCTTGTGATTATTCGACAAGTAGACTATCCATGTGAATAAGT
The DNA here is from genome assembly GCA_963277665.1 of Viscum album. Lineage (NCBI taxonomy): Eukaryota > Viridiplantae > Streptophyta > Magnoliopsida > Santalales > Viscaceae > Viscum > Viscum album. The sequence continues at coordinate 332,041,355 of OY728161.1, forward strand.
AAATAGAATTATTTCATTTTATTTTTTTAATATTATGTTTAAGTTCAAGTTTAAAAGGATTTTGTTTTAGTTATACATTTCCTTAAATAATTATGCTTATTTATGAATGTTTCCACTATATTTTTATCCTTACTGAGCATCTATGCTCACCCCTTTCGATGTTTTATTTTTCCCAGGATGTGAAGAAGTATTTTATGACTGACCAACAGGGATAGTCTGAGGGGATATGAGTGTGGACTATGGAGACTATGTTGTTTTATTTCGTCACTTAATGATGTAATGTAAACCTTATGAATGAATCTAGAAGTTCCAAGACTACTAAACTAATTGGTATTTCGAGACTTGATCTTTTGTGATCATGCCAATGATACATAATAATGCACCGAAATTGGGCTATGCGGTGGGGGCATTACAGGTAATCTAGGTCATTAAAAAGATTCATTAAGTTTCATTAGACAAGACATATGAGAATAAATTTGTTGTGTTGAAAAATAATATAGTCGGGATTATGTAATTACAGGGTTAGATGTAAATATTTATATACATTCCCTTTTTTATATATTTAATCTATATGTAATCCCATTGAAATAATAATAACACAATTCTTTATTTATTTTCCCCAAACTCAAGAAATAAATTAAATATTATCTAATGAATAATATAAGATATTTGTTATTTTTCACCGAACCATTAAACATATTCACTCATTCCACCCTAATAATTATTAGGTCTTGAATAATTACTACTTATTTAATAAATAAACATCGCATCATTGTTCAATAATAAATATTTATTAAATATTCTTCTGACATAATATTCTCGTGAATAAATAGGGACCAAATATATGAAATAAATAAAACATGAATAATTATTAAATCATAATAGGGAATACTATTTATTAATCATGTTCAATAAAAAGTAAAAATATATTATATAATTGTGATTCTAGATAAACGTAATGTGTGACCATCTAGGTAAAATTCCCAATGTCATTATGCAATGAAACATAAAGTCCAAGGATAATGTCTACCCACATGCCAATACACCCACATATAAAGAACAAAAATTATCAATGACATAATAAATTTTAAATATTTTTATTGGATAAAAAAATAAATTTATCATGATATCTATAGTCAATAATATTGTATGTATGTTCTATTAACCTAGGTGATGGATGTAACTTATTTGACATTCTGGAAATCAAACATACCTATAGAGAACAATGTCCATTGATTTATTTAATCTATATAATTTCAATCAGAGGGATTAATATTTCAAAATAAATTAAATAATAAAATTTAAAAAATAAATTCAAAAATTATTCATTAATTAAATATTACTCTTGATGCACCATACATTTCATTCCTAACCGTGAATAAATGTGGTCACTATTTTTTCAACACATCAAATTTTATGACTCATAACACTCATTAAAAAGAAAATTATGTCAATGGATCAGTAATAAATTCGTCATATTGGAACATCATCTGACATATATTAATTTTTAATTATAAATAATTTTTATCCATCTTATTATATCCGTTATTTTTTGTTACCAAGGGAATGTACCATAACATGGTGACCTAATGTCCGATGAGTATCCTCCATCGATGTCTTGTATAATGTTTTCCAAAAAACTAATTTATTTTTGGTATGAAACTTTGATTTAGGGATACTGTTGTGGAACTTATGGGTTCTCATTATATTGGCTAATTGTTATGACCTCCCAGTGTGAAAGATAATCTGTGAAAATTATAACATACTATGTCACAAAGAAGAATACTCATGATTTGATTATAATTTTATTAATATATTATAAAATGAATATAGTTAATCATAATGTACATTGAATTTATGTTTTGGGAACCATCTATAATAGACTCTCACATTCACTTGAGCCAGTAGCTATGAACCTTTAGTCAGCTAGCTCTCATTTGATACTCATTCATCAGAATAGATTGGGCTTTATTCGAGGGGTCTACCATGTATTCGTATGTGCTAAGTATTCTTATTGAAATATCACCTCCTTGATTAAAATACCACAAGAGGCGATACATATAGAGTATATTATTGTTTTGATTGGGGGATTATCCCTTTTAAAATATTTACCACTTCATTATTATTAATGTACAATGTTATAGGGTTTTACTTCTTGTTGAGAAATCATGCTCCTAGAAAAGGATTTGTATCCTAATGAATTATTTTATGACATCCCAAAGTACTAAATACTTACAATACACTATAAAATCCGTGAAAACTAACTAAATTGAATCCATCCATATCACACATCCTCTATTGAGATGGAAAAATAAAAATACAATATTTCATATCATTATTATCTTTTTGAAAACTTGAATCTATATGACCACTGATGACCAGATCCTCATATCATCCATAGGAAATGAATTCATTTTGAGTTCTTCGCAAATACATATGGATATCCTTAATATAAGAATAATATAATTCTCCTGGATCAATTAGATATCATCCATCCATCATCATTTCATATGTAACATCATGGGTATCCTATAAAATGAAATATATAATTTATATCGTCACTAATGTGTATGGTATCTTACTCATTAATGATTTATCAAAATGTTTTTTGGGACAAATATTCATTTCAAGATATATACAATGTGACAATTGATACAACACCCTAAAATATTTATCCATTCAAAATTTCATTATTTTCTAGAAAATGTATAAACATTTCCATATTCTGAGAAGGATATTGGATACAACATGAATGATTTTGATCCACAGATTATATGGTACATTACCCAAGTCCTTATTGGATAAACACTTATTAACCCTAGCTCTTAATAAAATGTATTACTTGTGTATTATTTCAAATAAGTAATTTGTCATCAACATCTAATACTAATATAAATATTGTATCCCACCTTAAGATATTTTAAACACATGGTAATATTTATTCTCAATGAAACAAAATTATATTATGCCTTCATTTAATTGAATGTTTCATTATCTAGATTCTTTGTTCAGTCAATAAATTAATAGATGAAATATTAAAATCCTTTTTTACTCACATAGAGTCATAAACACATCTAGTTTTCCCATATAGATATATTCTTTATGGATCTAATTATGGAAGCCATTTTTTATGTCCATATAAACAATTTCATTGTCATTGTAATCTGGTATCGAAAGAATATTCTGATGGAATTATATAAGGAATTGTTGAGTCAATAATTTTTTCCTTATGAATTTTCCATTCCATCATATTTGTGGGAGATTTTTAGGTCAATAAGGTATCCTTATGACTTTACCAATTCTTTTTTTTAAAATCACAAACACCTTATTTCAAGGAGAAACTCATTTTACTCCTTGTTTTACTTCTATAAAGAAAAATTTCTTTCCCCAAGGAATTTACCCATAACTAGATTTCATTTCTCATATCAATATTTTTTCCTAATTATAAAATTCAGTGTGTAATAAAAAACCTTAGAATATTATAATTATACAGATATGAAGAATTCTGTTATAGGATCCGAATTCTCAGAATTCTGGTTACGAACATTTCTAAGTTCTAACTCTGAATTTTGAATCTGAATTCTGGATACAAACTCTTCTATGTTCTGACTCCGAATTCTGAATCAGAATTCTGGTTACAAACTCTTCTGAGTTTTAAATACGAATTCTGAATCAGAATTTTGAATACGAACTCTTCTGAGTTCTGACTCCGAATTCTAAATCATAATTCTGGTTACGAATTCTTCTGAGTTCTGACACTGAAATCTGAATATGAATTCTGGATATGAACTACTCTATGTTCTAACTCTGAGTTCCCTAAATTAATAATCTAAAATCTTATGAGTTATTAATCAAAATTTTCATGAACTATGACTCCGAACTATGTATGTTCTGGTTCCCAATTCTTGTGAATCCAGTTTCCACATTTCCTTAAAATTTAGACTCCCTAATTCTATAGAATTTATTTTCTGAATTCCTAGAAAACAGAATCCAAATATCTTTGTATTATTGACTCCGAATTCATTTCTGGTTAGATTCTGATCATTCATTTCCTTACATTTTGAATATCAGAATTTAGTCATGCTTATTTGTGTTGTTATAAAATTATTTCGTCCTTTCAGTTATCAACTAACCATTGTTTGAGTGACACGTGCACAGGTCCCTCTGAAATTCAAGGAAAATATGACTATTGGAGGAAGGATCTGACCATTGGGACCATTCCTATAAATAGGAGCTCATTTGAAAGAGCTCAAGACTTTTGGAAATTCAACTTCAACTTTTGAAAAATTGTTGGGGAAGTGATTTATAGAGAGAGAGACTCCTATAAACTCTCAGGCTTCGTACAGAAAGTTTTGAACTGCTTGTTCAAGCATTATGTCGTGCAGATTTTTTTATTATAGAGGTTCGATTTCCTTGAAATCAGAGACTTCAGGTTGTGATGTCAGAGGTGCCAATTTCGATACAAATCGGGGGCTTGCAGGGATAGCAAGACAGATACCGATCTTTGGTTTGAGGGCTTACCTGGGTTTGGGTAAGTAAAACATTTGTGAAAGTATAAATCATAGGAACTTTTATTCGGGGTTGATGTATACACTCCTCTTTGGGTTAAAAGAATTACTACTTGTTAATTGTTGTATTTTGTTTTCCACAGCTTATTTATGTTTTTGAGGAATATATAACTTTCATATACTTCCATAAACTTGTACATTGATTTTATAGGATTCTATACACTTTAATATAAAATCTTAGTTGGTGTAAAATTTTCTTATGTTTCATTTTCAGAATCACTTTTCCAGAATCAAGCAAGATAATAGAACATCGAGGTGTTGTGAATTTTGGTTACGCAAAATTTATTTAGGGATTTTTTAAAGTACAGAATTTCACCCCTCTTGTATTTGAGCATCTCATGTTTATATATTTTATCCTACATTAGGTATTATAGAGTGTATCATACTCAGAGATACCATCTCAACAATTGGTATCAGAGGATTGGTTACCTCTGATTTAATCTCATGATTAAATTTAGAAGAGAATACTTGGAATTGAACTTCTGGATTAAAAAATTTTCGGAATAATATTTTTAGACAAATATAATTCAGATTCATTTTTGTATAGATCTACACTTGTTCTAAATTTTCCTTTCTTAGGATTATTTTCTCTTTTTTACAAACTAATACTACTAACAAGTTTGTGTGCCAATGATTTTCTTAGGAATGGCTGGCTTAAATGTTGGTTCTATTGATAATCAAAATCCTACCAGACCTCCTATTTTTTATGTAAATGATTATAAGTAATTGAGAGATAGGATGAAGGCTTTAGTTATGAATTCTGGGGTTTATAACTATATAATTCTGATTGGATATTATATGATTCCAGATAAGGAATTGAGAACAATTATGAATGAGGAGAAATTAGAATATCAAGAAAAATTCAGTGTCAGAAATACATTTTTATGTTCCTTGACTTGGAATATCAATAGTAAAATATCATCATGTGAAGATGCAATCATTATATATAAGAAACATGAAGTTACACATTTTGGTATATCTAATGTCATAGAGACAAGAAGAGCTATGTTGAGTGCTGAATACCATAGCTTTATCATTCCTTATGGAGAACCTATAATCAATGTACAACAAAGGTTTTTACAATCATGAATAGCTTAAAATCTATATGATAAAAAGGTTTGGATAATAAGTATCTTGTAGACAAAATCATATATATCATTCCAAGTGAATGGGATTCCAAGAGGAAAACTATTGATGAGAACAAGAAAGTCACTTGGATTTCCATAGATGAGTTGTTTGGAACTCTTCTTAAACATGAAACCAGAATGAAGAGAGATGATGAAAATGTTAAAAAGAATAATGGAAATGGAGGAGTTTCTTTTACAACCAATACTAAACATATGAAATCCAAGACCCCAGAATGAGTAACTAGATCAAAGACAAAGAGATTCATTATTTAGTCAGAATCTAGTGACACAAAAAAGTTTAAAAATGAATTAGCTAATATTTCCCGGAGAATGAATAAGATTGTACCTCAATGGAACCATCAGAATAAGTAAAATAATAAAGAATACGTAGATAAGAATGATGGAGAAGTTACATGTTATGATGTAGAAGAAAAAATCATATCAGACCTGATTTTCCTTTGTTGAAAAAGAATGATAAAGAAAGAAAGGAATTCAAAAAAAAACAAGAAGAAATTATATCGATCAAAGCACAAGAAAAGCCTTGGAGCTAATGATACATATAGTGATAGGTGTGGAGACTCTTCAGAATGTGAATGTTATGAATATGATTCATCAGCACAGAAGAATATGGGATTCATTGCTACTACTTATTTCCTTAATACATGTCTTATGGCCAAGGTACGCTCTGTCGAGGCTTTAACAAATTTATCTCATGATAAGAATTACTATTATGAAAATAGTACATCAAATGAAGATACTTCATCATCCAAAAATGAAGAAATACCTTCATATGAAGAAGTTTCTAGATTTTCCATGTTACATGAAGCCTGAAATTGTAAAATTTATATGAAATTAGACAAGGAAAATACTAGAGAAGGAATTCTTACAAAAGCGATTTCAGATCTTTCTAACGATCTTAGAGATAAAGATGAGCATTTAGAAAAAATTTCCAAAAAAATTGGGAGATCAAATTCTCTTAAGGAATATCATTATAAATATCTTAAGAATGCTATTTTAGATATAACAGTTTTTGAGGAAAAATATAACTCTATGGAAATGATTCTTGTGGATAGGAATTTAGTCATCAGACAAAAATCAGAAATGTTTTCTCTTAATAATCTTCTTGAAAAATTTACCTCCGGGATGGAAAATTTTGAAAAGATGTATTCTCAAATAAATCCTCAATGAAACACTACTAGAGTAGGTTATACTCACCAAAAATGATTTTTGAAATACAACTATTTTTTCCTTCTAGAACCACTTTTTTCACTAAATGTCAATGTGGTGGGTTTTGGAAGAAACATTTCTCCTTGAATAAAGTTCAATCTCTTGGGTTTCATATAGCTTATTTTTCTAAAAAAATCTGGATACCCAAAATTTTGTTATCTAAAAATTCTGGATCCATGAAATTTTGGATTCTGAAAGAATAACTATTTTGTTTTCCGGAAAATAGAGAAGGTACCAACAAAAATATTTGGTATATGGATAGTGCATGTTCTAGGCATATGACCGGTAACAAAAATTATTTTTGAACATATTATCATGGTGGAAGGAGGAAAAGTAACATTCAGTGATAATGCTCAGGGATAAGTTATTGGTATTGGTAACATCGTTCTTCATGGATAAACTTTGATTTCAAATGTTCTATTTGTTAAGGTTTTAAAGAAGAAGCACATTAGTATAAGTCAGTTATGTGATGAAGGATACCATGTGAATTTTAGGAATGATAAGTGCTTAGGACACAATTCCAAGGAAGAATTTATTCTTTCTGTAAATAGGAAAGAAAATTATTACACACTATACTAAGAAGACCTTAGGATCCAAGATCTACCTTTCCATAGTGAAATGGGATATCATTCTTGGTTATAGAATATAAGGTTAGGACACTGTAACCTTAGGAACTTAGGAAAACATTCTAAAAAAGGACTAGTAAAAGATCTACCAGAGCATAGATTTGATTCTTTAATAGTTTGTGACCCTTGTAAAAATGGTAAGCAACACAAATAAAGTTTCAAGTTAGTCGGAGAAGTCTCAACTACTGATGAATTAGAGTTAGTGCATATGGATCTCTTTGGTCCTACAAAAACTAGAAGCATTGGGGGCATATTTTACGTATTTTCCTTGGATGATGATTACACTAGATTTACATGGGTCTATTTTCTATCAATGAAGTTTGAAGCTTTTTCATATTTCAAAATTTATAGATCCCATGTTAAAAATGACAAAAAAGACTTCCATTGAAAACAATTCATAGTGATCATGATGGAGAATTTCAAAATTATGATTTTGAAACTTTTTGTAATAGAAAAGGCATTACTCATAACCTTTCATCACCCAGAACACTTCAACAAAATGGTGTTATTGAAAGAAGAAATAGAATTATTCAAGAGATAACTAGAACCATGTTGAGTGAGTATTCTGTAGCCAAATTTTTTTGGGTTGAAGCTGTTAGTACTGCTTGTTATACTATATATTGAGTCTTGATTAGACCATTTCATAACAAAACTCCTTATAAGTTATGGAATGGTAGAAAACCTAGACATTCCTACTTTATGGTTTTGGTTGTAAGGTATTCATTTTGAATACTAAAGACAATCTTTATAAACTTGCACCAATATATGATGAAGGAATTTTCATAGCCTACTCCACAACTTCAAAGGCATATAGAGTTTTCAACAAAAACACTAGTACTATTGAAGAGATCGTACATGTTAAATTTGATGAAACTAATCTTTTTGTTTTTAAAAAACCCCAACCTACATCCTCGGATGTGTTTTCAAAAACTGATTATCAACCTATGATAGATGATCCTTCTGATAAGGAAAATTTACAAGAAGATACCTTTGAAACATTTACCCTAGAAGATTTCCTACCCTATGTTGATTAACAGGTTTTACAAACCCCAAAATGAGTTGTTTCTAAATAATCGTCCCAGTGATAGTATCATTGGTGATGCGAATCATCCTCTAAGGACCAGAATATCCTTGAGAAATGAAGTATAATATCTAGCATTCCTTTCCCAATTAGAACCAAAAAGAATTGATGAAGCTTTAGGTGATGATGATTGGATAAAATCCATACAAGATGAACTAAATGAATTCGAAAGGAATGAAGTCTAGACCTTGGTTGAAAGACCTAAGGAAACATCTATTATTGGAGTAAAATGGGTCGTCAGAAATAAGTGTGAAGAAAATGAAATCATTGATAGAAATAAATCTAGATTAGTTGCAAGAGGCTATAATCAACAAGAGGGAATAGACTATGAAGAATCCTATGCTCTAGTAGCTATACTGGATTCAATTCCTATTTTACATTCCTTTGAAACATTCAACTTTCAACATTCTCAAATGGATGTAAAATGTTCTTTCATTAATGGTTATGTTAAAGAGGAAGTTTTTCTTGAAGAACCTCTGTGGTTTGAAGATAAAAATCATCTTGAACTTGTTTTTAGACTTACCAAAGCTTTGTATGGCATTAAACAAGCCCCTCGAGCCTAGTATGATAGAATTACAAGATTTTTGCTTCAAAATAACTATTTTAAGGGAAATTCAGATACAACCATTTTTATAAAGAAAGAAAATAAAAATATTTTGATTGTTCAAATTTATGTCAATGACATTATATTTGGTTCAACTAAGAAATATTTAACTGATTCCTTTATGGATAAAATGAAAATTTAGTTTGAAATGAGTATGATGGGTGAGTTAACATTTTTCCTTGGTTTTCAAATTTATCAAAAACTAGAAGGAATCTATATATCCCAATATAGGTATATTAAATATATTATAAAAAAGTATGGATATGAAAACACAAAATGTATAAGTACTCCCATTGGTACCTTAAACACACTTGATCTTGATGAAGCTGGGAAATCAGTAGATCAAACATCATTTAGAGGTATGATAGGAAGCATACTTTACATGATATCTACTCATCCATACTTAATGTTTATAGTATGCAAATGTGCACGATATCAATCCAATCCTAAAGAATCTCTCATAAAGGCATTGAAAATAATTTTTTTTCTACGGAAAGGGAACCATGGATTTATGTCTATTTTATTCTTCTGGAAATGATTTGTTTTAAAATATTTTTGGATGTTGACATTGGTGGATGTAAAATGGGTAAAAAGAGTACATTTGGAACATGTCATTTCTTAGGAGATTAATTTGTTTCTTGGTCTTTCAAGAAGCAACACTCAGTAGCACCTTCCATTGTTGTAGCTGAATATGTAGCAGCTCAAAGATGTTGTGCTCAAGTGTTATGGATGTAACACACGCTGAAAGACTATGGCTTGAATTTTACCAAAACAAAAATTTTGTGTGATAATACAAGTTCCATTTCCCTTAGTAAAAACCTATCACATCACTCTCATGCAAAACACATATATTTTAGGCATCACTTTCGTAGGGATCACACACTAAAAGGATATATCATTCTTTAATTTATCGGAATGCAAGATCAACTTGCTGATACATTCAAAAAATATATACCCTCCAATAGATTTGAATACAGTAAACCGAATTTAGGAATGATAACCATAAGGTAATCCTCCTCAATAACTTCCTATTGAACCATTCTCCTTACAGTAATAATCTCCTTTTCATAGGGGGAGTACATTTCGTGATGAAGATTTTTCATATTTTTCATAATGAATCTTTTTCATATTTTTCATAATGAAGCATTTTCTTATTTTTTTGTAATGAATCTTTGTCATATTTTTTGTAATGAATCTTTTACATATTTTTCGTAATGACACTTTTTCATATTTTTCATAATGAATCATTTTCATATTTTTCGTAATGATGCTTTTTTATATTTTTCATGTGGAATATTTTTTATATTTATCATAATGAAGCTATTTCATATTTTTTGTAATGAAGCTTTTTCATATTTTTCATAATGAAGCTTTTTCGTATTTCTCGTAATGAATCTTTTTCATATTTTTCGTAATGATGTTTTTCATATTTTTCGTAATGATGTTTTTCATATTTTTCATGACGAATTTTTTTGTATTTTTCATAATGAAGTTTCTTTTTTATATATTTTTTTCGTAATGAATTTTTCGTACTTGAGATTATCGTAATAAAGATTTTTATAATGGATATTTTTGTAATAATGATCTGTGTACTCATTCATTTCATTATCAAATTTTTTTGGAATCTAATGCACATTCAAAATAATTTTCCTCAATATGAATAACTATCCTGACAATCTGAAAGGTATGATTCTTACTTATGTTTTCGTTATTACCTTTTACTTGCTAGTTGTTTCTTTTGTTATTAAAATTTCTCAGATTCTAGTTTCCTTAATTCCGGTTTTTTTAAAAACATCAAAAGATCAGATCCTACCAAATTTTCCTTGTGGCTATTATTTCAACCTTTATATTAGATCAGAAGAATTCTCATCCATTGGATTCATATTAAAAGTTCAACTGTCACTCCAACAAATATAAAAAGGGGACCACCGATGGATGTCCAACATCAGTTTTCAAAGCTTTTGTGTGTCAAAGCTCGGTTCCTATACAAAAGCCCATTCTGAATATTTTAGAAGAGCTCCAGTCCGAATGTCTGCAGAAGTTTCTTTTGGAACCATGGTATCTATATTCATGAATTGGTGTTTGGTTTGTGTTTTTTTTCAATCCTTAGTGGATGTTCAGAATGTGTTCCTACAAAGTGATCATATAGAACAAGTAGATAACAGTATTAGAGGTGGCACCGTTTTCCATTGTTTGCCAAATTTTTGAGCATGAAATTTGAAAAATGATGAAAAGTGGTTTTTTGGCAAAGATACTTGTGCATCGTTGACTTGATGGAGAGGATAATTGCACACCATTTTGTTCAAGATGAAAACATGAAAATATGGAAATGGAAGAAGGTCACCCATGTTTCATGTTTGGTCGTGCATGTGTCTTGTGAGCCAAAACTAGCACGCTGAGGGAAGACTGGCACACCATCACGCAGGGTATCAAAATGCCTATAAATAGAGGTCAAAACCTCCTAATACAATACGATGTTCAGACATTGAGAAAATTAGAGCTCCCGTCATGCAGGTGTAGTGGTCGCGCAAGTGGTGGTGGGTCGTGCATGTTGAAGTTGCGCGAAAGTTGTTTGCCGCGTGTCCAAGGTGGTTTGGGTGATAAAGGGTGTTGTTCGCCCATGTTTGGAGTAGGAGAAGGAAGTGTCACGCAGGTGGTTTGGTGACACTTGCGTGCTAGGATTTGAAGAAGCACGATAGTTGACCTTTGCACGCCAAAACCGGATTGTGTGGAAAAGAATGTGAGTCATGTAAGTTTGAAGTTGAAGAAGTGATTGTCCAGCAAGTGGGAGAGCTGGACTTGCATGCCATCTTGAAACATGTGCGACGGGCTTGGATAAGCATACCAGGTGTGGTTGAAGTACCCCAGTCTTTCTGGGATTGCGCTAAAGCTGGTAGTTTTCCTGATACCTTTGGTGTAATGTGAGATTAGTGTACGGGTGGAAGTCAAAATTCAACAGAGCATTTACACAAAACAGAGGAATCATTATTTTGTAATGATGAAGTGACTTCACAACTATAAACTGGGTGGGACTTTACCAAGGGCAGTGAACTAGGGGTAGTCAACAGGAGTGACCCGAGGGATGCAGTAGGCTATCCGTGAACAATTGTAAAGGTAGTGATCCTGGGACAGAGTGACTATTCCCAAACCTCTGTAATCCACAACGAGTGAATAATAGTGGAATTTGGTATGACCGAAAACATTTCGGCATATTATCCTTGGACGTAACCCTTTGTGGTGAACCAACTAAAAAGTGTTGTGTCATATCATTTCATGTGAATGTTTTATTTATTCTCATATCCATCATACATGTTAAACTAGTTTCTATGAACGTGGGAACAAGATCCTGTAGTTTAAAAGAAAATGTTGACACCCTAATTCACCCCTCCCCTCTTTGGGTATCCCGGGGTCCTTCAAGTGGTATCAGAGGCAGGTTACTGTTGTTTGATATGTTTTATACTGTGATAGAAAATTCATCCAGTGTTAGGAGATTTCCCATATTTTATGGAAGTAATTTTCATATTTGGAAGAATAGAATGATAACTTATATAAGATCCTTTTGAATAGATGTTATGTTTTCTACTATTCAAGTTATACATGTTACTGATCCAACATGTCTAGCTTTGACTGATGCTGATAAGAAAATTCATTATGCTTATGCTAAAGCACAGAATGCACTCACCGCTTCCCTTTCTGATCAGATCTATCTAAAGGTAATTTGTTGCACCTCAGTAATGTCCATGTGGGATAAACATGAAAATATTTATGAAGGAGATAACAATGTGAAGGAGGAGAAACTACAAGTCTTACACAATAGGTTTGATGATCTGAAGATGCATCCAGATGGGAATGTATACCCCTTCTTTAATCGAATTACTGAAGTGGTTGGATCAATTTGGGTTCTAGGTGATGAAATCAAAAACATTGACTTTGTAAATAAAATATTATGAATATTTCCACCCCTATACAATAAAAAGGTGTCAGACCTTGAGGAAAGAGATATTTCCAAGATTTCATTGGTTGATCTTATGACGAGCCAACTGGAATATGAAATGAGAGTGAAACTAGAAGATTCTAATACACGAGTAAGCAAGGAAATGGATTTCAAATCCATAGATAAACTGAAAATTTCAAAATATAGTAGTGGTGAAGATGATGAGGGAAAATAAATTCTTCCTCTCATTTCCAATAAGTTCCAGAAGGGAAAAGAGGAATTCAATGGAATGTTACCTCTAGCTTGCTTTCGTTGTGTAAAGGTCGGGCACATTCCTTCTCAATGCTTAAGAAAGATCGATGATGATGATAAAAATGCAGAAAAAATTGATAAGCCTCATAAAAGGTTTTTCAAGAAAGGAGATTTCAAATCTAGAAAGAAATTTTTTAAAAAGAGTTTCGTCTATGAAGAGGAAGAATATGATAATGAATTTTATGATGAAGAAGAACCAGAATTTAAAACTGTGAAACATGCTTCAATGATTGCCACTGCTGAATAAGTAGAAGATATTGGTGGAGAAAATCAGTTGAAAACTAGTGTAGATCCCAAGTTGAAACTTAAGGATTTTCTTAGTAAGCTTAAGATTAAATGTAAGAGTTTCATGAAGTGGAAATCAATTTTAGAAGAATCAACTGAATTTGTTGACCAAATTGAAGCTGTAATTGAATGACTGGATGAATCGGTGAAAGTAAAATCTAAAATACTTGAAATCAATGATGATGTAGTGGATTTGAAAATCAGAACTGAAGAGTAGGAAAAGGTCATCAATTACCTCACATCTATAATAGAAGAAAAGTCCAAGAATGATGAGTGTCTTGAGGAGGTAGTTGTTACTCATAGTAGTAAACTTGAGACTAAATTAATTTCAAATTAATCAATGAAGAAAATACAGTTTGGAATATTCTCAGATACATAATTACTGGAAATATCCAAGTGTGGATCATATGGGGTTGGAAAATTCATGAGTGATCAAAGACCCACTTGCATGGGAAAGAGTGGAATTGGATGTGAAGCTCAGACATCAACTACTAGAAGTGACGAGAGCCAAAAGAAAGACAATATGAATGTTGGTCATGTTGAAACATTGACTGAAGAGCAGAAAAAGAAACCCTTAATCCAAACAAAAATATGAACTGAAAATTATCCTCAAACATTCAAAAATGACAGGCAGTCCAACTATTCTCCCAAGGTAGAAGGTTTGAGGCTAAACTCAAGTGAGAAGACATTTCCTATCATGAAGTGTCATTTTTTTGGAAATATGGGCCATACCATGTCAAATTGTGAAGAGGCAAGGAGCTACATGAATGGGGAAGATCAAGCACGTCAAAAAAGAAGACTAACTTCATATCCTCCATCTTTTAGATGAAATAGTTTCTATGGATAGTATTTTTGTTGTTCTAACTTTTGTCATATGGCTGTTAATTGTAGGCATAGAAGGGACATGGAAACCTAATACTGGTGTTCAAGACAAGTCAAATCACTTCAACAAGATTGTGCTGCTCTTACAAACATGTTTTCTCCTCTTAAAGAAGACTTAATCTATGAAGAACCAATATACACAGATGAGATAATTAAAAGGCCATCAGTACTCTATAATCAATCCAATGTCTCATGGAATGAAAGGGAGAAAATTGAGAAATCCAACCTTGCAGAGGTGGCCCTCAAAGCTACAAAAAACAATAGTACCTAGATTCTAGATAGCTGTTGTTCACCTCATTTGACATGTAATGCTAGCCTGTTAACGAATATCAAAGGAATGTTTCATGGTACAGTGCGATTTGGTAATGATGGAGCTCTGAAAATCCAAGGCAATAGAATTACTAAATTAGCCAATGGAGAGCTATAGAATATTGGAGTCCTTTACATAGATGGCCAATATCGTAATCTACTCAGCATGAGTCAAATATGTGGCTTGGGACATATAGTTACTTTTAATCAGAAAGGTTGCACTATCAATGGAAATAAATTCAATTCACTTATAAAGGGATGTAGAAGTGAAGGAACTTGTATCTGACTGATAGTAAAGATAATTTTTGTTACATGAATCTTGAAGAAGAAAACAATTTGTGGCATAGGAGACTGGGACACATCAATCAATAAGACATGTAGAAAATAGCAAAATTAAAGGTTTTCATGGACATTCCCAACCTGAAGAGTGAGTGTGAATGGTCTTGTGATGCTTGCATTCATCAAAAAATGGTCTGCAGTTCATATCGGCCAATGAAGAAAAAGGCATCTCATCTTCTTGATCTAATTCATACAGATGTATGTGGGCTGATAAAAGTTGTCAGAACTCATGAAGAAAGGTACTGTGTCCTTTTCATAGATGATTATAGTAGAATGGAATGTGTAATGTTCATTCACAAGAAACAACATGTTCTTGACTGTATGAAAACATATCGGCGAATCGCGGAGAATGATACTAGATGAACAGTCAAATTGTCATGATCAGACAATGTAGGGGAATACATGTCCATTGAATTTGAAAACTACCTAGAGAAGCATGTGATACAACATGAGGTAGCTGATGTGAGATCTCCACAACATAATGGAGTTGTTGAATATAGGAATCGAAAGGTGAACAACATGGCACGAAGTATAATGATAGAGAGTCTTATTCCATGACATTACTGGAAAGTGGCTGTTCAAGCTACAGTTTATATTAAAAATAGAATAGGATTATATATGGGTGAGACGAAGACACCATATGAATTGTGGAAAGGAAGGAATCCCTCTTTGAAATGCTTTCATGTTTTTGGAAGTAAATTCTTGATCATAAACAATCATGGAAATAAAGGGAAGTAGGGTGACATTGATGATGAAGTAATTTTTCTCGGATACTCAATGAACGTCAAAGCCTACAAGTGCTTCAACAAGTGATTGGGAAGGATTGTGTAAAGCCATTATGTTACAAAAATTGAAGAGAAAACCACAAATTCTTCAAGGACATCAAATGCTGATGTGATAGAAAGTGAGGAATAATGTAAACGTGGAGAAAATAAAAATGCAAAAATAGAGGAAGTTGTACAAAAAACTCATCAGTCACATCATGATGTTGACTAAAAAGAATAATCTGAAGAAGAACCTATGGCTGGAGAGAATGCAACTGATCCTCTGAAGAGAAATCGAAGAGCTGAGATTGATCCATCTAACATAATTGGAGACATGAGTGCACCCAGTAAAACAAGGCGGATGAGGAATAACACACAATATGCATTTATATCAGTTGTGAAGCCATCCTCATTTGAAGAATCTACAAAGGATAAATCATGGGTGAAAGACATGGATGAAGAGTTTGATCAGATTGACCAGAATCAGACTTGGGGTCTTGTCCAGAGACCTGATGTTCACAATGTTATTGGTACAAAATGGATCTTCATGAAAATTTTTGATGAGCAAGAAAGTGTTATTAGAAACAAGGTATGACTGGAATGTAATGGACACTCCTAGATTGAAGGTAGTGATGTTGAAGAAACCATTGCTCCAGTGGCTAGACTGGAGTCAATCAGTCTTTTCCTTTCCATGGCACTTCAAATAGGATATAAAGTATATCAAATGGATGTCAAGACAACATTATTGAATGGTGTAATCAAAGAAGAAGTCCACATCGAATAAATAATGGGTTTTTTTCTTGGTACTGATGAAACAAAGGTCTGAAAATTGAAGAAAGATATATATGGTTTGAAGTAGGCACCACATGCATGGTATTCTCGACTAGACTCATATCTTAGGAAGCTGGAATTCAAAAAGGATGAGTAGACCACAATCTATATGTGAATAATTCTCCAAAAGATCAGTTCATGGTTCTAGTGTACATTGATGACATTATTTATTATGGCAGAAGGCAGAAATTAGTTGATGAATTTTCCAATCACATGAAATCATAATTTGAAATGTCTATGATTGGGGAACTCACATATTTCTTGGGGATGCAGGTGATTCAAAGGTGGTAATACACATTAATTTCTCAAGAAAGGTATACATGAGATTAGTTGAAAATTTTTAATATACAAGACTCCAAAATAATATCAACTCTAATTTCAGTTGGAACCAAACATGGAAAGCTTGTGGATGGGACATCTATAGACCTCACTATGTACAGGAGGATAATTGGGAGCGTACTATACCTGATAGAGGCATGACCATATATTGGCATTGCAACCAGTCTAGAAGCCCGCTTTCAGAGTAATCCAAATGAGGAACACATGACAATAGTAAAAAGAATCATGAGCTATACTCAAGGTACACAAAATTGTGGCTTATACTTTGCTGCAGGAATAGAGAGTGAATTATCATCATTTTTGGATGCTGACTGGGATGGAGATTTAGTGAAGAGAAAGTCCCCTAGTGGAGGATCATTCTATATTGGGAATAAATGTGTTGGCTGGTTGAGAAAGAAACAATAAAGTACTTCTCTTAGTACTACTGATTCTATGTATATATCTGCCACGAATTCATGCACTCAACTACTATGGATAAAGCAACAAATAACAGATATTGGTGATGAGGTGAATCAACCAATGGTAATTTACTATGATAACAAGAGTACAATTGATCTTACGAAGAATCATGTTCAGCATTCTGGTACAAAACATATTGAAATCAGGTATCACTTTACCAATGAAAAAGTTGAGCAAAGAATGATTAGAATGGATGATGTGGGGACAAATGAACAAGTGGCTAATATCCTGACCAAGCCACTATCAGTGACCGTGTTTGAGAATCATCGGTTGAACCTTGGCGTTCAGCCACCTCCCAGTGCATAAGGAGGTTACAAAATTCTTCTCTCCCTAGTTTTGTTAATTATTTTTCAATATGTTCATGGATGTGATGCAAGTTTGTGGGGGAGATACTATCCTGGGGGATTGTGGTCTGAGCTGAACAATGAAAAAATACCTGTCTTTTTTGAGATGAACAATGAACATTTACCAGTCATTGGGTTTATAATCAATGGGGGAGAAAGGAAAAAACTCAGGCATGCGATGCTTTTTTGACACATTGATAAATAAGTGTTAGAGATAGGATGGAAAGGAATACATTGGACATGAACCCAATTCAAGATTCCTCTCTTTTTTTCTACACCGATCAATGGTCAAGTTGACTTAGAGTATTGGATGAGTTGATTCTTGAGATTCTATATTTTCTATGGATGGTTCTCTATTGAATTTATTTACTGATTGCCAAATACCCAAAGGGGGTGATTTTTGGAACCATGGTCTCTTTATGCATGAATTGGGGTTTGGTTTTTGTTTGCTGTCAGTCCTCAGTGGATGTTCAAAATGTGTGCCAGCAAAGTGATCATACAGAACAAGCCGATAATAGTATTGATGGTTGAAGCATTATATAGTGTTTGCAAAATTTTTGGGCCTGAAATTCGACAAATGATGAATATTGATATTTATAAATGAGACTTGTGCGCTATTTAATTGAAAGAAAGGATACTTTCGCGCATTTTGTTTTTAAAGATCGGATCATGAATATATGGAAAAGGAAGAAGGGCGCCATGTTTCATGTTTGGTCGCGCGAGTGACTTGCACGCCGAAACTTGTGTGCCGATGGAAGACTTGTGCTCCATCGCACAGGGTATCAAAATTCCAATAAATAGAGGTCCACCCCTCCTCATACGATACGAATTTCATACTTAGAGAAAATAAAAGCTCATACTGCATAGGTGTAGTGGTCGCGCATGTGGTGGTGGGTCGCACAAGTTGAAGTTGCATAGTAGTTGTTTGTTGTGCGTCCAAGTTGGTTTGGGAGAGAAATGCTGTTGGTCACCCAAGTTTGGAGTTGGGGAAGGAAGTGTCGCGCAGGAGGTTTGGTGAAGATTGCGCACTAAAATTTGAAGAAGCGTGACAATTGACCTTTTCCTCCTAAAACTGGTTTGGGTGGAAAAGAATTTTATTTGCAGAATGTTTGAAGTTGAAGAAGTGAGTGTCGTGCGAGTGGGAGAGCTGGACTTGCACGCTGTCTTGAAACATGTGCACTGGGCTTGCAAGAAGTGCACCAGGAGTGGTTGAAGTATGCCGGTCTTTCTGGGGCTGTGCGAAAGATGCCTATAACTTTGGTGTAAAGTGATATTAGTCTATAGGTGGAAGTCGGACTTCAACAGAGCATCTATATACAATAGAGGATTCATTTTTTGCAATGATGAAGAGACTTTCATGTCTATAAACTGATTGGGACTTCACCATGAGCAGTGAACCAGGGGGATCAACGGGAGTGACCCAAGGGTTGAAGTAGGGTATTCTTGAACAATTGTAAAGGTAGTGAGCCTGGGACATTGTGATTGTTCACAAACCTTTGTAATCCACAACAAGTGGAGAATAGTTGAATTTGGTATGACCGACATTCTTTCGGTGTATTCTCCTTGGACGTAGCCCTTAGTGGTGAACCATGTAAAAAGTGTTTTGTCATCCCTTTGCATGAGAATGTTTTATTTATTCTAATATTCATCATATAGGTTAAAAAAGTTTCTACCAATGTGAGAACAAGATCCGTCAGTTTAAAAGAAAAGGTTTACACACTGATTCAGCCCTCCCCTCTAAGGGTGTCCCGGGGTCCTTCAGTTCCTTCTCAAGAAATTTCTACTGTCAAGCAGATTCTGGAGTAGAAAATTTACAGGGAGAGGTTAGTTCATCCAAATTTCTTCAACAAATTTGAGTTTATTATCTCCAATAACATCATGATCAATGGATGGGTAAGTGTAGACATTTCAATGACAGGATCTCAGGATGTTGTGTATCCGTATTTTCTTATGGAATTTTATGATTCAGTAAGCTTATTCAAAGAAGATGGCAGAGAAAAATTTCCCTTCATGATTTATGGAAAAAACTATGCAGTCTCTTACACCAAGGCTGCTAGCATGGTGGGGTTGTCATATGAAGGGGAAGCTGAGTTTTGCTACCACAAGCTGCAGGATGTTCAACGAAGTTTTGTAATGTTAAAGGCTGTAAAATACCTTGGACTTACTGATGTCAAGACCGCAAAGATTTCCCATCTATATAGAAATAATGGGATTCTCAAGCTATGGGTTCAGGGTCTTATTGTATTGAGGAAGGGTGATAATAACACTTTTAAGAAAAGTGAAATGTATATCTTAGATTTTATGGTAAACCTAAAGAAGGTCACCCTCATTAAGCACATTGTCATTACGATTGAGAATATAAGGAATGGGAATATGAGATCTTAGATAATCATGTATCGTTCCTTACATTCCAAAATGATAGTTCAGTGCCTTGAATCATTCAATATCCCCTGTAGTTCCAAGCCGAGGAATTGCAAAGTGATGCTTATTAGTGATGATACCCTCAAGAGAATGAAGGTTGGTTTCTCTAAAGAGACAGTTGAGTTTTACGATCTATATGAGGATGAGGCATAAGCGGTTCCAAATATTGTTGAAGAAGCTAAAACTTCATATAAATCTTGAAGGAAGAGGAAATTAAAGTAATTGTATGGAACAGATAAAATCCATAAGGCCAAATAAGCTCAATCCGCACCTCAAATGCCCAAAATGCAGAAACATTATCCAGATGAAGTGGTTTCCAAGTGGAGGGAGGATAAAAAGACTCTGAAAGAATGGGAACCACAATTTGTATTAGATCCTTCTGAGGCCAAGGCATTGAAGGATAATACTGCTGAGGATCTTGAGAAACAAGCCAAAGAAAAGATTCTCAAAAAGATGATGTCAGATGTAGAGATTGTAAAATCTCTTTTTAAGGCTACTGAATTTTCTTTAGAGAACATTCCCATACAAAAAACCTTATTAGTAGAAAACATACCTATGACACTAAGGAAAAATTTCATTACTCTAGAAAAAACACAAGAGAAGATTGTGTAAGAGAATAAAGTTGCAGAATAAGTATAAGAAGGTGAGTGTAGTGGTGGCTCTGATGATGTGATTAATAAAGTTGAATATTATCATGAAAAAGAAAGTTCTTCCAAAAGATTTTAAATGCAGAATTCTCAATCTAGATCTTCAAAACATGCTACTCTATGAGTAGATGAGAAGGGTGAATAAAAATTAAACATGTTATCTGAGGAAGAGAGTCACAATAATGACTTCATTCTTCCTAAAGATGTTGAGGCAGGAGCTGAAAAAGAGACATTTGATGATGATAAGATTGTACAGTTATCCGGAAGTGAGCAGAAATCCCCTAATGAAGAAGCTATTCTGATAATAAACAAGGGGAGACAAGTGGTTGCGGATACCCCAATGAAAGAAATTTTTAGAATGAAGGAAGATGGAGGATCCTCTACGATGAAGCAGGAAGTTCTAGAGGAAGAACCATTGCCAATAAAAATGTCAAATTCGGAGCCATCAGCTTTAGGACATGATTTTGTTGTTCAATCCCTAAAGAACCTTTTGGATACCATTCCAATCATTCGAGCAACAGACTCAAGATACCAGATGCTACAACACAACATGAATCTGAAATTAGAGTATTTATCTATGGTGACAGATATATGTGTTAAGATTGAGACTGAACACAATAATTTCCTTATCAACTATGAAGCCCATAGAAAATCATGCAAGAAAATGACCAGATGGTCTAGGAAAATCATTTACGATTTGGAAGAGCTTGATAAATTTCAAGAAGATGTCAAGGAATATTTTGATACTGAAGATACCAAAATCAAGAATCTTACAAACGACTTTTAGGAAAAGATAAATCTTGAAAAAAATTCTCGGATTCAAGTTGTCAATGATCTGAATGGCAAGTTGAATTTTGTTTTCCAAAGGTTGAAAATAGAGAGGGATCTCTAGATCGATATGGAAGAAAAGCTTATGAAGCAAGATGACTTGCTGAGGCTCAGGGAGAGGCCCTAAAGGCTCAATAGGATATGATCATATCCTGAGAAAAGCAAGCAGAGGAGGATCACAAAGAGCTGGAAAAGATAGAGCCTATCATGAAGAAGCTGATA
Source organism: Viscum album (assembly GCA_963277665.1). NCBI lineage: Eukaryota > Viridiplantae > Streptophyta > Magnoliopsida > Santalales > Viscaceae > Viscum > Viscum album. The sequence continues at coordinate 332,063,504 of OY728161.1, forward strand.
CCCAAGAAAAAAGAATCAAAATATACCCAAATCTGATATATTGTTTTATTTTATCCTTGTACTAATTATTCCAATCATAATGAAATTATGGTTGCTTGTTTTTTTGGATGTCTATACTAATATTTCTGGTATCATATTTTTCCATTCCCTCAAAGTATTTTTGAAAATCACAAAAGGGGAGAAATAAATAGAATTATAAAGGGGAGAAGGAAAAATAATTCTATGTATAAAAATATAAATCTCTATGTAAGGGGGAGTTTATCTAAGGGGTAGTGCTAATTATGACTATTTCAAAACCCAAGATAATTAAAATCCCATTCCAGAAATCTAGAATACGGTCCATAGTGTCCAAACCTAAGAGGGAGTTAGTCATACTAATATTTGCCAATGTGAAATGGGGTATAAGTTTTATTTTATATGAAAAGAAATGTTTTTTTATGTCCTTATATTTTTTCGTAAGGATTTTTGTGCTTTCCAAAAAGGGGGAGTAATTTTAGTCAATAAGGTTTTCCTTATGACTTTTCTATTCATTCATACTTGGGGGAGATTGTTAAGTCAATAATTTATCCTTATGACAATTCCATTTCTTCTTATTTTGAAAATCACAAACACCTTATTTCAAGGAAAAACTCACTTTACTCCTTGTTTTACTTCTATAAGGGAAATTTATGTCCCCAAGGAAATTTACCCATACCTAGATTTCATTACTCATATCAACATTTTTTCCTAAGTATAAAATTATATTTGTAATAAAAAACCTCAGAATATTATTATTACTTAGATATGAAGAATTCTGTATTAGGATCCAAATTCTCAGAATTCTGGTTACAAACACTACTGAGTTCTGACTCCGAATTCGGAATTAGAATTATTGTTGTGAACTCTTCTGAGTTTTGACTCCGAATTCTGAATCAGAATTCTAGTTCCGAACACTTCTGAGTTTTGACTCCGAATTCAAAATTATAATTCTGGTTACGAACTCTTCTTAGTTCTGACTCCGAATTCTGAATCAGAATTATCAGTAAGAATTCTTCTGAGTTATGACTCTGAATTCTGAATACGAATTATGGATATGAACTATTCTATGTTCTGACTCTGAGTTCTCTGAATTCATACTTCAATCTATTATGAGTTTTCACTCCAAATTCTCATGAACTCTGACTCCAATCATTGTAAGTTCAGGTTCCGAATTATTTTGAATATATATTCTGAATTTCCTAGCAATTCAGACTCCGGAATTCTATAGAATTCAGGTTCCAAATTTCTAGAAAACAGTATCCAAATATCCTTGTATTATAGACATCAAATTAATTTCTAGTTACATTCCAAACATTCTTTTCTTTACATTCCAAATATCAGAATTTAGTCATGCTTATTTGTGTTGTTATAAAATGATGTCGTGATTTCAGTTATCAACTAACCGTTGTTTGAGTGACACATATACAGGTCTCTCTGAAAATCAATGAAAAATATGATCGTAGGAGGAGGGATCTGGCCATTAGAACCATGCCTATAAATAGCAGCTAATTTGAAAGAGCTATAGGCTTTTTGAACTTCAGCTTTTACTTTTGAAAAAGTGATGGTGAAGTTATTTCTATAGGGAGAGGCTCTTATAAACTCTCAGGCTTCGTGCATAATGTTTTTAACTTCATGTTCAAACTTTTCTTCGTGCAGATTTGATTAGTACCAAGGTTCGATTTCCTTGAAATCAGAGACATCCAGTTGTGAAGTCATAGGTGCCGATTTCTTACAAATTGAGGGATTGTGAGGATAGCAAGACAGATACCGATCTTCGAATTGAGGGCTTACCTAGGTTTGGGTTGGACAAATTTTCTTGAAAGTATAAATTAAGGGACCTTTTAGTCAATGTTGTTGGATACCCTCCACTTTGGGTTAAAATATTTTATACTTGTTTCCTATAGTATTTTTTTCCGTTGTGTATTATAGTTTTTGAGGAAAGTATAACATTGATATACTTCCTTAAACTTGTACTTTGATTTTATAGGATTCTATATTCTTTAAGGTATAATATTAGTTGCTGTAAACTTTTGTTAAGATTCATTTCTGGAATCACTTTTTCGGAATCATGAAAGATAATAGAACTTAGAGGTGTTGTGAATTTTGGTTACTCAAAATTTCCTTCGGGATTTTTTAAAGTTTAAAATTCACCCCCCCCCCCCCCGCTCTTTATTTGAGCATATCATGTTTATATATTCGATCCTACATTTGGAATTATAGAGTATATCATACTCAAACATACCATATCAACAGAAAACTCATGAACATGTATCATCATACTCAATTCCATGATGTTTGTGGACCCTTTTACATATCGAATTTTGTTAGAGGGATTTATTTTACCTTCTTCATACAGTTACCTCTTGAAACCCCATTTTCACTATATAGGATTTACATCAACTAGAACATCAACCAAATACCAAATATGGTTCTACTACAAGGAATCCATTTCAGTATTAATGGTTTCATTCAATCTTTCATCATCAATGCAATCTACTAGATATTTTTATGTTTTAGGTTAAAAATTTTCAACCAGTAATGATTCACCATCTTTGGTGACATGAAAACACAAACTCTATTGTTATCAATACTCTTTATTCCTCCTAAATATTGCATATTTTTGTAGAACTACTTATTATAATGGTACATAGAGAATATTTTCGTATACAAACTCTTGTGAATTCTTACATCAAATTAATTGATTCCTATATTTATTCCCGCAATCCTTTTTGACGATTTTCTCCCTCTTAGGTATGATGCATGTTATGTAAATAAAAAAACTCTTGTTCTAAGGGTTGAATAGGTTATATCCCTTTGTCTCCATTGGATTCCCTATAAAGATACACATTTCATCTCATGGTTCTATTTTGTTTCATAATAATGATTTAAAAAACTCATTGCAATCCCATAAACATGTATGAAATAAAACTAGCTTCTCTCCACTCGATAACTCAAAGAGAATTATATTGGACACTTTAGATGTTACTTTTTTTAATATTTATGATATAGTTTTTAATAAATATCCATAAATGATAATGAAATGTATCCATGAATCATAATCAACCATACCATGTCTACCAATATAAAATTCATCATTTCATTAACACCATTCGAATATAGTCTGTAATTTTTTGTGAGTAGATATAGATTCCCAACATACAGGAAAATACAATGAAACCTTTGTTATGTTATTCACCATCGTGATTTATTCAAAGATTTTTTATCTTCATTTCAATTTGGTTCTCTTCTTTATTCTTTTGTTCATTAAATTTCCCAAATAACTCTAACTTACACCTCATTTGGTAGACATTTATATATATAATCAAGTCATCCATAAAAGTTATGATTTAATAATAACCCCCTCTAACATCAACTAGAAATAGTACACACACATCAGTTTGTACCAATAATACAATCTCTATGTCCCTTTCACCCTATCAACCAAATTGGGTTTGTTCATTTTTCCTCATATAGAAGCATAACCTCTTTAATGTGGTTTTTAATCACAAGGCAATAAAAAATAATTATGTCGTCTCAAACAATTATTTCACTTAATGGGTTCCCCATGAATATTGGGTGAGTGGGCCACCAAACCTCAAGAGCATCTCTACAAATTCCAGAGGCTACTGACTAGCAGCGAGGCATTAGGGTGTGTCTATGGGGAGACTGTTCACCCATTACCAAAGTGTACTGTAGTGGTAAAATATAAAATGAGGTAAATAGAGGAAGTAATTCATCTAAAATTAAGGAATATCATAATATATGGATTATATAAACAATATCTGAAGACCAGTTTAACATATAATCATGCAACAACAGATGAGGATATTTCATGTCACTAGAAAACTAAAAAAATGGATACAACCTAGCAAGAATAATATGATTCAAAACGATTAAATTATATAAATGTATATTCCAATAATTTTTATCTCATTCTCAGTCATCTTCTATCATGATCTATCCAAAATAGCAAGAAATCAAGTGTTTGAAGTCATATGATTCACTTTGTTGATGTCTGCATTCATTTAATCTACTCTATATACCAAATGAAATCCAAATAGGGTTTGAGATAAATCACAACGTTCCATCACCAATAGTGTCCAAAACATCCAGCATGTGTAATGGAAATGTAGTATTGATCAAGAATGAATATATAAATTAAATTAGAGTAATGTAACTAAGTACCCAAGTACATTATTCGACCCTTTGCATTCATCTAAATGTAATAATTTCACTAATTGATTTCTTTGAGTTTATTAAATATTCACATGTTATCAATAGTGAAGGTTCCCATGTTATGACTGGGAAAACTACGATGACAATTGAAAATAATGTTCCAAGGTAATAACCAAGGAAATGTAGGCCTCAAGGTTCTCCAACTGAGAAAAAACTATATCCTGTATAAGGGTAAAAGTGTAATATAAAGAGAAAAGTTCAATTTATTCCATAATTAAATGATTACCAGGTCTATGGGGTTTATCCAAGGTAAAACATGGCTACTCACTGATTTGGATGGATGAGATTTGACCATGGAACCAACTTATCAATACTAGATCTAAGGAGTGTATCCAAATCATCATTTAATTCAGTATTAAGAATATTATGGTGTCATATTAAGCATCCAATAATAGAAAAGGATTAGGATCTAGGATAGTGTCAAAATAACCAAGTCGTATCCTAGAATCAGAATGGGGCACTCGAGTGCTCATGGAATTCTGTGATAATAATTAAATGCCAACTCAAGTAAGGTCACTCATGATTTATTTGTGAAGAAATGTAATATTTTTATTGGTTCAATCCATGCCGTTAATTGCTGTGATATGTTCATGTATCATGTAAACTTTTAATCTAGTCAAAATTAATTAATAATTCCATTTGGTTCAAGCCTTTACATTTAGTAGTGTGACATGACCAAGTAGTGTGAAATAGTTGATAATTTAATTTAAGGCTTACTAAAATATTAATTTTCATTCTGATACATTCCCTTTACATAGTAATGGGTTTTATGGACAGGAATTTTATTCATCATTCACATTTAATTCGATCAATTCATATACTTAGTATACACACCAATTTACCTTACACCACTAATTATGAATTTGAAGAACTTTCATTATGTGGGACAAGTGGAATTTATATGGTACATCCCATTAACCATTACCTGATAATAAATCATTTATGATAATGAGGAAATACATTATTTTGGTTAATCATAATCACATCATATAAATGGCTCAAAAGAGTCAAAATAATAAAAACTATCATTATGAAATAACATCATACATGAGATCGTTTGAGTTGAGGGTGTAACCACCAAAAAATAATCACATATATGGAAAGAGAATATTTATAAAGTTATAGTTATTATATAATGAATATAAAATGAATAAACGGTGACCAATGAAATCAGTGGGCCCCACACGATAATTCAAAAATCCACAAACTTGAGGGATGAGTTATAGACCACCCACCATAGGGTTTCCTGATCATTAACCTCTAATATTTTCCTCTAATTATTCTTAATTAAATTTTGATTTGAGATAAATGTAAAAATTATAAAACCCTGATAAGTATGATGAGAGAATGAGAGGAGACAAACAACAAAAAAGGACTCCAGTACATACTGTTGCACATCCATCATGATGAACGTATGCTCTATCGAAAACCATATGAAAGAAATACTTTGATTCCTAGAATAGGCCTTCACATAGCTCTAAATGGGATGAAAAATTGTTCGATCCAGTATACTCATAGATTAGGAGGAAGGTGAAGGATTAATTAATTTATTAAGGGAAATATAGTAAAATTATCCTGAAATTAACCTGTTCATAGTTTGGCCAAATGATTTTCCAAACCATGAACCATGAATTAATGGTAACTTTGGAAAGAAATGGAGAATACATGGTTAGGTCACATGATTAGGGAAACCATTCACCTAATGTGCAGTATGTCCCGGTCCAAATAATCACCATATGCACGGTCTAACATAATTGTACGGCCATACAACACAGTTTTCTCTAAACCATGATCCATGTATTTTTTCCTAAAATTATTTTTTAAAGGGTCTAAAAAGGATTTGGAAACCCTTGAAACAACAAATAAAGAAATATTCATCCGAAATATGACCAAAATAATGAACTAGACCGAAATTTAAATGATCTGTACCCGAGTGAAAACCCAGTTCTTACTGTCTTCCCCCTTAAGATAAATTTTCCACAAATTCACCTTCCACAGGAGTAGAATTGCTGTCTGAGAATAATTATGGCCACTAAGAACATTTGTTGACCTCTTACTCCCAATTATCATCTTATGTGTGGTCATTATTTGATAGTGCCCATACTAGAGGGATTGACCAGCCTCAAAGAAGCTTCATGCTTCGGTCGACAATGCATAATAGATACTCCTCAAATGTAGCATCAATATCTTACTCCAATTTCTCAGGATCAATGGTATGAGATAGGTCCTCAAGATACTAGAGAAGTTGTGGAACATGGAAAACATTGTCCCTGGAATGGTACCAATGCGGTAGTAGGAATCGATAGGCTTTTGGCCTGACCCTTTCTATAATCTCAAAAGGACCTACATAATGAGACAAAACCGTTATTTACTTTTGTATCTTCTATTCTGTAGCCTGGGTATTACAAGAAGTACAATACAATCCATGACCTCATACTCTAGATTTCACCAATGAAAATCAAAATCAGGTATTTTTCTAGAATGGGAATTAATCATACTATTTCTGATCAGCTGAACGTACTCTGAAGTCTCTTGAACAGGACAAGGACCTAGTCGAGATTACTCAACTACCTCCATCTAGTATAGATGTCAAAGGAATGATCTATAATATAAGCACACTAATGGATCCATCTGAATTTTCCACTAAATGATATTATTATAGTTGAACACAATAAAATGGATATGACTTTTCAATGAAACACCTATATCAAGGAAACATTCTTGAATCAAAACCTCTTGAAAATGTATTTTCCATTCTTATTTCCATGGTTCTGATGGTAAAATTTTATTCTTCGAAGTACCTATATTCCCATAGAATTATATAAAAAATGACCATCCATATATAAAATGGTAGTATGATGGACCGTGTGGTGTTCAATGATTTCATGGAAATACAGTTTTCCCATCTCATTAACTAAGATGGTCTGTTGAATTGGAATTAAGTTTGATAAATTAATCAGTTTGGAAATGACAACCCATACAGCATCACTACCTCTTGGTGACCTAGGTAAACTGACAAAAAAATCCATATTAACATCATATAATTTCAATTCTAGGACTAGAAGTGGTTGTATCAAGACTTCATGTATCTAGTGCTCTACCTTGACCTACTAATAGTTGGAACACATAGTGATAAATCATGATAAATGTTGTTTAATCCCAGTCCACCAATACTGGCGTCACATGTCTTGATAAATCTATAGGTTAACTAGATGAGCATTCGACTATGACTAGATGGACTCTTTCATCAAATGCTCTCTCAAATATATAGGGACCGAGAGATGAACATGGAAATATAGGATTTTGTCTTTGTTTATAGACCAATCTGGTGGACTGTTATTTCTTAATATACTCTATCAGAGTGTAAATACTTTAGGATTTTAAATTCTATACCCTTCACCTTCTCAAGGAGGGAGGGGTAACTATCAATGATGGGAGGTACAACTACTCATGGCTATCATGAAAATCCATAAACATCTCTGAATAGGGGGCCATTAACTTCCATTCATCATTTGATTCTCATAAGACCTATGTTTTAGTTTTCCGACAAAGTGCATCTAAAACTACATCTCTGTTCGCAGGCTTATAGGAATGCTAAAAATGAATGGATTTTAGATATTCAACTTGTCTCCACTATCTGAGGTTCATGTCATTATGGGTAATGATATATTTCTGGCTCTTGTAGTCTGTATACACCACTAATTGTTCAGTGAATAGATATTGTCTCATCTAACATAAGGTGTGAAAAACTCATACTTTCTCAATGTTTTTTGTAGTGTAATTTTTCTCATGAGGCCTCAACTGCTGATATCCATAAAAAATGATTATCTCTTCCTACATCACAAGTTCTCCTAGGCTGATTGCTGGTGCATCATAGAAGATGGTATAACCTATTGCTTACTTGGGAAGAATTTGGATAGGTGTGGAGACAAGTATCTCTTTTATCCCTTGAAAGTATTTCATGCACGCTTCTAATCATAAAATATTAAACACAGTCGTGAAAAGTCCATTAAGAGGTGAAGAAATATGTGATAAGTCTTGTATGAAACACCTAAAATTTCTATCCATCCCAAAGAAAATTTTTATATAAAAAAATTTCAAGGGTTTCCCTAGTAAACTGTAGCACTAACCTTTTTTTATCAAACGATATGCATAATTCTAATATCATATGACCCAATAAGTTATCATTTTTTATCCAAATGTGGTACGTAGAAATATTTACATAATATTGATTCTCTCTCAGTGTACTTAGAACGATTCCAAGGTTTTTTGAAAGGTTGTTCCATGAATGATAATACAAAAAGATTTTTTCCACAATGACCAGGTCAAATGAATCCAAACAGGGGTGGAAAAACCAATTCATCAGAGCCATGAAAAAGGGAGGAATGTTTGTAAAATCGAATGACAAAAAAAGATACTAATATAGACTATACCATCTATGATACTTTTAATGTGGTATGTCTAGTAGTCTATCTCTCACCTGATGATAACTTGATATTAGTTCGATCTTAAAGACGACCCTAGCCATCAGATCAGGTCAAAAAGATCATTTATCTAAGGAGGTGGATACAGGTTCTTGACCGAAATCTAGTTTGACTATTTTTATTCCACACATAGATTTAAGTTTCCATCCTCCTTCAAATAAGTGAACACAATAGGATGTTCGGGGTTGTATAAAACCTTTATCCTATAAAACCTCTAACTCCCTCTTTATCTTCTGATTCCTTATAGGTTATATCCTATATGGAGGAATGAACACTAGATATTCTCTCTAAACAAGCTCGATTATAAACTCAACCTTTCTCTGAAAATTTAATCCTAAAAAATATTCAGGAAACAATCCCAGAAACTATCCACTATTGGAGGGAAATAATATTTCCATAAACCATGATTCTCTATGAAGAAAATTTCATTTTGTGCAGTCACTCCATCTAGACCATGATTATCTAGTCCTTATCTACCATCCTAGACAACCCACTCACCCTTATATTGATAATTACTTCCCGTTTTGATGTAAAAAATACCCTATAGAGATAATAGTCTATAAAAGAATGATACTGAACCAAAAAATCTATTGTTATAATGAAATTTAATCTATCAACTCGAGAACAAATAGTTTTAATAAGAATCTATAAATTTCTACCTCAAGGGGTAGTCCCTACACTAGTATATGCCCTCTATTTTTACCCATAATGGTGTATCAATGATCATTACAGCATTGTAAAACCGTATAATTAGTTGTAGAATATCAAGGATAGATACCAAGAAAAATTATTTCGAATAACCTATATCAAATAAATTTTATACTATAGTTAATGCCAAAAGAATAATATCTCAAACTGTAGATATCCAAGTAGCATGACCCTTAGGTGTCGTCTATAGTGAATGAAACAGACCTGATCCACATAATTATGCAATAGATGGACTACAAAATTCATAAATTAACTATTTGATCCATTGGTGATCATGGTTTTGGATTCCACAGCCATAGAATCCTCCCCGTCCAGTCTTTCTCATGTAATTCCATCTCTATGTTTGATACAGTGTAAAAGAACCCGCTCCTAAAGGTGGAGAAAGCATGAATCCTTTTCCACTCAATGTTGGTGGAAACAACCTACAGAAACACCAGAGATTTCCCATATGACCAAAAGACCATCATTCCATTATGTATCTTCCACAATGATGATTTACATTCCCCCATAATCGAAAATAAATAAAAACATTGGAGATATGGAAAGTGGAACTGTTTTCATCACTTCTATGATGAGAAACCTCAAGGGAACACATCCTACAATCAGAAAAACTACTATCCTAATGTAGCACTAGTCATATATGCCTAGTACTATTTTTATCCCCCTACTTTCACTCTATAATAATATCCTTATTGTGTATTATATAAAAGATAGGTAGTTGAAAGGAATTCACCAGCATACAGATGGAATACTAGAGCCCATCCTCGAAACTCCTAGCACACAAAACATCATGAACGGGTAGAAGAGATAAACAACACCTCATCTCCGTGAAACATGATGAACTCGCCATAACTAAAATAAAACCGTTTTTGATATACATTGACTCTCTGGATATATCATGTCTTTGCATATGAGTAAATAACATATCAGATAAGGCAATCGGGAAATCAAACAACAATATGCATTGGGGATGACCATCCTGAGTAATCACCTCCCACCAATGCATGGATGAATCATAAATCACATGTGTGGAAATATTAACCCTCCATTCAGGGGGCGTCCTAATATGCTCGATGATAGACATGGTAAATTATATCTAAGACTCGGGAACCTATGTACATCCATCCCATGAGAAAGTGGGAGGTTGTTGCTACTAAAAATATGACGTAAGAGCATCCATTATAGGTGCAAGACATGGAGCACCATGCATAGAGTGAATTAGACATAGGAAACAATCCTCAACTTGGTAATCTGTGCCTAAATTAGGTACAATAGGTCGTGCCTCGAGTGGCAATCTAGTAGGTAAGAGTTGTAGATCTGGACCCACCACATCTGGAGCCTGATTGTTACCACCTTCATGGCATATGATTTAATAACATTGTGTGGAATTGTTCTATAATATCTAATCAAATTACAAAAAAAATATTAGAAGTTTATAGATAACGTCATGTGATGAAGCTAAATGTTAGAAAACTCATTACCCAAAGCATACAACCCCAACTACCATCTTAGACGGCTGGGTATCAGGAGGTTCTCAATTATATGTTTCATTCTATTTTAAATTTAATTATGAGGTTCACTCCATTAACATTAATAAACATGAAAATGAGTTATAAATATATACAACCAATTTATTTTTAATTTCATGATTCACTTTATAATGGATCACCATTTTCGTAGAATCAATTCCTAAACACATTATCACTAGAAACAACACCCATTTTTTATAGCATAATTTTTTGACCTAGTAAATTACTCATCCCAACCCATGATGGACCATACACATCATAAATTGAGACAAGAAATCACTAATTCACAACCAAAAATAATATAATCATAATCTTACTATTAGAGCATTATTCCACAATCACAGGCATATCAATAATGGAAAGGTAGGGAAACACACCTATATAGAATAATAATATTCATAACATGAAAATTTTAGGTGACTATAAAGGTGTGTGTAATGGTGTTATATTCCCTAATATCACTTATCCCATGATATATGAAATAAAAATAATAAAAATAATAATAAATGACTGTACATAGAATATATTTCTCCCAATGATGAAATAATATCAACTGTAATAGGTAAAAAACAACAATTATATTTTGGGAAACAAGGATTTTACACCAAGCATGGGTTCATGATGCGAAAGAATGTCTAATGGGCATGTAACTAGTTTTATATATCTCCATTATAATGTCTTCAAATACTAAATCAATAAACTAAAACACATCTGACACCACTCTGTGATGTCCCATACCAGGATTCCACATAATGGGTGCCCCAATCCTGGTGGGCCACATGGACTCAAGCGCATCCCCCAAAATGCCAGAGGAAACTAACAAGAATCTAAGGCCTAGGGTTTTTCTGTGTGGAGAGTTTTCCCTAATTACCAAAGTATAGTATACTGTTCAGATATAAAATGAGGTAAATAGTAGAAGCAATGCACGTAAGCAGAATGCACAATGGAATATAGGGACAATAGTAACAATATCTGAAATAACAGGAATAACATTCAAAAATACAAAAACTAATGATGATATGCCATTTCACTACGAAAATGGAAAAATGGATATAAGATATAAGGGATAACATGTTTCAAAAAATTATAAAGTAAATCAATGAGTATCCTATGAGTCTCGAGCTCCATCTGGTCATCTACTATCAAAATATATCTTAAATAGAAACCACTCAAGTGTTTTTTATCGTGTGCTTCCTTTTGTCCACACCTACATTCATGTAATCTACAGTGGGTACCAAAAGGATGCAAGAGAGGGTGTGAGATAATTCTTAGTGGTCCACTACCAACAATGTCTATAACATCTGGCCTATGATATGGAAAATTAACATTGTGAAAACATACATATATAATGTAAATATGACAATGTAACTAAATATCCAAGTACGAAATTCTACCATTTGCTTGCATATGAACATAACCAGTCCATTAATTGGTTTTACCTATTTATAAATAATCCACATGTTTACAATATTGAAGGTTCTATGTTATGACAAGAAAACCTATAATTACATTTGATAATGAATTTTTGAAGTAATAAGCTTGGATAAATAGACCTCAAGGGTCACCAAATCAATAATAAAATATCTTAGCTAAGGGTTAGAGTGTAAAAAAAGGATAATAGTTCTACACATTCCACATTGATACACCTTTTGAGTCGATGGATTTCATCCAACGTAAAATAGGGCTATGTAATTATTGGGCCCACCGGGTTTAACCGTTGCACCTACATGTCAATGTTGGATCCAATTAGTGTTTAGAAGTTATAAACTAATACAATATGAGGGATCCTAAAGTTTCATACTAGGAATCCATGAATAGAAATGTATGGGGATCTAGGTTGGTCTCAAACTAACAAGTTGTATCCTTGAATCAGGATGCGGTTCCCGAGTGCTCATGGAATTCCATAATAATAATCCAAGGGAATTTTGAGTCCATATTCTCCTATTTTAATTATAAATTCATGTAAATTTCATTTGATTTAATCAATTCCTTTCAATAATGTCATAAGGTTATATAGAATGGGCCCGTTTAATGAATTCTTTATTAATCAATAAGTCCACTGGGTTCACGCCTTGCATTTCCATAGTGTGACTAGGACACGTAGTATGAAACCATTATTAATTATATTTATGGAATAATATATAATTAAGGTTCATAATCATACATTCCATTAACATGGTATGGGGTTATATGGACATGATGTCTATTAATCATTCTATTTTAATCAGATCAAGTCATATATATAGTATACTTGCCAATATCCCTTTCACATTTAATTAAAAATTTCAATATCTTAACTTAGGTTGGTCATGTTGATGTTACATGTAACATTCAATTCACCATTACATGATACCAGATTCATTTATGATAATGATTCCAACCATTAATGTGTCATAAGCTTGAGCACATTTGAAAAATGGCTCAAAATTATCAAAACATTAATAACTAAATTTATGGAATTAAATACTACAGGGGATGAATAGAGTTTTGGTTGTAACACACCAAAAAATATTAAAAAATTTGGAAAGAGAATTATAATATGGTTATTATTATTATAAGCATGAAATATAAATTCAATAAACAACGCCCGATAAAATTGTTAGGCCCCACATGAAAATTCTGAATTCAAGGAAATTAGGGGTGAGTTATAGACCACCCACATTAGGGTTGTATGCTCCTTATCCATTTATATCGGCCTCTAATTCAGCTCTGAAAAAAGTAGATCTCATATAAATGAAAAAACACACATACCATGATAACTAGATCGATTGAAATAGAGTACAAGAACAACAGAAAAGGACTCGAGTACTTATTATAATGCATCCAATGTTATGAGTGAAATATCCATTAGATCCCGGATGAAGGAATTCCTTCAATACCAAGATTATTATTTAAAAAATAATCAAATGGGTTGAAAAGTATTTCAATCTCACGAAATGTTAGATTGAGAGGAAGGATGAGGATTAATAAGATCATCATTGATAAAATGGTAAAATTACTCTGATATTATCATGTGCACAGTTTAGTCAGACGGTTTTCCAAACTGTTTGGTAACCATGCATGACTCCCTAGGAAAGAAATTTATCTTTCCTGATATGATGCATGGTTAGGGAAACTATGCACCAACCATGTGGTATGACACTATCCAAAAAACTCACTATCCATATAGTTTTTAATAATCATGCATCCTTCTTGAACGGTTTACTCGAAACTGTGCACCAATGATGTTTTCCCAGAAATATGTGTTCAAGGTTTCGATTAAGTCATGGCCACCCTCAGAACATTCACTAACTCATTAGGAATCCATGATTGGACAAAATAAATGATTTTTCCAAAATTTAAAGGATCCATACCTCAGTGATAAATCAGGTTCTTACAACCATCAAGATAAATCATTTTCAAATGAAACACATTTACCAGAAAAAGTATGTGATTCCATTAATGGGTGTTACATGATTCAGGTGAATATGATACTTTATTTATTTTCAATACAATTTTTCTATAATTTAATACAAAAAGAATTTTATTTAAATATTCCATACTATAACAAAATTTTTGTTAATGAGAGAAATAATTTTTATTTCATAACAAGAAAAAAACAATCTACATTTTGGAATGATCTAAAATTTATATTCTTATTATGCATTGGTACATTATAAAAATATTTTTTTAAAAAATTTCATTCTGGTTGGAAATTAGAAGTTCTAGTCTCTAATAGATAGAGTCACCATCTTCTCACCTTTGGAAGCACAAAAATCCACATATCCTTAAGAAATAATTATATTTCTACTTGGTTCATAAATCTGGATACAAATACAGGTAACGAAAAATTTATGTAATACTCATTGTATCGATATAGAAAAATTACACTCAATAACCAATGTACATTAAGCATCCCCTTTCATTGAATTATATTTCTTATTCTAGTGTCCATGCATTTTACATGACAAAACATATAAATACTTTTCAACATCATTATTATGGATCATCCTCTTCATGGAAGGATAGTTCATTCGAACATTAGATAGCTTCTGAGTTGTTCGACCTTTTTCTCTATTCTCCAATTTCTTATTCACCACAACGACCCTGGGTTTTTTATTATCATTGTCAATGTGCACTTGGTGAATCTATATAATATGTTCTGAAATATTATTCACATTATAACTAATGATATAATTATAAATATATTTGGATAAGGTCTTAGGTAATGAGTAATAGATGATATCTATTCACACCCCATCTAGGAAATTTATCTCTATGATACAAGTACCATAAATATACCGAATAAATTTTTCTATATGAATCCCAATTTGCATAGACTCTCAAATATTATTTTTAAACAAGGAATTTTAGATCTCATATATATATTATCTCCCTTTTTCTTTATCGAGATCCTAATGGTGTGACATCATCATATACACATCGATATCATTATTTTGCTTCAAATGGTCATTGGTTATGGTTGATAGCATGAAAAAATAAACACTTATAGGTTCGTTCAAATGAATCACATAGAAAGACATGAATTCCTCAATAGCCTCATTACCATGTGCCTCACGAATATGTTCTTCTAGAATATTCAATCTCATTCCATGGAGTATGCTAATGAGAACTCTCATTTACCACTATTGGAAATTTGTATATGTGTGTTTTTTATCCTTATCAAGTATGGAACAAAATGATATGTTTGACCAAATTTATAAATCTATAACTACATATAATATAATGAATATTTTAGTACATTATGTGATAAATTTTTAGTTAAATTAATAAATAATATACTTTTTGAATCTCGTTCAATTTTATCAAAACCCAATATCATCCAATGTTGGCATCAGAATTTCCTATTTCTTTGAAATTGTATGGGAAATTATCTATATCCCCTATAATCATCTCATCAATGGATGTTCAAAATATTTGATGGTTCTTAGGTAGGAATTCCAAAATTCAACTACATTTTCTCAGGATTCCTTGATCTATTGAGTGGAATTCACAATCCAGAAATACATAAATTAGATTTTAATTGTATTTTCCTCTTAGTTACACCACTTCCTTTTTTTAAAATCAACCGTTGATGTGAACTATATTAATTCAACCAAAACATCATGTTATAATTATCCAATAATAGAAATCACCCTCAAATTAGATAATCATGCACATTGAACTATGGTTTAATTTTAATAGAATTAGTGGAATTCCAGGCCAACATAATGAATATAATTGAGTTATTTTACCTGTTTCCATAAATTTATAGTTACAATCTTAATTACATTATTTTAATATTACTTAGATTTAAATATGTTATTAAGAATTTCATAGATAATATTTACACATAATTAAATTTGTTTTAGTTATGTATTGCATGCTTTTTTATTAATTAATTCATGTGATCAAGGTAAAACATAGAAAACTAAATAATTGTGACACTTGAATTAAATAGAATAATATATTTTTATGATCAGGGGATTGTACTACTGGTTAGTTTATCTAGTGCAAAGAAAAATAACAGTCGACTTAGATGGAAAAAAACCTTGATCCATTTTTTGTTCATGTTACAGCTTTCCACCTAGACACTTTTAAATCGCTAACATATTGGTTTCATCATGGATCCAAACCTGAACTATCTATACTAAATAGGGAGCTCCATCAATTAAATATAATTTCACTCACTTTTAGGTGATGGGAACCAAATGATTTTTAGGGGGATTTCATAAATGATAACATGGGTACACATGCCCTAAAATAATTAAAGGAGGGATTATACGTAGGAAAAAATTAATTTAATAACATATTAAATTAAACCAATCACATAAAATGGTCTGCTCTAGGCTCCAAATCATCCACATGCATGCAAGAAATCACAAATTTAATAAAATTGAAATTAAATCCTAATAATTATTATTTATGTTCAATATCACACAATTAAATCAATTATCTTCTTCATGTAATCAATTATTTTATCTTAATTATCATCCTAAATTCCTTGAAATTATCATATTTCATAATTTAAAAAAAACTAAATAAATTTTTATATAATTATCTATGATTAATAATAAAAATTTTCTTGTAGGAAATATGGTATATACACATCTGAACTACCAAACGTGTATTTTACTGATATAATTTTTATTCTAGAGACATGTGGAATACATGACATATCATATACTTTGATGAAATTTACTATAAAATAATTGATCACACGACATACATTTTATTTATGTCACATGTTCTCCTTCAGTGTTTGAAGGGTAATAATTATAATAGAAATTATAAATTATATGATGATAACTACATTATTGGAAAAATTATTTATTTATTTATATATATATAAGCATGTCACATGGAATTTCATATCAACTTAATGAACCATAACAGGAATATTTTACTAAGGTTATACGTGTGTAATTAAAGTATATTTAATTCTTGGTAATTTAGAAAAAGTATAAGATATTTACATTTCTGCTACATGGCATGTATTATTCACACCATCTATCCATGAAGCATTCCTAGCGACTAGGTGTGTAACTATTCAATAGAAAAAAATTTAGAGTAAAAATCATGTGCATTGGTCTCAAGGAATGTGTTCTACAGGATACATGGACACCAGCCAAGTAGGGAATGTAAGTTAATACAAAAACCATCTGCGACTAAGATACTTCACTTCTGATGCTGATATTACATGTAATGTAGTATGACTGATCGTGATTTAAACTGGAATGACCAACATGTACTTCATAATTAAATTCAACACTTTTAATAAATTCACATGCCTTAAATTAAATCTAAGATAATTTTTGGTCCATTAAACCCATGTACATTGAATATACCTCTTAGTTACGTGGATTGTACTATTGTGTTATCAATCCAAACTCCTTACTTTTTCCATATGTGATCTTTGAAATTATTTTACTCATAAAATTAATTGATAGAGTTATATTTATGACAAACAAAGAGGAATAAATTTTTTATAAGAATTCATATTAATAAATGAGTATACTATTATTGATACAAATAATAAATCTAGAAATAATTTAATGATATTTAAATAATTGTAAATAAATATGTGACCCACTATGGTTCCACTT
The DNA here is from genome assembly GCA_963277665.1 of Viscum album. Lineage (NCBI taxonomy): Eukaryota > Viridiplantae > Streptophyta > Magnoliopsida > Santalales > Viscaceae > Viscum > Viscum album. The sequence goes on from OY728161.1 coordinate 332,081,564, forward strand.
ATAGGTGTTGGGAAAACTAGAAGTGTTGGAAGGTCCTTTCACAACATTAACCCTTTTCACGATGAATGACTAGTTCATGATAATCAGGTCAATAAAAATAATGATTAATGTAATTGAATAATAGAATACAGAAAATGGATAAAATGAAAGAAAGAACATATTATTTATAATTAATTTAACCGATAAATTAATCACATTTTGTGAATTTATTTCATCATTGATGGATCTGAAAATGGATTTATGTCATAAAATTATTTCATTATAGGAATCAATAATATATGCCTTCTAACGGTGATCTACATGTGTTCCAATAATATCATAACACACCCATATGATTATCTGGGTTCTAGCATGATAGATCTGTTCGGTTGCATAATTCACCTTTGACCGCCTCATAAATTGATTCAAACGAATTCTCCTTGGTCTCTCTATAATAGAATGTGGATAGTGGAGGAATACCTCTCTCTTTCACGAGTGCATTATTAGATAAGTGTTCTCTTTATGTCTTCAATAATGTTCTCTAACTTTTATTATGATAAAATAATAAAAATGAACTGAATCACATTAAAAGTAATATAATTAGATTTTTATACCAGTTGGGTTAGAAATAAATAATTTCTAAAATTCCATATATAATATATAAAATCTATATTGTACTCCTTGTCTATAATAATATTAATAATAAAAAATATTTGAAAGCACTAAACTCACAAATGAAATTAGATATTATTTAATAAAATAATAACTAGTACATATTATTTCTCATAGTACCATTAAACATAGTCCTCCATTCACCAAAAATATTTATCAGGCAGGGAATGCAGACTACATATTTAATAATTAAATATCACTGAATAATTTTCCAACTAATTAATGAATAAATATAATATTTAATATAAAAAAATAAATTTTTATTAAATATTACTGACAGATAATATTCTCTCGAATAAATAGTGATAGAATATAAGTGATCAAGAAAACATGGATAATTATTTAACCCAATGTGAGAAGAATATAAAATAATTTTTTAAAATAAATAATTACAATATATTATTTAAATGATATTCTAGATGCATATAGTGTGTGACCCTCAAATAATATTCCATACTGTCATCATGTGAATGATGTTAAATACCAAGGATTACATCAAGCAACATGTTGTGAATCCCATAGAGAAAGAAGTTAATGTCATAGTCTAAAAATGACTCTTATAAGAAGATTATATCTAATATAATCCCTTTATCGTGATATCCTTAATCATGAAGGGTGCTTCCTATCTCCATTAACTTATGTTTTCGATGTATCATTCATTGATTTTTGGAAATTTAACATGCCTATAAAACATCATGGACATGAATTTATCTATTCTATATCCTTCTTATTTTGGGTCTAGAGATATCATCATTCATTATAGAATAGATGGGGAAAATCGTTTCTCATGTTATTCAATAATGAAATATTACTCCTGATGCACCCAACATATCCTAACTCACTATGAGCATATAATTTCATGATATTCATCAATACATAAATGCATGTGACTTATAATATTCATTAACAATAATATTAAATTATAAGTATCGATGAAAACCTTCATCGATATGAAAATCTAATTACACATATAAATGTGGATTTCTTACTGAAGGGTCTCATTCTCATAACATCCAACACTTGATATTACCGGGGTTTTACACTAATACAATGTTCCATAAAGTCCAATGAGTATCCATTCATGATAGATTATATAATATTTTGAAAAATATATCATTTGGATATATAAAATAAATTTAATAATACTATCAATCCACTTTAGGGTTCTCATCATAACAAGAAACAACTATTACATTTTAATATGATTGATACTCTCAAGAAATTGTCACATACTATATAAAACAAATAAATAATCATGGTGTGATAAAGAGTTTAATAATAATAAATTCAATTAATAAACATTACTGTAAAATATATAGAAGATGGTTATAGTTAACTAAATCCATAAATCCCCCCATTCTAATAAGTTAAAATTCATAAATTTTTTTGGGGGATTCTATTGGACCATATGATTTCAATTGATGTTATCAAACTATGATAATGGGATTTATATGTATGAATTAAATTTGTATTTGTATTTTTTATATTAAAAATTTTATAGGATTGGATATGTTTGTTTGTACATTAACTTTTGGAAACATTCTACATTGTGAGTGTCATTCCTACTCTTCGTTTAATTTCATCAATAGGAAAAGTGGTGGCAGGATAGTGGTAGTCACCCTCAGATTATGGACGGTTGGGTGGGAACAAGTGGGTTACGTAGTAACAATTAATTATTATATATTTTATCTCATAAAAACATATTTCATCCTTTTAATAGTGTAAATTAGGCTCCCCACTCCATATAAATATAATTAAATGGAAATGAAGTATCTTTGGATCTAATAATCTAAATCTAGTACTAGAATTATTACAATGAAAATAATTTATCATACAACACCTTGAATGGTAAATTACATTAGTTGTATTTGGATACTAGATATATAGATGAATTATATGTAAAATTTAAAATTTAAAATGAGAAACATAAGAATTTCTATGTTTATTCAAATCATTCAAAATATCCTTGTTTATATCCTAATTAGAGGGAAAAAAATAAATTGTGAGTTAAAATCCATTGTAAGGGTTATATAAAATTAATGATATCAAGAGAAAATATTCCATAATCAATATTTAAGAGTGTATAATAATAAAATATTCCATTCAATTAATATCATTGGTGTAATGTTAATTTCAAGATAATATCATCATTCAAATAAAAAGGATAATAAACAACGAATTAATAATATTGTAAACAGAAAAAGGTTGAAATTTTAAAAAAATTATCATGTCCATGGTAATGAAATGAATAATCATACCACCAAGGCCTCATCTGCGGGAACATTCCTATCAAATTTATTGTTATAGACTAAATACCCATATAATTGGGCATACCTTATATTTCTTCACATAATACCTATCAATACACCAACTGAATATCTATAATATGAAACCACTCATTAATTTAAAATTATTATCATTACTTATATATTGAATAAAAAATGAAATATAATCCAAAAATTACTTATATGTAAACATCTTCCATATTATTTCAAGAATATCAAATATTTCCCTAGTCAATTTAGTATTCATTCTCAATAAACATCATTCAATAGGATCCATATGAATAATATATTATAATAACACAAGAAAACCATACATAAATAATAAAATTATCCCATTTTTTTATTATTAAATATCTTAAGATATCAAGGAACTCTGATATTTCAAGGTTTAGTGTCTTTGGGACTCCTTATATAAACATTCTACATTACTACAGTTGTGAAAAAAACTCATTAATTTTTCTATTATACACATATTTCAAAATATATCACTTGAAATAAGTATCTATATAACTTTGAGATTAAAAAATAAGAATGGGGTGAGCTCAAATTCTCAAAAAGGGAAACATTTGTCGACGATTAATAGATCGTAAAATATAGATGAGTTATTGAGAAATGTGTGAAATTTTAAATATAATATTAAGAACATTATAGTATAACCATAGGGAAATTTATAGTACCATAAAATCACAAATATTTCATTAACAACACATACAATTTAAGAAATTTATCAAACATATCTCATTAATCATATAACTTGTTATTAAAAAATTATATTGATAAATACCTAAAAAACAATTAATTATCATGAAAGATGTGATTTCAAAGAATTGAAATTCATTTTAAAAATTTAACATCATTTATGTTCCTCTTTGAATAATTTATTAAGGATTCATACATTTTTAAATTTTTGAGTTCCATCATTATATATCAATAAAAAATTGCATTCATTTAATCTATTTTATTCCTACTATATATAGCATAATTTAATTATTTTTACAATGAAAATGGATTCATGTTACCTATTTTAAAAAACCAAATGTATTTATCTTTTACTCAATATGTAGGTGAAAATAATTCTTATATACTTATTTAAATAGGGAAACTCCTATTCAGTTTTTATGAGTAGATATATAATCTGAATGGTTATCATATAATCTTAGACACAACTATTTTATATTATCATGTAAAATTTATTCTAAAATCAGTTTTTTCATTATATTATAAGTTAACCATTCCCTTTTTTGGGGGTGGTTAGGTTAATATATAAATTTTTTAACTCTATCTCTATTCAACAACCTAATTTATGTTCATTTTAACAACAGTAAATAGATAGATCAGTTTTAAAAAAAATTGTAATCCAGATCTAGAAAATATATAACCTACTAAAAACATAGATAAAAACATTTTATTATCATAACATAATGGAATAAAATATATCCACAATGAAAACTAATCAATTTTAAGAAATATTTAATTGTATGGAAAGTTGTTTGGAAATATTTCAATGAAATACATACTCTATACATAAGACACATCAAAATATAATTTTTACAGTTGTGGAATTTAATATATATTTGAAATAAATCCTTTCAATTGGATAATTTTAATTCTTTTCAAAATTTAATTGTATTTATGATATGGGAGTGTCAATTAAACTCAAAAACTAAAAAAATCAATAATTTAGTCATTATAAAAGGTGGAAACATCATATCATTTTGTAATAAAAAACAGTGATAATATAATTTATGAATTTGGAATATATCTCATAATTATTTTATCATTACAAAACATATTTAAGAAATGATCAACCCAAATGTAATTATTATATCAAATCATAAGAATAAAAACAATTTATTTTTTTGGATTTCATGGGTAGAAAAATATTTCACTAGGTAAACAAATATCCAGATTTCATTATTTACAGAATGAAATTCATCCAAAAGATTGACGTCAATGGTATGTTCATAGATCTGATGTTTTATACTAAAACAATTGTCAAATAATCTAAAATGGTTACCAATTATATTTTCCCTTCAATTATTTTCCTTCATATCATCAATAAATTAATGTTACAAAATGATCTATCTCAAAATACATTATTTTGAATATTATATCTAAATTAAAATTATAATTAATGAATTATCAGTGAAAATAATCAACTTATTTATTTATAAGTTAAATTTAAAATTTTCCACATAAAATAAAACAAATAGAAACTTTTTTATGTTATTAATATAGACTTATTTTTAAAATTACAGTGTCCTTATTGAATATGAAAGATTATGTCAATAAATATCACGATTTTAAATTAAAATATCATCAATTGGAAAATAAGAGGTATAGGTCATTATTTTAATGGCGAGATTCAATAACGGTTTTGGGAAAAATTTTGGAGTAATAATATTTCATTTTATATCCTTAAATTATTATATAAAGCTCTCTTCAAAGATTAATTTTGATTCTTTCTCAACTAACATGGAAAATGTAAAAGTACTAGTACTAATTTATTTTTTGAATATTCAAAAAAATCCAATGTGACAAATGAAGTATTTAACATTCCTCGATGTTTTTACATAGTGTAGTGGTGAAATTAAAAAAACCATTTATTTTCCAACATGAATTCTATGTTAAGATAGAACATGACAAAACAAAAAATTCATTTTTTATCCTAAAGTAATTTTCTCAATATTAGATAATGTTTTTTATAAATACATTTTTAGGAACAATAGAAAATGTATTCATTTATCTTTTGGTAAATTATACATAAATAATAAATTCATACATTAAAATATTCAACAACGTTTTTATGAAATTTATAGAAAATGATCATCATACATTATTGAAAATATCATTGTATGATTGATAAATAAAATATAATTATTATATAAAAAAATGTTCAAAGAAAAAATGTTTAAGTTGTTGGGTACCCGGACTACGCAGTGGAAGTCGGTGGGCCAGGATTTTAAAATTTTTCCGCTTCACCAGAGTGACATAACCCTGTCAACTCTATTGATCTTGTCCCGGCTTGGTCTAAGGATGTGACAAGGTTCATAAGGAGCACCAAAATTAAACTTTATGATTTACCTTGTTCAGGATTGACGTGCAGGACGCCGACGATCATTGCTTGAGGACTCCGATGTCGAATCCATCTAGATCGTCCACACATGCCTCAAAGAACATCTCGCGCTCCATTCATCAAGATCCTGGTGCTATCGCGGATCTTTGACACACACAGTGACGCAACGATGATCCCCGCAAACTAGAGTATTCGATCTGTGAAGGCAGAACATAAAGAACATGGTAGTTTGAGAGAGTCTCTCTCTAGAACTCAAGAGGGAGAGAGTCTCTGAATTACAGCAGATGAATAGTACCCAGGGGAGATCCTATCTCTTACTATATATAGGGAATATCTAAAATACGCGGTAAGGGTTCACGACCCCCAATGTATTAAACATTTACTATATATATATTATAAATAATTATTTATGACGAATTAAATTATGCCATAAATAATATTTATTATTTATCACTGAACTTCAATATATATAAATTTATATATTACGTGTTAAACATGAGTATAACTTGACTCACACCCCTGATAATATTAAACGAAACCCAGATATAAATATCTGTTCGATTAATATATATCTATGTATTTACATAATCACTCGTAAATACATGTTATAAATAAATTCAACGAATTATTCAAACATGAATAACAAAAGAATTTATTTATTACTTGGTGATCCATAGGACTTGGATAATACCCAGACCTCATGTTGGGCCCCACTAAGTCCTATAATCCTAATCATCAGAATAGGGAAGAATCTCAAAGAACTGTTGTGTGTCACCCTCTAGGACCTTATCTCAATAGTAGTGAATAAAATCACTGACCTAGAGTGGGGTCTAGAAACCCATCGAAGCACCTATAGTGATAAGGCAAAGTCAAAGAAAAACTGCCTTCCTACGAACACAATCCGTGTAATCAAATCTCTTCTTTATCGATATCTCAATAATGTAGAATGCATACTTCGTGTCATCATTATTTATTTTCTTTATTTTGTTTGTTGATTTGTCCGGACGGTCTTACATTCCACTACCATGGACATGGAATTAATGAGGGTGTAACAATCCTAATAAACCAGACCCGAGATATCTCTTCCTAAACTCGGAAGCGACAAATCCTTTCTTGATCATTCAATCAATTCCATGACATTAATGACGTACCCGATATAAACTACCTCACCACGACTTGTCGCTATGGTTTTTGCCTTATATAAAATGTACGTAAATAAATGACATTCATTGAAAATGATCTCAAGTCAGGAGACCATTACATATGTCTGTATATAGGAACGACCAATGACACCAGAAACATGTGGTGTTCCTATTAAGCGTGTCTGTTTTCATGATCTCAATAGCTAGAGATCATCAAGTGTGAACATCATGAGATGAAGTCTCAATGCTTATGAGCCCCCAGCACCTGATAGTCACACATCATATGTGTCCTCTCAGAATGATATATCTGGACAATATGACGTTAGTTTAAGATTACATTCATGGCATCCCAAGGTTCCCATTATTCCCTGGGACCTGCTATAACCATTTGATGCGACAGGTAATCTAAGGAAATTTCCATTAATAAAGTGGATGTAGAAGTATCTACCCTATGATGGAAAGATAAACACATGAATAAAACAACCTGAATACATGTAACAGTTATCAACGTACAATATAAGTTGTGTCTAGGGAACCCACATTCAACACTCCCACTTGCACTAGAGGCAACTACTAACAGGTTTCAATCCGCTAGCTCTCACATGTGAATCATGCTTCTACTGAGAAATGGCTTTAGTTAGGGGGTCTTCCACGTTGTCCTCTGTGGATACTCTGCTAATTTTCACTTCACCTCGTTGAGTAAAATCTCTCAAGAGATGAAACTTCCGAAGAATATTCTTTATACTCTGGTGAGACCTAGGCTCCTTGGCAAGCACTGCTGCAGTAGTATTATCACAATGTACTGGAACATGGTCTGCACTGCTAGGTACAACACCAATGTATGAGATAAAGCTACGTATACAGACTACTTCCTTTGCTGCATCAAAAGATGCAATATATTCAGACTCTACTGTAGAATAAGCAACCACAACATGCTTTGAGCTTCTCCAGCTAACTGCACCACCATTCAGGAAAAAAATGTAGCCTGACTGCGATTTCATATCATCATGATCTGTCTAGAAACTAGCATCAGTGTATCCCCTCACAACTAGTTCCCCATATCCTCCACACATGGGGAATATATCCTTAGTATGCCTCAAGTAAATAGGGATAGTTTTAACAACTGTCCAGTGTAGCTCTCCTGGATTGGCTTGATATCTACCCACCATGCTTAAAGAAAAGGCAACATAAAACCTAGTACATAGCATGGCATACATGATAGAACCCACCGTCGGAGCATAAGGGAATCTACTCATTCTGTCAATGTCCATCTATGTTTGTGGACCCATTTTCTTATATAGATTTACACCATGTGACATAGGTAACAATCCTCTCTTGGACTGTTCCATATTGTACCTTTTGAGTACCATGTCAATATATGTACTTTGAATTAGGCCAATCATCCTTTGAGATCAATCATGATAGATCTTGATCCCTAGGATTTATGGTGCTTCACCTAAGTCTTTAATTGAGAAGCATTCATTTAACCAAGTCTTAACTGACTGTAAGATGTGATTTCAAAGAATTGAAATTCATTTTAAAAATTTAATATAATTTATGTTCCTCTTAGTATAATTTATTAAGGATTCGTACATTTTTAAATTTTTGAGTTCCATAATTATATATCAATGAAAAATTCCATTCATTTAATCTATTTTAATCCTACTATATATAGCATAAATTTATTATTTTTACAATGAAAATGGATTCATGTTACCTATTTTAAAATACCAAAAGTATTTATCTATAACTCAATATGTAGGTGAAAATAATTCTTATATACTTATTTAAATAGGGAAACTACAATTCAGTTTTTATGAGTAGATATATAATATGAATGGGTATCATATAATCTTGAACACATCTAATTTATATTATCATGTACAATTTATTCTAAAATCAGTTTTTTTTATATTATAAGTTAACCATTCCCTTTTTTGGGGTGGTTAGGTTAATATAAATTTTTTTTTAACTCTATCTCTATTCAAAAAAATAATTTCTGTTCATTTTAACATATGTAAATAGATAGATCAGTTAAAAAAAATTAAACCAGATCTAGAAAATATATAACCTACTAAAAACATAGATAAAAACATTTTATTATCATAACATAAGGGAATAAAATATATCCACAATGAAAACTAATCAATTTTAAGAAATATTTAATGGTATGGAAAGTAGTTTGGAAATATTTCAATGAAATACATACTCTATACATAAGACACATCAAAAAATAATTTTTATAGTTTTGGAATTTAATATATTTTTGAAATAAATCCATTCAATTATATAATTTTCATGCTTTTCAAAATTTAATTGTATTTATGATATGGGAGTGTCAATTAAACTCAAAAACTAAAAAAATCAATAATTTAGTCACTATAAAAGGTGGAAACATCATATCATTTTGTAATAAAAAAACAGTGATAATATAATTTATGAATTTGGAATATATCTCATAATTATTTTATCATTACAAAACATATTTAAGAAATTATCAACCCAAATGTAATTATTATAACAAATCATAAGAATAAAAACAATTTATTTTTTTGGATTTCATGGGTAGAAAAATATTTCACTTGGTAAAAAAATCTCCAGATATCATTATTTACAGCATGAAATTCATCCAAAAGATTGACGTCAATGGTATGTGCATAGATCTGATGTTTTATACTAAAACAATTGTCAGATAATCTAAAATGGTTACCAATAATATTTTCCCTTCAATTATTTTCCTTCATATCATCAATAAATTAATGTTACAAAATGATCTATCTCAAAATCCATTATTTTGAATATTATATCTAAATTAAAATTATAATTAATGAATTATCAGTGAAAATAATCAACTTATTTCCTTATAAGTAAAATTTAAAATTTTCAACATAAAATAAAACAAATAGAAACTTTTTTATGGTATTAATATAGTCTTATTTTGAAAATTACAGTGTCCTTATTGAATATGAAAGATTATGACAATAAGTTTCACGATTTTAAATTAAAATATCATCAATTGGAAAATAAGCGATATAGGTCATTATTTTAATGGCGAGATTCAATAACGGTTTTGGGAAAAATTTTGGAGTTATAATATTATATTTTATATCCTTAAATTATTATATAAAGCTCTCTTCAAATATTAATTTTGATTCTTTCTCAACTAACATGGAAAATGTAAAAGTACTAGTACTAATTTATTTTTTGAATATTCAAAAAAATCCAATGTGACAAATGAAGTATTTAACAGTCCTCGATGTTTTCACATAGGGTAGTGGTGAAATTACAAAAACCATTTATTTTCCAACATGAATTCTATGTTAAGATAGAACATGACAAAACAAAAAATTCATTTTTTAGCCTAAAGTAATTTTCTCAATAGTTAGATAATGTTTTTTATAAATACATTTTTAGGAACAATAGAAAATGTGATCATTTATCTTTTGAAAAATTATACATAAATAATAAATTCATTCATTAAAATATTCAACAACGTTTTTATGAAATTTATAGAAAATGATCATCATACATTGTTGAAAATATCATTGTATGATTGATAAATAAAATATAATTATTCTATAAAAAAATGTTCAAAGAAAAAATGTTTAAGTTGTTGGGTACCCGGACTACGCAGTGGAAGTCGGTGGGCCAGGATTTTAAAATTTTTCTGCTTCACCAGAGTGACATAACCCTGTCAACTCAGTTAATCTTGTCCCGGCTTGGTCTGAGGATCTCACAAGGTTCATAAGGAGCACAAAAATTAAACTTTATCATTTACCTTGTTCAGGATTGATGTGCAGGACGCCGACGATCATTTCTTGAGGACTCCGATGTCGAATCCATCTAGATCGTCCACACACGCCTCGAAAAACATCTCGCGCTCCATTCATCAATATCCTGGTGCTATCGCGCATCTTTGACGCACACAGCGACACAACGATGATCCCCGCAAACTAGAGTATTCGATCTGTGAAGGCAGAACATAAAGAACATGCTAGTTTGAGAGAGTCTCTCTCTAGAACTCAAGAGGGAGAGAGTCTCTCAATTACAGCAGATGAATAGTACCCATGGGAGAGCCTATCTCTTACTATATATAGGGAATATCTAAAATACGCAGTAAGGGTTCACGACCCCCGTGTATTAAACATTTACTATTTATATATTATAAATAATTATTTATGACGAATTAAATTATGCCATAAATAATATTTATTATTTATCACTGAACTGCAATATATATAAATTTATATATTACGTGTTAAACATGAGTCTAACTCGACTCACACCCCTGATAATATTAAACGAAACCCAGATATAAATATCTGTTCGATTAATATTTATCTATGTATTTACATAATCACTCGTAAATACATGTTATAAATAAATTCAACGAATTATTCAAACTTGAATAACAAAAGAATTTATTTATTACTTGGTGATCCATAGGACTTGGATAATACCCAGACCTCATGTTGGGGCCCACTAAGTCCTATAATCCTAATCATCAGAATAGGGAAGAATCTCAATGAACTGTTGTGTGTCACCCTCTAGGACCTTATCTCAATAGTAGTGAATAATATCACTGACCTAGAGTGGGGTCTAGCAACCCATCGAAGCACCTATAGTGATAAGGCAAAGTCAAAGAAAAACTGCCTTCCTACGAACACAGTCCGTGTAATCAAATCTCTTCTTTATCGATATCTCAATAATGTAGAATGCATACTTCGTGTCATCATTATTTATTTTCTTTATTTTGTTTGTTGATTTGTCCGGACGGTCTTAACTTCCACTACCATGGACATGGAATTAATGAGGGTGTAACAATCCTAATAAACCAGACCCGAGATATCTCTTCCTAAACTCGGAAGCGACAAATCCTTTCTTGATCATTCAATCAATTCCATGACATTAATGACGTACCCGATATAAACTACCTCACCACGACTTGTCGCTATGGTTATTGCCTTATATCAAATGTACGTAAATAAATGACATTCATTGATAATGATATCATGTCAGGAGACCATTACACATGTCTGTATAGAGGAACGACCAATGACACCAGAAACATGTGGTGTTCCTATTAAGCGTGTATGTTTTCATGATCTCAATAGCTAGAGATCATCAAGTGTGAACATCATGAGATGAAGTCTCAATGCTTATGAGCCCCCAGCACCTGATAGTCACACATCATATGTGTCCTCTGAGAATGATATATCTGGACAATATGACGTTAGTTTAAGATTACATTCATGGCATCTCAAGGTTCCCATTATTCCCTGGGACCTGCTATAACCATTTGATGCGACAGGTAATCTAAGGAAATTTCCATTAATAAAGTGGATGTAGAAGTATCTACCCTATTATGGAAAGATAAACACATGAATAAAACAACCTGAATACATGTAACAGTTATCAAAGTACAATATAAGTTGTGTCTAGGGAACCCACATTCAACACTCCCACTTGCACTAGAGGCAACTACTAACAGGTTTCAATCCGCTAGCTCTCACATGTGAATCATGCTTCTACTGAGAAATGGCTTTAGTCTGGGGGTCTTCCACGTTGTCCTCTGTGGATACTCTGCTAATTTTCACTTCACCTCATTGAGTAAAACCTCTCAAGAGATGAAACTTCTGAAGAATATGCTTTATACTCTGGTGAGACCTAGGCTCCTTGGCAAGCACCGCTGCAGTAGTATTATCACAATGTACTGGAACATGGTCTGCACTGCTAGGTACAACACCAATGTATGAGATAAAGCTACGTATACAGACTACTTCTTTTGCTGCATCAAAAGATGCAATATATTCAGACTCTACTGTAGAATAAGCAACCACAACATGTGTTGAGCTTCTCCAGCTAACTGCACCACCATTCAGGCAAAAAATGTAGCCTGACTGCGATTTCATATCATCATGATCTGTCTTGAAACTAGCATCAGTGTATCCCCTCACAACTAGTTCCTCATATCCTCCACACATGAGGAACATATCCTTAGTATGCCTCAATTACTTAAGGATAGTTTTAACAGCTGTCCAGTGTAGCTCTCCTGGATTGGCTTGATATCTACCCACCATGCTTAAAGCAAAGGCAACATAAAACCTAGTACATAGCATGGCAGACATGATAGAACCCACTGTCGGAGCATAAGGGAATATACTCATTCTGTCAATGTCCAACTATGTTTGTGGACACATTTTCTTGGAGAGATTTACACCATGTGACATAGGTAACAATCCTCTCTTGGACTGTTCCATATTGTACCTTTCGAGTACCTTGTCAATATATGTACTTTGAATTAGGCCAATCATCCTTTGAGATCAATCTTGATAGATCTTGATCCCTAGGATTTAGGGTGCTTAACCTAAGTCTTTAATGGAGAAGCATTCATTTAACCAAGTCTTAACTGACTGTAAGATGTGATTTCAAATAATTGAAATTCATTTTAAAAATTTAACATAATTTATGTTCCTCTTTGAATAATTTATTAAGGATTCGTACATTTTTAAATTTTTGAGTTCCATAATTATATATCAATGAAAAATTCCATTCATTTAATCTATTTTATTCCTACTATATATAGCATTATTTTATTATTTTTACAATGAAAGTGGATTCATGTTACCTTTTTTAAAATACCAAAAGTATTTATCTATAAATCAATATGTAGGTGAAAATAATTCTTATATACTTATTTAAATAGGGAAACTCCAATTCAGTTTTTATGAGTAGATATATAATATGAATGGGTATCATATAATCTTGAACACAACTATTTTATATTATCATGTACAATTTATTCTAAAAACAGATTTTTCTTTATATTATAAGTTAACCATTCCCTTTTTTTGGGGTGGTTAGGTTAATATATAAATTTTTTAACTCTATCTCTATTCAACAAAATAATTTCTGTTCATTTTAACAAATGTAAATAGATAGAGAAGTTTTAAAAAAATTGTAAAACAGATATAGAAAATATATAACCAACTAAAAACATAGATAAAAACATTTTATTATCATAAAATAAGGGAATAAAATATATCCACAATGAAAACTAATCAATTTTAAGAAATATTTAATGGTATGGAAAGTAGTTTGGAAATATTTCAATGAAATACATACTCTATACATAAGACACATCAAAAAATAATTTTTACAGTTGTGGAAGTTAATATATTTTGGAAATAAATCCTTTCAATTGGATAATTTTCATGCTTTTCAAAATTTAATTGTATTTATTATATGGGAGTGTCAATTAAACTCAAAAACTAATAAATTCATAAATTTATTCATTATAAAAGGTGGAAACATTATATCATTTTGTAATAAAAAATCAGGGATAATATAATTTATGAATTTGGAATATATCTCATAATTATTTTATCATTACAAAACATATTTAAGAAATGATCAACCCAAATGTAATTATTATATCAAATCATAAGAATAAAAACAATTTATTTTTTTGGAATTTATGGGTAGAAAAATATTTCACTAGGTGAACAAATCTTCAGTTTTAATTATTTACAGCATGAAATTCATCAAAAAGATTGACATCAATGATATGTGCATAGATCTGATGTTTTATACTAAAACAATTGTCAAATAATCTAAAATGTTTACCTATAATATTTCCCCTTGAATTATTTTCATTGATATCATCAATATATTAATGTTACAAAATGATCTATCTCAAAATCCATTATTTTGAATATTATATCTGAATTAAAATTATAATTAATGAATTATCAGTGAAAATAAGAAACTTATTTCCTTATAAGTAAAATTTGAATTTTGAAAAACATAAAATAAAACAAATAGAAACTTTTTTATGGTATTAATATAGTCTTATTTCGAAAATTACAGTGTCCTTATTGAATATGAAATATTATGACAATAAATTTCACGATTTTAAATTAAAATATCATCAATTAGAAAATAAGCGGTATAGGTCATTATTTTTATGGCGAGATTCAATAATGGTTTTTGGAAAAATTTTGGAGTAATAATATTATATTTTATATCCTTAAAATATTATATAAAGCTCTCTTCAAAGATAAATTTTGATTCTTTCTCAACTAACATGGAAAATGTAAAAGTACTAGTACTAATTTATTTTTTGAATATTCAAAAAAATCCAATGTGACAAATGAAGTATTTATCATTCCTTGATGTTTTTACATAGGGTAGTGGTGAAATTAAAAAAACCATTTATTTTCCAACATGAATTCTATGTTAAGATATAACATGACAAAACAAAAATTTCATTTTTAGCCTAAAGTCATTTTCTCAATAGTTAGATAATGTTTTTTATAAATAAATTATTAGGAACAGTAGAAAATATATTCATGTATCTTTTGAAAAATTATACATTAATAATAAATTCATACATTAAAATTTTCAACAATGTTTTTATGAAATTTATAGAAAATGATCATCATACATTGTTGAAAATATCATTTTATGTTAGATAAATAAAATAGAATTATTCTATAAAAAATGTTCAAAGAAAAAATGATTAAGTTGTTGGGTACCCGGACTATGCATTGGAAGTCGGTGGGCCATGAATTTAAAATTTTTCTGCTTCACCGGAGTGACATAACCCTATCAACTCAGGTGATCTTGTCCCGTCTTGGTCCGAGGATCTCACAAGGTTCATAAGGAGCACAAAAATTAAACTTTATCATTTACCTTGTTCAGGATTGACGTGCAGGACGCCAACGATCATTGCTTGATAACTCTGACGTCGAATCTATCTAGATCGTCCACACACGCCTCAAAAATCATCTCGCGCTCCATTCGTCAAGATCCTGGTGCTATCGCAGATCTTCGACGCACACAGCGACGCAACGATGATCCCTGCTAACTAGAGTCTTCGGTCTGTGAAGGCAGAACATAAAGAACATGATTGTTTGAGAGAGTCTCTCTCTAGAACTCAGCAGGGAGAGAGTCTCTCAATTCCAGCAGATGAATAGTACCCAGGGGAGAGCCTCTCTCTTACTATATATAGGGAATATCTAAAATACGCGGTAAGGGTTCACGACCCCCGTGTATTAAACATTCACTATATATTTATTATAAATAATTATTTATGACAAATTAAATTATGTCATAAATAATATTTATTATTTATCACTGAACTGCAATATATATAAATTTATATATAACGTGATAAAAATGAGTCTAACTCGACTCACACTTCTGATAATATTAAACGAACCCAAGATATAAATATCTGTCCCATTAATATTTATCTATGTATTTACATAATCACCCGTAAATACATGTTATAAATAAATTCAACGAATTATTCAAACTTGAATATCAAAAGAATTTATTTATTACTTGGTGATCCATAGGACTTGGATAATACCCAGACCTCGTGGTGGGGCCCACTATGTCCTATAATCCTAATCATCAGAATAGGGAAGAATCTCAATGAACTGTTGTATGTCACCCTCTAGGACCTTATCTCAATAGCAGTGAATAATATCACTGACCTAGAGTGGGGTCTAGTAACCCATCGAGGCACCTATAGTGATAAGGCAAAGTCAAAGAAAAACTGCCTTCCTACGAACACAGTCTGTGTAATCTAATCTCTTCTTTATCGATATCTCAATAATGCAGAATTCATACTTCGTGTCATCATTATTTATTTTCATTATATTGTTTGTTGATTTGTCCTGACGGTCGTACCTTCCACTACCATGGCCATGGAATTAATGAAGGTGCAACCATCCTAATAAACTAGGCCCAAGATATATCTTCCTAAACTCGGAAGAAACAAATCCTTTCTTGATCATTCAATCAATTCCATGACATTAATGACGTACCCGATATAAACTACCTCACCACGACTTGTCGCCATGGTTTTCGCCTTATATCAAATGTACGTAATTAAATGACATTCATTGATAATGATCTCAAGTCAGGAGACCATTACACATGTCTGTATATAGGAACGACCAATGACACCAGAAACATGTGGTGTTCCTATTAAGCATGTCTGTTTTCATGATCTCAATAGCTATAGATCATCAAGTGTGAACTTCATGAGATGAAGTCTCAATGCTTATGTTCCCCCAGCACCTGATGGTCACACGTCATATGTGTCCTCTCAGAATGATATATCTGGAAAATATGACGTTATTTTAAGATTACATTCATGGCATCTCAAGGTTCTCATTATTCCCTGGGACCTTCTATAACCATTTGATGCGACAGGTAATCTAAGGAAATTTGTATTAATAAAGTGGATGCAGAAGTATCTACCCTATTATGGCAAGATAAACACGTGAATAAAACAACCTGAATACATGTAACAGTTATCAAAGTACAATATAAGTTGGGTCTAGGGAACCCACATTCAACACTCCCACTTGCACTAGAGGCAACTACTAATAGGTTTCAATCTGCTAGCTCTCACATGTGAATCATGCTTCTACTTAGAAATGGCTTTAGTCAGGGGGTCTGCCACGTTGTCCTCTATGGATACTCTGCTAATTGTCACTTCACCTCTTTGAGTAAAATCTCTCAAGAGATGAAACATCCGAAGAATATGCTTTGTATTCTGGTGAGGCCTAGGCTCCTTGGCAAGCACCGCTGCAGTAGTATTATCAAAATATACTGGAACATGGTCTCCACTGCTAATTAAAACACCAATGTATGAGATAAAGATATGTATATAGACTACTTCCTTTGCTGCATCAAAAGATGCAATATATTCAGACTCTACTGTAGAATAATCAACCACAACATGCTTTGAGCTTCTCCAGCTAACCGCATCACCATTCAGGCAAAAGATGTAGTCTGACTGTGATTTCATATCATCATGATCTATCTGGAAACTAGCATCAGTGTATCCCCTCACAACTAGTTCCTCATATCCTCTACACATGAGGAACATATCCTTAGTATTCCTCAAGTACTTAAGGATAGTTTTAACAGCTGTCCAGCGTAGCTCTCTTGGATTGGATTGATATCTACCCACCATGCTAAAAGAAAATCCAACATCAAACCTATTACATAGCATGGAAAACATGATTGAACCCACTACCGGAGAATAAGGGAATCTACTCATTCTGTCAATTTCCACCTATGTTTGTGGACACATTTTCTTGGAGAGATTTACACCATGTGACATAGGTAAGAATCCTCTCTTGGACTATTCCATATTGTACCTTTCGAGTACCTTGTCAATATATGTACTTTGACTTAGGCCAATCATCCATTGAGATCAATCTTGATAGATCTTGATCCCAAGGATGTAGGGTATAAGGCCCCAGCCTTAAACCTTACTTAATCTTGAGTTATTACAAGATTACACAGTGAGGATCTTTTCAGGTTTAGATTTTTAGCGAATTAGATCATGAAACTTGCATTACATTCCACATTTAAACAAAGTGGTTACATAAAAGACAGTATTCATTCTTCCCATCAACAGAAACATATTTAAAATAAAACATGGATTCTTTCTTGACACATCCTTGACACTATCATCACATCATGTACCCTTCCCTTGACCTGTGAAAAATATTTCAAAAACTTGGGATGAGCATAAAAAAGCTCAGTAAGGGATATACAAATATGGAAGGGAAACATGAGTACATGTATACATAATAATGAAATCATACTTTACCCATAAAACATAGGCATATCAAATCATGAATAAATCATAGAAATCATAAGACATAAAATGTAACTTGAGGCATTCATAACATTATTACGTAGGGAGTAACCCTCTTGGTTACATTTTGGAATACCCATCACAGTATATTCCCTAAATCACTTTGGAGAAACCTTAACGTTTCACTCCTTCGCATTACCCAATGCATTGGATAGCTATATCGGGCTCACCCGCCCTTAGTTTATCACGGAACCACCCGTTTTCATAACAATGACCAAGAACCATAACATAAATGTATCACATAAAACATGAATAAAGGAAACATAACATTTCCACATTTCAATCACAATATAACATTTTAGTATATTGAAATAATGAATCCATTCATAAAAAACCATTTCCAAAACCATTTAAAACATTTAATAAAGAGACTTTTGAATCAAAGTGTCACATACCACCTTGAAGCTTAAAATTTTAAACCATTAATATCCATATAAATAAATCCTTAAAACCATTTTGAAAACATGGATATTAATAAGAACAAATAATTACAACATTTAAAACGATATTTTGGTTAAAGGGGTTTTACCAAAATTAAAGACACTTGAATACAATAATTGAGGAATAACATTTAGTCAGAACATTATAATATCATGAGATTAAATGGATTCATGATATAATACTCCAAAGTACAGTATATACACCATATAAGAGTGAATTGGTGCATAACAACAATGAACCCTCAATAGAAATGTCAAATGTGATGAAATCCCTTATAGAGAAGGTATCCTTAAATTAAGGACAAATCAATATCAAAAATATGTGTGAAAAATATAAGTACACCCAATACAAGTGGATATTAAGTGTAAAACAATAAATTGTCTTTCACACATATTCAATGGATGACATATTCAATGACTACATGTTGAACCCAAAGAAATCGAAATTGGGATAAAAAGTTCCCTTGATAGCATAACGGCATCACATCAAAATGAGATGATAAGAGATAAAAAGTGTATCTCATCACTTGGAAATAAAATTTACATCAATAAGGATATATTAGAACACATCCCAACATAACAATATGTAAATTAAAAGACCCAACAAAAGAAGTTTTTTTAAAAAAAGAGGAGGGTGAAAGGTTCCCTTACCGACTTGGGTATCTTTCAAAACATACACCCCATGAAAGAAGGACAATATATCATTGATGTAAATACTCATAAACGAAAGTATATTACACAAAGAGTAGAATAATGGGCATTACATACACCACTCAATGGAATTTGTGGCAAATGTAGCATAAATCTCACGGGAATAAAAGTGAGATGAAAAATCCCTTACGAAAACTCGGCAGCCTAACGACGCCACATAAAACTTCCGAATATGGATTGATGAGATCAAATAGGGTATCTCATCACATTACAATAAAAATTACAGAAAGATGAATATAAAATAACATCCCCCAACATTACAAAGAGGAGCATAGAAGAAGTTACATAAAGGAGAGTACTTAAAAAGAAAGAGAGAGGTTAGATCTCTTACGAAAGTTCGGCAGCCTAACGGCGCCACTCAAAACTCCCAAAATGGATTGATGAGAGAGAATAGGTTCTCTCATCACATTAACATAAAAATTACAGTAAGTGTAATATAAAAGATCATCCCAATAACAATAAAGATGAGATTTAAAAGGAAGTACATAAAAGTGTGTACTTAAAAAGAAAGAGAGGAGTAGGATCCCTTACCTCGGGTCCGACTTGACTCGATCATTCTTTAATTTCCTGAATAAAAAACATGAGTTAATTTCTACTTCCTTAAGAACCTTTTTCAAGTTCATTTTTCCTTTTATATCACTTATTACCTTGTCATAAACATTATGTAATCATTTAAGTTAATAATATTTGTTTTGCTGATATTTGGTTCTTAAGTCGAAAGTGGACTTCTTACAATTACATGTTGTTCGTGTGGCCAAATGTTTGTTATATCAAGAATTTTATTCATGATTTAGATATCATATATGTCATATATATCCAGTACATTCATGCATTTATAACATTACATAATCATTTAGAGGTAAGAAATGAAATGCACCGTTCATGGAGACGGTAAGCCGTACGTACGCATGAACGCTACTTTCATTTCTATTTCGTATTTTATAGAATGGAATCATAATGATATAAAGTTATATTATATATCAAGTATATGATAATATATAATATCATAGTTCCATCCTTTATACGTCCCAAATATGGTATTTAACGAATCAAATCACTTTGAGGGGGCGGTAGTCCGCACTTCCTTAAATGAAGATATCGCGTTTACCCAAAATGGAAACCATAAAGGTATGCCCAAAATGAAAAAAAACATAATCGTAAGTTAAAAATAAACATATTATATATCATATATAAAAATAGTGACATCATAATGGCATCCTTTGAAGGTGTTAAATGAGTATTGAACAATCATCGTTTCGGGAGGCAGAATTTCCCCATCCACGGAAACCTTATGTTATTTAACCATTTGATGTAGTTGTGTGAGAGTGTAGCTCGAATAAATCTTATAACAACATCCTAGTATATTAAATATACTGGTGTTGTTACAAAATAAGTAAATAAAAAGAGTTTAGGGGGTTGGAGAAGCAAAATAAAACAAATGACATGAGAGAATGAATTACCTTTAAAAGTGTAACTCCTTTTGATTTGAGCCTAAAGGCTTCCTTTGAAAGGATTATGCCCAAAGGGAATCCTCTAAGATGAGTAGAGGGATGTGTAGAGAGTAAATGGGCATGGTTTGGCCGAGCCAAAGGATTTAGGAGTGTGTGAAATGAGGTTGAGGTGGGGGACCTTTATAAGAGGAGAGGAGGGGCACTTTTGGAAAGTAAGAAATATTAATTTATTTGAAAATTTGTTTCGGTTTTAAAAGGTCCCACATTGATATAATTCGTGTATAAGGTGATAAGAGTTAGAAATCCACCCATCCAATTAGTTTTGTACATGTGTAGGTCATAGATTTTACATTATCATCTCATTTTATTTAAATCGTTAGATAATGATGTCATCGGTGCATCATTATGATGTCATAAATAATTTAATTTATTTAATTTCTAAAAATTATAAAAAAATTACTATGATGTAGGAATTATTTTTAGCTTTCCAATTACTATTTATAATAAAAATTCTGACTTGTATAAACCCAATTAAAAATTGTTTTAGTAAAACATATCATGTTTGTGTCATTTTTACTTTTACATTAAATAAAAAGTTATTTATGTCATTTCCCAACCAAAATGGCTCCATGGGGTCCCAACGTTGACCCATGGCTTGTCATGGTCGGCCATTACACATCCAATGAGGTTATGACCTTTTTCAAGTTCATTTCATATTATTAAAACATTATTTTTACCTTAAACTACTCTAATTACCTCTAATCGCGATTAAAAACTTAATAAGTTACTATTCACCAAAAAATCATTTTTATCCCATTGAACCACATTTTACTTCTCAATGAAAAACATGTATGTCGGATTTTTGAAATTCAAGACACAAAGATGGCAAAATTTCATTTAAACGGAAAAATCAGTTTTTATAAGTACCACTTAGTGGTGTCACTATTCATAAAAAATTGATGTTTTTCAAGAAAATCCCAAAAATTCATCCTAAGTTATATTTGATATTCCGAATTCAAAAATGAAGTCTATTTTACAAAATTCAAAACATATAAGTCAAATTAGATAATTTAATAATTAATTCCCACTGTCAGAGCAAATAGCGTGTTTTTATGAAACAATAAGTATCAAAAGATTGACACTGGTTTAAGTCTGTTTTCAAAGTGAAATTAATTCCAATGACCACTATTGGATTTAATGGTAAAAATATATTCTAATTTAACTTTAAAAACAATTCAAAAGATAATCTAATAATATAAATAAATTAGATTAAAAAGAGGTTTTTAATTAAAATACAACATTTTACACTATTCATTAAAAAAAATGAACTTTATCGGAAAGATACCAAAAATTTACACAAAGTAAATTTTGATGTCACGATTCCTAATAAGAGTTTTATTTGTTCTAAAAGAATGTTTAAGAGTGAACAAAACTATATTTAATAATGTTTCAACATCAAAAGGTGATAAGTGAACCTTTAGTGAAAACTAGGGCATATACGCCTAAAATTGAATTATTTCCGTATTTTAAGCCTCTATCCTTTATTGGATAAATGTGAAAACACTTAAAAAAATATAATCATATTTTAGTTATTTATATCCATTCCCACCATTACAATGGTTACATGTTAACTACCATTTAAAATAATATTATTTTATTATTAGAGTGCAACGTAAGATTCCCAAGAAACTCATTGTTGCGTGTTGGGTACGCCATCGAGCATAGAATCCCATTTAAAGTCATATTAATATTTTATTCACAATTATGGATAAATATGAAAATGTAATATTCTTTATTTACCTGTGGTGTTACATCCTTCCCCCCTTTTGGGAATTGCGTCCTCGAAATTTTTTTAAAATTGAGCTTGGAAACATCCTTGAACATTCCACATCGGAACAAGAGTTGGTAAAACAATCACATTAAAATAAAGGAAGATAAGTACAGAGGTCACCCGAGTTAACCCATACTAGGATTCCATGTAGAAAAACATGGACATGGAAGAAAAAGAAAAGGGTCATGTTCTTGAGGGAGAGTGATAGTAAACATGTCCAGGAGAAAGTTAACAAAGAGAAAATCACAAACTTGGGATGGGTTAAATGGTATTCGATTCCACACTAGGAAAAGCTAATAGACAACATTTTTGTTTTAAGTTACTTTTCATTGAGGAATTTATTCATAAGAAAACATAATCACTTATCATGTTGACTTTCAACTTTTAATAGATTCCTTAATCAAACTCATATTTTTCCAAAAGACGAGTATTTAGGGAGACTTGTTCGCATTAAGAGTACTATAATCAACTTCTAGAGAATCACCTAATCCACAAAAGAGAACTATATACATCCCATGTCTTTAGGCTTTAACCAAAAACAAAACCCAAAAGGTTAGTACAAGGTCATATAATCCAGAAAATGATAACCCATTAAAAAGAAAATCCATGCTTAATCTCCAAAATTTGTCCAAAAAAACCCAAAGTTCAACAAGGACCATCCGATAAACAATTTGTCCATAAAATTCTTCAAAGTAAACCAATATATGATTGAAACCAAAATATTTGAATGATTTAGTCATATAGTCTTCAAGTTAAATCGTAAAATCTATCTCCAAACAACATCAGTTTCTCCTAAAGTCTCGTATTGAAAAATAATTAACCTAATCACATATCCTCTATGATAGGTTAATCATTTTCATAAATAACCCGGAATCAACTTACTCTTAATTAATAAAATCATATAACTAGAAAAATCAGTCAAACTAACCAGGGACTTCACGTAGTCCAGTGGTAGGCGATAAATACCAGTCGCACATTGGTTGTGGGTTCGATTCCCGCAGCTTTGTCCGACGCGACGGGTAGTCACACGGTCTACGTGTTGTCCTTTTTCCAAAAATATATAATTCTCAAATCATTCCCCAAAAAGGAATAAAATCATCAAAAATAACCATAAGATAATTTAACCTCAATTTTACCTCATGCCTTTCACTTCAATCATAACATATAGTAACCCATAATTACCTCAAAAGTAAGGATCATATAAACCCAAATGGTTTTTATAACTATGACCACAAAAGAAAAGATAACTATTACTTGAATAAAATTTTCCTATATTAAACATTAGGGTTACAGATAATATTAAAAGTCTTCTAATGTAACCTCATCATCAAAAGAGACTTAATACTCTTAAGAATTCCACCATAACTCTTGAAGCCCTTATATGTTGACATCTTACTCATTCAACATTCTTCATGATCCATTATCCATTCCTTTCCAACTTATTTCAAAATACCTCTTTCCTACAAACAAAATCATGAATCATATCCTAAGATTCCAAAATAGGAAAACAATAGTCATGAAATCGTACATACCATTGATTGGTAATTGTCAGTTTCTTCATCCTCAATCGGAATGGCATTAGGTATTGGTAAACGAATATTGGTATGCTCTTGGTGACCCCATTCACGAAACTTCATCATAGGACATGTGTTTGCATAATGACCATGCACACCACATTTAAAACATTCAATTGATCCCTCAGAAAGAACTTCTTTCCCTTTCCTCAAGTCAACTGGATGCTTCCTTTTTCCATGGAAAGTTCTTGCTTTATGACCTTCATTTCCACATCAATAGCATATTTCTGTCCCTTTGAAACATTTTCCTAGGTGTTTCTTTCCACATCTTTGACACATAGGTTTTTGAACACACTTACCTTTATGATTATTACATGTACTTCCGTAGGGATTTGTTTCTTGCATATATGATGCCTTAGAGAAATTTCCAAGGTTTAGGTGGTCAATCATGACTCCAGATAGTTGTTTGAGGATAATCACAAGAGTTCTCATTGCAGCTCCCATATCATTTAGTTGCTTGCTCAAAAAACTGTCACAGTTTCCTTCATATCCACTGTTACATTGGTGCCTGCTAGATCCAGCCATTTACTAAAACCAAAAAGGTCAGTGTGAGTATATCAACAAAACCATCATGTACTAATGAGTAAGATAAACACTAAGATATACTTACTCATTCACTTTATCTAAAATGAGGACTCTTTCTGAAATCCTAACCATTATGGTAATGTCACTTATGCTTAAAGAATACCCTATCCTCTAAAGTTATCTAAACTGACCTTTGATACCAACTATAAGGCCCTATCCTTAAACCTTACTTAATCTTGAGTTATTACAAGATTACACATTGAGGAACTTTTTAGGTTTAGATTTTTAGAGAATTAGATCATGAAACTTGCATTACATTCCACATTTAAACAAAGTGGTTACATAAAAGACAGTATTCATTCTTCTCATCAACAGAACCATATTTAAAATAAAACATTGATTCTTTCTTGACACATCCTTGACACTATCATCACATCATGTACCCTTCCCTTGACCTGTGAAAAATATTTCAAAAACTTGGGATGAGCATAAAAATCTCAGTAAGGGATATACAAATATGGAAAGGAAACATGAGTACATGTATACATAAGAATGAAATCATACTTTACCCATAAAACATTGGCATATCAAATCATGAATAAATCATATAAATCATAAGACATAAAAGGTAACTTGAGGCATTCATAACATTCTTACGTAGGGAGTAACCCTCTTGGTTACGTTTTGGAACACCCATCACAGTATATTCCCTAAATCTCTTCGGAGAAACCTTAACGTTTCACTCCTTCGCGTTACCCAATGCATTTGAGAGCTATATCGGGCTCACCCACCCTTAGTTTATCACGGAACCACCCGTTTTCATAACAATTCCCAAGAACCATAACATAAATGTATCACATAAAACATGCATAAAGGAACCATAACATTTCCACATTTCAATCACAATATAACATTTTAGTATATTGAAATAATGAATCCATTCAAAAATAAACCATTTCTAAAACCATTTAAAACATTTAATAAAGAGATTTTTGAATCAAAGTGTCCCATAACACCTTGATGATTAAAATTTTATACCATTAATATCCATATAAATAAATCCTTAAAACCATTTTGAAAACATGGATATTAATAAGAACAAATAATTAAAACATTTAAAACAATATTTTGGTTAAAGGGGTTTTACCAAAATTAAAGACACTTGAATACAATAATTGAGGAATAACATTTAGTCAGAACATTATAATATCATGAGAATAAATGGATTAATGATATAATACACCAAAGGACAGTATATACACCATATAAGAGTGAATTGGTGCATAACAACAATGAACCCTCAATAGAAATGGAAAATGTGATGAAATCCCATATAGAGAAGGTATCCTAAAATTAAGGACAAATAAATCTCAAAAATATGTGTGACAAATATATGTACACCCAATATAAGTGGATATTAAGTGTAAAACAATAAAAGTTTTTTCACACATATTCAATGGATGACATATTAAATGACTACATGTTGAACCCAAAGAAATCGAAATTGGGTTAAAAAGTTCCCTTGACAGCCTAACGACATCACATCAAAATGATTTGATGAGAGATAAAAAGTGTATCTCATCACTTGGACATAAAATTTACATCAATAAGGATATATGAGAACATATCCCAACATAACAATATGTAAATTAAAAGACCCGACAAAAGAAGTTTTTTTTAAAAAAAGAGGAGGGTGAATGGTTCCCTTACCGACTTGGGTATCTTTCAAAACATACACCCCATGAAAGAAGGACATTATATCATTGATGTAAATACCCATAAACGAAATTATATTACACAAAGAGTATAATAATGGGCAGTACATACACCACTCAATGGAATTTGTGGAAAATGTAGCATAAATCTCACGGGAATAAAAGTGAGATGAAAAATCCCTTACGAAAACTCGGCAGCCTAATGGCGCCACATAAAACATCAGAATATGGATTGATGAGATCAAATAGGGTATCTCATCAAATTACAATAAAAAGTACAGCAAGAGGAATATAAAATAACATCCCCCAACATTACAAAGAGGATCATAGAAGAAGTGACATATAGGAGAGTACTTAAAAAGAAAGAGAGAGGTTAGATCTCTTACGAAAGTTCGGCAGCCTAACGGCGCCACTCAAAACTTCCAAAATGGATTGATGAGAGAGAATGGGGTCTCTCATCACATGAAAATAAAAATTACAGTAATTTTAATATAAAAGATCATCCCAATAACAAGAAATATGTTCTTTAAAAGGAATGACATAAAAGTGTGTACTTAAAAAGAAAGAGAGGAGTAGGATCCCTTACCTCGGGTCGGACGTGAGTCGATCGTTCTTTAATCTCCTGAATAATAAACTTGAGTTAATTTCTATTTCCTTAAGAACCTTTTTTACGTTCATTATTCCTTTTATATCACTTATTACCATGTCATAAACATTATGTAATCATTTAAGTTAATAATATTTGTTTTTCCGTTTTTTGGTTCTTAAGTCGAAAGTGGACTTCTTACAATTACATGTTGTTCGTGTGGCCAAATGTTTTTTATATCCAGAATTGTATTGATGATGTAGATATCATATATTTCATATATATCCAGTAAATGCATGCATTTATAACATTACATAATCATTTAGAGGTAAGAAATGAAATGCACCGTTCATGGAGACGGCAAGTCGTACGTACGCATGAACTCTACTTTCATTTCTATTTCGTATTTTATAGAATGGAATCATAATGATATAAAGGTATATTATAATTCCAGTATAAGATCATATATAATATCAAAGTTCCATCCTTTATATGTCCCACATATGGTATTAAACGAATCAAATCACTTTGAGGGGGCGGTAGTCCACACTTCCTTAAATGAAGATATCACGTTTACCCATAATGGAAACCATAAAGTTATGCCCAAAATGAAAAAAACAGAAGCTTAAGTTAGACATAAACATATTATATATCATATATAAAAATAGTTACATCATAATGGACACCTTTTAAGGTGTTAAATGAGTATTGAACAATCATCGTTTCGGGAGGCAGAATTTCGCCATCCATGGAAACCTTATGTTCTTTAACCATTTGATGTATTTTTGTGAGAGTGTAGCTCGAATAAATCTTATAACAACATCCTAGTATATTAAAGATACTGTTTTTGTTACAAAAGAAGTAAATAAAAAGTTTTTAGGGGGTTGGAGAAGCAAAATAAAACAAATGAACATGAGAGAATGAATTACCTTTAAAAGTGTAACTCCTTTTGATTTGAGCCTAAAGGCTTCCATTGAAAAGATTCTGCCCAAAAGAAATCCTCTAAGATGAGGAGAGGGATGTGGAGAGAGTAAATGCGCAGGGTTTGGCCGAGCCAAAGGCTTGAGGAGTGTGTGAAATGAGGTAGAGGTGGGGGCCTCTTATAAGGGGAGAGGAGGGGCACTTTTGGAAAGTAAGAAATATTACTTTTTTTGAAAAATATTTTCG
The DNA here is from genome assembly GCA_963277665.1 of Viscum album. NCBI lineage: Eukaryota > Viridiplantae > Streptophyta > Magnoliopsida > Santalales > Viscaceae > Viscum > Viscum album. Next base: position 332,110,407 of record OY728161.1, read on the forward strand.
GTTTTAAAAGGTCCCAAATTGAAATAATTCGTGTATAAGGTGATTAGGGTTCTAAATACACCCATACAATAAGTTTTGGACATGTTTAGGTCATAGAGTTTACATTATCTTCTCATTTTATTTAAATCGTCAGATAAAGATGTCATCGCTGCATCATTATGATGTCATAAATAATTTAATTTATTTAATGTCTAAAAATTATAAAAAAATTACTATGATGTAGGAAATCCCTTTATCTTTCCAATTACTATTTATAATAAAAAATCTGACTTGTATAAACCCACTTAAAAATTGTTTTAGTAAAACATATCATGTTTGTGTCATTTTTACTTTTACATTAAATAAAAAGTTATTTATGTCATTTACCAACCAAAGTGGCTCCATGGGGTCCCCAAGTTGACCCATGGCTTGTCTTGGTCGGAAATTACACATCAAATTAGGTTAGGACATGTGTAAAGTTCATTTCATATTATTAAAACATTATTTTTACCTTAAACTACACTAATTACCTCTAATCGCGATTAAAAACTTAATAAGTTACTATTCACCAAAAAATTATTTTTATCCCATTGAACCACATTTTACTTCTTAATGAAAACCATGTATGTCGGATTTTTGAAATTAAAAACACAAAGATGGCAAAATTTCATTTAAACGGAAATATCAGTTTTTATAAGTACCACTTAGTGGTGTCACTATTCATCAATAATTGATGTTTTTCAGAAAAATCCCAAAAATTCACCCTAAGCTATATTTGATATTCCAAATTCAAAAATTAAGTCTATTTTAAAAAATTCAAAACATATAAGTCATATTAATTAATTTAATAATTAATTCCCGTTGTCAGAGCAAATAGCGTGTTTTTATGAAACAATAAGTATAAAAAGATTGACACTGGTTTAAGTCTGTTTCCAAAGTGAAATTAATTCAACGACCACTATTGGATTTAATGGTAAAAATATATTCTAATTTCAATTTAAAACCAATTCAAAAGATAATATAATAATATAAATAAATTAAATTAAAGATAGGTTTTTAATTAAAATACAACATTTTACACTATTCATTAAAAAATGAACTTTATCGGAAAGATACCAAAAATTTACAGAAAGTAAATTTTGATGTCCCAATTCTTAATAAGAGTTTTATTTGGTCCAAAACAATGTTTAAGAGTGAACAGAACAATATTTAATGATGGTTCAACATCAAAAGGTGATAAGTGAACCTTTAGTGAAAACTAGGGCATATACGCCTAAAATTGAATTCTTTCCGTATTTTAAGCCACTATCCTTTATTGGATAAATGTAAAAACATTTAAAAACATATATAATCATATTTTAGTTATTTATATCCATTCTCTCCATTACAATGGCTACATGTTAACTACCATTTAAAATAATATTATTTTATTATAAGAGTGCAACATAAGATTCCCAAGAAACTCGTTGTTGCGTGTTGGGTACGCCATCGAGCATAGCATCCCCTATAAAGTCATATTAATATTTTATTCACAATTATGGATAAATATGAAAATGCCATATTCTTTATTTACCTGGGGTGTTACATAGGGTGCTTCACCTAAGTCTTTAATGGAGAAGCATTCATTTAACCAAGTCTTAACTGACTATAAGACTTGAACCTCATTTCTGAAGATTAATATGTCCTCAACATATAAAACTAGGAAAACAATAGCATTCCATTCAACCCTTTTATAGACACAAGGCTTGCTATCATTTTTGACAAAACCAAAATCTCTTATGGCCTCATCAATGCGTACATTCCATGATCCTGATGCCTGATTCAATCCATAAATGGAGATCTGCAACTTGCATACTTTATTGGAATTCATTGACTTAACAAACCCTTCAGGTTGAGGCATATAGACGTCTTCAAAAAATTACCATTTATAAAAGCAGTTTTGACATCCATTTTCTAAATTTCTTAATCATGAATGGATTCTAATACAATAAATATTCTGATGGATTTAAGAATTTCCACTAGTGAGAATGTTTCATCATTGTCAATGCCTTAACGTTGACTGAAACCCTTTGCAACTAGTCTTGCTTTAAAGGTATTAACCTTACCATCCATGTCCAGATTTTTCTTGAATACCAATTTGCAACCAATGGGTATTACATCAGCTGGAGGGTGTACCAAAATACAAACTTGATTTTGGTACATGGACTCCATCTCAGAATTCATGGCTTATTTCCATGTAGTAGTTATTTTCCTTCTACTTCTTCATTTTAGGTTAGTGGTTCATCATCCTCAAGGATTTTTGTGTCACCTGACTCAGTGACAAGAAAACCATAATGCTTTGGTTATCTAACCTCTCATGTAGAATTACGCAGTATCCATCGCTCAGGAACAATTTATTCTTCCACATGCTCATGTGGAGATTGTTCCTCTACCAACTCTTGTGCATCTGAAGCATTAACTTCATCGAAGACAATCTTGCTCCCACTATTTTTAGTAGAAATGTGATCCCTTTCTAGAAATGTGGTGTATCTTGCCGCAATGACTTTTCTATCTAAAAGGTTATATATGTAGTATCCTATAGTTTCCTTAGGATAACCTAAAAAGATTTACATAGTGCTTTTGGATGCTAATTTGGCACTTGGTAATGTCTTGACAAATGCCTCTCACCCCCACACATGCATGTGTGTCAGATTGGGTTTCTATCGATACCATAACTGATATGGAATCCAATCTATAGCTTTAGTTGGTACTCGGTTAATGGTATATACTATTGTCTATAAGGCGTATTCCCAAAAGTATAATGGAAGAGTTTAATGACTCATCATTGATCTGACCATGTCAAGAAATGTCTTATTCCTCCTTTCACTAACACCAATCCATTGTGGTGTAAAAGGAAGAGTGAGTTGGGATACAATCCCACACTCCTTCAAGTGATCAATGAAATCATGGTTAAGATATTCTCTGCCTCGGTCTGAGCAAAGTGCTTTAAACTTCTTACCAAGTTCGTTATCTAATTAATTTTGGTATTCCTTAACGAAACGAAAGGAATCTGACTTATACCTCATTAAATAGATATATCCATACCTACTATAATCATTGGTAAAAGTGATGATGTATATAAAACCACCCCTTGACTCTACTGGAAGTGGACCACAAACATCGGTATGTAATAATTCCAGTATTGCATTGGCTCTTTCCCCAGTTCCTATGAACGGTGCCTTGGCCATCTTTCCTTGTAACCAAGCTTGAAATACATCTAAGGGTTCTAACTATACCGAGTCAAGATACCCTTTTTGATGTAATCTTTGTAATCGCTTCTCGGTTATGTGACCAAGCCTGAAGTTCCATAGGTGGGTGTTATTTCAGTCATGTGGGTTGTTTTTGTTATTGATAGCCATTACTGAGTTTTCTAGTTCTGGTATATAAAAAACTTTGTTAAGATGTGCCATTCCATAAAAAATGTTATCCCTATAAAAGAGAAAACTTTTATTTCTATAATTGAAATAAAAACACATACTGTATAAACATGACACAGAGATAATGTTTCTGGTAACAGATTGTACATAATAGCAAGTGTTTAAAACAAGAACCAAACCAGTAGGTAAAGTCAAGTGATAGTCTCCCACTTCCAAGGCCGCCAGACATGCACCATTTTTAGCTCAGAGGTCCACTTGACCTTTTTCAATCTTCTTAAACCTACTTGGTTCCTGTTTATGAATACAAATGTGTGAGCCACATATCGTATCCAATACCCAAATTGTAGATAAAGATATATTGCATACAATGAAAAAAATACCTGAAGTAGAAGCGTCATCTTGCTTATTATTCCCGTCTCTTCAATTCTTCTTCCAGTGGCCTTTCTTTCCACATCAAAAGCAGACAACTTCCTGCTCATTCCTTTACCTCTGAATATTTGGCTTTTTGGCAGGATGATGCATTGGTGTCTTTGGCCTTGATTTGGCCTTATAACCCTTTGAATTGACCTTTTTTTATTTTTCACCATAATGACATATGAATTGGTGTTTTTCATGTCCTTATGAGCTTGGAAAACTAAAGCCAAAAGATCCGGGAGCGGCTTTGTCATATCATTCATATTATAATTGACAATGAATGTCGAGAAGCTTGACAGTAAATAGGCATGAATTAGATCCCCTTCTAGTTCGTGGTTTAGTTTGAACTCAAGGGATTCAAGCCTCTCAATATACCCAATTATCTTCAGTATGTGGGGACCGGATTTGTGCCCTTATGCTAGCCTTCACTTATAAAGCGAACTTGAGTTCTCATACCTTTCATGCCTATCCCTCTCCTCATATAGTTCTTGGAGATGTGAAAGCATCTTGTAGGCATCCTCTTCCTCATGCATTTTTTTTCAATTGGCTGGACATGGATGACTACATAATTCATTGTAGATCAAGCACATCGTCTATATGTTTTTTCCACATATTTTTTCCGTCTTGCTTGCTCCCTGAGGAGGCTCAACAAGAATTGAGGATTCCCGCACATATAACTTCCTATCTTAGCTAGTACTATGCGCAAGCACCTGTACCACTCCTGGAAGTTATTGCCGGTTAGGATATTTTCTTTATCAAAGATCGATCACAGTGATAAAGCAGTAGTGGTGTTGGTGATTTCCATTTTGAATCTACATCAGATAAATATTTAGCAGTTATTACCTTTTCTTGATTACCTTTTGACATTTTATGATTAATAAATTATTATATTATTTAATGCCTCCCACTATTTTAACGAACCTTAACAGCCCTCACTATTATATTCATAATACTCTATATCTTGAGCATTCTAGTGGCAAGGATCCTCGAAACCTCACTCGTAGTCTACAAGATAGGTCTACGACACTACTTGGAGGGTTTCAATGTAGGCGCTATGCTGGCCAACCACTTGTTATTGTGGTTCCCTGTGTAGTTGAGTAATGTCCTAGCTTTTGGAATCAGAACTTGATTCCCTCAACCTCTTTCCTCTAAAGTGATATCAAGTTAGATTAGGATAATCCTTGACTACAGACTTTAGTAATGTCGACCCATTTCTCCCATGAAAACACCCTGGTAGTAAGAGGCACTCTCAACTGAGGATGATGAGCACCCAAACAAATGGTTTTGTTTAGATGTGAGAAATGGAAGGCATTTTTGAGTTAATATATCTTTGAGGTATTTTTTAATATTAATGGAGAATATAATCTTTTTCAATTTATTATGTTCAAATAGAGTTGTCATGCTCACAACTGAACATGCAATAGAAAAATATTCGTCACAACTTTATTCATTTTATCTTGTTTACTATCCTATGTGATCATGCAATAATCATGCAGACTCATAAAATAATAAACTTTGCATAAAGTAAATCATGCATTCTGACTGGTCTTGAGAATTCTATAATGATTGATGAATAACTGATCAATCATCACCTATGGGCATCCATACCTGAGTCAATACATGACTTGTGTCGCTGCTGGCCCCAGTGAAAAGCACCCAACTCCTGTCTGGACTACCGCCTCAACATGGCGGGTTCTGCCTCTCGGATCATCACCAAATAATTAAAAATATACTCCCACGCAGGCGAGGGGCTCTGGGTTACAAAATACAACCAGTGCAATGGACGTGCATGCCCTTATACATATTTTAATTAAAAGACGATTCGCATACCGTCATTTATCTAATTAAATATTACAATCACCACACGCATTGAATAAATAATTAAACAAATAAAAGACAGAAATACACAGTTCGGTTAATAGCTCATGACCAGTCGGGGTAAAACCATAATAAAATTAAATTGCAATAAATGTAAATCATGCGAGGGTGTTCTAATAAATTAAATGAATTTGAATAAATTAAAATAATTCATTTTTATCAGTTCCTTTTGTTTAATTTAATTTTAATTCCAAAAATTAATTTAAATTTAACCATTAATTTAATTCTAAAACATAACTTAAATGAATATTTCAGATTAAATGAATTTAATCCCCTAAATTAATTCCAATTATCTTAATTTAAAAATCAAAATTAATTAAAATTAATTCAGTGTAGGTTAACCTCTAGCTGGAGAGGAGTCTGGTAGGACTGTGTACCGCCGCGAGAGGAGGAGCCCTGCAAGGGATTGGGGTGGCAAGAGGGTGCAGGTCCGGCAAGGCACGGATGAGGAGGTTGGCAGGGGTCTAGGGCATTCGGACGGAGCCTGTCTGGTGTGGACCAGAGGAGGAGGCCGACGAGGGTCTGGGACGGCCAACGCCCGGGGAGGAGGCCGACGAGGATTCGGGACTGCCGGTGTGCGGGGAGGAGGTCGGACAGTGTGGCGCAACAGGCCAGTCCGGTGGAGGGGGTTCGGTGTGGGCCAGGGCCAGTGCAGGTGTTGGGTGGCCGGTCAGAGGGAGCTCGGGGTGGAGTGGTGGAGGCCGGCATGAGGTGGGTGGCCGGCCGGCGGCGAGGCGTGGAGCTGGACCGGCGCAGGGGGGAAGGCTAGGGTTTTCACCACACTTCCCTGCACCGCTTGAGGAAACCCCAAAGGGGTCTCCCTTCTTTTTATTATTATTTTTTTTTTCTTTAGACAAAAATATTCCAGCACCCATTTTTTGGTCTTTTCCACTCTCCTTTTTTTATAATTAAAAGGAGGAAGACCCCCATTTGGGGTCTTGGTCTTCTTCTTTACATATATTTTATTATTATAAAATTATAATAAATTATTTATTATAAACATAATAAAATATTTATTATAAAGTTTTATAATTAAAAATATTTTTGATGTCAATTATCAATTTGGGATAAACATCAAATGAACCGAAAACTTGCGACGTCGATCCGATAAAATTTTCAAATGATCGTATCTTGACGATTCGAAATCGAAACGACGCACGGTCAAATACGAATGAACTGTTTTAACACCCCGAAATTATATTTAATTCATTTTATGTTTTTGACTCCGAAAAAACCTTGTGTTCCCTTTGATACCAATGTTGGGTACTGGGACTACGCAGCGGAAGCCGGTGGGCCGGGATTTTAAAATTTTCCTGCTTCACCTGAGTGACATAACCATGTCAACTCTGGTGATCTTGTCCCGGAATGGTCCGAGGATCTCTCAAGGTTCTTAAGGAGAAAAAAAATTAAACATTAACATTTACCTTGTTCAGGATTGACGTGCAGGACACCGGAGATAGTTGCTCGAAGACTCCGACGTCGAAGCCCTCTAGATCATCCACACACGCCTCGAAAATCTGCTCGCACACCATTCGTCAAGATCCGCGTGCTAGTGAGGATCTTCGACACACACGTCGATGCAGCGATGATCACCACAAACTAGCGTCTTTGATCCGTGAAGAAGGAACTTGAAGAAAATTCTAGTTTGATAGAGGATCTCTCTTGTACTTAGGTGGGAGAGAGGCTCTCAATTCCAACAGATGAATAGTACCTAGGGGAGAACCTCTCTCTTACTATATATATGGAATATTTAAATACGTGGTAAGGGTTCCCGACCCCCATGTATTAAACATTCACTATATATATATTATAAATAATTATTTATGACAAATTAAATTATTCCATAAATAATATTTATTATTTATCATTGAACTGTAATATATATAAATATATATATTACATGATAAAAATGAGTCTAACTCGACTCGCACCCCCTGATAATATTAAACGAACCCAAGATATAAATATCTGTCCAATTAATATATGTCTATGTATTTACAGATTCACTCGTAAATACATGTTATAAATAAATTCAACAAATTATTCCAAACATGAATAGAAAAAGAATTTATTTATTACATGGTGATTCATAGGACTTGGATAATACCCAGACCCTGTGGTGGGGCCCACTAAGTCCGATAATCCTATTCATTAGAATATGGCACAATCTTAATGCGTTGTAGTGTGTGACCCTCTAGGCCCTTATCTCAATAGCAGTGAATAATATTACCAACCTAGAGCAGTGTTTAGCATCCCATCGAGGCGCCTATATAGATATGGAAAATCCAAATCAACTAATGCCTTCCAATGAACATGGTCTATGTTATCTAATCTCTTCTCCATTGATATGTCAATAATGCAGAATGCATACTTCGTGTCATCATTCTTTATTTGCTTTATTTTGTTTGTTGATTTGTCCGGACGGTCTTACCTTCCACTACCATGGCCATGGATTTAATGAAGGTGCAACCATCATAATCAACTAGGCACGAGATATCTCTTCCTAAACTCGAAAGCGACAAATCCATTCTTGATCATTCAATCAATGTCATGCCATTAATGACGTACCAGATATAAACTACCTCACCACGACCTGTCACCATGGTTTTCACCTTATATCAAATGTACGTAATTAAATGACATTAATTGATAATGATCTCAAGTCAGGAGACCATTACACATGTTCGTAGATAGGAAAGACCAATGACACCAGAAATATGTGGTGTTCCTATTAAGAGGATCTGTCCTCATGATCCCGATAGCTAGAGATCATCAAGTGAGAACTTCCGGAGATGAAGTCTCAATGCTTATGAGCCCCTAGCAGCTGATGGTCACACATCATCTGTGTCCTTTCAGAATGATGTAACCGGACCATAGGACGTTACATTAAGATTACTGTCATGGCATCTTAGGGTTCTCAATATATCCTGGGACCTGCTATAACCATTTTATGTGACAGGTAATCTAAGGAAATTTCCATTAATAAAGTGGATGCAGAAGTATCTACACTATCATGGAAAGATAAACACATGTATAAAACAACCTAAATACATGTTACTATAATCAAAGTATAATATAAGTTGTGTCTAGGGTACCCACTTTTAAAAAAAGTAGTATTCTCCAACTATTCATGTGGTGTATGGACTTAAATGTAATTGGATAAACCATCACAAAATAGTAGTATGTATTTACATCCATTAACTCACGTAATTGACTAATAAAAATAAGTATGAAATCAACCTTCCTAGAAAATAATTTTTTTATATATTCAGTGAAAAACCACCACTTTTTTATTCCTATTAAAAACAAGATCATCTAATTGATTCACTGATATTATAAATCTAATCTTATTTAATAAAATGTGTCTTCGGATAACCTTTTGATAATTATATATTGATAATTTTGTTCTAGTATACAATTCGGTAGAGAATCCTTTTTTTAAAATATAAAATAATGTTGGGTTTCATATTATTTTAAAATTTCTCCCTATTTTTCCCTTAACCAAAAAATAATATTCTTGAATGTGAAACAAAAAAATGAAATTAAATTGCATTAAAACCATTCTCAGGATATTTTTAGGGACCCTTAAATGTAGTTTATCATTGTCCTTTTATTTCACATTATGTATTTTGATATTAAATTTATCTTTTTTCATTAAATAATGTAAATTATATATTTTTAGGTAACATTTGTAACATTTTTTATTTGGAAAAGGGACATGAATTTAAGATGTCACTTTTTCGCTCAATTGACAATATTTTTTATTTATTTTGGGAATAACATGTTCCAAATTAATCTCATTAAAGTTGTTTTTCATTGAAAAGTAATAGCTTTTGGATGAGTTGAAAAATCATTTTTAATGAAATCTTATTAATAATAAAGATTTAATTATTGGTTTTAAATTCAAAAAATATATTTTATTTTACTTAAAATCAATATAATTCAATAATATTAATTGTCTCATCTGTTTCATCACTATAATTAAAAAATATAAATATTTAAACAACATTAGGTGAATAATGTTTACAAAAATATGATGATAATAATTTATTTAATGGTAAAAATTTAAAACATCCTCCAAAAATTATTTAGATTTATATTATATGGGATTTACAATAGTTTAATTGAAATTAGAAATAATATTCTAATAATTTAATGTTTACAAATTGAAATTTCATTATTTAATCTCTTTTTATATATATCATTTTTTCTATACTCATATTATATGTATCATCAAGAAGTGTTCCTTTTTTCTTTTTATATAATTATAATTTTGCCTAATAATAATTAGAAAAAACATTAGTACAAAATCAATTAAAAATTTTAATCATGAGATAAAAATGATGTTTCAAAACATCTTCCATGGATTGAATGAAAGTGAAATGGGATACTTCTCTTTCAAATTCTAAATATAGGGTTACTTTATAGAAATTAAGGGTATGCATATTAGTTTTGATAAAGTTTTTCTCAATACAGATAGATTCAAATTTAATAAACTGGAGAACATATTTATCTAATACATAAAAGAAAATGGGGAATTCATGTTTCATACCTTAACGGAGGATAATTATTTTAATCTAGTGAAAGTAGTTGTAATTTGGTTGAAAAAAATTAAAATTGAAAGATTTTTATGTTATCCAATATATATATATAATTTTTGATTATGGAATAATATATATAGAATCTTATATATATCATAAATTATTTCATGGATTTCACATTATCCAAATTGTTTATGGAATAATGAATGTTTGTGGAACATATTATTTGACATGAAATTCAAAAGACTACTGGAGTAAAAATTTATTTTATAATTTAATTTATATATTAAATAAAATTTTCATTTATGTGAACATGGTTATTTTTGAAAAAAATACATTAGTATTTTCTTTCTCATTATTTAGTAATGGAATATTATCAATCACTATTTAAAAGGTATCTAAAACTTCTCTATCAATTTTTTATCACTTCTTCTCTCTAGAAAGTTACTCTTTTGAGGATTATGCTAGCTTAATTTTTTCTTAATAAGAACATAATGTCCAAAAAAATTTCTATTCTTCTAATAAAATTAATCATCTTCGGAAAAAAATTTCACATCAAAAAACATTTTGCATTTTGAAAAACATGAAAAATAATTTTTTCATCTATTAAAGGCTCTACAAAAAGTGAAATGGTGGGTTCATCTCTTTTTTATTGGGTTGGTTCCATGAATGGATGTCTATTTCCAAATTTATGGTTTATTAGATTATTTGTAATTCTATATTATATAGAAATATCATTTTACATTTTTTTAAATTTATTATTTTGGGGTTTTGAAAATAAATCAAACAAGAAGAATAGAATTCACAAAACAAGACAAATGGTGAAACTAAACCCCTAAGAATAATTTGAATAAAAATGTTTAAATGAGATAAAAACTTTAAGGTTTGTTCAAGTCATTATAGTAAATATTTTTCACAAGGACCGCCTCTCCACATGCTTTTTATCCACTTCATGAACCACCCAGTGGATGAAAATGTTCATAGGATGGAATAATAATTTCAATGGACAAAATGAAGCCAAATGGTTTGTGATGAAAAATTTGATCCCCCCCTACAAACCATACCCCAAAAAAAGGATTATCCACAGGACGATACGCTACTTTTGGTGTTAGTAAATGAAACAAAGTCATTTCTATTGAAAGATGGTTATTTATACACATCTGAATTAATTACCCCAATAAAAGAAAACATTTCTAGGAAGATATATCCCCCTTGGGATCCCATATATGATTCCTCATAGCCCATCATGGATGAAAAAAATTTCATGTATCTAGACCCCATATTCATTTGTAAATGGCCCCCGAGGGGGATTGATAAACAAAATGAATAGAATGGGAGATGAGAAATAGGGAGATGCAATGGGTGGAGGCCTAGTAAAAAATAGGTTGAAATAGTTAATCCATTATTAGTGAACCCATTGTATAGAACTCAAGAGGAAAAAAATTGTGTACCCACCCACAAACTTAATACCCCTTTGTTGAAACTATTTTTCAGGGCATAAACCGATGTCCCCATTGTAGAACATCACCTTGAATATAAAAATGCTAAGCAGGTGGAAACCTTCACCACATAGAAAAACACAACGCGATAGATGCATAGTACCACATAGAAAATAACTACATGGGTGGAACCTAACCTCACATAGAGACATTCTACATGGCTAAAACACGTGTCCATATAAACAAAGTCAATGTGAACCATACCATCAGCGACATAGAATCATGCAATGTGGAGGGAACATCATTTAACATAAGAACATGTTTCACTGAATGGGGAATCATAGTGTATTATACACTCCACCTCCCATATCTACATTGCATCACATCATCATGTCCCACTATGGCTCCTTTGTGATCTAGTTTAATGGCATCTGGCCAATCCCTCTTCAAAAACCACCACACATGTGTAATCAAATTATTGATCACATTAGCATATCCTCTCAATTTTACATACCTGTTGTATGCTAAGTCATGTTTGGATCCTCAGTGAGAAGACATAACCTCAGAATATATTCAATTCTACATTATATTGGTAGTATGGGTATTGACCTTGGAAAATTCCTTAGCCTCAGATGTGCTCATGTGAACATCCCTCCTCTGAGTATTTATGGGAACCACTAGCCTTTCCCTTTAATGGTTGCAAATGTTTGACACACCTATCCCTGGATAAACCATATGGGTAACCCTCCTAGAGTAATCCCCATGTATTTTTGAGAAATGATGATCTTGTACTCCGTTTCACAGCACCAAGATACAAAATGAAGTGTGGAGAGAGATACTTCAACACCCTTTCTCTCTCCATATGGATCCAGACCATGTTTACAACCAGATTCACATCTTTATATATGGTTCTAGAAACATGGCCCTCTTATAAGATGTAATCCCCAACCAGTTGTGAATCATATACATTGTATTCCCCAAAACCATGCATCAACCATCGACGTGTTATATTGTCAATGATGATGCACCATATTGACCTCTTACTAGTTATATGCCAGCCATTAACTATCTAAGTATTTTTTATTTCAAAAAAATTGGGATATGTTGGAAGCATATGTGAGGTCCATAACCGACACCCAAATTCATCCTAAGGTACTACGGGCCACACTCTTGGTATGGTTATATCACCATGTGAGAACACATCTCGTTCGGGTTCCTCGGCCTACCTGAGTGTATGTCTAACACCAAAAATTGATTGGGAACCCTTTATAAGGATTTACAAGCCACATGAAGTTAAAATGCATGGTTTATTCCTCACTAGACAATGATAAAATGAGGTTTATCCTTCTAATTGGAACTAACATACAAGGGTTCTAATTCCTCTCACAATGATACATAGGAAGCCCATTTTATGGGTTTGATCCAAACATCAAAACAACTTTCTTATACATTACGGACAACAAAATATAGAGTACCTCAACATGTGGAATAAAACTAGTATCACTCTAAGGAATAACTAACGAATCACTATTTAATGCAAAAAATGTACTATTGATGGAAAACCTAGGATACAAATAGATATCCCAATCCAAAGAGAATTACAGATATGTACAGATGATTTTGGACCCATTCATGTTCATAATTTATCATTAATGCAGGGGGACCCATAGTGTACATACATGGAAATGAAAAATGGATTTTTGATCATGTCAAAAATATTTAATAGATTCTCTGAATAGTAAATATTTCTCCAAAAACAGGTGTGATGAGCACTATTTTCCATCCTCTTGGCCACTGGGAGCTCTTAAGTATTGTGGCCATGTTTCATAAAGAACATAACCATTGTAAAGTAATTCTATGAGTCATCATGAAAATGAGGGAAATTGGGTTTTCCAGGATCCTTGAACAATCATGTTGGAGACCATTTGGTAGTATAAAAATTAACATAAATGATTGTACAAGAAATTAATCACTTACAATAAATCAGTGGGTGCTGGACATTAATCGGAAACACAATGGGGAAACCAATTTGATTCCATAACGAAGGTTATGGTGTTGGCACTGTTCAGGCCCGTTTAACAACCAAGATGTAAGATGTCTAAAAAATACAATATTGTATGCATGTTTTTATGAGATTCAGCATTGATGAGGTTTTTTTGGTATTTGTCTCATATATTAAAGGGACATTTGTCTTGAATTATCTTCAATCAAATGGAATATCACCATCATACACAGACCCTTTCATCAGTTATTGTACAATCTTGGTCCTTAACTAAAAAAATGACTCCATCACCCAAAATATTTTTCAATGATGGGTTTGAAATGAATTGATCTGAGGGAACCATCCGAATGGTACTCTCCCAGATAGATAGGTGGCTTCACATACCCTATAGTCCATGAAACATGGTCAACCATCCACCCAATGATGGTAGATGGTATAGAATCATATAGTCCCAATAGCCATATCAAACCATTTCGTTATCCTATCCACAAAACATGATAATGATTTCATCCCTTACCCTTTGTACACAAATGATGATGTCACCAGCCACTTTATCACCGTATCAGATTGGTCCCGCCCAATAGTTCCTTCTAGTAATTTTCATTTTCAATTCAATGTGTCCCGCATCTTTTCCATGAAAATGATACCTCCTTGTTGTACACTACCAATGTCAAATGGAGCCAGGTCCCTTGGGAGACCCTCAAATGGATCAGATCAATCAATCTGGAATATGTCATCATCATTATTCCTACTAAAGTAAATCACTATGAAAATACATTGGAATATTATGGGAAGATGTATATTCATGCTCTCTCATATCATGTCCATAAGTCAAATATGATGTAAAAAAATGAGATGAAGAAAATTGCATCCCATTCAAATGAATTATTCTACGAATATATAGTGGAAAATAACTATGATTACATTAAAATTATTATAGATTCATATCAATCCATCGATGAAAATTCAACAACAACCCATAATATGAGGAATATCTCTACTAACTCATGTAATTTCTATTAATAAAATAATATGTAAAATATTGGATATAGAGGAAAGAACCGTGGGTATAGGACTCCCGCAAAAAAAAATTCCTTTCCGTGAAAAAAAAAATTACTCGTGCACACACGGGAAACCTATACCCACAATTTTTCATAACCGTGGGTATAGGTATTTTAACCCTGACCTATCCCCACGATTTTCCCCAAAACCATGGGGATAGGTACCCCTATACCCACGGTTTTGGAAAACCTTGGGGATAAGTCAATTTTCAAGACCTATCCCCACAGTTTTGGAAAACTTAGGGGATAGACACCCCCATACCCACGATTCATCAAAACCATGGGTATAGGTCTTAAAAATTGACCTATTCCCACGGTTTTCAAAAACCTTGGGTATTCGGGTACCTATCCCCACAGTTTTGGGGAAAACCGTGGGAATATGTCCATTTTCCAGTAGTGTAATTTCAATATAGGGATAACTAGGTGATAAAATAGACTATAAGTATTGTATGAAAATTTAATATAATTTCCTACATCATATAAATTTATTTATAATTTTTAGGGATGAAATAATTAACATAAACAAAGACGCAATAGTGACGCATAAATTATTTTATTAATATAAATATCAAATAAATGATATTAAAAAAATAAAATTAATATAATTTGAGCCAAATAATGTTATACACAAATTTAATGTATTAATTTTACATGTTATAAATGGTTTAAAGGAGTTATTTATAACATATAATAATGATATGATATTGTATAAAAGTCAACTAATGAATAGTGTCATAAGTGTCACTGTTTAATTTAAAAATAAATATTATTTTATTTAATTATAAAAAAATTATAAAAATATAAATGTTGTGCAAATAATTGGTATGAAGATTAATATGTCACCAATGATCCATGTATGGCTCAAATTCAATTTTAGAATGAACATATTAACCCATAGTAATAAAAAATGTTTCCATAGTGAGAGTTAATGAAATTAATTAAGGGGAAATCAAAATTCTATGGTTTACAATAATACCAAAACCTGTCCAAAAAAAATATTGGATGAAAAATATTAAATCCTTATCATATTATGATTTATTTGGAGTTGTTTAATGGATACATGAACATGAAAATAAATTATATATTAATTAAATCAACGATAGTAACAAAATATCACTATCTTGTATTTTAATATCTTTTATGTGTCCATGTTGGGCCAAAATCAAGTTATTAATTAATATAAATACCTATTATTATATAAATTAAATTAGTTTCGTTATATAAATTTATTTTTCATTTTTCATTTTATAGAATTACCGTAAAATTCTCTTTATATCTAAAACTATATTTATTCAATTAACATAAAAAAGAATATATGATTTTTAAAATAATTATTTTATTACATTTGGGATTTTTTAATGTGTCTAAAAATTTTCCATGATCTATATGATATATTCAAGATTTTTTCACTCATTATATTTGAATTAAAAAAAATTTTATTGTATTTTATGTCAAATTAGACTAATATTATAAAATAATGAAATAATAATATCTAATTGAGTTAATTTATTATTAAATTATTTATAAATTACAATTACGTTGAATAATCACTAGGGGAAAGAATATTATAGAAAATTATTTTTTATATTAATTCATAGTCCATTTTTAATTTTTTAGATCAATAAAAGTATAATTATATATTAATTTTTTGAGTGTTTCCTAAAGTGTATCTACCATGTCTTATAAAAATTAATCAATTACCACACATTCTCACACCTCTTTGATCCTTCTAACTCAACCAAACCTACTACAATTATCCTATAAAAATTATACTTAACTTACGGAGGCCCCAATTTTGAAAAAAGACCTTCACTAGTGTCCCTAATAGGAGATACAATGGATGTCTGATGAAGAAGTGGTAATAGCTTTACCAATTCAATTCAAATTATTTTCATTTTATACATCCACATTCAATGTTCTTTCAATAAAAATGCAATAACTATAGTATCATTAATATACTTTGTTGTTATTATAATAATTTTATTACCATATTCCTTATTTTATATTTCACGCATGGTATAACAATATCACCATGCGTGCGTGTGTATGTCCTACCATCATCACACCATGGTGTTATTAGTTATTATAGAATACATTTAATGAATGGGTATAATTATGAGTATAATGAATATAAATAATAAATATAACCTGATAATGATTCTGTATAATTAATATACAGTCTAAATCCACACAACTTGACCATCAAGGGAATGATATTGTAGCTCGTGTGTGCGTACGACCTATCATATCCACAACATGGTGGTATTAATTCTACATATTAACCATTCGAGAATGGTTATAAAATTTTAGTGATAAATAAAGAGACTAGTTATGAACTTAATTTCATTCTGAATATTAATAAAATATATCATATGCATAAAAAACATGAAATATATATCAAAACATGAATGAGAAAAAAAGCAATTAACACCCAGAAAAATAGTAATTTTGAAATAGTATTACCAAAATGGTATAAGTGGTTCAAATATGATATCATAAATATGAATATGTTACTAATATAATTAAAATTGTTTTATCCATTATACAGGAAGCTAACTTCCCCTCGACTAAAGGGAGGTATAAGGTAATGGTTAATTTCGCAATCACTTTATTATAAGATATTGAATATATGAAAGTATCTTCTAGGAAGTACTTATCATCCAGGTATATGATTCATAAATTCTATTTCAAGATATTATAAAAACATAATATAATTTTTTCCCTGGTTTGACTTTTTACAAAATGTTTTAAAAGGAATCATTCTGTCATTTCCCAAACGAGGTACTTTTCTTCCTTTTCGACCAATGAAGGAATGAATTTTTTATCTTAGACAATGCAAGAAGGTATTTTCCGCCATTACGACATCGTAAAATTATTAATTATTAATTATATGATTAGAAGATTATTTTCAAAATAAATGTTTTCTTTTATAATTGGTCGGGTTCAAATTTATTTCAATGTAAAAAATGGATATTTCCCTAAAAGTGTATTAATGAATTTATTAAATTATTTTCTTCTATATCAGCATTCTTTTTTGTATTTCATTCTTATTTGAGGTTTAATTATTATCATACAATAATTCATAATTCATTGAAGGTTTTATAATGTATTTGATTGTGGATGTTCTATGTTATGCCATTCATGTTTTGTGGTTAAAGTATTAACATATCGTATAAAAGATTTACTAAGAATGTTTATGTTATTTGACAACCATTACATTAAAGGAATGAATTGTACGTAGTAAGTGATGTATGGGGCCCATAATATCCCCTCAATGCATTGGTAGGTTTCATGAGACAATATAGTTTCTTGGTATGAGGATTTGAAGGTATTGTAATTGTCTTGGAAAAAGCCTTTTACCGAATGGTTATGATGCCTGACATTAAGCTTTTCATAATTATGATATTAGTTATTGATATTACATGTGATTATTCAACTAGTATAATATCCATGTTAATGGTTATATGGAATTAATTGATTTATTCTTTCCATATTATGTTGAAGATTATTATATAAAGGACATTTTTTTAGTTTTATACCTTATTTAGAAGTTTATACTAATTTATGATAGCATTTCTATATTTTTTATCCTTATTAAACATCCATTCTCACCCCTTTCTTATGTTTCATTTTTCCAAATTTTCAAAGAAGTATATAATGATTGAACTATAAGGACAGTGTAAGGATATTTAGTGTTTTCAGAGGGGTAAAAAGTTTTTTTATTTCATTATGAAATGTAAAACATATGTTTGTATCTAGTTTTTCCAAGGCTACTAAACCTATCAGTCCTTCGAGATTTTATTTTCATGTGATCATTCCAATTTAATAAATCATTGAGACAAATCTTGGAAATTGGGGTCAGGGAATTAAAATCATCTTCATAGATCAAGATTAATATGTCATTAAATAAGGACCCATCCAACCCATTTATATATCTAGCATGATTAATGGTGTCGATTCCTGGAAGGTTTTCATTGAAAATGGCTCTATAGTAAATATTATTCTAGTATGAATGCTTCACCATTTGGGATTCAATGAGGATAACCTATAACCATCTATGAAAACAATTAGGGCCTATGTAAAATGTGAGTAAAATCCATTGGTCCAAATCATGCTCAAAACCCAATTTGGTGACCTTATAGATAACTCATAATTTATTGTGGTTTGGAAGAACAATGATTTTAATGATATAATTTGAATTCTGTGTTTTCATAAACATGTAGAACTCTCTTCGTCATACCATCAATGCATCAAATACTGAATTGATAGAAAAATTGGGATGTTTCACGCTGATAAGGGGTAATTCAAATCCAATGAGGAGGAATTTTATTAGTGGAATGGGAAAAACCCCATTTTGATGGTTTGGCCTAGTTTACCTCCCCAAATAGTCAGAAATTCACCATGTTCAACCCCTTTCAATAACTTGGGGAATAGTATATATATCATTTCAATATTGTTAAGTGTATAAGGACAAATTTTTGTTCATATTCATCAATATTTATGGTTTTAGTCGTGTTCACTGAGTCTATAAATATTGAAAAAATTTGACTCCCCAGAAAGTGGTAAAATATCATAGGAAAATTCCCTCATTAAATTCCCAAAGGTCAAGGAAATATATTCCTTACTAGTTGAGGTAGAAGTGGTTTCCTAGTCTCCAAAAGAGGAGGAACACATTCTTTATCCATCTCTCACTCCATATTCTATTTTGTCTCAAGGAAGCCATACATTGTCATATAGGTTAGAAGAAGACACTACATCATAAAAGTTCCAATATATTTAATCCTCCCCTAACTCTAGAGAAATTATCCAATTATTTTTTCCACCTATAAAACAAAAGAAAAAATATGATGATGAGGAAGAATATGATGAGGGTGAACTTAAAAATTCTTCTCCATAATTGTAGGAGGGAATCTCTACCACCCTTTACGTGTTCAGATAAATCAATTTTTGTTCAAAATAAGACCAATGTGCTATCTTGATTAGTGAAGACATGTATTCTAGGGAGAAATAGTTATTATAAAAAAATTAGAATAATTTTTATTTTTTCACTTCGAACAACATAGAAATGAAGGGCCTTGATACTCATGTGGCCTCTCACCACCTCAGCCTACTAGAGGACCATCAGTATTATAAAAAAGAAGCTCGAAGGACACAATCAACACATGCATCCAAAAACTAAGGTGGAAGTTGAAAATATATTAAGAGAAAACATAATTTGGGATGTACAATATCAGAAATAGATATCCAATATCATCAATGTTAATAAGAATAATTGGAAAATTAGAGTCTGCATCGATTTTAGGGACAAAAAATAACACTTCTTGAATTATGATTTAAATGTACTAATCATAAATTTTTTTGATCTATGAAATAGGTAGGTATCATTATATCTCAATCAAGTATGAATATTGAAGATACAATGATATCCAAGTGTCCCAGATATATGATGAATCCACCACCATTATGTCCCCATAGAGTATTTTTTATCATGTAATTCCCTTTGGGTAGAATAATTTCAGTTCTACATACCATTGTTCCATGAATCACATCATCAAACCCTTCACGAGAATGTTTTTTATTTTCTTGGTTGATGATTTGGAGGATGAAAATTAACAAAAGTTATACCACTTGAATAATCATGAAACAGTCTCTAAAAAACATGGACAACAATTCTTGAAAATGAAGCGATCTAAATGTTCGTTTAGTGTTACCTTAGGGAAATTTATGGACTTGATCATAGTCCATCAGGGCATCGATGTTGAACTCATGATGAAAATGGTTATCCTTAACATGTAAACCTCTTGCAACCTCATAGATTTGTTAGGAATTAAAGACCCATTGTCCAAAATTCTTTTCTCCATATCCAACCATTCTATAAAATGTATTCCCATCACCATGTGGGTAAAACAAGGGGTTTTATAATAGTGGACTAACAATTGTTAGTTATAAAATTATAGTATTAAGAAATATATCCTAATACATCTAGTGGAGATGCCTCCAATCGGTTGAAGGACACATACTTTTTTTGTAACCAGTGATCCTTGTGTTCTTTCCTAACACCAAAAAATTAGTCAATACTGATAAAATCCATTATTATCTCAATCGAAACAAGATTAATAGTTGGAATCATTATTTAGGTATGTAGAAGAACTTCCTGGAACTAATAATTGTTGTCTAAATTATATGGTACTATATCCACCATCAACAGGTATGTTTTGTCTCTCCTAAGAAACCATTGAATAAAATTCACTATTGTATGATGTCAACCATATGACTATCATAGTGGGAGTTCATCCTGTAGAATTATGAAATTTATTCCATGACTCATAAAGAAATCATGGTCCAGGGATTATTATATTTTTTTTCAGATAACCCCAAAACAATATTGACTTCATTGGAAATTGAAATACCTAATGAAGATGTATTATCTTTTCAAGATGCACCCAAATATGGGATTTGAATTTCAACAGTGCATCCAAATTTCTAAAAGAGAATA
The DNA here is from genome assembly GCA_963277665.1 of Viscum album. Lineage (NCBI taxonomy): Eukaryota > Viridiplantae > Streptophyta > Magnoliopsida > Santalales > Viscaceae > Viscum > Viscum album. Next base: position 332,131,633 of record OY728161.1, read on the forward strand.
GGATCGAATACCCAAGGGTAAAAAAGTGGGTATGGGTGTCATATTCATCTCCCCATCAAAGGCAATCCTACATTACACCTTCTTATTATTGGATGTGTTCAAGAACAATAAAACAGAATATTAGGATCACATTATAGTGATAGAGTTGGAACATCATGTAAAACTCAATCACATAAAGATATATAATTATTCAGAAGTATTCATAATGTAGGTTAATAGTTATTATGATATAAAATATGGATATCTAAACCCCCATATTAACCATGTCCTATGGCTAATGGAAAAAATCACTTTGGATTTGACATTTAATCACGTACCACAGTCACAAAATAACCATTACAATCCATTGGAAAATGTGACAACTCTCATAGATAATCTAGACTAGGATGAAAAAGTCATCTTGATTGTGAATAACCAGATGGTATCTCCTTTCATTTAATGCATGAAAGAATATATTAATGAGACTAGCTATATCCCTAAACCATTCCATCCTACCATTATATAGTTGACTCCCATTATGTACATCCATAAAAATACAGAACCCCTTTAGAATAGATCAAGGAAAGATCAAAACATAATATAAGAAATTAAATTTTTTAAATAAGACGGAATGATTCATAAAAAATTTACTCTATAAGTACATCCTTTATGGGGTTCTTCCCAGTTTCATTAATGATGAAGATGCACATGATGTTATGCAGGAAGTGTACACCAAAGCCTACAAAACCCAACAGTTAGGTTCAATAATTCTCATCAAATGTAAAGGATTGGGTAATACTAGCCGACTATAATGCAGGACTACACTAAATTAACCAAAAAGGTTCATTCCTTCTAGGTTCATGTCAAAATTAATCACAACCCCCTTGGGTTAATTCATACATCCAAATACTCCTAGCCATTTTTCATATGTGGAATGGATGTTGTGAGACTATATCCTACTGTTGTGGCTAGGAAGTTCAAGTACATTCTCACTACAATAGACTTATTCTCCAAGTGGTCCAATGTCAAACACCTCAAATAGGTCCGGGTAAGGATCATTTTCAACTTCTTGAAAGCCAAATTCGTCACTAGACTTGGTGTCCCTCGTACAATACTAAAAGAAAACTACAAAAATTTAGGGTTTACTGAATTTTAGAAACTATATAATTAGTATGTAATCATGGCCAACCATCAATACCACTATTATATATTTTCTAAATGGTAGATAGATTCCTTCCCCAAGAACCCCAACAAATATATTCTTGAATATGGTATAAAAGTATAAATATTATTTTTTGAAACAGATCAAACATTATTTATGGATTAATAAACTGCAAACTACACTACCACACAAGAAACCCCATACACATTAGTATATGGTATAGATAAGGTCCGGAATATAGAAATTCAATTTCCATCACTCTTTGCTTTAATCTATGATAAATCACATACAATGGAGAAATAACATACATGAATGGATTAATTGGAGTAACTACAGTTGAAAAGATTCCAAACCTAGCATCATTTAGAAGTCTACCAAAATACGATTACCTAAGCCTTTAAGGAAAAAAATCACCTTAAAAAATTTTTAGAGGACAAATTGTGTTAGTAATCCGGACTCTGAGGATACTCAAAAAGAAACCTCCAATGTTGGAGCCATTCTAAGAGAGACCCTATTAAATACATGATGTATAGTCCAATAGAATTTATTCATTAATCTATATTTATGAGTAACTGACCACAACCCTAAAAATTCAGGTTTTGAGATGAAGTATTTCATCTAATCAAGAGACACAATCATACGGATCGCAGGACATTAAAATAGATGATAATTCTCCCAAATAGCATGAAATTTAACTAAATTGTACATCATTCATATGGAATGAATTTAAAATATATGGTACATCATCGAAATTGTGAGACATTAAACTATATGGTCCATCACAATAATCATTTTATGTTCAACTTCAGAGTAAAATATATTGATCTAATGATATTAATCGTCATGGTAAAACATCTAAACAGCAGAATGTTAAATTTCAAGGTACATCATCCTAATCACATGATGTTTAACTAAATGGTATGTCATCCTGGTCGCATGATAATAAATTCCATGGTAAATCATCATGAACAGATGATGTTTAACAATATGGTACATAATTATTATTTCACGATGTTAAACTATATACTACATCATACCAATAATATGATGTTAAACTACATAATCAGTCTATGCCACTTTACCTTAAAAATCATGATGGTTTTTCCTAGTTCATAAAAAATTAAATTACAAGACACCAATGTCCCTGTTGTATAATGTTAAACTGTTAAACACCAAAATTTTCTCACCCCTAAGTAAATAACTATCAGCATTAGTGACCTTCCCTAGCATATTCAAGAACTATGTGTGCCATTATTTTTTTCATCACAGAACACATAGTGATTCCTATACATCATTCATTATGACTAATATCAAATTTCTCTCCATTCATATGTTGATTTTCATAAAATCTATAGTCTTAAAGGCCTCCTTTCATGATGGGATTATGATTAATACTATTACCCAAAATCATCCTCCCCATAACCATAAGACACAATTGTTCTAATCTCATAGCTTTAAATTACACGTTACATCACGCATGTCATAGGAAAATAAATTACATGATACCAATGTCCCCATTGTATGATGTTAAATCACTTAAAACCAGAATGTTATCACCTGAGTGGACATCATATTCAATATATATCACAAAAAAATTCACTTTAATGAACTATTTTCATCTCTATTCATTCTCACATTGGATACGTAGTGACACCCAGATTTTATATCCTTGTCCAGCCACACCAACTGTAGAAAATTACCCCTCACTATATGTTGGTTAGACCCATTCAGGGATAATTCCTCATAAACTATGTGTTTCATTATTCACATTCTATGGGTTATGTATTTTCCCCTAGTCCTCGTGTTTTGGACCTAGACACTATATATATTAAATGATCATTCATCTGAATACGAACTAAATTAATGTAAGGGTCTCTTATGTTGTTCCTTTTGAAATTTCTATTTGAAACAAACCAACATCCCTCAACACATGAGTCATATCTGTATAGATAAGTTAATTTAGAACTATGAGTGTCTTGATTCCTATACACACAAGATATGTAGTGTCACCCGAATCACATGTCAGGGATCCATATTCAATAATAAAAAAGTACTTGGAAAAAATTCCCACCTCATTATATGGGTCACACCGAGGTAGGGAGTTCTTGTTCAGATATAGTTTTTATTTATTCTTGTCATCATAAGATATGTAGTGATGTCAGGATATCTAATTTTGGGTCCATCCACATCATTCCACCTCTTTCACATTAAGTTAATTTCATTCTTACCACATGAAATTAAACTATACAGAGTCCCAAAACTATCTGCGGCTTGATTATCACTATAATGAGATATATATCTATTGTGATGCTCAAAATTTTCATCATGTCCGAGCCACTATAAATTCAAAACATCCATATCATTCATTTTGATGCAGGTTTTTAGGAGGAAAAAAACTTTTTCCACCCAATGTTTCTAAAATTGTGCACAACTCATGTGGTCCTTTGAGATCTGGTAAGGTATTCCCCACACAACCAAAGAGTATCAATTCATATCATGGTTACTATGTCCCTATTTCACATTACCATAAAAGGTACACCATATGTCCATACTGGATGATATTATATGGTATGGTCTATGAAAGGTTGAGAACTATGTTGGGATTGATTCTTACTATCACATGACACATAATGACACTAAGGTCATTAATATGGGGTTCATCAGTAATATTTCATCTTCTTGTCGGGGAACCTATGTTCTTACCGCATGATGTTAAACTTCATTGAGAATATATTTACTACATGAAATTAATCTAAATTGTACCTGAAAAACTAAATGTGGCTTCATTATCATTTTGATGAGATACGTAGTGATTCCTATACATCATGTCCTAGTAACAATCATAGGTAATAGAAATTTGGTAACTATTTCCTACATGAAAAAAAAGATTCATGGATGAGATCTTATGTTAGGGTCCCTCATTCAAGGATCTATCAAGGACATCAAAATCACACCCCAACATATAAGTCATATCTATATGGGGAATTTGAAACAACATTGATAATCACTATATAAAAGTTTCTAATTTACCTAGAAGCATTCTTTTCACTTATCATGCTATGTCCCCTGAGCAATTTTAGATATTCACAATCATCAGCTGGCTATTATAAATAGAGGGCAAGTGTCTTAAGGACACAATTTCTTGACTAAAAATAATATCCCCTTTTTTTCTCTGGATATGTTTCACACACAAAATGAATATCATCCAAAGTAAAACACCCCCCCCCCCTAAGGGGGATTTCCCATCTCGGTAATCCCCAATAATGTTTTTTCCGCAAATCATTTCTCATGATCCAAGAATCCAAAGAATCATGGTTTTCACATTCTTTCCCCTATCATTTCTGAGTAATGTCAAAACAACCATGCCTAATGAGGCCCCAGTTATTCATTGTTTCCATGACATATGGTCCTAGATGAATGAACTAAAATTGAACGAAAACATGTAATATTAACCGTGTGATGTCAAACTGCGTGGATGATGTCCTAAGAGCATGACATGAAAACATCACAACATCTATGAACAATTTCTAGATTGATTATTATTATCCTAAGATATGTAGTGATTCCCAAAACAGTAATTCTATTTCCAGTCACAGGATAAATAATTCTCCCAATTTTCTTATGTATGGGTCAGACCTATGCAGGATGATTCTAGCTCACAAACTATGTACCAGTAGAGTCTCATTTTGATGGGATACATAGCGACACCCGGATCATATATATTTGTCCATTAATAAAAAAAATTCTCCCTCTCTCTCTGTCTCCTATATTTTATTTTGATATTCATTGTAGGGGTCTAATATGTGTATCACTTTAGTTTTGTGTTTGTATTCAAAATAAAATTCCCCTTCCCCAGGAATTAGTTTGATTGATTGGTTGGAAAACCATCTGATAATTATCTATGGATTGACTCCTACCAAGGATGGAAATTTAATGATGCATGGAACAGAAAACCTACGTCTAGACACAACAATGGTTAAAATTTTACCATCCTTGTGCATGGGGAATTCCTATATTGGGAACCATCCCAAAACTATGTATGGATGGATACATATTTTAATGAGATACATGGTGATACTCAAAACCTATATTTTTTCCCTATACATATAAAAAAGAAAATAAATCCTTATTCCTTTTGTATGGTCCATCCCTGCATAAGGGGAATAATTTTTACCCATTCCAAGTAAATTTTGACATGAAATACTTATTTTATGTTCAGGAAAAATTCCATTAAAAAAGTAAAAAAAATTGTTTGGTAGTTGTAAATCCTTATAAACCCCACTGGCCATTGAAAATTTAGGTTCAATGTTCTGGGGACAACATTTCCGACTACAGACCATATTTTTTAGTTGTCACTACATAATGCATCCATATAAAATCCCTCTCAACCAAAGGAAAATTTGTCCCCTATAGAGAATTTTCCTTTCATCACACATGATAATAACATTTTATTCCCATATCAACACTCAGATTTAGAATCCCCCAAATTATAGGTTACATTCATTCCCATTTATGTATGAGGATTTTGTAACATTATATGAAATATTACTATGAAAAAAAATTATTATCTCTTGGTCAAATATAAGTGACTAAAAATTTTGAACCTCAAATATCCTGGTTTTATGATGTTAAACATCATGTTTTATATCAAATATGGATACAAATAAATAGTATCACACTAAAACCCAACATTTCACAAGAAACTTTCTTGTAAGAGTTGTCTCTCATTAATTTCTTGTGCTGATATTGTTTTTCCCAATCATTTTCATATATTATAACCTTGAAATTTCACTATTATTATTTTTTAAAAGTCCAAATTTTCATAAATATCCTTTTTATAAGAAATAGGAGGGCCATTTTCATGACGAAACCATTGTTTGACTATGAAAAATATTCCCCATTTGGTTTTGAATAATTTTCCACACAAAATCCATGTCACCCATATGATAGTTTATGCTATGTTTAGGAATTTCCTACCTCTATATTCCTCAATAAAATCATGTAGGAAACTATTATTATAGTTACACGTCAGCCACTTTCCCCACATCCTATCTCAAATAAAAAAATAAAAAAACCATGTTATACAAATACCCCATTCAATACTGAAGAATATTATAATATTCTCAACCATTAAGCTCTATTGGGGTCCCCGACCCATAATTCATGGTTAAATTTGTTTGACCTAAAACATCAGTAGCATTAGTCCATCTTGAAAGACCATATAATTCTAATGAAAAAGGTACATGTTACTTCCAAGGTTGAAAAACAATAAATTTAACCTCGATAAAAGATGAGTATCATCTCTCTATACCTAATCCATTCGTGGTATAGGAATAAATTGAGAAATCAAATGAAAATTAAAAAGGAAAAAAAATTGTTAGGTTGAAACCCCACAAGGGGAAGCCTATGAAATAGTCAAGTTATTCCCACTAATCCAACAACACAGTTGACATGGGAAAAAATTAGTTTTGTAACATAAAATACAAAAAAAAAGTTTCTCCATGAAGCCATAGAAACAATCAAAACAATGTTCTTAATGTCCATAATCATTGAAAAAAAATAAAGCATTGGTTGATAGTTTCAACATTACTATCGTATATTATTATTGAAATTAATATCCAAAGATGAAGCCACAGAATCCATCTATGCGATTGATTTTCAAAACACGCTTTAAATTATGATTGATGGGCATTGTAAGATAATATAAAATATATTCAACAAAAGAAAAAAATTCTATTTATTTATTGACTAAAAATAGAGGGGAATCATCATTATAGAGTCTCTTTCGGAATCTAATATAAAAGATAAGAATGTGAAATATAATAGGGAAAATATAAATAGTGATGCTTATCTTTATTTAGTCAAACAATTGAATATTTCCTGACATGATCCATCAATTGTTCATTTTAATTGGTTCTTTTTGACTTCTGTTTCATTTATTGGGCGCATCAACTTAATTATTTCCTTGGTATCTCACCCCTTCTCAGTTGTAGATTCAAAACATTAATTACATAAAGATATTTATTCCATTAACCTAGCTATGTGGACTTAACATTCAATAGATCCACCATATATATGACCACTTGATCAAAATATTGTGCCTCTTTAGTAACCAGGTATTGTAGCTCAGTGGTAGTAACCTTTATGGATTCCACATGATGATTGGAAACATTAAAATAAATATGTTAAAATCCAAAATATTTTGAGTCTTATTGAGAAATAAGGATCTAAGGGATATGGATATTCACATGCCAATAATCAACCCCACCTGATCCTAAACCATGGAAAAGACGGTGAGTGTATTATGTCATGCTAGAAATTTATCATTGGGCCATCTATGAGGATAGTAAAAAATTTGGTTTCATTCCCTTTTTCACACAACCTGGTGTTCAATATCATCACTATTATCTTGACCACACTCACACAAAGATATGGTAATGTAATCCATAATTTTAGTTATATAATATAGAATTCTGTTATAAAAAGAAAACAAAGTGGAAAAAGATTTCATTTCTTTACATGTTCAATCATAGGAACCATTTTGTTAGACCCCACATCAATTAAAAGAGTTCCCATTGTTTTTCTACTGGGTCCTACTCTAGTAGGGATTCTGAAATAACCAATTAAAAAACAATATTTAGAACACCTTTGGTAAAGGGTGATATAGAGTATAGGGCTCCATTGATGAATTTTAAGCTTTTTTAAGCATGGTGTTTTAGCATTGAAACTGAAATAGATGGTTCGTGAGACACCAATTTAAATGAGGAAAGCAGTTTATTCAACTGTTGGATTTCCTTGACCAATATCATATCAGGATAGTATTCCATCAACATCTTAGACTAACATCATTATGTAAATTTCCTCACAATGAAAAAAAAATCACATGTCATAATCTCCATACATCATCTTCATTCACATGTGGAGAAGGATAACATATTGAGACTGCTTAATCTGGGGAAGTGGAAGAGAGTAAGCCTATTGTATACACATAAATTATCAAACAAATATATAAGGATTATATTGTTTTTAGACTGTTACTTCATCTACCTATGTATCCATAATTCCTTATTAGAAAGAGATGACATAAGTGTGTTCATAAAAAAGTCCCTTTACCATTATCAACTGCCATTCTCAAAGGTATACAGTAAGGGATGAAACTAATTTTGGAAGCATCACATAACATCTCAATAGATCCATCGAGGTGTATGGTTTTCAATTTAATGGTAGTAATATTGTGCAATTCATGGAAAAGTTGGAAAGATAAATCGTTTTGGTATGCTAAAATTTGTAGCATCGACAATGTTTTGCCACCCACACATAATGAAATTGGAATTGCATGTTAGGATGATGTGGAGACCTAAATTATTCCATATATCCCAATAATTTGTAAGTACAATAGTGGGTTAGAACATGTAAATCTATGTGTTGTCCCTCTACTAGTTTGGACCCCATAAAATGAGTATAGACTCTGTCCTCAGGATAGGAATCATTGGATGGGAAGAGCCATCCACTCATGAACATGATAAAAAGGAAAACCATTCCAATGTATGGAGATAGGTCTTTAAGGTTTATCTTTCTCCACATAGTATGTTGGCCTACCACAATGGTGGCCTAGTACGAATCCTAAATACCTCATGATAGTTTGGTCAGGTGATTCTTTTTAAGTAGAACCTTCTACATCATACCACTATCTGTAATTAAATGATTTATCCAGTCATATAATAGAAAGAGTGGGTGAGTATTAATAGAATGAATAAGGTCCACCTCTACCGCACTCAATAAATCTATGGAAAATTGAGGGAAATTTTTTACTTCCCACAGATTATTGGCTATACTGAGAAACTCATCATATATATTATTGATAATTTGGTTTCCCTCTAATTAGAATATATCCCATAAAGTGATCGTGACATAACCATGTGAGATGTGGAATGTATTGGTTCTCGAAAAAAATTATATGTAAAATGTTTTTAATTTTTTGGTTAATGAGTAAATTAAAAATGGGGAAACCCATGTTTCCGGATATAAGCTGAAATCCTGTAGTTTTCTATAAATTTCAGGCAATTCTGGTGCCCTTAAAATTCATAATCTTATTTTTTGAGAAATCTATCCAGAATATATGTCCCTCTATAGAGGTTTCCTCATGAGAGGTTAAAAATGGATGGGTAATATTTAATGGAGTATTAAAATTATATTTCATGGTTATGTTGATTTACTTGAGTCCACATTGAACCATTGAGAACAAAAACATTATATTCACCTAGCATGGAAATAATCTCCCCTATAGTAGAGATCTTCAATTAAGTAAGATCATGTAATTTCTCAAAACAAATTGATCTGTGTTTTTTATCAACTTAATGAAGGGGAGAAATTTCATGATGTTTGATTTTTTAAATTAGTAGTCGGCTGGAGAATGGGTAATTCAGAAGTTCTAGTGAATTTTGGTTATTTAAAATACCCTCTTGAGTAATGATGTGATACCAAATATTATCTTCAACATTATAATCCTTGAAAGTTCATCTCTTAATCATGTGCATTGATATGGAATATAGAGACATTTTTCCCATATAATGGATCATCCAAAATATATGAGATTAATAAGGTAATAAATAAAAACAAATCATTGAGAAATTAGAAAAATGTATTCCACTTAGCTTGTGAACTATAATTTTGAGATGCACTAGAATGTGATGTGCTTTCCCACGATCCATTATTTACATGAGATGGTCCTTCTATGATGCTTTTGGCCAATATAAGGTAGATTGATATTTTTATTCAAAGGTGATGAGGGTCATTTCCTTGAAGGGAAGTCCACAATGGAGACACACTACATGGAAGCATCCAATGATCAATAATTTTCAAAGGGCTCAACATCAATAAGAAATTAGTAATGGATAAATAAGATGTGTACTCTATTTATATGTGCGGTCCCCTCTTTTAGGTAAACGTGCATACTATAAACCATTTTAGAAAATGAATTATTTCTACATTAGAATAACCTCTTATTCATCTATATTAGAACCCATTATGAATGTTGTATTATTTTGGGTCGTAAAAATTCTACATACCAGATGAAGATAATTAAGAAACAAGAAAATATGATGAAATAATACAAAAAAATAATTTGAAGAAATTTTTTTGAGGGGAATAGACTATTGTTGAAGGTTAAGGTCCACATAGTAAAAAATATTATTTAAACCAACAATCCATATGGTATTCCACCACATTGCGAATCCCCATGAGATAAACATTATTTTTCTCTTGAGATGGTACTTTCAGTGCCTCCGATGAAACCAAGTTGTTTTGGGGAGAAATAGACATTTCTTCCCCTATAAGGGACATTCCTCCATCAATGAATTTTTTTTCAGGAGAAGATGGTACCATTGATTCAATCAAATTAAAATAATTCATTCACTCGGTCGAATGGTGATTTCCATCCACACGAATGAAAACACTCCCCCCTCCCCCAAGAAAGAGTTTCTTTATCGGGAATTCCTCGTTGGGATCTCACAAATGAAGCACCATAAATAACCATGGATGAACCACCATGGTTTTTTCTATTACCTCCATTATTCAATAAAATTCTCAATGAGGGAATCGATAATGATGAAGAAATAAGTGGGAGATGAGGGTGTAACTTATCCTTGGGTAGAAAAACAAACTATCTGGGAATAACCAAGCCTTTGATAGAAACACACTATTATTGAAGATCCCAGGACTGTGTAGAAATGTTCTATATGAATGATACCCTCACCAGTGTAGAAACATGCTAGACAAAGTGAACCACATACCACATAAGAACACGCTACATGGAATGGGAAAATTTGGGGTGTTATTTTCTCCACTATCATGACCTATCCTTCGGGCCCGTGCCGTGACTACCCCAAACCCGCCTTCCATAGGAAAGGGGTTGGAGACTAGCAATAACGGCGTAAATCCCAAAAACTGGGAAAGCATTGCCTTTATAAAAGTAAACAAAATATCACAGAGTACAAGCGAAGTAAAACAATAAGTACAAAGAGATGTGATGAAAGGTAAATGGGCCATAATACATACCTAAATGATAGTACAACAACTGAATAAATTACAACAAAAAAATACAACATCTGGAAGAACGGAAGCGACTCCTCGGTTGTCCTCCTCAGATCCTACCTGAAGGGTAGGTACAGATGGCGCAACTCCTGGATCGTCCACCACAGATCCTACCAGAAGGGTAGGTACAGATAGCCTCCACAACGCTCTCGCCCGTCAACCTCCTCCGTGTGTCATCTCGTCGCGAAGTCCACCTCCGGATACTGACTCGTCGTGTGGTCCACCTCCAGGTATTGTGCAGTCCTCGAACAGTCGGCATCCGTCAGCACTGTCCGTCGTTTGAAACCAACAAAACAAGGTGCAGGCATATCCTGTGTAGGGGTGAGTATAACGATACTAAGTAGGGATCCTGAGACCCTCAAGGTCTCACTAAAACCAACATGGATAACCACAATGAATATCTCAACAGATAACCTCTACTTAGGTATAGGCCTATGCATATACCTAAGTTATCAAGCAACCAATCTCAATCATGAGGGAAACACCAAGATCATGAAATCAACAAAAAACCACCACCCAGGTATATGCCCATACATATACTTAAGTTATCAAGTGACCCATCTCAATCAAGAGGTAAACACAATGGTCATAGACTCAGCTCAAACCAAGATTTTCATTATCGAAACCATAACTGCTGAAGAGCTCCGTCTCTGGAGTGTACAGTGGTCCTGTCACGACTCCAAGGTACTACTCACTAACCAAATACTACTGACGTACTCCTCATGTCGAGTACCGCGGGTCAGCCACCCAAACACAGTAGTGCTTCCCGTCAGGGTATTCCACCCAAACTCAGTAGTGCACACCCCCTTGTAGCTTGCAAAGGTACTCTCCAGACGAGTACCGTGGGTCTGCACTGTCACACAGGTAGTGATCCTTCCGTCATGGGTCTGCACCCAAACAAAGTAGTGAACCGTCCACTGGTCTAGTCGACTCACTCCAAGTCGAGTCGGTCAAGCAGTCGTCAAGTCTCAATCGGCTACAAGGTATCCGTACTCTGCACGCTCGTCTTTGGGAGGGTCCGCTCAATGTGCTACAGGTTGATACTCCAAGTATCTAAAATTCCCACGAAGAAGTATCTCAAAGGACCGCCTCATCATAGGGGTCTCAACGCAACAGTCATCACGTCAATCGGACGCCCGATCTGAGAGTTATTATCCTTTTTCGTTCTAGGGGCCCGGTTGGTTTCGTGAGCGAACCAACCCGAACGCACTCCGACGGCATCCAAACCTCGAGTGGAGTAAGACAAAAGATCCTTCTCACTTAGAGTAATCCGTCAAAGTCTACGACACATCAATCGGACGTCCGGAGCTCAAGATATAAGCGTTTTCGCTCCGAGGGCCTGGTTGGTTTCGTATCCGAACCAACCCGGCCGAACCCAAAGTGTTCCGAAACATTGAGTGCGATATACCGAAACGACCATATCGATCCGAGGATCGCATCGCCGCTGATGGTGCGTATATCGGAGGTCTACAGCTCATGATATGGGCGAAAGACTATGAGGGGTCCGAAAATGGGGGTTTTAGGCCCGGACAGACCTAGCCCGAGACCCCCTTGGTTGGCCCAAACCGGGTTGACCTGACCCGGGTGCAGGTCCGACCAGGACGGCACGGTCCAGACCAGCTGGGCGCGGCCTGACCTGGTCTGCCCAAGCCGGCCCGGCTCGGCCGGGTGTTCGGCTGAACGGTCGAACTGTGCAGGGGGCGCTGCACCCGTGTGAAGAGCCGCGGCCCCGCGGTTGGGGTCGCCCGTGCCAGCGGACGCGGCAGCCGGCCGCGTCCCGCCGCTCCCATCCGGTCCCGCACGGTCGCGGGACCGCGCTCCGCCGCACCGGCGTGGTGCGCCGGCAGGGGCTTCCACGGACCACCGGACGCGCTCCGGTGGTCCGATTCACCTACGGTCTTTTCCAGGGGTCACCCCAAGATCCGACCTTCGCTGCAAAGATCAAACAACGCCCGTGCGGCTTCGTTTGTCATCGCCCATCAATCCGCTCATCAATTAACAAAACACGTCATCTTCGTGGTTCTCCGGCGCGACGCGATGGCGCCGCGCCCCTTCGTCGTGGCCCGACTCCGTCCGCGGATGTCTTCAGGTTTCTCCGACACGGCGTGACGGCGGCGGGTCCTTGTTCATTTTCACAACACGGCGGGATGGCGCCGCGCATTCCTTGCTGCACATTTCCGCGCGGTGCGACGGCACCGCGCCATCCTCGTTTCAATCCACAAAAGAAACCCACATGGATAAAGAGATGGTTCGGCCGTGTTTGTGCGGTCCGGCCCCCTCTCGTTAATTGATAACAAAAGGTCATATTTCACGAAGATCGTCATGGTAATAATCACGAAGAAATTAAATAATAATCCTCAACATCAATCCGCATGAACGAATGATCCGCGGATCAACCTGGAATTGGATGGTCGGCGCTTGTCGTTCTTTTCTCAAAAGATAAGAGAACACCAAAATAAAATTCCCTTACCTTGATAATTGATTTCGCACGTCGGGCGTCCCGGAAAAAGTCTTCGTGAGGAATAAATTTGTAGGCGACGTCGGAGTCCGTCTGATGCGGTATCTCCTCACCTGTCGCGGAGAAGGGAAAATATGGCACGTCGATTGTTCTTCACAGAACCGGTGTTCTTCGTCGAAGAAGATGTCGTTCTTCGTCGATAAGGATGTCCTCTTCTTCTTCACAATAATTCTCTCCCAATATTCCTTAGGACAACGAAAGCCCTACCAAAATAAAATAATAAGCTACCCTTGTTATTTTATTAACACAAGCCATTTCATAATTCCAAACTCAAAACACTTAATTAATTAATTGAGTAGGTTCAATTAATTAATTTGTGTTTGTTGGCAAGAGATAAGAGGGGGAGATAGAATGTCCTCTTAAATGTTGGGAGAGTTAAAGAGGGGTTTATTAAAGAGTTACAAATTAATGAGGGGGGGAAAGGTTATGAGAATTATGGGATGTTGTAAGGTTGGGGATCATATGGGCCCCACCTCACTATTATCCTCACATGGGCAGTTAGGTGCCCCACCCTAACTCCCCCATGTAGGATATAGCCACTTCGATACAAAAAATAAAATTGTTCCGCAATTTTATTCACTTCATATATAACCCACAAATTTTAAATTCTCCTCCCGAGCAAACTCAACTGCGGTAAAGGTCTCCATAAGCAATTACCAGCGTTGCGACTTCATCGGTGCCCTTGGATTTCAATTCTGAGAACCGGTTCAAAAGATAGAAAAACCGGCTCGTTGGTTCACTGAACGTACCCGAGCTAAATTTCATAAAATGATTCCGGGCACACCGGGCCTCGGAATCAGGCGCCGTCAGAAACTGAGTTCTTGTAAAACTCCAAAAAAAAATTCAAAAACAAAATTCCTTGAAATTTCCGGGTCATTACATTACTCCCACCTCAGGGCTTTACGTCCCCGTAAAGATTCAAAACAAACTAGGGTCACAAAAGCAGTATTGAGAACGCACCTGAGCCTTCCGCTCCCATGTGCTTACATGGAGATTCCGTACTGCCATAGAAAGCGCACCCTAGGAATCGAACATCCTTGTAGGATATGCCCATGTCGATCCTCAATCCCTACTGGAACCTTCGTCGAAGTAACCCCATCTCCATCGTCCTGCTCTTCATGGTTGATGATATGCGAAGGTTCGAGCACGTATCTCCTCAGTTGAGATACCTAGAAAACGTCAGGCACCTGGTGCAACTGAGGTGGATGGGTCAAGCGGTAAATCACCTTGCCTACCCAGCTGAGGACCTAGAAAGGTCCGTTGAACCTCAGAGATAACTTTCTTCCCTGGCCACAACTCCATAAACCTCATCGAGGTGAGACCCGTACAAGGACATGATCATCGTCCTCGAAATCTAGAGGTCTCCAATTCATGTTAGAACTGAAACTCAAACGACTGCTGCCACGAGGGTATGGTTGACTGACTCAAGAGTGATCGGTTGCACCCTCCTGTGAAAGAGTTTATCCTTTGCTGCCTGGGGTTCCCTTTTTTCCGACCAAGGAAAACCAATCCCGATGTCTGCCTTAAACCGTCTATTTGAGTATGAACAGTTATTTCCCATTCCATACTCAAAATAACATCGTAAGGCCTCGATGCTTCCACCAAGAGATTCCAACCAAAACTCTCGCCTCGAGGGTCTGACCACACCGTCGGCTTAAGTGTGATTATCGAGTCTCCTCCCAATGTATCTCCAGACGCAAGGTTCTAGTCCATGGCTTCCGGAAACTCTAGGTCTGGAATAAGATTTGCGAAAGCAAGGAATGGTTCATATCGATGTATGTTACTACATCATATAGTAGTGAACACAGACTGTCCCTTGAATTATTTTTAGAGCCATTGGGTCACACTCCTTGACAGCATACATCCGCACTCTTCCTCCACCCTCCAGCTCCCTGAGCCTAGCAGGGATAACTAAGGAGGGTGGTTATAGCATGTTAAGATGTACACCACCTCATGCTTCTCTCCTAGTTCTGCCTCGACGCCTGCTGCTCCGCAGACTCATCTCTCTTAAAAGATTCATGTTCTTTAAACATTTAACACGCTCGAGTCTCTAATACTGGAGCCAGTTTCCTATTTCTTACTGCACTGTGCAGTCTTCATCCACTCGATCTGTACCTTCTTTGCATATGATCTGAAGAAGCTGCTAAAATTTCTCCTTTGACGAAAAGGGAAACTCGGTCTCATCCCCTGGATGAACCACGCCCATTGCCTAATACAGTCAATCCTGAAATGAATGATGCATTCACGCCATGGATGACGTCGTAAGGCCTCGAAGTAACAACTAAGAGATCAAAATGTCACTCTCGCCTCCAAGGGTCGAGTCACACTGTCGGCATCAGTGTGAGGTCACTGGGTCTCCTCCAGTAGAAATCTAGAAAGTGAGGGTCAAGTCAATAGTTTTAACCGGGACCACTCAGTATCAACCAAACAAAAGGACAGGAAAGTAAACAAAGATAAGTGTCTTTTTATTATTGCAGCTCATAGTACAAAGACACAAATACAACAGAAACATGGAACTAGAAATACAAGGGATGTATCCACTAGTTCCGCTCCTATATACCTCCTCTCGAAGCTCTACTGCCTTGTCCACTGCTCGGCTGTTGCTCAAGCACCTGCCACTGCTTCTACCTCGATGGATCCTCCAAAGCCTGTGGAACAACTGTATGAGGAGTCGGACAGTCACGTGCAAGGTGACCCTTTCCACCGCATGAGTAACAGTGTCTGTTTCTGGCACTCCTAGCTCTGTCCCCACCCCGGGTGCCCCACACCACCGATCCTAAATCCCGAGATCTCCCAACTGCTGGTTTGGTCCCCCTGGACCTTTGAATCATCTATCCACTGCCCAAAGATGACACGACTACTGATCGAATGACATGCGGAAAATGAAGCAGCTCCTGAACACGCTCGGGGTGTAGAGCTACTGGCACAAACTCCACCCTGAATAAGGTGTCGAAGTCTTCCCATGTGAAGTTCATCCCATCGCAAAACTGGAACAAGTGTATCCACCACCTGCCTGCTGCTTCCTGAAGAAGGATGGCAGCAAAGATCACCATGAAGTCTGCAGGCATCCCCACTAGCTTGAAGTCTCTCACCACATCCTCCAGCCAAACCTCAGCCACTTGCGGGTCCGTCTCTCCCCGGATCCTGGGTGGCCTCTGGCGCTGGAACTCGTGAGGCGCACTAATGTGGTGTGCATCGCCTACTACTGGGGATGGTGGCATCGGTGGCCCAACGTATAGTAGTACCACTGGTGCCTCAACTACAAGAGGGCCCTGTACCGAAGCCTCGTCACTCGACAGGCTGTCAGTATGGACATCCCTTTGGGCTCTAACTGGTCTTCCGAGAAAAGGAATTCTGAAAGAAACAACATGACACTATAAAATTATTATACCTAGTGAGATGACCTGGTTTGAGCTGATATTTAAATAAAACTTCTGGAAACACACATGCAATCAGTGTTTTTGTGCACACAGTCGGAATTCAGTTGTCAGGATCCTGGTATATGGATACATCGGCTGCCTGCACCAACACTAGACTCCCTGAACTGAAGACCACACTCGGTACCCTGAACACTATTCCTTCACAGAAAGAAAATATCAGAGTTATATGTTCTTCGTTAGAACCGACTTCTCTGATACCAATTTTTCACGACCCATCCTCGGGGCCCTTGTCGTGACTACACCAAGCCCGCCTTCCATAGGACAGGGGCTGGAGACTAGCACCAAAGGCGTAAATCCCGATAACTGGGAAGGCATTGCCTTTATAAAAGTAAACAAAACATCACAGAGTAGAAGTGGAAGTTAAACACTAAGTACAAAGAGAAGTGCTGAAAGGTAAATGGGCCAGAATACAAACCCAAATGAAAGTGCAACTACAACATAATAAAGTAAAATAGAAAAAGACAACATCTGGAAGAACGGAAGCAACTCCTGGGTCGTTCTCCTCGGATCCTACCTGAATGGTAGGTACAGATAGCCTCCATAACTCTCTCACCCGTCAACCTCCTTCGTGTGTCGTCTTGTCGCGATGTCCACCTCCGGATACTGACTCGTCATGTGGTCCACCTCCGGGTACCATCCAGTCCTCAAACACTCGGCCACCGTCAGCACTGTCCTTTGTCTGCAACCAACACAACAAGGTGAGGGAATATCCCATGAAGGGGTGAGTATAACGATACTCAGTAGGGACCCCGAGACCCTCAAGGTCTCACTAAAACCAACATGGACTACCACAAATAATATCTCAATAGATAACCTCTAGTTAGGTATAGGCCCATGTATATACCTATGTTATCAAGTAACCCATCTCAATCATTATGGAAACACCAAGATCATGAAATCAACGGAAAACCACCACCCAGGTATATGCCCATACATATACCTATGTTATCATGTGACCCATCTAAATCAAGAGGTAAACTCAATGGTCATAGACTCAGCTCAAACCAGGATTTTCATTATCGAAATCGTCACTGCGAAAGTGCTTTGTCTCTGGAGTGTACAGTGGTCCTGTCACGACTCTGAGGTACTTCTCACTAAACTTAGACTACTGAGGTAATCCTCCTGTCGAGTACCGCGGGTCATCCACCCAAACATAGTAGTGCTTCCCGCAGGGGTATGCCACCCAAACTCAGTAGTGCACACCCCCTAGTAGCCTACAGAGGTACTCTCTGGATGAGTACCGCGGGTCTCCACTGTCACACCGGTAGTGCTCCGTCCACCATGGGTCTGCACCCAAACAAAGTAGTGCTCTGTCCACTGGGCTAGTCGACTCACTCCATGTTGAGTCGGTCAAACAGTCGTCATGTCTCAGTCGGCTACACGATCTCCGTACTCCACACCCTCGTCTTTGGGAGGGTCTGCTCCACGAGCTACAGGTCGATACTCCAACTATCTCAAAGTCCCACGAAGAAGTATCTCAAAGGACCGCCTCGTCATAGGGGTCTCAACGCAATAGACGACACGTCAATCAGACGCGCAGTCTAAGAGTTATTAGCCTTTTTCGTTCTAGGGGCCCGATTGGTTTTGTGAGCGAACCAACCCGACCGCACTCCGACGACATCCAAACCATGAGCGGAGTTAGCCAAAAGATCCGTCTCACTTAGATTAATCCATCAAAGTCTACAGTACGTCAATCGGATGTCCGGAGCTCACGATATAAGTATTTCCGCTCCGATGGCCCGGTTGGTTTCATTTCCGAACCAACCTGGCTGAACCCAAAGTGTTCCAAAACGTTGAGTGCGATATACCGAAACGACCGTCACGGTGCAAGGATCACATCACCACTGACGGTGCATCGATCAGAGGTCTACATCTCATGATATGTGCGAAAGAACGTGAGGGGTCCGAAAACGGGGGTTTCGGGCCCAGACCGACCCGACCCGACCGGCGCGGTCCGGCCCAGCTGGGCGCGGCCCAGCTTGGCCGGGGGTTCGGCCGAACGACTGAACCGTGCGGGGGGCGCTACCCCCACGTGAAGAGCCACGACCCCGCGGTTGGGGTCGCCCGTTCCAGCGGACGCGATAGCCAGCCGCGTCCCACTGCTCCCATCCGGTCTCGTGCGGTCGCGGGACCGCGCTCCACCGCCGTGGCTTCAGCCGTAATGGATTCTTCCGATGGCACTCTGGACGCAATATCCCCCGATCGCCGGCGCCGCCGCACCGGCGGGCGTGCCGGCAGGGGCTTCCCCGGACCACCGGACGCGCTCTGGTGGTCCGATTCGCCTTCGGTCTTCGCCAGGGGTCACCCCGGGATCCGACCATCTCTGCAAAGATCCCACAACACCCGTGCGGCTTCGTTTGTCGTCGCCCGTCAATCCTCTAGTCAATTAACAAAACACGTCATCTTCGTGGTTCTCCGGCACGGTGGCGGCGCATCCTTGTTCGTT
This sequence comes from Viscum album, assembly GCA_963277665.1. Taxonomy (NCBI): domain Eukaryota; kingdom Viridiplantae; phylum Streptophyta; class Magnoliopsida; order Santalales; family Viscaceae; genus Viscum; species Viscum album. The sequence goes on from OY728161.1 coordinate 332,151,270, forward strand.
TTCATGACGCGGAGCGATGACGTCGCGCATTCCTGGACCCACATTTCCGCGCGGTGCGACGGCACCGCGCCATCCCCATTTCAATCCACAAAAGAAACCCACATGGATAAGGAGGAGGGTCGGCCGTGTTTGTGCGGTTCGGCCCCCTCTCGTTAATTGATAGAAAATGGTCATATTTCACGAAGATCATCAAGTTAATAATCACGAACAAATTAAATAATAATCCTCAACATCAATCCGCATGAACGAACGTTCTGCGGATCAACCTGGAATTGGTTGGTCCGCACTTGTCGTTATTTTCTCAATAGATAATTGAACACCAAAATAAAATTACCCTACATTGATAATTGATGTCGCACGTCGGGCGTCGCGGAAAACAGCGTCATGAGGAAAGAATTCGTAGGCGACGTCGGAGTACGTCTGATGCGGCGTCTCCTCACTTGTCGCGGAGAAGAGAAAAGATGGCACGTCGATCGTTCTTCGCGGAACCGGCGTTCTTCGTCGAAGAACATTTCGTTCTTCATTGAGATGGAAGTCCTCTTCTTCTTCACATGAATTCTCTCCCAATCTTCCTTAGCACAACGAAATCCCTCCCAAAATAAAATAATAAGCTACCCTCATTATTTTATTAACACAAGCCATTTCAAAATTCAAATCTCAAAACACTTAATTAATTAATTGAGTAGGTTCAATTAATTAATTTGTGTATGTTGGAAAGAGTTAAGAGAGGGAGGGAGATTGTCCTCTTAAAATTTGGGAGAGTTAAAGAGGGGTTTCTTTGAGAGTTACAATTTAATGAGGGGGGGAAAGGTTATGAGAGTTATGGGAAGTTGTAAGGTTGGGGCTCGTGTGGGTCCCACCTCACTATTATCCTCACATGGGTAGTTAGGTGCCCCACCCCAACTCCCCCATGTAGGATATAGCCACTTAGATACAAAAAATAAAATTGTTCCACAATTTTATTCACTTCATATATAACCCACAAATTTTAACATCTCCTCCCGAGCAAACGCAACTGTGGTAAAGGTCTCCTTAAGCAATTACCGGCGTTGCGAGTTCATCGATGCTTTTATATTTCAATTCCGAGCACCAGTTCAGAAGATAGAAAAACCCCCTCGTTGGTTCACTGAACGTACCTAAGCTAAATTTCGGAAAATGATTCCGGGCACACCGGTCCTTGGAATCAGGCGCCGTCAGAAACTGCGTTCTTGTAAAATTTAAAAAAAATTAAAAAAAAAAATTCTTTGAAAATTCCGGGTCTTTACATCCACCTCCTATCCATTCCATATGTCACATAATCGAGGCCCACATTTACCTCTCAATGAACTAGTATAATGAAATCATGTCAAGGCCTCTTGCAATGGTACTTGGCATGTATGATCAGATTTTCAAGAACATTTGTATTAAAATCATGTCTACATAGTTACGTCAAGTTGATTCATGTTGGAAACCTCTGTGACATGGAAAATTATTATAATTCCTTGACATCTATATTCCCATGGAAATGATGATCCAACCATAGAATTACCAAGTTATTTTTGGTTATCACAAGAACCTCCTTGTCAAAGGGATTGAGGGGAATCACTTTACTTTCCCTTTGATGAGGGCTAGTACTGGACACTCTTCTCCACCATAAGAACTGACAGGGAATCCCTCCTGGGGTAACCACCAAGTCTTTATTCTAAGACGAGGGACTCTTTATCCTATTCACTTCATTGGGATACCAAAACATGTCCGGATATTGGCAATTCAATCGTTTTTCTCTCTCCCTTTATGGCCAAGAAGTTTATTACTACTGTAAAATGTGGATTGTGTTATCATCAAATCTACTAATTTATTTTTCTTCTCATACCGAGCACGATGCACATGGGCTTAAGGGTTAGTGGATATCATGGAATCTGTATACTCCAAAACCTAAAATGGGAATAATTATAAGTGTAATCCCTAATTAATATTTATAAAACACCCTGAGTGAAGACTTGACTCATGATTATAAAAAATGGACCGCTTATATGTTGTAATCCCCAACCACAGGGGACTAATATATTGTGTAATCCCCGAAAACATTCTTAAACAATTAATTAGATTTACTGAAAATGATATAGCGTCCTATGGTACTCCTATTAGGTATAATCTCAAACACATACCACCTACATATGATTAAATTCAAAACTATCTAAGACACATATGAATCCCCGCTAAGGTCTCAAACAAAAACCCAAATTCAATCTAATGTTCTTAGGGACACATTCATAGTAGGTTCATATCCACTAGGGAGAACACATATTTTACATATCCTTAAATACACCTTCTCATATTTCCCAAGAAAAACATTTACTTGGATATTTTCTTCAGGATTTATTTATCATAATACATTAAACAACATAGTTTGGCCATCATCACATTTCCTTAAAAGGTGAGGTGTCCTAGTAAGTGGAATTGAAATATGTGGGTTCTAATTCCTACCATAAGGAAATTTTGGAATCCCATATTATGGGTTCAATCCTAAAATCCAAACAACATCCATTTCCCGGGATGACAGTGAACTTCAGAGTGCATCATGGAATGGTTTAAAACACACATTATCAAAATGAATGACTAATGAATCTTTAATAAATCTATAAAGGGTACCATTGATTGAAAACCTGAAATGCATTCATATATCCCTATCAAAAAAGAACATCAAATAGAAACTGATGATTCTACACCCATGAATAGTCATAATTAACTTTTACCTTTGGGTGATATATTGTATACATACTTGGGAATGAAAAAAGGATTCACTAACATGTCTTTAATCTATAAGAGGGTCCTATAATATGACTTACTCCCCAAAAGTGTTTGATGGGACCAACTTCTCATCCTCTCAAACAATTATTGTTCTTAAGTGTCATTTTACAATTTCCCTAGAGAACATCTACCTTTGGATACTATTTCCATGAGTTTTAATGGATATGAGATCCATTAGGTGCTTTTGGCTCTACGGACAAAACCCATTAAAGACCGTTCAAAAGTTGTAAACCAAACCTAAATGATTTTTAAAAACTCAACCACCTGTAATAAATCATTATGATATTTTATTAAGACACAAATAATTTTTAATTAAAATATTTGAAGGAAAATATCTATTAGGTTTATAACTTATGGTGCCCATATCATGAGCTAATTACCCCATCAATGTCATCAAGAAATTCATCATTATCTGTTGTTTCATTTAGATTTCTTACAGTTTTATAATGGATTCTTCATGGTTATCTAGTATATTTTAGTGGGTTGAGTATACTATAAATTTCATGCAAGTTTAACATTTTATTTATCCATGAATTATCAAATTTTAGAATTACATGACAATTGTTATAATTTTTTCCCATGATTAGGCTATATAATTTTTTTGGTTTGATTATTCCATACTTTTTTTAATATTGGTTGTGCTGATATGATCATTGATGGTTTCATTGAAATTGTATTATTTATAAAAAGATCATTATAATTTTATAAATGACATTTAATTTGAGTATACTAGTCATTAATTTGGTTTTTAGAAGAAGATATTTCATCGTTTATATGAAATTGAAATGTGGTTTTTCATTTGGGAGAAGTTTGAAAAATAATGGATAGTATAATTAACCTCCCTGTGGTGGTTTAATTGATAATATGAATGAATGTAATATTTTTTATAAGTATTATTGGGGTTTTATTATGTAGATTTAACATAAATAATTTTTATCATTTCAAAATATTGAGAACTCAGGGTTATGTGTCCATTTAATTTCCTAGAAAAAATAGTATTACATATTCTAGGGTACCTCATATAGTAGAATCTATCATTGTCTTAATATTTTTGATATGATAACAATGAAAATATTAAATACAAAATTGTACAACTATTATATCTTAAGGGAAAAAGAAAGTATTTTTTTAAATATTTCAAGATATTCATCTGATGTTTATCCTTGGGTTTTCAAAATCCCACATATTATATTCCAAATATAGTAGTTCTATAAACATGAATACTATTTCATGAAAGTACTACATAAATTCATTTATTTCTTGAATTAATATATAGTGTGAATTGAAGAACCATTTATTAGAAACACCTTAAAAAATAAAAACCTCTCAATTTCAATTTATTACCACATATTACTTCTTGTTTATGCCGACACTAATGTAACTAAGAACTTACAGAAATAGATATGAATCATCACCCTCCATCCCATTTAATTTTGGATTTTAGTGTGACAAATCATAATTTAATTCCACATCCATCAAATATTTGAGTGTATTTAATGGGTTTTTTATTTTCTTCAAACCAAGATAAAAATTCTATAACGTTTCTATCATAATCTATGATTTCTTTATGTAAATAGAGGTTTATTATTTATGTTTTAGCTATAGATACACAACTATTTAATGAGGAATTTATACAAACTATTACCCAATAATGATAAGAATATTCAATTTCAGGGTATAATGGTAACGAATAAAGAATTTCGATCTTTTTAAATACAAAAATATAATTATTTAAATAAATAAAACATGTTAGAAATGATACCGTTTGAAATATGAGGTTTATTCAATGATTTACCAACACATGTAATATAAGATCTGTTAATATAGACATAAACAATACATTTTTAGCTTGGTACTTACCAACATGAACCAATTTCATCCCTTATAAACATATAACATCAAACTGAAATATAATATTATTTAAAAACCCAATGACCTTTTTGGTTTTTAGTTTTCTAGAATTTAAAAAAACTATAATATATCATTTTTTAAACATAAAAAACCAGTTCAAAAAAACTTACATCATCTACCATAATGTTCATCACATTTAAAAACGTTCATAGGTGGAAAATTCAATAAAACTTTGATTGCATAATGGGGAAATTGAAAACATAAGATGTGAGATCTTAAAAAATTAATAAGTAAATATCTACTATTCAAGACATCTTATAATTAATAAACCATTAATAATATGGGTAAAATATATAATGATAAAGTAATTACATTTTATTAATCATGTGAGTTTTCAAATTATCTTGGAATATTCATCTGGATAATAATAACTGATTTCATTAATAAAATATTTATAATTACATTGATCTTAAAAATTCCATGTAGGTCTTATGGTAAGACACCATAAAAAAATTTTCATAACAATGTCCCAAGATATCTAAAATATATATGTATGGCCTCGACAAAATATATACACTATTTTCACTCACAATACTTACTGATGCATTAAAGAGACATGTAATTCAAGATCGCACCTTGGACATAATAAGTATAATTAATCCTTTATATCAATAAACAATACAGCATAATCAATATTCCATAATAACCAAAAACTATTCTTATTGGAATAACATTCATGCGTAATTTAAATACACTCCACGTAAAATTGATCATATGAGATCCATATAAATATAGTATATGATATCATTATAGTAGAAAATCAGTAAATCATAATATTAATCCATGGATACTTAAATATATGAGAATATTTGTAAATGATCTCTTGAAAATATCATCAAGAAAACACCTTAATTTTCTATGTGAATGTTTTAAAATATAAAAAATGAAAAAATATTATAGAAATTTATTTATTTATGCAAATAACCAGGTAAACATGTAAAATATTTTTGAAAAAATTTATTTTTTATTATAATGTAAAAATTCTAATCATTTTTTAATCATTTGAAAATAATTAAACTTTCAATAGCATCGGTAAATCATAACATCTTCATATAATTACATGAATATTCAATTTAAACAATTTAGTTGAAATTTATACATGGGTAAAAAAGTCATTAATATATATTTGGAGATTAGAAAAAAAACCATCAATCATATTTAATGAAAATATAGACATGGATGAAAATGATTTCCTACATAGTAGTAAAAAATGTTTGTATTCCTTAAGATCATTCATTTATTGTTTCGGAGTTCCAAAAAGGTGAAAATTGAAATAATTCCTAATAACCCAAGAAATATCCATAGTAAAATGGATTCAAGATAGACTAATAATATAATTCCTCTAATATAATATTAAACATAAACAATCCTAACTATAAAATAAATTATAAATTACACTATCACCATTTTGGAAACATTCAAATTAAAAGCTCTGGGATGAAATAATTTTACATGTACATTAAAATTCATGAATTAAGAAATATACATGAAATAAAATTCAAAGATTTTTTATAGAAAAATCCTAAACAAAAATAAGATCCAAACATTAAACATGTCTCAATGAGAAAAAATTTAAATAAATAACCCTTACAATGGTGATATCATTGAATTGATAACTATTCAATGGATCAATAACATATTAAAAGTAAATAATCAAAAAATAAGTTTCAACAAAATATAAATTAATCAATTAAAATTTTATAAATTATCCAGGTATAATATAAAAAATGAATAATTGATATAACCTAATGAATGATTATTTAGTGACGAAAACCAACCATTCACATTATGTCCTCTCCATTCAATTGATATTTTATCCTTTATAATATGTTTATATAATCACCCCATTGGTTAGGGTATATGGAAAAAGATGTTATGATAATAATTTGGGATTTTTTTTATGATTTTCCCTTGTAATGATTTAATTATATATTAAGAAATATATCTGGAGCCACCTGTGTAGACGACACACAATTCTAAGGCTAGGTGAGACCATAATTTATTTTATAAAAATAATAAATATATTTTATATCATGTCTGTATAGTTTTCATTGAAATAATGGTATATCACCTAAAATGGAGATCAAATTGAAAATATGATACCTGGTTGAATATTAAGTGTCTGTTTAACCCTAAGAAAAACATAATGTCTTTGAAAACATGACATTTAGATGAGTAAATTGTTTTATGGAACATCTAGTGAAAAATTTAATTAAATTATATAAATAATTAATTTAATAAACTAATACAAATATCCTGAATATTTTTTTCATTACATAAAATATCTATAGTAATCCACGTAACCATAGGATCATTAAAAATTGATTTAAAAATCCATCAATGGCTATTTGAGATCAGATGACTATAGATAACTGAATAAAGGTGATCAAGGAATAAGGAATGAAACAGGTTATATCTATCATTGGAAACTATGTTCTCCACTAATGAATGATCTTATATAAAGGTAGGGTACATATTTTATTTTATTTTTTTGACTATTTTTAATTAATCTATCATTAATCATGAATCTTAATTGATTTAATGTAAATTTATAACCTTCCCATGATCCCCATTGATTAATAAATTTATTATTCAATTTCTTATCTATTATTATTCTTTGATTCACACCACGAAGTGTCTGATAAAAATAGTTTGATGTTAAATCTTCTAAAATGATGTTTATCACCCTTATTATTGTTCTTTTACTCTATCGTTCATCATGTTTCTTTTCGTTGACATATGGGTTCACAGTTCATCTTTTTCAAGAATGTTTGAGCGCCATCAAACACCTAGATTAATAGACGATTCACGCATGATGAAGGAATTATTTATATGAGTATTAATTTGTATATATGGTAAGATATGGTTGATTAATCATAAATATATTGAATCTAAGATCGAGATTAATTAAAATGGGAGGAACAAGAAGTGGTGGTGTCTTTGAGCGAAGGATTGGGATCTGGTTTATGGCCTTCATAAGGCCTAAATCGAAGACTCGAGGTGTTCAACATCAATTCAATGTGTTTATTATATTCAATTTATTTTGAAAGAACTCATCATAAATATGCATATATATTTTCAAATATTCAATGAAAACCAAAACTACACGTTGTGGAGTATGAAAAACACACGGTGTGTAGCCCTCTAACTCTGCCTTCTAGGGTTTTGGTGTGTGATAAATATCACATGACATTTGGGACCCCAAAAATCTATGTGATTTGATCCTAGAGGCCTAGAATATTCTATGAGATTTCATACCCAAGTACACAGCTAGGTACAGATTATCCATGACACCTGTTTTTGTTAATTTGTTTGTTTTGATCTAGTTCAATGGAAATGAAGATCCTTTTCTAGGGTTTTGGGTGTGATTAAAGCATAATTTTAAATATTCATGTAACACCTTGATATTTTATGAGATATATTCTTTTTAATTTCTTTGATTTCATCTATTGTACACTACACCAAGATTAGCATGTACTATATTCTAGACCGTATTAGCTTGTAGTATACACAACACTACTCTTGGCTCGTGTTACACACAATTTCAACTTCGTTTTGTAGAAATTATTCTATGCAACATTAAGTATATATTTTTTAATGTATAAATGAAATAAGTTTTGATTATTTTATACACAACACCAAATGGAGCTTTCACTACACACATACCTAACTTGTCTTGCATTACACGCAATCACGACCTTCCTCGATAGCGTGTGTAGTACGCAATATCGGGTTTCACTAAACAACGAAATATTGATATAATATTATTATGAAATAGCCATCAAGAATAGTATTAACTACATTTTGAATTTTTTATCATTATTATTCATCTTACATATTTTCAAGAACATTATACGAGAACAAAATAAAATTTTCAGGTAAAATAATTATTTTTTTAAAAATGCTGTTTTTCCACCTTTTGATGGCGTACCCACTTTAAATATATTTTTTGACATGTTTATAAGTTTAATTTTACAAAATAAAATTCTTATTTGGTATCAGGATATAAAATTTTACTTTGGATTAATTTTTCATATTATTCGAATAACTTTTATATTTTAATGAATAGTAAAAACACGCTATATTTTAATTAAAAACATCTTTTTTCATCGTAATAATTTATATGGTTAAATTATAATATTTAATTTTTTTGAAGTATAAATAGAATATATTTTTACCATTTAATATAATTTATTTAATTATCATTTATTTTACATTGAATTCATAGGTAAAATCTTTTCAATCTTTTGAAATATTTTTTCATTAAAACTCATTTTCTTATCAACGAGATTAATTTTAAATTAATTTCTGAAACTTATATGATATTAATTTGAAAAATTGATTCCATATTTGGAATTAGTAGGTACAAATTATGTTAATAGGCTACATTTTATTTTTGGGCACTATGAATAGTAACTACGGTAAATTTAATTTACCATTGTTAAAGGTAAATTGTGTAATTAAAGGTAAATATAACATTATAAAATTACCCTAAAAATTTTATTAATATAATTTGATGATTATATTTCGTCCTAAGTCATATTTGGGTCGAAATGGACTCTATTGGATCCCACTTGGAGGTTATTAAGACCTTTAATTTATTTTATTTTATAGAATGTGAAATATGTCTCACTCAAACATTAATAATTAAATTATTTTTATTATATGGTTATATAGAATATAAATTCAATTTTAAATACTAAATTTAAATATAAAATGGTTTTATTTGTTATTGTAATTTATTTGATATTTTTAAGATATATTTAATTACCTTAATAGCTTATACATTTATGATGCAGAAATTATTTATTTAGTGAAAAATCATTAATATAGTTTTTATTAAAATAATAATACCAATTAAAAGTGCCAAAAACCAGACTAAAATTTACCGGTCGTATATATCTAAACAAGAAGCATCCAATGGTGGAATTTTTTTTCCATTTGGAGCTTTATAAAAGTGATTATGAAACTTATATTATTTTATTTTAAATGATGTCAATGTTTTCACCTTCACAATTTAATAAATATAACAATTTAAATGCTGTGATTTTAATATTCTAAATTCTAGTAAAAGAATTATAAGAAAAGATATTATAAATATCTATATTAAAATAGTTTACTTTTAATTTTTATGCAACAAATAATTATGTTAAATAATTATAAAAAAATGATTTAGTATATATTTTATTAAGAGAAATATCAAAACAATTGTTTTAAAAATATTAAAATAAATTTTATATGAACAAATTAATTTTCTCCATGAATTTTTTAGATGAATATGACATGTTATATATCTATTAAATATTTTTTTTCGAATATATATTCTATGTGAAAGTTATTAAAATTAAAATAAATTAATAGTGTCAAAATTGACACTATTGTTATTTAATAAAAATAACAAATTATTAAATTGTTTAAAAATCACAAAAATATTTAAAAACATTAAATTGAACTTTATATGGTTTAAAATGTCATAAATTATCCAATTATTGACAAATCACTAATCATAAGTCATTTTTTTATAAAAAATAAAAATTTAGAATATTATCACCACAATTAAAATTAAATAAATTAAATAAGGATATGTCATGTAGATAAGGATTAAAATAAATTCCTAACATGTCTAAATATTTTTGTCTTATGCGATTACAACCCTATCTCAAATAATATTTGGATTTCAGTCATTTTTGGAGGTTTTTAAGTGGGGTTTGTGTTTATTATAAATTAATATTTTGAGGTTTTCAAAAGTGTCTTTCTCTTCCCTTATAAAAGGGAACCTCATACCTCTAATTTAAACAACACATGGAGCCTTCATGCTCAGCCAAAAAAATACCATTTATCTTCTCCACTTCCCTAGCAGCATTATAGAGGTCTTGGTCTTCTTCTAACACCAACTTCAGTTCCCTAATAGGAGGTTTAGAAGAGGCGCGTCGAAGAACAGGTAATATCCATTACAGATTCTTACAAATTAATGTCTCCTTCAACATCATATTATTTTGTTGTTTCAAAATAAAGTTATGGAATAAGTATCACTTATATAATGATATGTTTTTATAAATATGAACCAATCCTATTTCACATTATATACATCCTACGGAAAATGAAATCACCGCACATGCGTACGTACAGAATACCATCTCCACGTCGTGGTGTAATATGATTTTCCACCACCACCATACTTGTATGGGTATAATGGTGTAAATAATAACTATATATGGTTATTATAACATGATACTAATTCTGAGATATTATATAATCCACTCTAATTCCATTCAATAATTATGGGAACGATATCAACCCTCATGCGTACGTACAGATTACCGTCTCCACAACGCTATGAGATTCATTTTCCAAGTTAAACATTCAAGAATTATTATAAATTATATATAATAAATAATAATGATATATATGACATATTAATTATACTGAATTTTTGTTTATGTTATTTATTACTTCCATTCAATTTAATAAGGAAACGAAAACAGCGTTCATACGTATGTATGGCCTACTGTCTCCATGAACGGTGTATTTCTTTCCATTTATTGATCTATTACGTATATGTATATTTTGAATATAGATATAAATGATGTTTTACATTATAGAGGTATGTAATCATGACCTAAGTAATCATATGAATAATTACACGTCAAAACATAGACGATAAATGAAACGATTTTACCCAAAACGCTGCTTTGACATTGAATTGACTAATGAACGGGTAATATAAAGTTTCAAGTGAACCATATATGTTATAATATATATTATTATGCTTCTATTATAAGTTAATAATATGTTTATACCCACTATACATGAGTCACAGACACATATTTAAGAAGTTGTACATAAGGTAAAGGATATTTATTCCAATCTCATTCTTATCAGAGATTATTTATTCGTAATTATTTACTGGGGTTGTATTTTTCATCCATGTCCAAAAAAATGTTTTCATAAAGTTTTTATTATTATTACATGAATGTTTAATTTCATATTAAACCCTATTTTACTTTTACATTGTTTTATGGAAGGAATCTATCTTTTTTTACCATATGAAGGACTTTTTTTATTGTTCCAGCAAAAGAACGAGGAGAATGTTTTTTTAACTTATTCGGAATGAATGGATTTTTATGGTTTAATAATTCATAATTTTCAAGAATCTTCCTATAAAATATTTCATGGTTATTTTCAAAGAAAACCTTTTTTTAAATTTCATGTCATTTTGTGAAAACAAAATTATTTTGAAGAAGAAAGGATATTTTCCTCATGAATTCATTTAAAGTGTTTTATCATAATAATTTTCCATCTAATATGGAATTATTTAGTGTGTTTATGTTTCAATTATAATGTCCCTATTATTTACATGGTTTTCTTTTGTTATGATGAAATGATATCCATTTGTTTTATATGGATTATGTTATGATTGGAGGAAGTTTTTGAAACCCATTTTATTATTTGGGTTATGATAAATGATTTATGTTTATTTTTTGGCCCATGTAAGAATGTTTTCATTATGAGATGGGTGGTACCAATATCTACCTCCGATGTATTCGGTAAACATTTATATCTCATGAGATTGACCTTGCAGGAACGATAAGTGAATCTGGTTCAATAATATAGGGCTGGAACGATATGTAAATGCAGTTTAGTAATGGACTTTGTCCACTATGATGGTATTGGTAGAAATGCCTTGGCTATTATGGAAATAATATCATGTGCATAATGGTTTTCCATAGTTACAAGTTTTATTTTATCATGATTAATGTTCCTCGATGATTTATTCCCTACGTACTACCAAGATTTATGTTATTTCTCACGATTTTGATATTTTATGTTCATGTTTTTACGTTTAAAAGTTTATGGATTGTTTTTAAGTTCCCCATGTCTACCCTTATTTAGCATTTGAGCTCGACATTTTTATGTTTTCTTTTCCCCAAGATATAAATAATGGTTTTATGTAAGAAAACAATAGGGGTGTATCTTTATGGGATATGTTGAAGATCTTTCACCATGATCAGAAGATTATGTTCTGAGATTTCGAGACACTAAACTAATACGGTCTTTGGGAATCTATTTTTTTCATGTATTATGTATTTCAAAAAAGTAATGTAACGACTATGTACATCAAGCATTGAGTCACTACATTTGGTATCAGAGCAATGGTTCAGTCAATCTTTGGAAACTAGGATGCGAAAATTTTAGTGACATCCCTATAGATATTTCTAAAGAATGTCTAGGGATGTCCCAAAGGTTATGTATATGTATAGGTTACAATCCTAGAATTATTATAACGATCAAGAATAACCTATCATTAAACCTAAGATGTATGAGATTGAATGCACCCCCATTGATTATGTATTTTTTCTAGTATGATTTTTGCCTCTCACACTATTCTTGTGGGTTTCAGAAAATGGTTAGGAACAGGATGATTCGAAATAATGGAGGATATTATAGACAATTGAATGATATTATTCATGAGCAACCAAATGAAACGAGATTTGGATGTCCAAACACTGTTATTATGTCTAATTAGAAATATCATAATATGATCAATAATCTAAAATTTGGTATGTTTCATGACTCATCTAATAAGAGAATGATGGAGTTTCATGATGATCATAGAGGAAAGAAAGTTCAATTTCCCTCATGTAAGTCATGTGGGAAGAGGCATTAGGGAGAATGTTTCAAAGGAACATGAAGATGCTTTCGGTGTAGAAAATAAGGACACAAAGCCAGTAAATGAAAAAGAAAAGGTTCAGTTAACACATTGTACAAGTATAATGGTATTCCTAAGACATAAACAATGGTTAAATGTTTTAAATGTGGAACATACAAGCATTATGCAAACCAATTCCCTAGAGGGAAAATCTCATGAAGAGAATCAACAAGGTCATATGGGTAGTATTTTTGTTGATGATGATGAAGAGACTACAAATGATATATGAGATGAAAGAAGTGTTGAGGAATAAAATGAAGAAGCTCTGTCAATAGTTTAATAAGGTAGTGGAATGATTGTATATTTATCAAGAGTTATGTTGTATAGGTAATTTAATTTTACTATTGAATAAAGAAACATCTAAGGATTGTTGAACTATTGTTTTTCATAATGTATTTGAATGTATATGTTGAATGGTACAGGTAACCATGAAAAGTTATTCAGATATTTTTAGAAAGAATATGATATGCGCATATTGAATGGATAAGGAGAAAATAATATGTTTCATAGTATTAATGAGATCATGATTGATATAAGGACAAAGTGACATCATGGTTTGAGAAAATTGAAATTATTTTATTTTTTTATGTGGAAAAAGATAACTTTTGACCGCATTCATGTTTTCCACTAATGTTCAATGGGTATTCATTTTTAAAGAGATCGCATTATTAAGGTATTCAAATGTTTGGAATGTGACCAACAACAAGATATATCTTATGATATATGGGTATTAAATGATGGTAATCACATTCTTAGTAGATTAAGTTTCTAGTAATATTTTTCATTATACTATGAGATTGGAAAAATGTATTTTGGATAAGCCTAAATATTGGAATGGATTAAGTTAGACATCAGATAGATTTTTTTCTAGATATAAATTTTTGATATTATTTATGAAATGTTATAATATAATAATTTTAGAAAAAGGACGACCGGTAGGACGGAAGACAACCTATTGTGTCGGAAAAGGATGCGGGAATCGAACCCACAACTGATTTGCGACATGCCTTTATCGCCTACCACTGGCATACAAGAAGTCCCTCACTAAAAAATATTTATCTTTTTCCAACTGGGGTATATCTGTTGGTAAAACTGCATTTAATGTTGGTAAAACATTTTACCAAAAAAAATTGTCTTCTCACTAAACTTTTGGTAAAAAATCTGTCACCAAATGTTATTATGATAGATAAAATGATTCTATTTCAATTATAATAATACCAATGGATAATAAATATGTTGGTAAAAATGTTTAAAAAATTAATATGACTAATATATCTATAGGTAATATTATTAACAATTATAAACAATATTAAAAATTAATATTTATTTTTAAATTATACTCTAAATGTTGGTATTTGAATATTTATTGTTAAAATTTTATATTTTATTTATTAATATAATTCAATATAATATATTATTATATTTATTATATAATAATCATAAAAGTATCTTATATAAATAACCAAAAAAACCCAATTCATTAATTGAAATATCTCATTCCAATATAATTTAAATACATGTTCAAACTTCATAAAAAGACCAGAACATCCAAAATAACATATTACAAACACGTTTAAACATGCCCAACTAAGAGACTTTACATGGAACTCAATGAAACTTTGTCTACAATCTTTTTCTCACAAAAATCAAACATCACTATCTTGTAATCCCTATAACATTACATGTGCTATTATCTACTATAGTGGATCAGGAAATTCTCAACTTCACTGTCATCCATTTAACTGCAATAGACCACCCTTCTATTCTTGTAGTTTCACTTTTCTCCACTCTATCCACTGTAGACATGCATCATCTTACTATGATCACACAAAAAATAATTAGCAAATAGTTTTCATTTAAATGCAAGATATAAAAATAATAAACATGACATAAAACTATCAACCGGTGACCATAACCAGAGGATAATCTTACCAGTGGAAACCACCATAAGATAATCCAACTAATACCAAAACAACCATAAAATTATCCAGGCTAACCACAATAAGACTATATAGTGAATAACAAAACAATTTCCATAACATGTGATAAAAAAATTAATAGTGACTACAAAAATAGAAAAATGTATAGAAGAACAGATGGTTGAAAAAATAATAATAAAAGAAAACCATATAAGACATGAGTTTGATAACATGTGACCATAAACCATTTAAAATGACACTAACTTCATTTAAGAGTGACACATAAATCAAAATTATATAAACTAATCCAAACCATACATGTGATGGTTTTCCACACCACACACATAAAATATTTATTAAAGAAAATTAAAGTTACATTGGTGAAGTTTCACAATCAAGGAATTGAAAGAGATTTCAAGTATACATGACATTAACACATAACAGGGAGAAAGGAGACTCACCATGCATCTCATCCATTCTCTAGAAAAATCTGACTCAATAGACCACATATGAGAAAGTTACAATTTGGACATATTAACAACCATTTAAGGGAAGTAAATCTGGAAAGAGAAACTACATTTTTAACATTGATTCACCTAAGAAAAAGACTAGTATCAGCTACAATAGAAGGTACACAAAGAAATTGAAGGGAATTAAAAGTCGAGAAAATTGAAATTGAAGATCTGCACCTATTTGAAATGAACAATGAACCATTTTTAATATGGATTTTCACTGGTATCTAACAGGTTAAAGTACAAATACCCTTAGGTACCTTGTGGTTCAAATAGAACCACCTGCACCACATGCATCCCACTAGGTTTATAGTATAGGACCATAAGGAATGTGGTTCCCTTGTTCATCTCACCTTATTCCTCTTAAGCAAATATTGATCCCATCCTGAAACCCTTTAATTCACTACCCAACTCATGATACACTAAAAATGAAATAAAATGTCCAAAAATTAATTCCAAATATCACATATAAAGGTGAGGAATATACAACCACCTAGATAAGATTTAACCTACTTATTGTTGGAACCAGTTTATACATAGCATATACATCTTAGCCACCCACTCCCAAGTTTTATCTAGGAGCATCCCATGATAGAGGTGTGAAATAGGATCTGTAGGGTAGGGAGGATGAGCCCATAAATGTTTGACCTCTTGTGAGTTTTCCCACAAAACCCACATCCAATCTGAGAAAATATCAAGCCATATCCACACCACAGTGAGCCTTTATGTGACTTCCTCATTCGAAAAACCTAAACATATAAGGATCCTCAATTAAAAACACAAAAAAAACACGAATAGAGATCACCACAACCAAATCAACAAAATCCATAACTGTTTCAATTTTCCTAGAACATTAAAAAAAACTCCAATGAAGCCAACATCAAGTAGGGGAAAGAACAAGAAGAAAATATTGGGATGAATATTAGGCAGAAAATATTTCACCCTAGATCATTGGATTTGAGAAAACATGTTATTTATTTACATTCTATTTTTATACAGCTGGTTCTCAGATAGAATAAATCATATCTTGGCCACTTTGAATCTACATCAAAATGAAGCTTTCTTGGGCACTGATATTGGGCAGAATTAATAGGATATGGTGAATACCACTCACTGGGATGAGATGGTTATTGATAAGGGAGTGGTAGTTAATCCTCTTAATATCACTCCTAAAGATAACAATGTTCTTGGAAGCCTCAATGTTGGGGATAAGTAGACTATGGATCCAGAAGATAATAACATAGAGGCTCCTCATTATCTAACATTACACAAATTGATGTAAGTAATGATGACTTGAAAGGAAAGTAATGACAGTTTTTCTGAAATAGCTTTATATAGTCGTCAACATGAGAGTAAAATTGGTTGAACACAATGATTTGAATTCTGTTTTTATAAGGGAAAATATGTTCACCTAGCCAGCTTGAATGTTAAGGGAAATGACAAGGGATTCACCTTCAATTGCATAGATCATAGGTATAGACTAAATAACTTTATATTTTAATAATATAACCAAATACTTCTTAGAAATGTTTATATAAAATCCTTCAAGACATTATCAATCTATGCTTGTTTTTTCATACATGTGTTTTAAGTGTCTATGAATAGGCACCACCAAATAATATTAGCAGAAGTGGGAAAAATACCACAAACATTTCTAGAGTGTATAATAATTCATAACACCAAGAAAACAATACTAAAATATATTTAGATTAATGGAATAAGGTGAAAATAAAAATAAAACTTCGACTTACATAAAATCGTGATGCATCATGAAAGGAAACTGAAACACCAAGTAATGAATAAAATACATAAAGTGTTTATATATGGGAGATTGCATGAGTGCAACACAATTTTACCCCCAATAACCCTTAATTCCCTAATTTGAATCTAGTATGAGTGCCTCTTAATCCCCTATTGTGGACATCTTGAATCAAATTGAACTCTCCATATAGGCCCCATCCATTATATGAAGGTTCACATGTTCAACTTATGTGTTTAACATCACATTCCCTTTTAAAGAAAAAAGCATTTGGTGATGATATAAAATCATGAAATAACGATTCAAAAGTGATGAAATTAAATTGTTCTCTTATGTATTAGAATGTATGGATTGAATATTTTTTCAAAATATATGGCTATCCATATATATAAAGCCAAACCCATGAACATCTTATCGACAACCCTAAAACTCTTTACAGAGCTAGAATCATTCCTGACTTTTACATTGCCATCAACAGAGATTGCAAGCTACATGTCATTCTTTTACACCAAGTTATAATTTGAGGATGAATTGTCATAACCATGCTAATAAATATTTGTATGAGCCACAAGGAATGGTTAAGAAATTAAAGCTATTCCTACAAGAATATCTTCACACATTTTGTGGCGATAGTCCTTGATAAGATAACCCAATAGAGGGAAAGACACATAGAAATTTGTTCCTGATTCTTCGACAACCTCTTTCTTATAACAATACTTCCCATCTATTTAAATCTAAATGTACTCCACATGGACCATTGATTCATATAACTCTACATAGATATGCGGGTAAATGATCAATCATCCTAAGAATATATGTATTTTGAATGGGGAGAGGTAATGTAGGGAGACATACCCATATGGATGAGGAAGCCGAATCTCGATTCATATAAAACTCAAACAACCTGCTAAAAAGAATGAATCTCAAAGAATCGAAGGACCGATGCGCGCAGTTACAAGAACAATCAAGATCATATTCATTTTGAATCAATTATAATCTATCGTGGATCAAGGAGACTCACTGTAGGTTAATTCTAAAGATACCATGTTCCAATAATGAAGTAGTTGAAGGCACTAGTCGGGGGATGTCGCCATTCAAAACGAGCCACCAATGATAAGTCGAGAAGGAAATAAGGCGATGTGAACTCCGATGGAGAAATTCAGAGGAACAATGCTCCTTGTTTGAAACCTAAAACTTTTGTAAATATATAAATTTCAAGAAATCAAGGATGCCGACAAGGGTTAGTGGGAGGGACAACACCCTGAGGAGGAGGTCTGGGGACCCCTCTATAGAAGGTTTCATACGGGTCATGCGCACCACAAAGAAAATAAGGGAAATAAATATTAATATAGATTAATAAGGAATTATTGGAGAAAAAATGCCAACTGGAGGATACGGTGTCTGAAATTGGAAGCAGAGATGGAACATTCCACGGTCGGAGGAGGACGAAGGCATGCCACAAGGGTTCTTCAGGCTGGGCGTGCGACACAAATAGGAAGGGGCGACGTATGGGGAGGGAGTAGAAAATTTAGAGCGTAAAAATAAAATAAAATAATAATAATAGACATTTTTTTACAATAAAATGAAATTAACAGAAGACAATGTGGTGGAGACATTTAATTTAGGAATGTTTTTCAAATTATTAGTGTAATTTTAGAAAAAAAATTAAGATGTATAATAAATTTATATTTAATTTATATTTAATAATTTTTTTAAAATTTATATATATTTTTGAATAAGAAATTATATTACATACATATAATGAAATTATATATACATGACTTTATTTTTTTAGTTTTTACTACATTTGAACTTATTCAAGTCTCCCAATATTATAATTATTTATCATAAATTTTATATTAGAGATATATATATATAATAAAAAACATATAAAGTGTTAATGAAAACATATGATTATATGATTTTATTAAAATATTTATAATCTTAACATTTATTGAAAATAATATATATATATATACACACACATATATATTCTTTTTTTTGGTAAAATCTTTTACGTTATTGGATAATTTATTGGAACAAATTTTTATAATGGTAAGTTTTTTTTGATAATAAGAATTAATAGAAATAGATTAATTTTTTGGTAAAGGGTTTATTGGTGTTAAAAAATCTATATCAACATATATAACTGTTGGTGAAAATAATTGTAGGTACATAAAATCTCCCATAATAAAATTCAGTATCTGTTGGAATTAATCATTTTTACCAATAGATATATCATATATCAATATATTTTGTTGGTATAAGTGATTTTTTATGTAGTGCCTAGTTAGTATGAACTAGTTTTATTTTTAATAAACGGTATGACAGATGATCTATTAGTCTATTTTGGGACCATATACGATTAATCTCACTTTAAAATGGACTTATGTATATACTTTTTACTAACCTCATGTTTGAGACATATGGAATGACCTATCATTCTATCACATGATCTGGTAGCACTTCACAGAAGACAAATTCAACTTCATTTCATTAAGAGATGAAGATGAAATTGTTTATGGAACAAACAATAGTGAGATTGTACCAAAATAACTAATTATTTCTTCTTATTCAAAAATTATTCAACATTAGGGAAATGATCTTGAAAAACTAAAATGTTGTCCTAGTTCCCTCATATCAGATGAATCAGATGGTACCTTAGATCGTCACAAATTTCTAGGTTCTTGATTATTGGCAATTTCATAGCCATGTCCACTACCACTCTTCATCAGAAGTAGATGGTTTGATTTCTCTTCTATATCCATATTTTCAGCTGTAATCTCTAATGTGGAAACCCACTGATGATTTAGTTGGGGTATCCATTATGTTTCTAATGTTCCTTTTTAAAATTTTGTTTTATTATTCCTTTTTAAGATGTCGGTTTCTATGAAAAAACATTCAAGTAGTAAACGATTTATAACCCCGATGAATTTTGAGGGTGAAATTCATTTTAAGGGGGTAGAATATAACACCCCGAGATTTTATGAGATATATTCTTTTTAATTTCTTTTATGTCTTCTATTGTAAACTACACCAAGATTAGCTTGTAGTATATGCTACACCATATTTTCTTGCAATATACGCAACACTATTCTTGGCTCGTGTTACACACAATTTCAACTTCCTTTTGTAGAAATTATTCTACGCAACATTAAGTATAGATTTGGTTTAATTTATAAATGAAATAATTTTAGAATATGTTATAAAAAACAACAAATGGAGCTTTAACTACACGCATCCCTGACTTGGCTTGCATTACACGGAATGTCGACCTTCCTCGATAGCTTGTATAGTACGCAATACTGAGTTTCACTAAACAATGATATATTGATATAATCTTATAATGAACTGGACTTTAAGAATATTATTAACAAAATTTTGAATTTTTTAACATTATTATTCATCTTAAACATTTTCTAGAACATGGTATGAGAATATAATAAAATTTTCAGGTAAAATAATTATTTTTAAAAAACGCAGTTTTGCCACCTTTTGATGGAACATCCACATTAAATATAGTTTCTGACATGTTTATAAGTTAAATTTTACAAAATAATAATTTTATTTGGAATCAGGATATATGAATTTACTTTGGATAAAATTTTCATATTATTCTAATAACATTCATATTATAATGAATAGTTAAAACATGCTATATTTTAATTAAAAACAAATTTTTTCATCATAATAATTTATATGGAAAAATTATAATATTAAATGGTTTTAAAGTATAATTGAATATATTTTTACCATTTAATATAATTTATGTCATTATAATTGATTTTATATTTAATTCATGGGTATAATCATTTCAATCTTTTGCAAAGTTTTAACTTTTAAAACATATTTTCTTAAAAATGAGATTAATTTTAAATTAATTTCTACAACATCTGGGACTTGAATTTTCAAAAAATTGATTCCATATATGTATTATGTAGGTCCAAATTATATTAATAGGATACTTTTAATTTTTGGGTACTATGAATAGTAACTACACTAACTTTTATTTTCCCTAGTCAATGATAAATCGGGTAATTAAGGGTAAATATAATATTTTAAAATTACCCTAACTCCTGTCGTAATATAATTGGATGATTATATTTTATCTTAAGGCATATTGTTTCGAAATGGAATCCATTGGAACCAACTTATATGTGATTAAGACATTTAATTTATTTTATTTTAAAGAAAGTGAAATATGTCTCACTCAAACATTAATAATTAAAGTATTTTTAATAAAAGGTTTTACAGAATATAAATTCTATTATAAATACTCATTTGAAATATAAAATTTTTTCTTTGTTATTGTAATTTATTTGTAAATTTTGAGAGAGATATATATACTTTAATAGATTTTACATTAATGATGAAGAAATTATTTATTTAGTGAAAAATCGGTAATATAGTTTTTATTAAAATAATAATACCCATTAAAAGGCCCAAAAACAGGACCAAAACTTATTTTTAGTATATATAAAAATCATAACCATCCAATGGTTCAATATATTACAATTTTCAGCTTTATAAAAGAGATTAGGACACTTATATTATTTTATTTTAAATGATGTCAAAGTTTTCACCATCATAATTTAATAAATATAAAAATTTAAATGTCGCGATTTTAAGATGATAAATTTGAGTAATAGTATTATTATGAAAGATATTAGATTTATTTGCATCATATTATTTTATTTTTAATTTTTATGCCACAAATATGTATGTTACTTAAATGTACGAAACTTTTCTAGTAATTATTTTTGTAATGGAAATATCAAATAAATGGTTTTAAAAATATTAAAATAAATATTATCTAAACGAACTAATGACCTCCAAGAATTTTGTAGATGAATATGACATGTTATAAATATATTAAATATTTTGGTTCGAATATATCCTATTTTTGGAATTTATTTAAATTCAAATAAATGAATAGTGTTAAAATTGACAATATTGTTATTTTTAAAAAATAACATATTATTAAATTCATTAAATATCACAAAAATATTTCCAAATAATAAATTGAACTTTATATGGTCTAAAATGTCATAAACTATCCAATTATGTAACATCACAATACATAAGTAATTATTTATAACAATTTATAATTTATAATATTATCACCACAAATAAAATTAAATAGATAAAATAAAGATAAATCATGTTGATAAGGATTAAAATAAATTTTCAACAAGTCTAAATTTTATTGGGTTATGATATTACAACCTTCTATCATCTCATATTCGTATTTGAGTCATTTTTTGAGGCTTTTAAGTGTGTATTGAGCATAATATAAATTAATATTTTAGAGATTTCCAAAAGTTCCCCTCCCTTCTCTTATAAAAGGGCACATCCTCCCTCTCCTCTACACAACACATTGAGCCTTCAAAATCATCTAACCACTGCTCATTTATCTTATCCACTACCATAGAATCATTCTATAGGTTCTGGTCCTCTTCAAATACCAACTATTGTGCCCTAATAGGAGGTTTAGAAGAGGCACATCGAAGAATAGGTAATATCCTTTGTCGATTCTATCAAATTAATTTCTTCTTATACATCGTCTTCTTCTGTTGTTTAATAATAAAGTAATAACTTCATTATACCTCATATAAATATATTTCATTATAAATATAAATCAACCATATTTCACCTTCTTTTCATCCTACGGAAAATGAAATCACCGCGCATGCGTACATATGGAATACCGTCTCCACGTAGTGGTGTAATCTATTTTTCCAGCACCACCTTATTTGGATGGGTATAATGGTGTAAATAATAACAATATATTATTAATATAACATTATACTAATTCTGATATATTATATCATCCACTCTAATTCAATTAAATAATTACATGAATGATATCATCGCTCGTACATACATACGGATTTTCGTCTCCACGACGCGATGAGATCCATTCTCCATGTTAAAAAATCAAGAATGATTATAAAGTATATATAATAAATAATCATGAAATATATGAAATATTAATTATTCTTTATTTATGTATATGTTATTTACTTACTTTTATTCAATTTAATAAGGAAATGAAAACAATGTTCAAGCGTACGTACGACCTACCGTCTCCATGAACAATGTATTTCTTTCCATTTATTGAGCTATTTTATATATGTATATTCTCAATATATATAAATCATTTTTTACATTCTAGACGTAATTAATCCTGACCTATGTAATCATATTAAAAATTATAAGTCAAAATACGGATGATAAATGAAATGATTTTACCAAAAACGCTGCTTTAACATGGAATTGACAAATTAACGGGTTATATAAAGTTGTAAGTGAACCATATATGATAAAATTAATATTATTATGGTTTTGTTAGAAGTTAATAATATATTTAAAACCACTATACAGGAGTCCTGGCACATATGAATGAAATTGGACATATAGTAAGGGATAATTATTCAAATCTTGTTCTTTATTTGAGATTGTTTATCCGTAAGTATTTACTAGGTTTATATTTTTCATCCATATCCATAAAATTGTTTTTCATAAAGTGTTTATTATTCATCCAGGTATTTTTAAAGTCATTTTCACCCCACTTTGACTTTTACATTGTGTTATGGAAAGAATCAATCTTTTGTTTACCATATGAAGAACTTTTTTACTTTTTCATCAAAAGTACGAGGAGAATGTATTTTAACTTATACGGCATGAATGGATTTCTACAGTTTCATAACGCCAAATTTTCATGAAGATTCCTCAACAAAATTTCATGATTATTTTCAAAAAAATTCATTTCTATTTAAATTTTATGGCATTTTTAGAAAATAAGATGATTTTGAAGAAGAAAGGATATTTTCCAGAAGAATTCATTTAAATGTTTTATCAAAACTATTTTCCATCTAAGATGAAATTATTTATTATGTTTATGTTTCAAGTATAATGTCTCTATTAATTATATGTTTTGATTTTTCTTATGATGAAATGATATCCATATGTTTTATATGAATTATGTTATGATGGGATGATGTTTAGGAAACCCAATTTTTTTGTTATGATGAATGATTTATGTTTATTTTGTGGAACACGTATGAATGATGTCATTATGAGATGGGTGGGACCTATATATCCCTCCAATGCAATGAGTAATGATTTATATCTCATGAGTTAGACATGGCTGGAATGACAAGTGAATTTGGTTTAGTAATACAGTGTTGGAATGGCATGTAAACCCGGTTCAGTAATGGACTTTGATGACTATGATGGTCTTGGTGGAAATGCCCTAGCTACTATGGAAATCATATCATGGGCTTAATGGTTTTCCACAGTTACATGTTTTATTTTATAATGATTAATGTTCCTTTATGATCTATTCCTTACGTGCTGCAAATATTTATGTTATTGTTCAAGATTTTGATGTTTTATGTTCATGTTTTTACATTCAAAAGTTTATAGATTGTTTTTATGTTCTCCATGTTTACCATTAATGATCATTTGGGATCAAACTTTTTATGGTATCTTTTCCCCGTGATATAAATAAAAATTTTAAGTAATAAAACCAAAGGTAATGTTCTCTTTGGGAGATGTTGTAGATCATTCACCATGATTCGAAGATTATTTTCCAAGTATTCAAAGACACTAAACTAATACGGTCAATGGGCATCTATTTTTGTCATGTATTAAGTATTCCTAAAAATTAATGTAATGACTATGTACTTCATGATTTGGGTCTCTAAATTTAGTATATTTGAAATCATCATACATTGGGTTCCCCATTTCTTGTTTTTGAGTTTTTGGAGAAGGGGTGGTTACTTCTCAATTTGGTCCAAACCATTGTCCCATTTCCAATTTTAGAACACAAATTTTGTATCATTTTATAACTAATTTTTTCAACATTTTTCACCCATTAAACTTCCCACTTGGCCTAATATGACATATTATAAAAAAAATATCATTTCTCCCCTTAGGAATTCATAATCATAGTGAATTTGAGTTATTTATCCATGTATTCGTCTAGCCCATGGGCCCATTTAATTTTTTAATAAAATATCTTGATTATTTAATATCATAATATTGTTTTAATCATAAATCAGTATCCCCATGATATATTTTTCCTATTTTTTGTTTGTTGTAGTCACTTATTAGGGAAAAATGTCTCAAGGTTTATCAAATCGTCCCTATTTTCGAAAGGTAATTTGTCTCAATCATAAATAAATATTCCCCCACTATTATTCCCCTAAATCATTATCTCCTAGTTCTTATATACCACAGAATACTCTCAATGGAATTTCAATCCATTACCTCTCTTCTAAGGGTGTGGGTCTAAGGGAATACTAAGTGTTTTCTAGTTTCCACAGTGAGATTCCATCTCATTTCAATTCACTCTTCCTCCACCTTCCATTATATAATTTTTATATATTTTCTCATGTTAATTATAGAACTAGGCTTATATTATAAAATGAAATTTTATGGGGTTTTTTTCATTTGGGAATGTTGGTAACTTTTTTAGGGTTTATAAACCCTTAGATTGTGATATGAGGTGTGCATTTCCGTTCAGCCAAGGATTTGAGGTAGGATATCCCCCACACATGCCTTTATAGTCTATTTTTCATCATTTTATTTCTGTTCATATTTAATATATTTGTTTAGTTTTGTGTCTCAGCATTTTTATAGTTTTTATAGGGTAAAAAACGATTGTTTAAGCCATGTTTTTTTGAAAAATACTATTTTTTTGTTATAAAAGTTCACACCAAGTGTTTCTTTAAATGTTCCGTTATATATTGCACCATGTTTGTGGTATTTTGAAATTTTTATGGGTATTTTGAACATATATAACTATATTAAATAAATTTATTGCATGACAATTGTATGTTATCCCTTTTTAAGTGCTTAATATAATATATTTTATTAAAAAGTGAATTTCATGCGTTCGGAAAATTTTTCAGCTGGATTTTATGTGACTATAAATATTTAAAATGATTTTTTGGGATTTATAAATACCTTTGAAGCATGAAAAATGGTATTTTGGGGTCTTTTATAGATGTCTAAAGTAGTTTTGGTTTTATAAACAAATTAGTTTTTGGTGGCAAGCATGTTTTGGACAAGTTGCAGGAAAACAGACTGTTTGGAATCAATATAACAATGTTCGTTCTTTGGATGTGTAACATGAATGTTTTAATTATTTTCAAAAAGTGGTTTGATTTTTTAATTGGTATGTATACACATATTTATTAAATATGTGATTTTTAACATTAGAAAAAGTTAGTTTTGAAGAATGCTTAAAGGACTATTCGGTAATCTTGTGAATAATAGTGAAATTGTTTATTATGAAAACCTCTTGTGGATGTTCCTCATGCCATGTATTTATGTATATATTGGATTGGATTTCCTAAACAAGGGATAATTTTGATCTTTTATAATATTTCCTCATTTTTGACTCTTTATGTTCCTTTTGATTAATGGCACGAGATCAGTACTTGGAGTGACTCAGGGTGATGGATACTGTGAATTATTGTTTTATATATGTTGCAATTGTATGCTCTGATGGCATCATTTCTCTCACTACCATTAGATACATAGGACATGGGAACCTAGAATATCAAGAGAATATTCTATGAATGATTTCACCACTGGTAGGTTATGGTATCGACCAGTGGCCCATAGTTGGTTTATATATTGGTTTTATTGCTATTAGATTTTCCCTTAGCCTGCCATAGAAAGGATGGATGAGCATATAGAGAATTTTTTTTAATCATGTGCTAAATTTCAATTAGAATGAGTTCTGGTGTGTTGGTGTCTTATAGATTATTCTTTATCTCTAATGTTCACCCAAGTCTATTTGGATTTTGGCTGCTTGCGGTGATTAATATGATTCGTGTATGTACAATTGCATTTCCCTTGTTGTGTGATTACTATCGTTCCTTCTTGTGTAATTTTTTGTCTGAATGTGGTAGGCTAATTTCGATAAGTATTGTGAAAATGGTTTTAAAATGAATTTTTTTTACCCTCTTGTAAAAATTGAATAATGTAAACCTAGCTTTCCCCTTAAAACTGATATTAGATCACTAGTTGAACGAATCTAATTCTGGAAAAGAAAAACTAATATGTGTTATACTTTGTTATTAGTAATCACGTATAATACATAACTTTTATATATTTTATTTCAAACATTAAATTGATTTATATTTAATATTAATTAATGTGCAATGTAAATAGATTATCGGGATATCCTAATGAGTTTTAATAATCATGCCTATAGTTCTTTTTGTTTTTAGTCCTTGTGCAGGATTCAACATGAGATTGATCATGTTGAGAAATGTGTGATAATTGTGTTGGAGAGTGACCGGCATGGTCACATGGAGTTATTTAGTCATCAGGTCTGGTCGGATTAGTTTTATCGTTAAACTATACCTCATGTTTTGTTTTATTCATGTTATTAGTTATGTTTTTATAAATGCATATCGGGTTGTCTTTTTATTCCTCTGTTTGGTTTACTGTTTATATTTTGAAGAACTCAGTCCCTTGTATATTATACTGACTCCCCTGGTGTTGTTTTCCATTCTGGGTGGATCAAGAATGCCTCTCAGGACATGTCTTCGAGTAGCCTGGGTGACCAATTCAGGTTCGACCCAGACTAGTTCATGAAAAAATGGTATTAGAGGAATTTGGATCCTTTTATAACATACTTTTTAGGGAGATCTTTTTTATTTGTGGATGTAGAGGTATATGGAGTAGGATTTTCAGTAGGTGAGGGGCTTGTTCTGGAAGAGCGTCATAATATCTTTTTCATTTTGATCATCGAGTGTCCATGGTATGTCCGGTTTAATTAGTGTCTTTGGTCCGTGTTGATTGTTTGGTGTTAGGATATGAGAAGGGGAGTTGGACTAATGGTATATGTGATATCAAATTAAATAGAACAAGATGTGTAGACAGGGCATGGTCCTATGTGGTCTCTCTATTTTGGTAGTGTGTTTTACATTAGGTCGCCAACCATATAGACAACTCACCCACCCACAGCAGTCCCCTTTTGTTGGTCTCTTGGGATTTTTTAGAATTTAGAATTTTTACTTCAAAATACTTCTATGAGAATTGTGAAAATTGGTTTTAAAGGAATAGTTTGTTGTTGAAATGTGAAAAATGGGTTTTAAAAATTTTATTATGTGATAGTTTCTTGAATGTTAGGTCTTGTGAATAAAATCATGGGAATTAAGAGGAAATGATTTAACGGGATTGATATTCCTTAATCTAAACTTATAGTTTGTTGAAATGAAATGATTTTAATTTTTAGATTCTTTTATAGGGACATTTGTATTTTATTGTAAACAGGATATGTTGGGCTATTGAAAAGTGTTTGAATATGATGAATTGGTTTTTCAATGTGGTTTTGACCAGTTCATGTTTTTATGAAAAGGGTTTTAGTTTTCTTGGATATCATATTTTGAAATAGGACCGTGCTTAATTTTTGACAATGATTTTTTTACTTTTTGGTTAGTGTTTCTTTCGATGATACATGATTTTAGAAGTGGGATGAATGCATTTTTTTTAAAAAATGAGGTTATTATTTTTCCCTTTGGTGTCTTTATGGGTTCTCAAATGATAGTTCTTATATGAGAATGTGGATGAATACCCACTATGGCTTGGCAGATGGGTTCCCCAGTGGCATTGAAACATGCATGTGGGTGAGAATCTATTGAATACCAATGGTGAGTGTTTATTTAACATAGTTCATTTTAAATTAATGAAGTTTTCAAAAAGAATAATTTTATATTATTGTTTCTTGATTTCTTTTGATAAAATATTGTCACATGTACTATTTTTGTTCTGGATGATTTTTTTATAAAGTCTTTATATGGTTGTTGGTTTTTCCTTGTTTAGTTGGTGTCCCCATGATGCTTCGATGTGTGATCGTATTGTAGTTGTGAGTAATTCCCCATTAGTAGAATTTATATCTATTCAACCTAAGTATTTCATTCTTGTGTTTTATAAACTATATCCACCATTTTTTATGGACTATTAGATCCACTCAAGGTGAAAGAGTGGATTCGAAAGATTTAATCAATATATAGCCTCATTGATTTTTCGATGTTTTTAAAGGTTAATTTGGAAACATTCATGCTATAAGTATCACCATGGAAGTGGCGGATGTTCGTGTCTAGACAAAAACCCTATGAAGATCTTACAAGGGAGTACTTCAAGGCTCTATTCATTCATCAAAAAATTTCAGAGAGAGAAATGGTGAGAATAGGGATGGAGATAGAATATATTCAGCAAGGTTATGGATCAATAATAGAGTATTTAAATCATTTTATAGTCCTAGTACCTTATGATTCATTGTCTTCTGAAATTGATTCCATGAATACTTGGAGTTTAAAAGTTGGGATTCGTACCGATTTGCTGTCAAATGTGTCAGTGCTAAACATAACTTCATTTTCTTATGTGGTGAGGAAAGAATTCCAGGTAGCATCCACTGTAGCATTGATTATTTAGGTAGTCCTCCCTCCTCAAATCCTTATTAGCATTAGATATTATTCTTTTTCGGATATGAAAAGGTGAGTAAATGTTGACAGAGCAGGTCATTGAATCCAAAGGCCAAAGGACCCTTTATCAACCTCCTCTGGGTGTGATGTTGTTTTGTGTTATTAGAGTGGAAGGCTGAGGAATTAGAGTCCATCGTGTCCAGGTACTCCTAATACCTTCCATTATTTTGGATGCT
Organism: Viscum album; assembly: GCA_963277665.1. NCBI lineage: Eukaryota > Viridiplantae > Streptophyta > Magnoliopsida > Santalales > Viscaceae > Viscum > Viscum album. The sequence goes on from OY728161.1 coordinate 332,181,556, forward strand.
TGGGTCACTTTTAGTGATTCGGTCGATGCATTGCTAGAAATCCTTATGGGGGGAGTCCCATATGTGAGGTGTTGTTGGGGAGTTGTTTAATGAATCTTTTTCATAATATTCCTTCTAGTGTAAGAGATCATTTTTATGGGGTTTGTGCCAATTTTTTATTGTTTTTTGTGAGGTAAGTGATGTTTTCGTTCATCCATGAACTCATGTTTTCAAAAGAAGTGTTGTTTCTATGCCAACAGTTTCTGATTTTTTTCTTTTAAAAAATCATATGATATATATTTCAGTTGGTGTTTTGTAGTTCCTAACTATGAGGTCATAGATGCCTCATCCTTATGTTCTCCAGTCATAGGTCTCAGAGTGATGCTAACACCTATTCATGAATCTCAGAGAATTAAGGAGTTTTTCTAGGCTGCTGCCTCCACCCTTATTGCAGGAAGTTTTAATCCGTGTAAAAACTGTTTCCCAACTCTTGTCCCCATCATGGAAGAGTGGGTTGTTTAAATTTTCATGTTGTAACCAACTTATCATGGATTCATAGGTTTTTGGTGGAGTGTTTTTGTGGGATTTTTCAATTGATGCCCAATTCTAGTTAATGTTGAATTTCTATTTGTTCATTGGTAGTTGGTTTTTAATTGTGGGGAGACCCACCATGAGTCTTTTTGATTTTCCACCTAATAACATGTCTAGTTATAGATGAATCTTAATGGTGGGGATTCCATTATATAATCCCTTGGAATCATTGATTTCCATTATTTCTCTTTGGTTTGGGTTATTTTTGGGTTCATTTTGAGAAGTCCCAAAAATCCTGTTCTTAGCATGGTTGTGGAGGAGGTGAATTTATATTTCTATTGATTCTCAGGTAGTGGTTGTGAGTTGGTGTTTTAATTGAGATAGAGGATTAAGTTCCATTCATGTTGGATGATATTTCACTATATTGAGAGGTTTTAATGTGTGGATAATGAATCCTGAGGTTCTGATATTTTAGGTGGAAAGTGTTATAGATTTCTGGGGGTGTAAATCATTAATGGTGGGGAGAATTATCACACTCACGATTATCATGAATTTATTTAGATATTGTTCTTTGGAAATTGAAATCCATTTCATGGATTTTGGGTGAGATTAATGTTGATTATATAACTTCCATCTATGTATAATCATCTTACTCTGGGTTCCTCAATTCTTTTTTGGTAGTTTCTGGAGAAATGGTGGTTATATAATTATCTGGGCAAACCATGAGCTCATTTCCAGATTTAAAAAAAAATTATATCTACATATTTTTTTTAACATTTTCATCAATTAAAATTCACTATTTTCTCAAATTGACATATTCAAACCCCGATATCCTTTTGGACCCCTTACGAATTCATAAGCATGGTGAATTTGTGTTATTTATTCATGTATTGGGGTAGCCTGTGGTCCCATTTGTGGGTTTCTTTTAAAATACTTTTATTATTTTACATATTATTCATTTTTTAATAATGATCAGTGATTCCACCTCCCATATGAGCACAATGAGATCTATCCCACCCCTATTTTCCATTTTCCCTTTTTTGAGCTAATATTAGTCGCAGAATAGGGAAAACCTTTTCAATGATTCTAAAATAATCTAGATTTTCCTAAGGTAATTTGTCTCATTAATAAATCATTATTTTTTTACTTATTTTCCATCCAATATTGATCCCCTAGTTCATCAAAAACTAAGGATCCTCTCCAAGGAGTTTAAATCCATTCCCTCTCCTCAAAGGGTGTGGATCTAAGGGCAGACAAAGAGTTTTCTAGTTGCCAAGGTGTGATTCCTTCTCCTTTCACTTCCCTCTTTCTTCTCCATACAATATTGTTTTTGTTATATATTATCCTCTAGTTATTATATAAATAGGTTTATATTATAACATGAGTTTTTATGGTGGTTTTTGTTCATTTGGTGCATTTGGACACAGTTTTAGGGTTTATAAACCCTCAGATGGTGATATCGGGTGTTCTTTTCCATTCCTCCAAGGGTTTGAAGTAGGATATCCATATCAGATGCCATTATAATTGAAGATTCATTATTTTATTTCTATTAACTCTTGATATATATTTTTAGTATTGTTTTTCATCCTATAGATAATTTTGTTGGTTTGTTTAATTGTTGTTTAAGCCTTGTTTTGTGAAAAGTAATGTTGTTTTGTTATAAAAGTGCACACCAAGTGTTGGTTCAAATGTTTTGTTATCTTTCATACATTGTTTTCAATTTTTGAACCTAATTTTGAGTATTTTGAACATTTTTCAATAGATTTAATAAATATGTGGAATATAAATGGTATTTTATCACTTTTTATGTTCTTAAAATTAGTAGTTTTGTTAAAAAGTTAATGTCATGTGTTCGGTAAAATGCCATGTTGGATTTTATGTTTCCAGAGTGATTTAAAAAGATATGTTATGATTTATAAATACATTGGAAGAATGAAAACTGTATTTATGGGTCCTTTTATGGGTGCAAAAAGTAGTTTTTTATTTATAAAGAAATGAGTTTTTGGGGGTAAACATGTTTTGGTCCGAGTTCTCGGAACATGTCCATTTTTATTCCTTAAAAAATGGTCATTATTTGATGTGTAACATGAATGTTTTAAGGGATATATTAATTTTGTTTTCAATTTTAAATGGGGTTTATTCACCTATTTATCTAAAGTGATATATTTATCTTTGGAAAAAGATAGTTTTGATAAATGCATAAAGGCTCGTTTGGTAAGCTTGTGATAAATGGTGAAATTATTTATTATAAAAAACTCAAGTGGATGTTTTTCATGACATTATTGTATATATATAATATATGGTATTTCCTTACTAAGAAATAATTGTGCTCCATTATGAGATTTCCTTGGGTTGGACTCTTTAGGTTCCTTTGAATGAATGGCAGGAGATATGTCCTTGAAGTTACTCAGGGTGATGTCTATTGGGAATTATTATTATATATATGTTGCAATCGGATGCTCAGATGGAATCAGTTGGCTCACCCCCCATTAGATACATGAGACATGGAAACCTATCCTATTAATAGAATATTTTATGAATGATTTATGAACTGGTAGGTTATTGTACTAACCAATTACCCATAATAGGTGGAATATTGGGTTTATTGCTATGGGGTTTTCCCATGTCCGGCCTGAGAAAGGATGGATGAGTGTATTTAGCTCTTTTATTTCATCGGATGTGACATGTAAGGGGGGATGAGGTATCATGTATTATTGTCTTCTAAATTGTTCTTGATCTCCCTGGTTCACCCATGTCTATTTGGTTTTCAGTATCTTTTAGTGATGAATATGATTCTTCTAGTGTCCCTCTTTAAGAATTGTTTTAGTCCAAAGATGGGGATTTATGTTTATAAATTCTCTATATTATATCTCTCGATGGGATCCAAAAACATGTTCCTAGATATATATTACCCTCCATATTTATTTATTGACATTAGTTTTTTCATACATATTATTATAAATAATGTAAATTGATTATATTTTTAAATTTACAAGAAATAATCCTAATTAACAGACAGTACATTATGTATGATATATCATAATATAAAAAATATAATTTAATGAAAATAAAAGACATTATTGAATATTAAATTATTATTGAATAACTATGATTACTTGAAATTATATAATTAAACGAAAAAAATTTAAATTCGACTTTAATTTTTTATTATTTAAATATTATTTATTAATACAATGAATGATTTTTTAACATGTACATTCTAATGACTGAGAATTTGAAAATAATTTCCTATCTTAAATAAATGTGTTTTGTATTTTTAAATATAGTATTATACAAAAACAAGATATTGAAAAAACCAACATAAACATATTTTATTAATTGATACAATTATATTTATCAATATCAAATAAAATTCCAATATAATAAAAATAAAAAATAGAATTACTATTAAAAAAATTTGTACAATCTAATTCTATTGAAATTATCACTCACGTGAATTACATTAATGGTAAAAAATATTTTCATACCAATTGATATTTTTAAAAATATTAATACTAAATGTTATATTATTTTTCTAGTATTAGGTATTGAGTATTTAAGAGGTATTTATAGGTTGTAATATAAACATTGAGATCGAAACATAACCATATTAACAGTGACTAGATTTTTAGGAATATTAATATGATTGATGGATTAGTAAAATGAATATTAAATAAATTAATCAGACTGTTCGAATAGTAATTTAACCAATAAAATAGTTTAGTACTATATAAATAATGGTCACCAAAATCAAATTCAATTCATAATAACAGTACAATGGTTCTAAAATAAATATAATAATTAATGTGCTGAGGTATTTTTCTAGAGTATATTTTATGCCTAAATAATTCAATTAAAAATTAAAAGTACCTATGTTAAAAAATTATTTTGATATTATGAACATTATTTATAAAATAATCATTTTGATATTCTCTAAGTATGAGTATTCAATAATTGTCTAAAATACATCAATTTTTATGTAATTGGGTAATATAATGTTTTTTTAAAAAACCATTGTATTTCAATTGTATCGTCAAATAGGTAATATTGAAAAAATAAATGACAGTACTCATAGATTTACCAAAGTTTTTTATAAAAAATATAAATAATTTATTAATATAAAAACATATATTCCAATAATAATAAATTTTTTCAAATAAATAAAATGATAATTTCATCCATTATAATAAATTTTTTCAACATTCCATATTCCATTTTAATATAATAATAAAATAGATTGAGTAAATCATTAAAATTTGTAATAATATTATTTTATTAAAATATTTAATGAAATTTCAATAATATAACTATAATAATGTTTACCAAATAAATTACATTTATTTTAATATTTAAAAAAAGTATAAATCTTCTCTAGTATAAATACCTCTACTCTCTCCTCTCGATAAAACATTTCTATCTAACTTACCAAAGATAACAGTCATCCCAAATTTCCTATTTTATTCTCTTTATCGTCCTTGTGGACAACTTTTACCCACCCAATACGTTGAATTTTAGGTTTTTTCGTTGAAATGAAACAACAACAAGAAAAGTGTAAGGTATCATCTAATATTTTTTCCCTTTCTCATCCTCATTTTATCTATTACTTATAAACCTACAGATTATAAAATTAATAAAAATATATTTTAACATTTTATTACAAATATTAAATTATTGTAAGTATTGTATTTATTTCATATTCATATATCATAATTTCTATCCTCTTTTTTACAATATATTTTTAGTGGTCAGTTAACCACCTATGAAAACATTTCCAAAAATGTTTTTATCAAAACATTCATAGATAGTTGGTATCAAATATCTATATTATATAATTTATTTAAATTATTGTTTTTATTATTATGGAATTTATTCAAAAATGTAAAAATAACATTGAGAAAAAATAATGAAATCAAAACAATATGGGATAGTTTAATGAAAACATGATTTCAAGACAATTCATTTTTAAAACATATTATTATAAAATAGGGTACAATTACTATAATTGGTCAATTGTAACATAATTGAATAGAATTCACTTATAGTTTCATTTATTAACAAATATTTTTATATATTATGTGAAATTGAGACGAAACCTAAGAGGATTTAAGGTAAGTGGATTCCCATACCCTAACCTCTTAGTTTGAGTTTCCCATATATTTATCCTCGTTATTATTATGGATTCATTCTAAAAATATTCCAAATATCCATTAAATATTCTTTCACATTTTCTATTTATAGGGATATTCGTTTTTTATTCCATTTTGGTGATTTCAAGAGTACATAAATTATACTTTTCTTAAAAACAAAATAACGATTCCTCTAAAATCATTCCTTTTTATCAAAATAAAATATAAAATTTTATAAAACAATATAATTATAAAATATATTTTTTACCTTCAGCATTTTGTCAATATTATTTGTTATATTTTTAAATATTAATTACAATAATATTTATAAAACTCATCCCTTTATTTGGGTTTCCTTCATATCTATGCTTTTTATAAGATTTCATTACTTATTGAATGAATGGTTATGATAACTTACGATGTGGTGGGTGGTCGTAAAATTAAATATACCGCCAATTCATTCTTTTAAAGAGATATTTTCCATAATATAGTGCATTTTTTGTTAACATGATTATATATTTGTTCATAATTTTTATGTTTTGAACATATATTGTGCGTAAAATTTTTGATATATTTATTTAAAACAATGTGTGGTATTTGAAAAAAAAGATATGATAATAATTTATTATTAATATTCAATATTTTAGAACATTTTACCAATTACTAAATTGTTATTTGGTATATGATCCATTTTTTATGATATGATGATTTCTATTATTCTCACCCTTGTTCAAAATAGTTTAATGTCTCTTGTTTCTTCACTTTTATCCCCCACCCAATTCTAGTATTTTATATCACCATTTGATGGATTCATGTAATCTAATGATTACACATACTATGAATAATTTTCATAGAAATATGATGAATATGTTGAAAAATTTAACTAATGTTGTGTTTTATGATTATATATTCCTTATGGTCCTAATATGTCCATGATATTAATCATTTTGATCTTGGATTGTTATATTAATATGATTTAATCTAAATATTGATATAATAATAAAGTATGAATATAGATTGTTGGTATAGCTTCTGTCAGATTCATGGTTTATTTAACAAGTATATATTCACTATAAAACAATTAAAAACACCTAGGGTTATTTTTAAGTAATGGAAATTATCCTATTATTTTGGTATGTTATGGAGTGTGTGTTCTCGAAATAATGACATCCATGACTTGATTTTATAAGTGGATGTAGATATGGTGTAGATGCATTGAATGGTAAAACCCATAAAATATGTTGGTTTGGTACTAGAAATATCTTATCCCTAGTCATTAATAGTTATCCTTACTTCATTATTGTTTTAACACTAATGGTGGATATTATCTTATTGATTTATATTCTATTTATAACCCATTATAATGTATATATATCTAATGTAATTAGTCCACTCATAGTATAAAATTGATTAACATTTGTGATCTACGTATAACTGTTTGGGAAGTATGATTAATATTATAGAACCATAAGGTAAGATTTTAGAATTTATTTTCAAATGAGAATAAATTTTTTTCAATCCTTTCTATAAATATGTTTCGTTAAAGTATTTTCTTTTCAAGAAAATATTGGAAACATATAAAAATAAAACTAGCAGCACATGTGAAGGATAGAATAATAATTTTATAAATAACATTTCAATTGAAATGGGTTTTGGATTTAAAAACATCATGTAAATGATTAACCATCTATCTCAAAATATGAAAAATAACCTCAACCATTTTAAAAATCATCATTCACAATGGATGTAGAAATGAAAAATCTTGTACATTATTAACATATGATAATTGGGATTTATTGGATTAACTATCAAACAAGTTCTCGAATAGTGTATCGACTCTATATAGAAGATATGTTTCATGAATAATTGTTCTAATAATGTGATATATAATTTATATATCTATAATCTATATATAGAATCGAATTAGTTATGGGAATTAATCAGGAATAAAAAGATCAATACTAAAATGTATGAAATGGGTGGAGATGAATTTTAGATCCTATATGTTAAGAATTATTTCTTTTAGAATTATAAAATTATTATATAGAGTAATTTTCTAGATCTTAAGAAATAATTTGGCGAATCATTCATGGAATACGAGGAATGTTTCAGAAACTAATAAAGGTATGCCATAGGTTCTGTAATAAGAAATATTAAAAAATTGATTGAGTAATTGGAATTTTAAAAAATATTTTTAAAGTATCTCTCTATCCAAAACATTTAGAGTTATGAAAAATTAGTCGAATGTTCTCTAATTATATAAATGGATCTTATATAGTGTTTTTAATCCTATGGATCTAGACGGATAATAATATTGTTTCAAGTTAAGGGATTGAATGAAAAAGTAGGAATGAATATACATCAACTGATATGTAAATATGTGGAAATATAAATCCTGGTAACTACATCACAAAGATGGAATGATTCTTTATAGGTGTGAAATAAAGAATCCAAACTCATTAATGTCAAAGACATGTAATGAATCAAGACAACAATATGTAATTATATAGGACACCACCAATGAAAACCCCATTGTTGAATTCTGCAACTATATGTGGTATGGGAACTATGCAGGTTTGTTTAATAAAACAATGTTCTAAGAGGGTATTCAACATTATCATATTGAAAATTAGAGGAATCGAGGGAAAGATTAATCCATCACAGTGGGTGATGTGAATCATTTAAATTTATTTTCATATGGTAAAATTATTATTCACTAGTTAATGGAATAATATTTATAATTGGTAATATTTGTTAATTTCCAATTAATATGTTTTCAATGATTATTTTATAATATCATGGATACTGTGATATATGGATATCATTAGAAACACCTAGTGCTGTGATATTTTCATCCCATGTGTCATACAATAATCTATTTATTGAAAATATGATGATTTATATATTGAATTACATAATTCTCCCCTTGGTGGAATTTGAATATAAAATATAAATTTATTATCTCTTTACATATAGATCTCTCATAAACATTTATGAAATGTAGATATCCTAATATATAGCATACAATCTAATTATACTATTAAAATGCATGTAAGCTCATTAATCTTCAATAGATAATCCATCATTGGAGTGGGTGATGATATGTCGTGAAGAAGCATATCATTCCAAAATGGCTGATTCCAAAGAAGCAATTATCAATACAAATATAAAAATTATAATGGAATATATTTGTAAAATTCTTGAAGATTTTATCCTCCTTCCACAGTACAAGAAGTTAGAGTTGTCAATATATCTCATCACAATATCAATCATATCTCTAGAAGTGCATAAATTATAGTCCCCATAAAACTGGAATCATTCCAAAATCTACTCCAAGAGTATTAAAAAAAGTTGGTATACATGACCTAGTGCATCTCATTGGCATGGGTTAGTGATCTTGGATAATTAAAATGATGGATCTATATTTTTATTTAGTAATTTAAAAGATCTCTATGAAATCACAATAAATAACATTAGTCATCCACCAACGTTTAATTACATGTAATATCAACTTATAAAATTTATGTACTACACAAAGGGGGATCTCTATTCTAGATGTCATCAGATAAAGGTGATGATAAAATATATTTTTATGAAAGTTATCAATATGAGATATAGACACTACGATTTTATAGTGATTTCATTAGATCTTACTAATTCATTTGAAATGTATAGATATTTAATGATTATAATATTTAGATACTGCAATGAAAAATTTATAGGATTATTAGTTAATAATAATCTCATTTACTACAAGAGAAAGTAGTAACATCAATATCGGCTTTGGATTATTTTGGTGATATTAACAAATGATAATGCATATGCAATGTTAAGAAAGTGTGACGTGTGGATATAAATAATCACATTTTTTTGAATTTTGGTCATAAGTGTAGAGAGTTTATATGGTTATTTCAATCACATTGGTAATTTAATGAATGTCCCAAAAAAATTGTTACATTGATCTTTATATTTCATGGATTATTTTTATAATACCAAATGTTTTGGAGAACTTTTCCTGATTATCAATATCACTAAATGAGTTAACATAGAAAATGGTAACGCATGTATAGATAAAAGAAATTGAGGAAATATGTATAAATCTAAAAAAGAGACTAATCACTACACTTATACACACACTACCCTAATGTGTATTCAGGGTTGTGATATATGGTAATTATTTAATGAGGGATTTAGTTGTCTACTCATGATGAATGATAAGGTGATTTCTTCTACCTCATGAATTCTAAATAACCTTGAGTTGAAGTGTCTAATGCATGATAAGATGTTCTTATTTTTTACCGTAATATTTAATATTTAAGGAAAAACCTCTATGGCGGGAAGTGTGACATATTTAATATTTATAAGAGTCTAAAATATATATCCACATAGAAATAACATAGTATTCATTAGTGATGAAGATTAAAGTTAATAATAGAAAATCATTTATTTATTCAATAATACTATAGAAAAGTGATTAAAAAACTAGATTCTACCAGTAGAAAATATCATACCACTATATCAATGATTTTTATTGGCAGAAACCCCATCATTAAAAAGATGTAAACTATTGATTTGGAAATCATAATATTAGGGATGAAATTCTACCAAAAAAAATTTATTTGTGACCGTCTATCTAATATAATATTTTGAAGGAAAAAGTGTTGACTTTTAGAATTAAAACAAGCTAAAATGTAATACCAATGTTTAAATTATATTACGTATGATTTCATTTCAAAATAAATATTTAGATAAAATGTGTAGATTTATTAAGGAATGTTATTAAATCCTAAAATACCAAATTTTTTATATTTAATTTTATGAAATAAATTTAATTTTTGAATTAATCATGTAACAAATATCTTGTTTTATATTTTTTAACAGTTTTCTGAAATAATATAGTTTTGGGTGAAAACTAACAAACAAAAAACATTCACTTTTTTAATTATTATGGAATAATATAAAACTAGTAATTTTATAAAAATATATTTTTCTGGAAAAATTTAATTTTTTTGATATATCATAATGTATATACAAATATATTTTTTAACAAAGAAATATATTATTAAATTTTGGGAATCTACATAATTTTTTTTAAATAAATATAATTTTTTGTTCTTATCAGCTATTCACGTACAAAAAAGGTACAATTAGGATTTGGTAATTCTATAAAAATATAATTATCCATGGATTTAACATAATCAAATTAATCTCAAACAAGTTAATATTATACTTAACTTTTTAGTAATGTAAATATTAGGCTTAAAATAGAAATATTTTTTAAACCGGTTTTCATTATGCTTTATAAAAATATATTCAAAATAATTTCTGCCCCATAATTTTGATTAATAATATAATATATACTTAACATTTTAAATTAGAAAAATTAATATAAGCTAATATGGTCAATTAAATTATTTTTATAATTATTTGTTATAGTGATTAATAGTTATCACACTAGTTATAGAAAAAGTTGGATAAAATGGTTAAAAATACAGGGATCAAGATTTTGGACAACACAAATCAAATTATTAAACGTCATAATATTTTTTTACCTTACCCTAATTTTTTTATTCTATGACCAAGTGTATACATATTCACAAGATAATGCCATAATATTTTTAAAATCATTTAAGTAATTCCATGGGTGTCCATCACCTAACATTTAAAAGGGAACCTCCTCTCCAAACTTATTCACAACAAAAATTATCTCTGCAAAAAATTAACTAGCATAAAAACCGAAATATATTCCATCAATTAATTCTTTTGTGTCTATAAATCATACATCCACAAATAATAAAGGCTTAATGGGTATGACAAATTAATACTCAAATAAAATATTATTATCATCATTAACAGTTATTATAATGCTTATTTATTCTTCTATATTATCTATATATATATTGTAAAAATAATAAAATATTCATTATAATATCTAAAATATACTTTAATTTAATTGTAATTATTAGAAACAGATTTCCATATCTTTTCCTTCCTACATAAAATTAAATCATTACTCAGGCGTACTTTCGAACTGTCATCTCCACATTGTGGTGCAATTGTTTTTTATTGAAAAACATAATTGGAAGGTTATGAAATTTAATCAGAAGAAAATATATTATATTTATATCATAATTATTATTTTATATATATTTTACATTATTTAACTTATTACTATTCCTCTAGTTACAAAATTGTATTTTTTCTTGTCTGTATATTTGTACTACCACCTCTATAATGCATTGAAAAAAAATTAGCGACATTACATTGATGATTTAAAATATGTATATAATCAATACAATTTATATTTATATCATTATTAAAAAAGGTATCTTTGAATCAACATAATGATAAAAGGGATGTAATTATTGAACAAAGACATATATGAAAAAGAAATAGATAACACTCAGAAACAAAAGATATTAATAAATAAATACTGATGAAAGGGTGATGAAATTTTATAAGTGGGTAATATACAATATTATAATTATTTATATGGTATACTTATATAATATTATAAAATATATATTTATTATTAATGACGTTTACTCGCTTAATAAGCAATTCATATCTGTTTTAAGGGTTTATTTCAGAATCTCATCGTTATTTGATATTGTTTATGTCTATGTTTCCTTTTGGGAAATTATATGATAATTGTATTAAATGAAATATAACTTAATCCAATATGTTAATTTATGTTTTTTAAATTTTTATTTATTATTTTGCCCTTATTATCAATAGAAAATTACAGATAATGTTTTTAAGGAAATATGGAATTGTTTTTATCATCATTCAATGTTTTATTCTTCCATGATTATATTTTGTTTAGAATGATTTCATGAATGATCTTAATATTAAAAAATGGTTTTTCAAAAATAGTTTTACATTTTTTTGAATGTGTGTAAAAAAATTTAAAATAAATCTTCTTTTCATTTTATGATTGATGCACGTTTTAGTAAAGGTGAAAATAGAATCTTTTTTTAACATATACCAGATGAATAATTTTTTCCACCATTTTGACTTTAAATATTCTTTTAGGATTCCATTGAGAATATAAATGGATATTATATAGTAAAATTGTTTTATGGATATTCTATAAACATCTATAATTTAATAAAACCGATCTCAAGATGAAATGGTTGTTTTCATTAATAAATCATTCATTGGTTTTTAATGTAATTTCAACAACATCTACATCATTTAAAGAATATTATTATTTTTTTAGGATATAATTTATTGATATCATCCTCAATATTACTTTGAATGGGTGTGATTTACTTATTTTATTTATTATCTAGAGAAATATTAATATTTCAATTTTTTATTATTATTATGAATGTTTATGTGGATAATATATTGAATTTTTATTCCATTGATTCATACGATGAGTGAATTAGAAAAAATATGTGATGTGTGAGGCCTTTTAAATCTCCCTCCCCTAATTAATTAGTAGGAATCATTACACAAACTAAATTGGGTATTTGGTGCTTATGCCTTCCAAAAAGGTAATGATTGTAACATTATAATACCCACCATTATGAAGTATATAATTTCAAGGAAATTATTTTCTATCCATATGAATATATTGGATTCTAGGACATCAATGTACTTATACCTCTTTTGTGATAATCAATATATTGAATTTTGATAGTTTTTAATCTCTTCCATATTATTCTTGACTTATTACTCCTATAAAAGATTTTGTTCAATGGTTTCCCTTACTAGGTACATGATACCAGTCTTTATTATGGTTCACATTCCTCAGGTTCCAGGATAGGTTTTATAAAAAAAATTTGTGATACTCAAGAAGTAATTAAAATGTACCCTCAAAATTTTTATATTTTATTTCATGTTTTAAAATGTAATGTGAGAATTTTTTAATTATCTATCATCCATAGGATATTGAACAATTGAACCCTTTAGGATGTGATGCAGCATATCATATACCAACATAGTAAAATAATTACTGATTTTTTTACTCTACTTTGTGTGTTATAGTTGAAATCAATGGAAGAATATTATAATCCTGGGAAATATATTTTTGAAAACTTATATGTTGTTTTGAAATTAAAAATGACGTGTGCTATTATTGTAAATGAGAAAATTTATAAATGGATCCGAAGGAAGTAATGAAAACCATATCAATTCATGTAATTTATATTGAAATTTTCTACCTATATAAGATAATTAAGATATAATTATAATTGTATCTAAACAAACTATGATATTACTAGGGTAGTTACCTATCTTATGAAAAATATCATTGACCTTATGGAGTGTCCTATTTAACCCCAACACAGTGTAACAATGTTAAATAACTCCATGAATTAGAAACCAATGTCTTTCTACTATAATTATAAGATATAAATATCTAAGGTATGAATGAACTCCCAAGAAAAGTTATTATTTCCATTAGAAGGTAGTAATGAAAATAATGTTATAATTGTTTTTTATCATCTAAAGAGATATGCATGTTAATTTAGGTCATTTATCCAGAACACAATTGAGTCATATGAAATAAATAATTGTATGTGAAATAATTTTAAAGGGATATTAATGGAAAAATACTTTCTTCGTAATAACTGAGATAATTTGGAGAGCCATTTCCTCACATTATGGTAAACTGTTTGAGAAAATCTTGTTCATTATGAGTTAATAAGTCACCTAAATTTTAAGGTAAATTTCCACTCACAATTTGTTGTGAAAAATTCATGGATTATGCAATCACTATCATAGATTTTAATCATCCAATAGATGTGGTGGTAGGTTTATTGACCATAGTTTAATATTTTGAAACTATTTTATTTGATTCGATATTTTATCACTATTTAATATTTTGTTTGTTTTTTATGAAAATAATATATTTTCCAATCACCAAAATAATGTTTTTTCGATTAGAAAAAACAGAAAATATTTTAGAAATAATGATATGTCAGTTAGTTCCCATTACAAAACATAGATTTTTTAGATGTTCAAACTGGATTACTATACTTATGGTAGACTACTATGTAAAACATTGTATTGTTTGGATTTCAAAAATTAATTTGAAAATTAATTTTTGAATATTTATGTTAAATAAATATTCAGAAATGGAATCCATTATCTTCATAAGGGATACATCATCATCTAAGTATTTTATAAATACAACACAAATAAGTCTACTTAATTAAATTATTAAAGAACAATATTATACAAAAACTATGAATGTTAATAGTTTCATTTTAATAGAGGATGTACCAATTGTGAATGATTACATTGGTGTGGTTCCTAAAGTTAAACCTAGCCTTCCACTTGAGTGTGATGTTGTGTTATACATTTTTCATATACTTTTTTAAAAACCTATATCAAAGACTCCATAAAAAATTTCTATAGTGGAATTATGAAATATTTTATGGAATTGTGTGATATAGTATTAATAGATCATACTGTTTCAAAATTGGGATCCTATATTCTTTTTTTCTAAGAAGAATGATATATCTATGAGGTTATTCAGTGATTATAGGGAAATTCATTTCATTAAAATAAATAATAACTATCTTGTTACCCATGAAAATAAACTATATTATTAGATCGAGGATGTAAATATTTTTTAATGAAAGAATCATATTCAAATTATCATCAACTATGAGCATTGAAGAAAAACATTACAATGAATTCATTTTATATGAGGTGTGGACATTATGAATTTACAATAATGATCATGGGATTGACTACTGCACCTTCAATTTTAATATATAAAATTAATGTAATTTTCATGGATATTATAAATAATTTTACTATGGTATATATAAATGATAAAATGTTATAATTTTAAATATATATTGATAATAAGATTCATTTTTTAATATTTTTTATGACTCTTAATGAAAATGTGAATTATGGAAAATTTTGAAAATTTTAATTCATTCATCAAGATTTTTTTTCTTTACCATAATATCACTGTGGATGGGATTTCTATTTATCCATCAATAAAAATTGATGTAATAGAATGACCATGTAAAATTTATGTAATATATTTATTTATATTTCATGGATTATCAAGAAACTATCAATGATTTTTTTGATAATTCCCAGGATTATCTTAACAGTTAACCATGTTGACCAATTTTATAACACCACAAGCTTCCACAGTATGCTTCTCTTTGAATAATACAGTAGCATGTGTTGTACGCAACTTCGAGTTGTAACACACACTACAACCAATCAAACTAGTCATTATGAAAAGTAATACCCACATTTTAAAATTTTATAAATTTTTTTCTTTCAAAATGGACTTAAATTTTGGTTTTGGAATATTTAAATTAGTCTAGGATGAAATTTTTAATTTTTCTGAATACTTTCATATTTTGATGAATAGTAAAAATTACTAAATTTTAATTAAAAACAAAATTTTTAATCGAAATAATTAATATTGATAAATTATGAATTTGAGTGGTTTTAATGCATATTTAGAATATATTTTTACCATTTAATACAATGTTGGTCATTGGGAAAAATTTCACATTTAAACCGGACATAAATAAGTGTCAATCTTTTGATTGTTATTATTTCTTAAAAACACGCTTTTTGATTTAACAGCGGGAATTAATATTAAATTAATTTCTGCCACTTCTGTGTTTTGAATTTATAAAAATGGATTCCATATTTATAATCAGTACTTCCAAATTTTGTAAATAGCTTACTTTTTTTTAGAAATTTTGAAAAATTATTTCGGTAAATATTTTATTTACTATGGTTAAAGGGTAAATTCAGTAAATAAAGATAATAAAATAATATTATAATTATACTTAATTACCATAAAACATTTTCTAACCCTATTTTCTGATAAATTTCCGACCATGGGTATCTTTTGGTCGATTTTGGGACCCCTTGGAGCCATTTGTAAGTGACAATGACACTTTATATTAATTAAGTTAAAGTAAACACAAAAATGACATAAAATATATCTTTTGGAAAATATATTCTTACATAGGGATATATATGTTATCATTTCGACTATAAATGTTCATTAGAAATATAAAAAGATTTACTACATCATGGTATTTTTTTTATAATTTTTATACATCACATAAACTAAATTATTTATGACACAATAATGATGTAGTGTTTTCCTCATTAATAAATGATTTAAATAAATAAAATTATAAAGACTAAAATAATAAACAAAATCAGTCCAATTCTTATTTTATAATTTAATTTCCATCATTAGTCATCTTATATTCATCTTTAATGAGTTTTGGACCTCTATAAATGGAATATAATTATGTAATAAAATAATAATTTCAATCCTTCTTAAAGAGCCCCCCCCCCCCATATAAAAGGACACCACTTCTAACCAATTTCTCAAACCTCTAAAGCCTTTTGGATCGTCCCAAATATTCCCAATTAGGCTACTTACATCCCTATACTACTCCTAGAAGCCTTACCTTAGGCAGAAAGAACTTCAACAATCCTTTTTGGTTCAAACCAAAGGGAGTTACCCAAATTAAAGGTAATGATTTCTCTTAGCTTCTTTTCTTTTATTTTACTTCTCCCACCCCTTAACTCTTCTTATTCATTTATTTTGTAACAAAACCAGTATACAATATATAATATGATATTTTTATGAGAATTATTTGAACTACACTTACACACAATTCCATATAATTGGTGAAGAACATAATGTTTCTGTGGATGGTAACCAAACGCCTCACGAAATGATGATTGTTCAATTATCTCCAACCACCTCTCATGGTATCCATAATGAAGGAACTGTAATTAAATATTATATTAATGATACATATTTTATATATATTCTTCTTTAATCCAATTTTATATCATACCATTATTCGTTTCATGTTGTATATATATATATATATGACAATTTAATTTGAGGAAGTGCGGACTATCGCCCCCTCAAAGTTATATGACTCGTTCATACTATACATGGAATGTATAAAGGATGTTGTTAATGAACATAAGTAACATATATAAGATATTATATTATACTGTAATAATATTATACCTATGTATCATTTGGTTTTTATTGCTTTTAAAATGAAAAATGAAATGGAGGTAGCGTTTATGCGTACGTACGAATTACCATCTCCACGAATGCGATAAGATTAATTTCCCCATAATATCAAATAAAGAATAATTCTAATTTGATGATTAAAAGTAATTTTTAATTACTTGATATCATTATGGATATGAATAAGATACAACCTATCCATAACAAACATAGCTTACAAAAAAATCATATAAAGGAAAAGGAATCAGTTAACACCTGAAATGACGATAATAGTAAAAAATTATTAACAACGAAATATTAAAAGATCATATATTATATCATATCTATATATATGATTCTTGAATAATTTAATAACAATTATTTAAATATTATACAGGAGGTTAACCTACCCTCGACCAAGGAAATGTTCATGGTAACTGATTATTTAACAATCTCTTCATTATCTAAGGTTCTTTATACGTAATTGTCTACTAGGACCTCTTTATCATCCATATCCATGTTTCTTAAAAGTATATTTAAAATAATACTTACTATTTTACATACCAAGGGTTAAAGTCATTTATACCCTTGTTTACTTTTTATTAGATTTTTATAAATTAATATTTCTGTCATTTTCCAAACAAGTTCCTTTTTAACCTTTTCGACAGACTTAAGGTAAGAAAGTCTTTTTAACATATACGATAGATGTGGCTATTTTCCACTGTCAAAAAGTCATCGAAGGGTCCCTTACTAGATTATAATAATTTTTTCAAAGTAAATGTTTTATTTCATATTTATGTGACTTTTAAATAATTAAAAAAATGATTTCTTGTTTATGATTTCATCTATGAAAACATTCTTTGATAGATTTTATGTTTATTTGAAGTTGATTTATTATGATACAAAACTTATATATTGTATTTAAGATTTTGTGATTTGTTTGACTTTGGATGTGTTATTTTTATTCCATTCTTGGTTTATGGTGAAAGTATTGACATTTTGTTTTCTTGTTTTAATACGAATGTTTATGTTATGTTTAACCCTATTCATATGAGTAATGCATTGGACTCAATAAGTGACGGATGGAGCCTGATATAGCCCCTCGTTGCATCGGTAGGTATAATGAGACAAACTGGTGTTTTGGAACAAGGCATTGACAAAATCTTATTTGTATTCTTGGCACAAGGCCTTGACTATGTGGTTATGATAGTCTGGCATTATGTATTCCATCATTATGAAAGTGGTTGTGGATATTACATGTGATTATTCGACAATTATAATATCAATGTGAATAAGTAAATGAAATTATTTCATTTTTTTCCATATTATGACGATGTTCACGTTAAAATGGATTTTGGTTTATTTATACATTGCCTTAAATTTTTATGAATATTTATGAAAGTTTTTTCTATATTGTTATCCTTTCTGAGAATCTGAGCTCGCCCATTTTTATGTTTTATTTTTCCCATGATGTGCGTACGTATTTTATGAATGAACTACAAGGATTGTATGAGGGAATACGAGTGTGGACTATAGAGACTATGTTGTTGTATTATTCATTTTATGATGTAATTTAAACTTTATGAATGTATCTAGTGATTCCCAGGATACAAAACTAATCGGTAATTCGAGACTTGATATTTTGTGATCATGCCAATATTATGTAATCATGCACCGAATCTGGGTAACTAGGGTTGGGGCATTACAGTTGGTATCAGAGGATGTTTAGGAAAAACCTTGGAAACTATATTTAGATAAACTTTGATTAGAGCACATATCCCTATGATATACTTTGAGGATTATTATAGAAGAACTTCCTAGAATTTTGGTATTGTAGAGATTTTGTGTGTTTTCCGAGCAATATATCCCTGTCTACACATGAGCAGGTAGAGGCGGCTCTGGCACAGATGTACCTAGGGGTAAAACTTGAAAACACTGCTTTAAGAAAGACTCGAAGGGGAACTGGTGCTGGACAACGGGCCTTGATGCACTCTTAGTTATGACACTCCTGGTGGATATGCTTAGGATAATTCTCATTTTCTTTACAAACCATTATGAAGGGATTATGAGTATATACCAACTCAAAGAAAACATTTTTATGGTTATGGATTATATCCCTAAACTGTTAAATTTAAGTTAAGTGTTTTACAAGTTTGGATTTATGTATGGAGGTTCATAAGCTAATCTAGTGTATGGAATTGTTTAGAAATGAAGCCTAGTAGTAGAAATGGAAACTGTATCATTGAACACACTCCATGTAGGGATTTCCCACCTGATCAAGATAATTATAGTGGAGATGGTGATGCAACTGGTGCTGATCAACTAATAACCATTCTATAACAACTCACTCTAGTTATGAATAATAACCTTACCTGTATGGAGAACCCTAATCCATAGTGTAGATGATGAATGTTAGACCACTTCATGAGGCAACTAACACCAACATTCAATGGGAGTACAAATCCCATAGTAGCTGAGCAACGGATAAATTCTTTAGAGAAAATATTCAATGCCTTGGGGAGTAGTGAAAGGGAAAAGGTTATCGTGGCAGTTTTCCACCTCACTGGTGATGTTGATCAATGGTGGACTTTGATTCAAAACACAAGGGAAGATGATGAAGTATCAAATATGTAATGGAGGTTGTTAAAAGAGATTTTCTTAGAAAAATACTTTCCTTGTGACCATCGAGCAGATATATAAAGGCAATTTCTATGTCTGAGACAAAAGAAGGATGAGAATGTCGGAAAGTATGAGGCTAACATTAAAAGGTTAGAAAGGTATGATAGAGATTATATACGTAACCCAATAATTAATATTGAATATTTCTTTGATGGGGTAAATCCATTTCTTCATCAAGCATTAGTCTCACAATCCTTCTCGTCATATGAAGATATTGTCTCATGTGCTATCAAGACAGAGAAATAAATCTCTAACTCATGACATTAAAGAAAAGCAAGAGAATAATACATCTACTGATCACTCTAGAAATGGAAATAACAGGAAGAAGGGAAAATTTTATTATCCATCCTGTAGTAAATGTGGGAATAAACACCCCTGTACTTTCTTGAACGAAATGGGAGTCTGTTACAAGTGTGGTGTAAATGGACACCAAGCTCATGATTGAAATTGAAATAAAGAATCTACCAATATTCAATGATAAAACTACATGGAGATGGGACATTATGAAAATGAATTTCCTAAGCGTCAGGGAAACTTACCTCAAAAAAGGCCAAGGGATCATGTTTATGCTTATGCAATCACAACTACTAAGGTAGAAGCTCTGAAAGATATGGTGGGAGGTAATTTAAACATTATTCAAGTTTATCAAATGCAATATTTGATTCTGGTTCATCGCATTGTTTCATATCTTCCCAGTTTTCTAAGAAAATGTGATATTTTCAAATTTATTTAAGAAGGGATTTGTCAGTTAAAACTCCTAAGGGAATCATCATTGCTACAAAGTTCTGTGGATCTGTTCCCATTAAGGCATATAAATTTTCTTTATATGCTGATCGCATCGTCATACCTATGTTTGAGTTTACATAATCCTGGTTATGGATAGGATTTTGGACCATGATATGAAGATTTATTGTTATAAGAACAAGGTTACAATTTTTGATGATGAAGATAAATAACACTTTATCTTTAGAGTAGAATCATCACCACCTGATACTTACCTATATCCAACCCCAGTAGCTCAACTAAATTAAATTATTAGGGAGGAATAGAATGAAATAACTATGGGTATGGAATGGAATGTTCAAATAGAGGATGTACCTATTGTGAGAGAATATGTTGATGTGTTTCCATAATATTTACCTGGTCATCTTCAAGAACGAGAAATTGAGTTTTCCATTGATTTGATTCCTGGTTCAAGGCTCGTTTTGAAGACCAATAATAGAATGGCCATTGTGTAATTGGTTGAAATAAAGAAACAACTAGAGGAATTGAGTAATAAGGGATTTATTCCCGCTAGTGTTTCTCCATGGGGAGCCCCTATCCTTTTTTTTAAGAAGAAATCTGGATCTATGAGGTTATGTATTGACTACAAGGAGATCAATGCTATAAAAAATAAATAACAAGTATCCCCTACCATGCATTGATGATTTATTTGATCAACTTCATGGATATCACTACTTTTCAAAGATTTAACTTTTATCTAGATACCATTAGTTGTGTGTGAATAATGAAGACATTCCGAAGACAGCATTTCGAACCAGGTACGGTCATTACGAGTTTACAATAGTACCTTTTGGATTGACTAATGAACCCTCTATATTCATGGATCTAATGAATAGAGTTTTCAAGGAATATCTCAATTATTTTGTGGTGGTATTTCTTGATTATATCTTGGTATAATCCAAAATCAATGAAGATAATGAAAATCACTTGCGCATTATCCTAAAGACTCTTAGAAGACATGAATTATATGGGAATTTTAACAAGTGTGAATTCTGGCTTCAGCAGATTTCTTTTCTGGGCCATATTGTCTATAAGGATGGAATCTCTATTGATCCTTCTAAGACCAAGGTAATCCAAGAATGGCCAGCACCAATGGGTATAACTGAGGTACGTAGTTTTATTGGTTTTGCAGGTTACTATCGGCGTTTCGTCTAGAATTTTTCCCGATTGGATAACCCATTAACGATGCTCACACGTAAAGTGGATAAATTTTTTTGGAAAAAAGATTGTGAAAAATATTTTGAAGAACTAAATATAAGATTAATCAGTGCTTTTATATTGACTCTACCATTGGGGAATTATGGGTTTGTTATTTATAGTGATGCATCGATGAAAGGACTTGGTTGTGTCCTTATGTAGAATGATAGAATTATTTCCTATGCATCACGAAATCTGAAAATTCATGGTTAAAAGAATCCTACTCATGATATTGAGTTAGAAATTGTAATCTTTGCTTTAAAGATATGGATACATTTTATCTGTGGTGAAAAATTGGAGATCTATACTTATCACTAGAGTTTGAAGTACATTTCCTCACAGAAAGAACTCAACATTAGGAAACGGAGAAGGCTTAAACTCCTCAAGGATTATGATTTCACGATACACTACCACCTGGGGAAGGTAAAAAACGTGGCATATTCTTTTAGTAGAAAAGATCATGGAGTTTTGAACAGGATGAGAATTGAGAGGGATCCTATTTTCATGGATCTAGTAAATTTGGATATGGGAATAACCATGGAAGGTGAAACATCATGACTTTTTCAAATTGTATCAAAACTCTCTTTACTTGAAAGGATAATGAGTTCTCAGACCGATTATGAAAAATTTCAAAAGAAGATTTATGTTGTGAATAATGGGAGATTGAATGGCTTTGTCTCTAAAGATGTAATTTTGAAATTCGGGAAGATACTTTGTGTTCCCGATATACCTGATCTAAAAAGAGAATTGTTGGACGATTCTCATAGTTCCAATTTCTCTATACACCCTAGGAGCAACAAAATGTATAGAGATTTGAAGGAACATTTTTTGTGGGAAACCATGAAGAGGGAGATTGCGGATTTTGTGTCACGATGTATGGTTTTTCAACAACTAAAAGCTGGAACACAACAGCCTAGAGGATTCATTCAACCTCTTCCCATACCTGAGTGGAAATGGGAAAATATCATTATGGACTTTGTCATGGGATAACAAAGACACCTAGAAGGAATGATGAAATATGGGTCATTGTTGATCGTCTTACCATGTAAGCACATTTTCTTGCTATTAGGGAGGATTTACCTCTTGAATGTCTAGAAATAATATATATTAATGATGTTGTGATACTTCATGTAGTACCTCTATCGATTTTTTCTAATCATGATCCCCATTTTACTTCATGATTATAGAAAAGTGTTCAGAAAGCCCAAGATACTAAACTTTGTTTGAGCGCTGCCTACCACCCTAAAACGGATGGACAATCAGAATGGACTATTCAAACCATATAATACATGTTGAGATCATGCTCACTTGACTTTCAGGGTATATGTGATCAATATTTACCTTTGGTGGAATTTTCCTATAACAATAGCTTCCATTCAACTATTCAGATTGAACCATATGAAGTGTTAGATGGAAAGAGATGTCACACACCAATGTGTTCAGATGATGTTGGAGAAAGAAAACTCGTAGGACCAGAATTGGTGGTGGAAACAATGGAAAAGGTAATGGTAATCCAAAACCATATCAAAGCAGCTCAAAGTAGGCAGAAGAGCTATCCTGACAACCGAAGGGAGGATTTGGAATTTGAGGTAGGAGATCACATTTTCATGAAGGTATCTCCATGGATGGGAGTTATAAATTTTGGTAAGAAAGGTAAATTGAGTCTTAGGTACATAGGACCTTTCGAAATTCTAGAACAAAATAGAGATATATCTTACTATTTGGCAATTCTGCCAAGTCTCTCCAAAGTTCTCGATGTCTTCCACGTATCACTGTTGAGAAATTACATGCCTGACGCAACGCCTGTACTCCATTATGAGGAATTAGAACCAGAACTCGATCTGTATTATTGCGAAAAGAACATATGGATTCTTGATACACGAGAACAAGTGCAGAGAAAATCTACGACTCATCTGGTAAAAGCTCTATGGAAAACAATTTGATGGAAGAGGCAATGTGTGATTTCAAGGAACATTTGATGAAGAACCACCAGATTACTATAATTTGGTAGTATTATAGAAATTTTGAGGATGGAATTATTTTAAGGAGGGGAGAATGTAACACCCCAATCATTCACGGTACGCTTCTCTTTGAATAATACAGTAGTGTGTGTTGTACGCAACTTTGAGTTCTATCACACACCACAATTAATCATACTAGCCGTTATGAATAGTAATAACCACTTCTTGAAATTTAATAAATTTAATCTTTCAAAATTCACATCATTTTTTGATTTGGAATATCAAAATTATCCAAGGGTGAAATTTTGTTTTTTTTTCTGAAAACATTCATAGTTTGATGAATAGTGAAAATTACTAAATTTAAATTAAAAATAAATTTTTTAATCGAATTAATTAATAGTTATAAATTATTAATTTGAGTGGTATTAAGGTATATTTAGAATATATTTTTACCATTTAATACAATTTTGGTCATTGGCCAAAATTTCACATTTAAACCAGACATAAACAATTGTCAATCTTTTGATAGTTATTATTTCATAAAAACATGTGTTTTGTTTTAACAGCAGGAAATAAATTTAAATTAATTTCTTCCACATAGTGTGTTTTGAATTAGAAAAATGGATTCCATATTTAGAATCAGGAGTTCCGAATTGTGTTAAAAGGATATTTTTATTTTTAGACATTTTGAATAATTATTTCAGAAAATATTTTATTTACCATTGTTAAAGGATAAATTCCGTAAATAAGGGTAAAGAAATAATATTATAGTAATACTAAATTACCCTTAAACATCTCCTAACCCTATTGGTTGATACATGTTGGACCATGGGCATCTTTGGGTCGATTTTGGGACCCCATGGAGCCACTTGTATGTGATAATGACACTTTATATTAATTAAGTTAAAGTAAACACAAAAATGACATAAGCATATATCTTTTAAAAAATATTTTTTACATAGGGTTATATATAGTATCTTTTAGACTATAAAAATTAATTAGAAATATAAAAATATATTTTACATCATGGTATCTTTTTTATAATTTTTAGACAACTAATAAACTATATTATTTATGACACAATAATGATGTAGTGTTTACCTCATTAATAAATGATTTAAATAAATAAGATTATAATGACTAAAATAATACTCAAAACCTATCCAATTCTTATTGTATGATCTCATTTCGATAATTAGTCATCTTATCTTCATCTTTAATGATATTTGGACCTTAATAAACCGAATATCATTATATAATAAATAATATTTTCTATCCTTCCTAAAGAACCCATCCTCCCCTTATAAAAGGAAACAACTTCTAACCAATTCCTCACACCTCTCAAGCCTTTTGTCTCATCCAAACTCTACCCAATTAATCTCCCTACATCCATCTCCTCCTCTTAGAAGCCTTAACTTATGATGAAGGCAATTCAAGAGTCCTTTTTGTTTCAAACCAAAGGGAGTTACAGAAATTAAAGGCAATGATTTCTCTTAGCTTCTTTTCTTTTATTTTACATCTCCAACCCCTAAACTATTGTTATTCTTATATTTTGTAAAAAAAACACTATACAAAATATACTCGTATATTGTTATGATAAGTATTCTAACTACACTTATAGACACCTCCATCTAATGTGTGAAGAATATAATGTTTCTGTGGATGACAACCAAACGCCTCATCAAACGATGATTGTTCAATTATCTCTTATCACCTCTCATTGTGGCCATTATGATGGAACTGTAATTAAATATGATATTAATAATATTTATTTTATATATAAGATTATTTAATTCCATTTAATATCATACCATTATTCGTTTCATGTTGTATATATATATGATAATTTCATCTGAGGAAGTGCGGACTACCGCCCCCTCAAAGTGATATGACTCATTCATACCATACATGGAATGTATCAAGTATAGTGTTAATAAACTTAAGTAACATATATATGATACTATATTATACTAGAATAATCATATACCTATATATCATTTGGGTTTGATTTCATTTAATATGAATAATAAAATGGATGTGGCATTCGTGCGTACGTACATATTATCGTCTCCACGAATGCAATGATATTAGTTTCCCCATCATAACCATTCAAGAATAATTGTCATTTGTGATTAAAATAAATGTTTAAGGACTTGATATCTTTTTGGATATTTATAAGATACAACCTATCCATAACAAACACGGCTTATATGACAAAGCATATAAAGGAAAACGAATCAGTTAACACCTGAAATGATGATAATACTAAAATATTATTAATAAAGAAATATTAAAATATCATATATGATATCATATTTATATATATATGATTTTTGTATAATTTAATTAAAATTATTTAACTATTATACATGAGGATAACCTACCATCGTCCAAGTAAAAGTACAAGGTAATGTTTTATTTCACAATCTCTTCATTATCTGAGGTTGTTTATACGTAATTGTCTATTGGGACCTATTTTTCTTCCACATCCATGATTTTTAAAAATGTATTTCAAATCATTCTTACTATTTCACAGAATATGTTTTAAAGTCATTTATACCCTTGTTGAAATTTTATAAGAAGTTTATAAATGAATCATTATGTCATTTTCCAAACATGGTCCTTTTTAACCTTTTCGACAGAATTAAGGTAAGAATATATTTTTAACTTATACGGCAGGTGTGGCTATTTTCTGCCATTAAAAAGTCATCGAAGCTCACCTTACATTATTATATGAATATTTTCAAAGTAAATGTTTTATTTTATAATTATGTGACTTTTAATTGATTTTATAAAAAGATATATTTCTCTCAAATAGTTTTGATTTTATCTATGTCCACATCCTTTGGTGAATTTTATGATTATATGAAGTAGATTTATTATGATACAAAACTTCTATATTGTATTGAATGTTTTCTGATATTTTTGAATGTGTATGTGTTATTTTTATACCATTCATGGTTTATGGAAAAAGTATTGACATTTCGTATGCTATTTTTAATAAGAATGTTTATGTTATGTTTAAACCCGTTCATATGATGAATGAATTGGACATAATAAGTGACGGTAGGAGCCTGTTGTAGCTCCTCGATGCATCCACACATCTCATGAGACAAACTAGTGTCACAGAACAAGGTCTTGAAAAAATCTTATTTTTTAGTCTTGGCACAAGGCCTTGACGATGTGGTTATGATAGTCTGGCATTATGCATTCAATCATTATGAAAGTAGTTATTGATATTGCATGTGATTATTCAACTAGTAGAATATACATATGAATAAGTAAATGATATTATTTCATTTTATCTTTTCCATATTATGATGAAGTTCATGTTGAAAAGGCTTCTATTTTTAGTTATGCATTGCTGTAAATGTTTATGCTTATTTATTAATGTTTCTGCTATATTTTTATCCTTACTGGGCATCTGAGCTCACCCCTTTCTATGTATTATTTTTCCCAGGATGTGAATAAGTATTTTAAGAATGACCTTCAGGGATAGTATGAGGGGATATGTGTGTGGACTGTGGAGACTATGTTATTGTATTTTTCATTTTATGATGTAATGTAAACATTATGAATGAATATTTTGATTCCAAGGATACTAAACTAATAGGTCTTTAGAGACTTGATATTTTTTGATTATGTTAATATTATGTAATAATGCACTGACTCTGGGTAACTCGGGTCAGGGCATTACAAATTACGTACTTAAGTTTTTATTACCATGAACATCTAATCATCTATTGAATAATTAAAGTGGATTTTTTCTATGGCATTGATATTCACATTACCATCATGAAACGATGGTTTTATGATATATAATTATGCCTCAAAGAATATACATAGATGTGATTATATGAAAAATGATAGATATGATTCAAATTCGTCAAAGAATTTCATGATTTGATGAAAAATTTATCTTGCATTTAATCGTTAGTTAGTCCCCATAATCTTTTCAATGAAGATATGGAGGCATTTAATTATGGTGAAATATGTTAAATATAGAAACGTTCTAATATATTGAAATATATAATCTCATATAATTAGTTGAACGTGAGGCAATATCAATGATTGGAAATACTCAAAGATTATTATTTCTCAATAGACTACCTCTTAGGGATGGACAATAAGATAGATGATGTGCTGAGTAAGAATGATCATGGAAATTTATCTAAATTGGTGATGTTCAAAATCATATTTTCATGTATTTAACAAAGACATATATTTGAATAATTATTAAATTGGAAGAAATACATCTATTACAATTGATTTCCAACCCATAGGTATTTTAAAATATTAAAAGGTCACATCTTGAGGATGATAATACTAAAATTAAATTAATTTCGTGAATAATATGATTTTCTTAAATATCCTTTATGGAGATTTAAAATTAATATATGATAATATTATAGGTGTTACATCTATTCATGAGATGAAATTTGAATTATTATGTGAATCTCCTAACTCATATTTCGTAATACCCCAGGGTAACATCAAAATGAATTTAGATTTAAAGGGACATTTTTTTGGGACGATATGAAATGGGAAATTATATACTATATATCATGATTAGTGGTTAATAGATTGGAAAAGGGTTAGAGACAATATCCTAAAAGAGTAATGAAATATATATATATTCCTATATTGAAATGAAATAATATTACTTGGGAGTTTTTCACTGTATTTACAATGACTCCTAGAATGAATGATATCATATGGGTTATTATTTTTCACCTTACCAATTATGAACATAACCACTCAATAATGGATGATCTACCAATTTAGTGCCTCACACAACCCAATATTAATATTTTTTTTAGAAATAATGGTGTACCTTTTTATATTGTATCAAAAAATGTTCTATTGATTTTATTGAAATTTTGGAAGAGTCTACTACAGGATCTCGATAAGAAGATATATTTCAAAAAAAACTATAATCCTCAAAGTGATGGTTGTTTTAGAAGGAATATTATTTCATTAGAATTAATTATGAGGTCATTCTCCCAACACCTTCATGGAATCTCAAATCAATGTTTAACATGGTGGAATTTAAAAATTAAAATAGATCCATTTAAGAACATAAATGTAACCAAATGAATAATTATATGGTAAAGGGTTTTATACTCATGTATTATGGGATGAATTTTGTGAAATAAATATTATATTCTAATAAATAATTGTGGATAAAAACACATTTTAGGACTCATCATAATCTTATTAAGGGGGAACATAATGAACAAAAACGTTTTGTTGAAAAATAAAGAAATGATTTATAAGTGAAAGTTGGGTATCATGTTTTATAAATGTTTTCAATGTTGAAAAGTGTTATATGGATTCAAATAAATGAAAAATATTTCATAGGTACATCTTTCATTTTGAAATTCTAAATTGAAATGGAGTTCTTTTTTATTGTTTGGAAATTCCACCCGGTTACTGTATTATTCATTTTTTGTTCCATATCTTTTTATTAATGATTTAAATTATATACCCAACACATGTTCTCACCTCTTAAAAATTTACTTGGAACTAAATCATATCTCAATTTTTAGATACTATAAAAATTATTAACATAAGAAACCATGTGTTGTGGATTCAAATGATTGTTCCAGTAAATGTAAATAAGAAAAATCATAATATATAATACTCAACATGGGAACTAGAGGAATTTATGATGAATATCATACCACATCATTTTTTTGTGATATATTGAACTAATTTTAATGATTATTTTTTTGAAGGGGTGACAATATAATACTATAAATATATTTTATTTCATGTAATATTTTTTGTAATGAAATAATAGTTTTATGTACAAGGCATTATTAAATAATGTGATTTAAAAAACCCAGTTTATATAAAATTAATATCATGAAATGAATTTAATATTTTAATTAATGATTAAATAATTATTTTATGTTCTATTTTTGAGGTTTTTCAAAAATATTTCAATGTCTTCCCATAGTGAAAATCAATTATATAAAAACAATTCCTTTTTTAATGGAGAATGATATAAAAAGTATATCAATTTTTATGAAATATTTTTAATATAAATATATATATTTAAAAATGAATTAAATTAATATAAAAATATAACTTTTAACTTAGAAATATATTCTTATTATTGTGGAAATCTATGTAATGTTTTTTTCCATATAAATTATGACATTAATTCTTCACCATTAATTAAGAGATTAGAACGACCCAGTCAATTTGTTTTTTCTATTATTGAGAAAAAAATATCCTTAGATTTAAAACAGTCATATAAATCCCCTTTTAATATAAAGTTTATTTTACTTTTCTATAATTCTATTTTCACTTTAAATAAAAAATTTCCCAAATTAATTTTTCACTGCATTTTCTAGATTTATTTAAATTTATTTCATAAATGTAATGGACATGAATTATAAAAAATGGGTTTTATTTTTTAAATCATCTTTGTTATTATTATTTAATGTTATAATCTTAATTTTTGGTCTAATTGATTAGAAATCATCGTGATTATTAATCACAATGTTTAAGGATAACACATGTTTAAAGGGGTAAAAATAAATGGATAACGTCTCATGGAAACAAAAAACACATAGAAAAATATAAATTTTTGTATTTGTTTTAGAAAATACTTTATCATCATTAATGTTATTATAATTTAGGGCCACATTAATTAGAAAATAAATTTATATAATTAACTCATTTATGTAATTATAGGTGTGTCACCTAACGCAGTTTGAAAAGGAAACATCTTATCATCCCTTATTCATGAAAACATTGATCCTAGTAAAAGAAAAAAACCCAACTAAAAATAATTTTAAATGACACCACTTCACTCTTGAGATTCTGGTCTTCATTAATGACCATCATGTGAATGAATTTGTTGTAATACATCAAAGGTATCTCAATGATTATCTAATCATATGTCCCAATACTGTAAATGTTTTTTTCTTATTCTACCAACTAGATATATATTTATAAAAATAATGAATAAAACATCATAAATATATTCATATGTTATATTTTTTGTGCAAAACCATTTTCCAACACCTTTTAATCCTATGAATGATAAAAATATTACTCTTTCATATGTACAACCTGCAGTCTCCAGGTAGTAATATAATTAATTTTTCATCCCTGATTTATATAGATGTTTAAAAATATGAAATTAATCAATATATATGATATTTATGACATCAATATTATTCTTGAAATATAATAAATAATTTATCTTCAAGTATTTTAATTAATTAAAATGATCACATCCTTCTTGTGTACATTTGGACTATAACTTACAGTACGTGATGTGATTTATATTTAATGTCCAAAATTAATTCATGATATTAAAATTATATATAATGAATATGTATTATATTAATATAATTATTAATAATCTATAACTGAGTGAATTATGAAACATATATTACAACTGATACTATCAAACAAGATGTACATTGAAAAACCATATAGCTAACACTAAGAAGAAATGAATTTATGAAAGAGAACTTTTAAAAGAAGGTAGCTGAAATGTTAGAATTTTATCATATATGAAATTATAAGTATGTATATTCTTCATTTATGGATGCATTTAATTTCAATATTTATTATCTATGTGATTATACGAATAAATAATAAAATTTTGACATATAGAAAGTGACTATTTTGAAATATTATCTATTATTGAGTTATTTTTTTTTTGAGAAATTAAATGATATTTTTATCATAAAACAAACATATCTTCTTATAATAGTTTTTTATGGGATTTAATATAAATTTATTTTATTAAAATTATTGGAAATAAAAAATGCAAAATAATATTTTGATGGGAAACCAAATTTTATTTCTATTATTTTTGGGAATGATATTTCTTCTGTGTCCATATTATCATTCCAATGTTTTAAAAATTTATTTTAATATTACAAAAATTATTTAATGTAATTTGTTATATTTATGGAGTTTCTATAATTTTTTTAAATGTACCTTTATTTCATTTTATAAATGAGATAATTTCTACCAATGATGTGAATTGAATGAATGTTTTACCATAAACTACAATTTTATTGTTTTAATAAATTATGACTTGTCATTTCCTTAATTAATTATTTACTTGTTTTCCTTTCCATTTTCCAAATAAAATTCAAATATTTTGGGTGTTTTTAGATATTAAATTATGACATTTGAATATGAAAATATTTTTTTCTGAAGAGTTATTATAGTGATATTTTTAAAGTATTTTCATAAATTCCAATATCCTTTTTTAAATATTATGATTTACATTATATATAATTTGAATATATTATCTTCCACACCACAATGTATGTCTTACGATCATATTATTGCATTTATTTGTTTGGAAATATATTAACATTTTATAAGATATTTTTTTAATATGTATTTTAAGGTATCTTATCAATGGAATTATTATTCATTCCTATTATATGATTAATTAATTGGTATTATTATGTGAATTTAATGTCTTGTTACATCCCATCGATGTATTATTAGATTTCATGAGGAAATTAAAAATGGGTATTCATTACACGCTGCAATAATTTATATATGGTATCATTGTACAAGGCCTTGATATTAAGATAATGATATATAGAATTATGATATATATCATTATGAAACTATGATTTTTATCTATGTGATTATTTTTATTGTTATATCATATATGGATTTATCCCCCATTTTATAATTTTTTTAAATAGTGTATTTAATTATTATTTTTCATTGTTATCTTATTTTGGTTTTTTATCCAATTATTGCTTCTGTTGTACACTACGCCTCACTAAGAATTTCATAAAAATATTTATTATGTTTTCCTTTCCAAATAATTCCTAAAAATTATTTATTATTGAATTGTGGATTACAGTAGAATAAATGAAAACTCTCCCTCTTGTCAATTAATTTGAATATCATGAGTTCAAATGAAATGTGACAAGAATGTATGGATCTAGTATCCTAATACTATTATGTTATTTGATCATATGATACAATACCCCTTGAATCATGTTCTAATGAAGTAAAATAACCACTGAATTTGGGTTACCGAGTTAAAGAGTTACCATAAAGAAGTACTGGAAGTCAAGACTTTGGAATTTCATGTCGATGAAGATGTATTCATTATTTTTGGATCCATTATTTATGTCTTCAATCAATTGTGGTAAATAAATATAGTTTATATAATTACCACATCACTACATTAACAACCCACCCTATAAGCGCTAATATGTACAAATATCTTTAGTAACACTTTTTACTTGACATTTTGTTGAAAGAGGTTGTTGAATAGACATCAATGTACCAAGTATGACTACAGGTGAAGGAAGAATAGAAAATTCATAAATTGAAATTACAACCATTATCCATAAAAACATAGAAATATGAGTATATATATATATATGTAATTTTCCATGGTTCTCTTATTGAAATGAAAATTAAATAAAGATAAATGGTACTGGTATAACGAATCAATAAGACTGGCCACTCTTTTGATATTTGGGAATATCTCTCCCATAACCATATTATAATTATATACATAGAGGATTTACTGAGGCTACATCGAATACCAGTTTTGATTGTATTTGATCATGATCGAAGGTTCACCACTATATTATATTACAATCTTCAATATGACATTTCTATAAATTTGAATATTAGTACGGACAACCACCCATATAAAAATTTCCAATCTAAAATGAGAATTCATAGTTCTGAAGATATAGTCTGATTCTTCTTTATGGAATAGAAATAATAACGGGACCATAATATTCCTTTTTTTAGTTCACTAAAAAAACCATAAAATGTAGAAATAAAAAGACAAAATATTACAGCACATGAAAAAATGTTGATCAGTTTTTTATAGGATCTTATATAATAATCACTCTGTAGTTAAGGTTCTTGAATGGGAATATCATCAGAATTGGTTGAGTTTTGGGGGAGATTCATAGGTTGTTTTTGAGTAAGAAAAAATCACATAGAAATAACTTGTGTTCATATATCAATACATTCATTATTCTCATAAGTGTCTCTAGTGTGCAAAACCAGGTGATATGGTGTGAAGAAAAACAATGTACTATAGGTGACCCCTGGGGATTTATTATTTTGTGTGTTTCATGAATAGTTTATATCGTAAAAAAATTATATCAAATCCAATACTGAACCCTAAGATATGTACTACCGCCTAGGACTGAGGTTTGGGTTTTAGAATAAGGGTTTTATGATTAAAACAATTGTAGGGTGTCAGACCCCTTGAATAGTAATACAGAATAATGCAAAATTTTATTTCCCCTACAAAAAGGAGAACCATTATTTTAAAATACAACCTAATTATAATTACATAATAAAATATTCTTTTCTTGATTTTTTTTAAGAAGGGTGACCCCATGGAAATTTTCATAGGGTGTATGAGCTTGGAAAAACAACATAGAAAGAAAATGTGTTGGAATGTCTGGGATATTATTAATTTTATTTGTTTCTCTAATGTGTTGTATCTTTTGTTTTGATGGCATGAAATCCATGGTATTATAGGGTGGCCATAGGGTCATAGTACAAGGGGCGTGGACCTAGCAGTTCTTTTCATTACGTTTCTCATTCATAAATACCTTCCACTCAAGAATTCAAATAAATATATATATGAATCACAATAAGGAATTCAAGTAGATCACTAATATGTGGATATCATTGGTTACTAAAATATACTTATACCCAATATCATTAAAGATATGTTATAGATGATTTACGATATCAACAAGCATATAAATTCATATCAGGGATGGAAAAGGTGTTAAGGTGACCAATGTTGATTGACCACGAGTTTAAGTTAGAGAAAAATTTCTATTTATTATAAAACCATGGTAGTTGGTGATTCATTCTAGAATGAATATACAACTTTACCCTGTGTATATTGGATCCTTTGATATCATTTATCACATTGTACATGTGACATATCATCTTGCATTTCCACGAAACATGGCTCATGTTCATGATGTATTCCACATATCTCTTGTGAGAAATTGCATAATAGGTAGATATCATTTATAAAACCTTGAGGAGGAATACATAAAACTTGAAATCACTTTTCAGGATAAATGAGTGAAGATATTTGAAAATAGAGACAAATGTCAACATAATATAAAAATTCACTATGTCAATGTTTTAAGGATGAACCATAAATATATATAAAGGTAACATTGGAACCTAGGGAAACAATGAAACATAAGTACCCTTTTCTATTCTCAACCCATAGTATGTGTTTAAATTTCAACATAAAAAATATATCAATTGGGAGAAACATAATTATCCATACCTTTTAAATGGTATTGTTTTTTAAATAAATGTGTTCTTTATTATATTATTGCTTATTAAAAAAATAATGGACATATATAAAATAAAAAAATATTATTTCATTATTGATATAATTAAATAATTCAATGTTTCCACCTGTAAAATGAAAAATATTGTAATGGAAAAAATAAAAAATAAAAAACTAAAATTGGAAATTTTTCATATTCCTAGATTGTGTGAATTATCACTCTGATGAACATCAATATTGAATTGAAAAAAAAATTAGAATACCAATTAAAATTTTGAAAAAAAAAATACCTTAGGGGTAATTATAGGTATTATTTTAAAATTTAATTAATATGTATTTATACGATGTAATATGACCATTATAAAAGTATTATAACCGTTGGAATAACATCCTGATTGTTAGAAAAGTTGACCTAATCATTTTAATGGTAACTTAACCCTTAATAATAGAAATAAGCTCATTTTAATTGGAATTTAACCAATAAAATAGTTCATTTTCGTGTAAACTATGTATAACTGAAATAAATTAATTAAATTCTATTAGTATTGTTCATTAAAAATAAATATAAATAATGAAGTGATTTGGTTTTTTCAAAATTATATTTTAATAAAAGTATAAATTTATATTAAATTTAGTAATTACTTTTGATAGGTAATTATTTTTAGAAATATATCTTCATTTTTTCAATCCAAATGTTAAAATATTATATCGGTGTTTTTTTCTTAATTTTATGAAATATGACAATTTTAATTTGAATTGTTACTATACCATTTTCATAATAAATTTATACTATTAACATCATACAATTTATAATATTGAAATAAAAAATTATATAAATTTATGAATTATAGAAAAAATAATATAATAATATAAATTATCCATTTATGAAAATAAAAAAACAAAAACATTTTATTGAAATTTTAAAGTGATTATTTATTCCATTATAATTAAAATTTATCATTTTTTCAATTCCATATTTAATAATATAATTAAACTGATTTGGAGGTATTTAAAATTAATAAAACAATTATTTGATTAAAATATGAAATAAGGTAACATCAATATCAATATTAAAAGTTTACAAAGGAGAATATATTTCATTCAATATTTTAATTGAATGTACCCCTCCCCTCAAGTACAAATTCCCCCTCTCACCCCATTAATTTCCCCTTCCCCCCCACACACCAAATCCATTAGTCTACCAAAATTCACTCTCTTAAAACCCTTATCATACATAGGGATGCTTTGAAGCAACACGACATCAATATCTCAAAGTTATTAGACGATAAAAAACTAATCAATACTACAAAGCGAGTAATGTTAAATTAACATTTTTTTCTCAGTATCCACTTCTAAACACCATTTTCTCAATTCCAGTAAAAAAGCAATCTAAAATTAATTATGTAGTATTTTATTATTGTACTAATTTTGTTAACCATGTTTAATGATTATATTTATGTAATTGAGAAATGTAAATATTTTGTTTCCTAAAAATTTCACAATATCCTGTTAATCATTACTTACCTTCTTACGAGGAATTTGAAAACTTCCTAATTATCCCCACAATCAAGGATGATTATTTTGAATTATATATAATGTATTAATATATAAATTATTTTGACTCAATATTTTAGATATGTTTGTACTAATGTTTTATGATCTAGAACAAAAATAAATACATTTGAACAATATGGTTTAATTTAAAAAATCATGAAATCAAATCAGTTCAAATTTAAATAAATGTTTTATAAAATAGAAAAAAAATAATAAAATGGATCACTATTATCATAAATTAATGAAATTTATTTTTTTCATCCATTAATAAAATTATTTTTATTATACAAAAAGTTTAAACGATAAAAAACATAACAATTTTTCTTGTATGGGTATTCTTGATTTATCTCATTTTTTTCGGATATCACCTTTTTATCGTCAATTTAATTATGGAATCTTTAGAAAGTTGCACTTAAATATATTTTTACTCTTATTTTCATTTTAATATTCCAAGATATATTTATGTTTTTGATCTTGTTTCATTAAGGTGATTTCATTAAAATGAAAATTATTCTACTCTCAAAATCATTTCGATGACTCTACGTAAATTTTTCACTCTTAATAATATGAAATATGAAATTTTATGAATAATTTTATAACATTAATTACTTTTTACCATCCTTTTTGTTAATATATAATTATATTTTATAAAATTTCATTTTCTAGAATTTTTATGAAACTCATTCCATTATATAGGTTTATTTCAATTCTATGATTGTTATACGATTCTTTATCATATTCCAGGGATGATTATAGTAATTAATAAAGTGAATAACAGCTTAAGAATTATATACACTTCCAATACATTTCAGTAATGTGATATACCTCATCCAATTTTGTGTATTATTCATGAACATAACGCTATATTTGGTAACAATTATAATGTTATGCACATAAGTTCTTTTGGAACATGATTTGAGTATTCCTCAAAACAATGTGTGGTATTCGAAAAATATGTTATAATATTTCATTATTATGTATTTTCCATATTCTTAGTTGATTTTTCATATTAATCAAAAATAATTTTATAATAATCATTTTGGATGATATAATTATTATTATTATTCTCACACGTGTTCTAAACGGTTTCGTGTCACATGTTCCTTCTCTTTTATTCCACCCATTTCTTGTATTTTAGCTCACCATCTCATTGAATAATTTCATTATATTATTTCTTGTATTAAAAATTATGTGTGAGAAAATTGGATGGAAATTTTAGGAAAATTAAATAATGTTTAGTTTTTTTGTACTGTTACATTCCATTGTACTTATTTTCACAAGAAACTGAACCACTTAATCCAAGATTGTGTTATTATTTTTTTATTTTTCTAAAAATTATGTAAAAATAAATAATTAAAAATTTGGGATGATACAACACGTCCACACAATGAACCTCCTCATATCGGTGACATGTCCCTATTTATATCTCCCTACCCACCAATAATAATATATATCCCAATGACATAACATAATAATCCATATTAGATAAATCGTACAAATATATTATTCAATCAGATTTTAAATCATCAAAAATTAAAAAAAATTATAATATATTTAAATATTATAATATCATAGTAAAATTATGAATGTATGAATTCTATATTATCTCTCATGTAATAAATAATAAATTATCATAACTAGAATATATTATTATATAATGTAATAACATGGGAGAAATACATTATAAAAATTTTAAGCATATGGAAAACTCATTATTTAACATAAAAAGAATCCCCTTATTTGAAACCCTAAGTGATTGTAACATAGTCCCCCTATACAGTCAAACACCACCAAGTATATTCTCTATATATGTATACAAACATTTCAATGGTTCCACAACCTTAATTAAATCACCAAAAAGACCTCATGTGGAGGTGACAACAATAACCAATTTGGACGTCCCAATTTTTATGAAATGAAAAATATGATCTTTAATGTATATAATAATCAAACCACGTACAATAATAATATATATTCAGGTTATCAAAACCAAAAACAAACATTGTGTGGATCTATGCTAAATATCTAATAGCAGGGTAGCTCATCCTTAAATTCTCATCATGTTTCATATGAAAAGAACATATATCATTAAAGTGAATATGTCATATTATAATGATATATTATATGATTTAGATCCATTCTCATTACAACAACATACAATCACTCCTTATATAATTGAACTCGAGAAGATACATGCACTAAGAGAGGCCAAAATAAACCACAACCTTTTTAATTAGAAAAATCTATAATATATCTTGGGTGTCATTCCACATCATTAGAAAATACATTATATTAATAAAAAACCCTATCAAGGGATATGATTTTCTCAAAATAAATATTATATTAAAAATATATACAAAAATCTACATGCCAATTTATGTAAGAGCACATATTTTCATTAGTGAAATGAAAATTTTCCTCAACAACTCATTGAGTAGTATAGACAAGATATAAAAAATTAAGGTAAGAATTATACATAGTGATACTATACACTATAGTATTAAACACTTCATATATGGATGCTAGATGGAATTTTAGCATACTAGGTTCAATATGTTACTACATCATGGTTATGTTTCAATAGAGTGTTTTAAAAAAAATTTAACACATATAGACCCATTTATAAAATTATAACCAATTTGAATAGCTTGTCAAATTAACCCCCAATATCTCCAGTCATGTCACGACACGTCCCTCGGGGCCTGTTCCATTAATACCCCAAGCCCTCCTTCCATAGGCCAGAGGCTGGCGACTAGCACCAAAGGCATTATTCCCTAAAACTGGGAAGGCATTGACTTTATAACATATAAAAGCACACAACAAATCACATAGCTGGATACAAAACACAAGGTAAACTGTATATAAAAAGAGTGTTGAAAAGTAAAATGGACCTGAAATTCAAGCCCAACTGTGCAGTACAAGGAACTGGAAGTATAAGTACATCTGAAGAAAGAAAAAATAGCTACTGGGTTGTCCTCTAGGATTCCTACCTAAAGGGTTGGTACAGATAGCCTCCTCATCACACCACGTCCATTAGTCTCCTCCGTGTACCAACTCGTCGTAAGGTCCAGCACTGGGTACCATCCAGTCCTAGTACTCTCAGCCTCAGTTAGCGATGTCTGTCATTTCCATCCAACACACTGAGTTCTGGGCATAACCCGTGTAGGGGTGAGTATAACGATACTCAGTAGAAACCCCGAGACCCTCAACATCTCACAAAATCCAACAATGACAAACCAAAAAGTATGAAATCAATAGATAACGCCACATAGGTATATACCCATTCATATAATTAAGTAATCAGGTAATCCATCTCAATCATGATGAAAACAAAAAATTTACTCACTTAGATCAGCCAGGATTTTATTCACATTATCGAAACCACGACTGCTGGGGAACTCTTCCTCTGTCGAGTACAGTGGCCATGTCATGACACTAAGCATGGTACCACTAACCATGGAATACTGAGGTACTCCTCCTATCAAGTATTGTGGGACTGCTACCACAACCAGGCGCTCCCGACCATCGGTCTTCCTCCACAACCAGGTGCTCCCCCTCATATCCTGTAGAGGTACTCCTCCTGTCGAGTACCATGGGTCTTCCACCACAACCAGGCACTCCTCCACCATGGGGAAACCACCAAAACCATGTGTTCCCCACTAGGATAGTCGAGTCACTCCGCGTCAATCGGTCAGCCTTCATTATGTCTCAGCAAACTACTAGGTCTCCGCACTCTACTCGCTCATCCCTAGAATGATCGGATCCACAAGATATCAGTCGATACTCTAA
The DNA here is from genome assembly GCA_963277665.1 of Viscum album. NCBI lineage: Eukaryota > Viridiplantae > Streptophyta > Magnoliopsida > Santalales > Viscaceae > Viscum > Viscum album. The sequence continues at coordinate 332,222,446 of OY728161.1, forward strand.
CTATCACAATGTCCCATGAAGAAGTATCTCAAAGGTACGACATGTCATGGGGATCTCAATGTAATAGACAATGCATCAATCATATGCCCGGTATGTGAGTTATTTTCCTTTTAGTCCTGGGGGCCCGGTTGGATTCGTGCATGATCCAACCTGACCATATCTAAACTGTACTCCAAAATATAGTGTGGTATACTCAAAAGGGACAACCATGCTTCAAGATTACCAGTTCCGCTGACAGTTTGTCAAAAGGATTTCTGGGGCTAAAGATATTTCCAAAAGAATGTAAAGGGTCGTAGTGGGCCTGGGTCTGGTCCCAACCAGTCAGACCGACCTGGCCCGACCCAGTCTCGACCAACCCGGATCATGTCAACCTGGTCTGACCCATTAGGTCTAGCTCATCCCATTGGGTGGGCCAGCCCTTTTGGTTTGGCCCGTCCCACTAGGCCTCGCCTAGCCGGCCGTGAGGGCGGTTCGGCCTGGAGGGCGCCGCATGGACGACTCGGCCTGGAGGGCGCCGCAAGGGCGCGGGCCGGTTCAGCCGGGGTTCCGTGAGGGTCGAGGGAGGCCGGCTCGGCCAAGGCACCATGAGGGGTGTGCAGGGATAGTGGAATGTGGAGCTGGGGGAGTACGGGGCACGCGGACGACTGAGCCGCAGGGCACGCGGGGCCCACGGAGGCCGCGATTTGCTTGGTCAAGGGCTGTGACGAGGGTACGGGCAGCTTGGCCAGGGCTTCCGTGAGGGCAGGGTGTGGCTGCGTTGTAGTGGAGCGGTGTCATGCGTCATTTCCTTTTTCATGGCCGGTGGTGGTGCATGCTTCCATTCATATTCTCCTCCACATAGGTTGTTTTCCATCTCCATCGTGAAGAACACCAAAGGGGATCGGCAGAGGGGTTGGGAGATATTACTTTGGCCTTCACCCTCTACGTTTTTAGTGGTAGCATGCGACTCAACATAAGGTAAGAATAAATAACATCAATCCCTTTCTGCAAAAAATTATTCACATCCTGTAATGAAAACAGCTGCAACGATTCATTTTTCATCGACGGAGTCGCGAGGAAGTAGACGGAGTTTCCATCGTTCCTCATGTCTTCCACACACCTCCAATCCTGAGCTCATGCGTCGATTCATTGATGAAGATGAGGAGGGAATGTTGATCGTCAAATATGTCCCACGTTGGTTTCCTACATAAGGTGCTTGCGACGAAGAAGATGAAAACTCTCCTCGCCTGCATTCTTTATGGGTGGATCGTTCTTCATTGGGAGCCTTCTCCCAATATTTCTCCCAAGTTCGTCCTTTCCCCAAACAACACCCAAAATGAAATGGTAGCCAACATTATAGATTATGATCTATTTTTTTGGTTGGTGTAAATTCAAATTGGGTGAATTAATTAAGTTGTCTCAATGATATTAATTCACGAGGTTGGCATAATTAAAATTCTGGAGGTGTTGAAGAGGCCCCCCTACATTAATTATGGAGTTGAGGGTTTCTCCCAAATTAAATTGGGGGTTTAGTCTTGGGTGGTCCCCACACCGTAACGTCTCATCGGAGGTTAGGTTCGGGTAGGGCCACCACCATAACCTCTCAAGGATGTTTATGGTGGGGTGGTCCCACCTCCAACTTCCACATGGGTGGTTACAAAGGATAAAAAAAATAAATCATGCGTTTATTTTATTTGATAATTTCCACACAAAAAAACCAAAAACTATATTTCATCGTCGACCAACTGTTGTCGAGGTGAAAGTCTTGTTAAGAGAATATTGACACCATGAGTTCAACGGTGTCCTCAAATTTCAATTCCGAGCACCAGTTAAAAAGTTACAAAACTCCGCTCGTGCATTTACTGAACGTACTAGATAATAGTTTAGAAAATTATAAGCAGTCACCCTCGACCTGCACCGGCCGAGCTTAGTTTCTGCCTATGTAAAGCACACCCCAACAAACCCAACGGTACTCTCAGATTTTCAACCTGAGATACCATTTAGATGTTATGAAATTACAATAACATAATTTTCACTTATTTATTTTATTTGAGGACAAAAACTAACATCCTCTGGTGGCCCATGCTGGCCAAAGTTAGTATTTACTTAATTGAATCCTACCCTCATGAGCTCATTTGTGGTCTCAGATTTTTAATCTGAGTTACCGTTTGTGAGTAATAATCATTTTAAAAATATAATAATTTATTTAATTATTTTATTTACAATTTTTACATTTTAGGTTTTCTCACAGGAGGCTTGCACCGACTAATCTTAACTCACGCATAGGGTAAACCCGCCTTCCTGAGCACAACGATGCCCTCATATTTCTGATCTGAGTAACCATTTAAGATTTATTCAACTTTTTTCAGGAAAGCTAATTACACATGTTAACTTATTCTTAACAAAACTTCCATGGATCATTCCGTGCACACCGGGCCTCAAAATCGTGCGCCTTCAGATTTTGAGGACTCATCAAAGTCCCAATTATTTAATATAAAATTACACTGAAATTTCGGGTAATTACATTCTCCCCACCTTAGGCTTTACATCCCCTTAAGCCACAGCTCAAACTAAGGGAATAAGTAGGGGTACTGGGCACGCATCTGAGCCTCCCACTCCCATGTGCTCTCATGGAGGTTCTCGTGCTTCCAACGATCGCGCACCAGAGGTATAGATCTTCCATGAAGGACCCACTCTTGTCGATCCACATTCTCTACTGGAACCTCCAAAAAAGTTTCCACAGCGTCAACGTCCAGCTCTCCATGGTTGATGACGTGAGAATGGTCATGCACATATCTCCTAAACTGGGATATGTGGAAGATGTCGTGCACCCAGTGCAACAGAGGTAGAAGATCTAACTAGTTAGACACCTCACCAACTCTTCTAAGGACCTTAAAAGGTCAAACTAATCTCAGTGATAAAGTGTCACTTCAACCAAATCTTCATAGACATCGTAGGGTTGAGACCCATAGGAAGTGGTGGTTTCAATTCTCGAACTTTATAGGTCTCTATATCCTATTAGCATATGACTTTTTCCTATTATGTGGAGTCTTCATGCACTCTTGGATGATATGCACTTTCTCTATGGTAGCTCGTAACATCTCTTGTCCCACGAGTGCGAACTCCCCTGGGTTAGTCCAACACAAAGGTGATCTGCATGGTCACCCGTAAAATTCCCCAAAAGGTGCCATCCCTATAATGGATTGATAGCTATTGTTGTATGCAAACACCACCAAAGTTAAGTGATCCCCCCTACTATGACCGATGTCAAGGAAAAAACCACACAACATGCCATCGAGGGTCTGAATGGTCCGCTCATTCTGACCATCCGTCTGAGGATGAAAGGTGGTGCTCAAATGAAGCTGCATCCTGAAAGCCACCTGCAACCCCTTTTATAGCCGAGAAGTAAATTTTTCATCAAGATTGGAGACAATCGTCATGGGTAATCCATGTTTCCACACAATCTATTGAACATAGAGGAGTCCCAAGCTCTCTACTGAACACTGATCACTAATCGGTAGGAAGTGGGCTAACTTTGTGAGTCGGTCTACGATCACCCAAATCAAGTCATGACCCCGAGATGTAGGTGGATGTCTTGTCTCAATGTCTATAGATATCCAATCCCACTTCTACTCTGGAACCTCTAAAGGCTGAACCAAGCAAGCTGGTACCTAATGCATTGCTTTCACTTGGTGACAAGTGAGGCATTTAGAGACAAAATCAACTACTACCTTCTTCATTCCTGGCCACTAGTCCTATTATCGGAGGTCCTGGTACATGTTCACCACTCCTAGATGTACCTCTTTAGGGGATGCATTGAACTCCCTCCACACTTCCTCTCGAAGAGACACCAGAACCATTATATGTCCCCTGAAGGGAATGTCATGCTCACCAACATCATAAAATCTATAAGGTGCCTGTCATGTGGGTATCTGAGCACGTTCTGTCTTACATTCATCATCTATGTGATACGCCTCCCTGACTCGCTGAAGGAGTTGGGGAGTGACTATAAGGGATTGAAGAGAAGCTACTCCTTCTTGATCCACAAACGATAGTTGCAAAGCGGATAGCTGCTCTGTCACCTCACTCTACAGATGCAGGCCAGCCCTCCAGCAGAGTGCGTCTGCTACCATGTTCTCCTTCCCTGTAGTATAGACTGACTAAAAGTCATCTTCGGATGCCACGAGGGTGAGTTTGGCTGACTCATGAGTGATTTTTTTCACCCTACTATGCATGAGTTTATCTTGTGCTTCCAAGGTTTCATTTTTATCCGACCAAAGAAAACCTCATACCAACGTTTTAGATAAAACACAACCCCTTTTCCTAATATAGTCAATCTGAGTGTGTACTATGGATGTCAAGTACAAACAGAAAATAATTTCTTATGGCCTCGATGCAGCCACCAAGAGGTTCCAAACGAAACTCTCACCTCAAGGGTCATATCACACTGTCAGCGTATGTTTTATTATCGAGTCTCCCCCCAAAGGTATCTGCAGACGTGAGGGTCAAGACAATGGGTTAACCAAAAACTATAGGTCGTTGATAAGATTAGTTGAAGGAAGGAATGGTTAGTACCTATGTCTATTTATAAGGTAGCATGTATTAGACATATATTGTACCTCAAATCATTCCTAGAGCCCTTGGGTCTCATTCCTTGACCTCATTCAATTACTATCGTCCTCTATCCCCCAGCTCCATATGCCTGGTGGGATCCACAAAAAAGGGGGTGGTTATAACATGTCGAAAAGTACACCACCTCATGATTCTCTCCTAGATCTACTACCCTGCAGACTCATCTGTCCCTAACACTTCTTTTTCACAAAACATTTTACATTCCCAAGTCTCGGAGACCGACTCCAATTTCCTGCTTTCCCACTTCTAACATTCACTAGTAGTATCTGCTCAGCCAAAGAACATTCAACCACAAATGTTTTCTCTATCACCCTAACATATGTAAGAATTCATAAGGGAATAATGCTGGCTCGAATGACCTATAAACACACCTCTCTCAGATGTTTGAGCCTAGAAGCACTGATCGTACCATATTCATCGAGTACCAGGAATTATCCGTACGCCTCGGTGAATACTTATCCAAAGACATGTCATCCGGCCGAAGCTGTAAGAAGTTATAGAGAACTCTCAGCCACCTCCTCGAGCCAGTCCTCAGCCACTTGTGAGTGAGGCACACCTCAGAACCTGAGGGGTATCTAATGATGAATCATGTGTAAGGCACAATTCCTACAAGTGTCCTCTACCAGTACCGCAGGTTGTAACTGCTGACCAACTAGTTGTGATATAGCTGGCACACTACTTGAAGGCATTATCTCAGGAAACTATCTTGATATCGAAGCCTCATCACTAAGCAGACCATCCTATTGACCAGTCCCTAAAAAACTAGTATCTATGATCACCGAAGCCCTGATCTCTCACATGAGTCCCTACACAAAGGTTTGGGCTCTGAAGAATGGGTTTCACACTATAACGGTGGAGTAGCGTGAGAGGTCTATGAACCTCGCTGAGTACTATGATACTGTCATGTCGCACTACTACAGTATAAGTATCTCATGAATGTGCACTATGCGGAGAGTCGTTGGGAAAAACTCTACCTAAAATAGGCCCTCGAAGTCTTCCCAAAGAAGCATCATCTCATCATGAACATGGAGTGTCATGCTCCACCATCTTCCCATTGCTATCTGTCGAAGGCTGGAAACAAGAATCACCATAATGTATACTACTGTCCCAACCAGTCGGAAAACTATTTCCAAAGCCTCCAGCCAATCCTCAGCCACCTGTGGGTCCATATCTCCCATGAACCTGGGTGGCATCTTGTTTTGTAACTCATGTAACACGCTTAAGCGTCATGCACCATATACTGCAGGGGATGTTGGCATTGGTGTCCCAACAGAAAGTGGTACCACTGGTGCCTCCACTGGAAAAGGGCTATGCACCGAGGCCTCATCACTCGGTGGGCTATCTCAGCTTACAACTCTCAGAACTCTAACCGGCTATCTGCGGGGAGGCATCCTGAAAGAAACAGATGTGACATGGTCAAAAGACTATACCTAGTTAGTTGGCCCAGTTGAGATGAATTAAATAAAAACATTTGAAAACACACACGCAATTTTTGATTTCGTGCACTGAGTTAGAAATCATATGTCAGGGTCGTGGTGTATGGATACGTCAGCCACTGCACCAACACTGGACTCCCTGAACTAAAAACCACACTCACTACACTAAACACTACTGCTTCACAAAAAAGGTCAGAGTCTATGTTTTGCGGTAGAACCGACTCCTCTAATACCAATTTGTCACGACCCATCCCCGGGGGCTCGTTCCATGACTACCCAAATCCTGCCTTCCATAGGCCAGGGGCTGGCGACTAGCACCAAAACCTTAATTCGGTAAAAATGGGAATTAGTTGCCTTTATAACCTGTAGACGCACACAACAATGAACACAGCTAGATGAAAAACACTAGGTAAACTGTATAAAAAAGAGTGATGAAAAGTAAAAGGGGTCAAAAATACAAGAACAACTGTAAAGTACAGGGAACATGAAGTACAAGTACAACTGAAGAAAGGAAAAGTAGTTGTTGTGTCGTCCTATGAGATTCCTACATGATTCGTAGGTACAAATAGCCCCCTTAGCACACCACGTCCATCGGTCTCCTACATTTACCGACTCATCGTAAGGTTCACTTATGGGTACTGTCCATTCCTGGTACTCTCAGCCTCAGTCAGCATTTTCCATCATCTGCATCCAACACAACGAGATGAAGGCATAGCCCGTTCAGGGGTGAGTATAAATAGTCTTAGTAGGAACCCCGAGACCCTCAACGTCTCCAAAAATCCATATAGAATAATCTAAAAAGTATTAAATCAACTGATAACCCCGTGTAGAGTGGGCCTTCCATGACACCACGAGCGCTTCCCACTAACCTTGGACTGCTGAGGTACTCCTCCCGTCGAGTACCATGGGTCTTCTACCACAACCATGCCCTCCCCACTGTGGGTTTTCCAGCACAACCAAGCGCTCCCCCTCTTAGGTTGCAGAGGTACTACTCCTGTCGTGTATTGCATTTCTGCAACCACAACTAGGTGATCCTCCTCCGTGGGTTTTCCGCCACAACCAGGCGCTCCCCACTGGGTTAGTCGAGTTAATCTGAGTCAATCGATCATCAGTCGTCATGTCTCATCCAGCTACTAGGTCTCTGCACTCTGCGCACTCGTAAATGGAAAGATCCACTCCACGAGAAACTGTTCGATACTTAAACTATCACGAATTTCCATGAAGAATTATATCAAAGGTCCTCCATGTCATAGGGATCTCAACACAATAGACGGTGAATAAATCGGACCCCCAGCCTGTGAGTTATTATAATTTTAGTCCCAAGTGCCTAGTTGGATTCATTCACAATCCAACCTGACAGTATCTCAACTATACCCGAAATATAGTGGGTTATACTCAAAGGGACCACCATACTCCAAGATTACCAGTGCCACTGACGGTTTGTCAAACGGACATTCGGTACCAATGATATGGACAAAAGAAAGTAAAGGGTCGTAGTGGGCTCGGGTCTGGTGTGACCCGATCAGACCAACGTAGCCCGACCCAGTCTAGGCCAACCCGGTTCAGGTTGACCTGACCTGACCCATTGGGTATGGCCCGACTCATTGGGCAGGCTAGCCCATTGGGTTTGGCCCGGCCCGCTGGGCCTCACCCAGCAGGCCGTGAGGGCGGTTCGTCCTGGAGGGCTCCATGTGGGAGACATGGCACGAAGGGATCTACGTGCGAGAAATGGCCCGGAGGGTGCCGCGAGGGAATGGGTAGGTTTGGTCGGGGTTCCACGAGGGGCGCGGGAGGCCAACTCGGCATAGGCACCGCGAGGGGCGCGTAGGGCGCGTGGATGGCAGAGACACGAGGTGAGCGGGGCATGGGGACGACGGAGCCATGGGGCATGCGAGGCGCATGGAGTCCGCGGTTGGCAAGGCTAGGGGCTGTGATTAGGGTGAGGAAAGCTCTGTCCAGGCTACCATGAGGGCGCGGCGAGACGACAGTGCAGCGGAGCGGTGCCGTGCGTTGGTGCCTTCGTTGTGTCTGACGGTGGTGTTGGCCGCCGTTCCTGTGCTCCTCCACATAGGTTTTCGTCCTTCTTCCTCATGAAGAACACCAAAGGAGATCAGTGGAGGGGTTAGGAAATGTTAGTTTGGCATGAACCCTCTGTGTTTAGAGTGGTAGCAATCCGCTAAACATAAGGTAAGAATGAATAACATCAATACCTTTCTACAAGAAATTATTCCCATCACGCAAGGAAAACATCCCCAATGATTCCTTGTTTTAGAAGGGAAGAATCATGCGAATAATATCATATTAAAAATAAAATCCCTAACTCTTTTATCGTTCGTCGATGGTGTTGCAGGGAAGAAGATGGAGTTTTCTTCATTCGTCATGTCTTCCACACACCTCCAATCCCGAGCTCGTGCATCGGTTCGTTGACGACGATGAGGAGGGAAGGTCGGTCATCGAAGTCATCCCATTTTGGTTTCCTCTATAAGGTGCTTCTGATGAAGAAGATGAAGATGCTCCTCGCCGACATTATTCATGGGTGGAGTGTTCTTCGTTGGGATCCTTCTCCCACTATTTCTCCCAGGTTCCTCCTTTCCCCAAACTCCACCCAAAATAAAATGTTAGCGAAAATAATAGATTATGATTTATTATTTTCGTTGGCGTAAATTCAAATTGGGAGAATTAATTAAGTTAGGTCCACATAATTAATTGAAGATTTTGGAATAATTCAAATTGTGGATGTGTGGAAGAGGCTCCCCATACATTAATTAGGGTGTTGAGGGTTTCTCTGAAACTAAATGGGGGGTTTAGTTCCGGGTGGCTCCCACACCGTAACCTCTCATGGGAGGTTAGGTTCGGGTGGGTCCCACCACCATAACCTGTCATGGGAGGTTATGGTGTGGTGGTCCCAACCACCAACATAAATATGGGTGGTTATAATGGATACAATTTAATAGAACATGCATTTATTTCATTTTATTATTTCTATCAAAAAACACAGAAACTAACTTTCACCCTCAACCAATTGTCGTCGAGGAGAAAATCTTCTTATGTGAATATTGGCGCTGTGAGTTCAATGGTGACCCCATATTTTAATTTCGAGCACTGGTTAAAAAGTTACAAAACTCCGCTCGTGCGTTTACTGAATATACCTAACAAAAAGTTCAGAAAATTATAATTAGTCACCCTCAACCCGAGTCGGTTTTGATTAGGCCCTGCCTAGGTGAAACACACCCCAAAGAAACCAATGGTACTCTCATATTTTCAATCTGAGTTTCCATTTAGAGGTTATAAATTTTACAATAAAATAATTTTCACTTAATTATTGTATTTACATCCAAAAAATAACTTTCTCTGGTGGCCCGCGCTAGCCAAAGTTAGTATCTACATAAATAAAGTATACTCTAATGAGCATACTGGTGGTCTCAGATTATTATTCTGAGTTACAATTTTGAGTTATAAGCATTTTAAAAAAATAAATTATTGTATTTAATTATTTTATTTATGATTTTTTCATTTTTTGTGCTTTCTCACTGGAAGCCCATGCCAACTAATCTTAAGTCGTGCGTAGGGTAAAGTCGTCATCCTGAGCGCAACGGTGCCCTCAAATTTCAGATCCAAGTAAATATTTATGATTTTATCAACTTTTTTCTAGAAAACTACTAATGCACATTAACATAAGCTTAAAAAAACTTCCACTGATCATTCTGGGAACTTCGGGCCTCAGAATCATGCGCGGAAAAATTTCGCAGACTCGTAAAAATCCCATTTATTTAAAAAAATTACATGGAAATTATAGGTCTTTAAAAGTCAAAGGTAAAAAATTCACATCTTTCTGTATTCATCTTTGATAAAAATTTTGTGAATGTCATGGTTATGGTAATAGGGGTACAAAATAGGCCATTTCACCATTGAAAATAATTTCTACGTTGTGTCAGCACAATTGGTTAACACCTAAAATCAATCCTTTTAGATAAATAACTGTCATATCAGACTAGTCCCATTGGAAAATATTTTTTCTATTATTATTACTTTGGGAAACATTATATAACATTCACCTAGTGTAAAACAAATTATTATACACATTTTCTATCTTTATAAAATAAGTAAAATTTTATTGATATTTATATCATTAAAATTTCATATTTAATCATTCCATGAATCAAAAAAGTTAGTAAAAGTAATTCATCAATGAACTAAACTCAATATGATTTTTCATCCCATAACTCAACCCCATTATTACCCATAGTAATTTGGTGTTGAATATAATGTCACCCCTAAAATCCCCAGTTAAAATTTTCCTCGGTTGGTTAGTATAACAAAAGGCGTCAATAAGTATAATGGATTGCTTTTACCATACAAATCCCAGTAATAATTATGATAAAGGATCTAATAACCCCTGAATAAATAAATTAAAATTAAATTAAAATCCCAAAATGATATTAATTTATTTCCTAATCCAAATAAAATTAAAAAATATATATATTCAATTCCTAGGATACAATCTCAAAATAAAATGAACACCATAAACTTATAAAAATTATCCTTACCACCACCTTCAATTTATTAATATGTAAAAACAAGATATAATAGATTGGTCTTAGGATGATAACATACTATGATGGTTCCACCTCAAAATATCACCTATAAATATGTAAGATGAATATTAACATATTTAAGAATAAAAAAGTGATCTAACTAGTTATACTACCCCCATCCTCACTATGGATCACTAACCAAATCCCACAATATAATAATAATATGACATTAGGATACTATATCAGAAGATACTTTCCACCCACTTCCCATTTGAGTTAGTTTACTCCACTGCAAAATATTCTTTAACATAAAAATCTTATCCATTCAATATCCCTAAAATAACATAACACGTAACATACAGAGCTCTATAGAATGTCCACATGCCACATTCTATCACGTAACCACATAATCACATTAGTGACACAACACCACATTCTCTAATTATAACATCCTAAAATATTAATATATACTATAATAAAAATATATTGAAAAGAATTGGTCACTGTATACCATATGTATTGACCACATATATAATATTGGGGGTTCTCTTAAGACATAATAACATCATATGATAATTAGTAAGATAATCAGACTCGATTATTCTTCCTAAGAAATAATAAAATAACACAATTAATATTTTTGAATAGCACACAAGTTAGTCATATGGTTTACTACTACCAATGATTCATTATCACTACAACAACTTACTATAATTACATCCCTACACATTATCCCCCAAAACCACCTATAAACCCTATATAAAAAATCTTTACATCAAATAAATTATTGTCTTTATATTCTGTAGTTTTTGATTTATATTTCTTTTATTAATTAATTACTGGCCACATTTCTAAATAATTCTAAAACAATTTTCCACCACTTTTTATATCACATAACAAAATTGATAATTTAGTTTAAACATATTATTTAATTTTAAATTTATTACATACTTTTATCTTCTCATTTCTTAATTATTTCTTATTCCCACTTAATTAAATAATGATATTTATTTGTTTATTTATTCATGATTATATATCCTTAGGATATTTTGTAAGTGGCTATATCAAAAACTCAATTTCACTACACTAATGACTATGTCAAGAACACATCATTGTCTCCAATATCCTAATAGTATTGAATTATGTATAACCATAATATATATATATATATATATCAACTTATAATTTTTATCAAAATAAGAAACTATCTCTAAGTCTTCATTGAAACCATTGAATAATGATTATAAAATTTTATCATCTAAAGAATGAAGTAATAGAAAAATTAATTCATTATTATTTTTCAGTGATTATAATAGAATTTTGACACCCCACCCATACCTCATTAGCATGAGGAGGCGGTGAGGGATACTTGGCCTTAAGTGCCATCCCCAAGGCGCCAAAGGCTAGACATAAATTCCAAAGTCTTTCAAAACAAGTGGGGGATGATTTAACCTTTTTGAACATCCATAGAACCAACATCCATGACCAAACCAACAACTAAATAATGTATGATTAAAGATAAGACAACTCAAAAATTTGTTTTATCATAATCTATACAAGAGTACCACAGCAGAAACCAACATTAAAACATCAGTGTAAACATCAGAAAGTCTAACACAAAGACCACAAGATAACAACCCTACTCCATGCTCCACAAGCTCCAAGCTCCAACATCACGAACCAGCCCAAGAATCAAGAATCAGTATGCAACACTTTACGTTTTCCAATATACAGGTACATGAAATCTGCAAAAGCACCAACGTGCCAAAGTAGCGGGTGAGTATTGAAACTCAGTAGGATTTCCCAGATGAATTCCCAACCCATGCCTCTAGGATAAAACATGTTAGCACATTTATATTAAACAATTTATATAAAACAATTCCAAAACAGGTCATAATAAAAAATGTTCCATATTAAAACAATTTCCCCAAAAAATCCATCCTTACCCTGAAAAGAAACCATGCACCATTTTCAATCAAATTCACATTTCTATTTGGCACATTCATTTCATTTCACCAATCCACACAACCTTCCATGAATGAAACCTGGACCGCCCTATACTCGCGAGTGGTGATTTATCCTTACACTAAGCCATCACTAAGTGGACTACTTGGACGAGGGTAGTTCACGACCTTATACATCCCATCCTTTTGATGACAGGACATCTCGCCCTTATCCATCCCAACCTTTTGATGGGGGTACATCTCGCCCTTATCTATCCCAATGCATCTGAACACACACCAGAAACCATGAAAATCCATGCCCAAAACCAAGTGTGTTCAAAACCATTCAATAAAGCATCACCGTTTTATTGAAAAACCATTTATTTCAAGAAGCAAAACCATAGCCAATTTAAAATCACTATTTTAAATTTCCTTCGAAAACCACTTTCCAAAACACACAATTTCAATAACACGTTACAAAAAAATGGGTTTCATCCATTATTTCACAATAGATAAACAAACCATTTCAATCAAGGAAAACAATTTCAAACTAGGCCATCAAGTTCTATGAAAGAGAAATCAGGAGTGAAGCCACCTACCTCAACATATTTGGACAAACCAACCAAGAACCGGGTCGAAACAACGTGAATCCTCCTTAGATTCCTTCCCCTATCACCAATAAGACCATAACCTGAATTAAAACTCATGAACTACCTTAGATCTACCCACCATGGGCATAGATTTAAGGATCCATCGAAATAGAAGAAGGAGATCTACGAAAACTAAAGAAAATGAGACTTACCTTGATCAGTCGGCCTCTAAATGCCAAGGTAAGCCTCTATATCACTTCCAAAACACCTGGTAAGGGTTCTCCCACCTTCATCAGAGTGAAATCCCGAGTTAGGGCCTTCTAAGATAAAAAACTATTGGGTTTAAAGATAATCAAGATTATATCCTGAAAAATAGGATCTAAGTTGACCAAGTGCACGGTTAGTCCGCACGATTAGACAAACCGTGCGCTAACTATGCTGTAGTCACTTCTTGGAAGGGGCACTCTGCACGGCCTCCTGACATGGTTTTCCCAAACCATGCGCGCACCATGCGGTCTCCTCTATCCCAATTGACCACACCAGCATGGCTTCCGCGCGGTTTGGGCAAATCATGTCTAGCCCGTGCATCACCACCTTTTTCCGTTTTACACTTTAAAAGTCTCCAATCATTCCCTACCATTTCCCAAATGCATTGTGTACTTAAAAAGCATAAAACGGGTTCTACTTACAAGAATCTAGGGGTAATACATTCTCCCCACCATTGGACTTTCCATCACTGGAATGTAGAAAACCATCGCTTGCCTGAATGAGTCCAAGCCACTGCTCTTTCATTTAATTCTCGCATTCCCAAGTGTCTACCTGAATCTGACCATGCTACCATAAAACCCATACTAGACTGATTATTTTTATATACAAGGCATTATCCTACCTATCCACAATCTACACTGGGATATGTACCAATGAAGCATCTGGCACTAGGTCAATGTGATCCCATATGATCACATGGTCAGGATCGGTTTGATACTTCTTCAATTGAGATACATGGAACAGATTATGCATTGTACTGAACTGTGGTGGTAATACCAACCAATACTCCACCTCACCAACCTATTCCAGTGTCTCAAAATGGCATATATAACTTGGAGATAATTTTCCATGCTTCAGAAAACGATGATGTCAAATCCTTGGAGAGATTATAAAAAAAGATATGATCACTCACCGCAAATGAAAATGGTCTTTGGTGATGATCTGCATAGGATTTCTGAGGTCTCTATGCCCTATCCATCCTCTATTTTATCAACTGAATCTTCTATGTTGTTTCATCGACAAGGCTCGGCCCAAATAGTGATGTCTCACCTGTTTCCACCCAGTAATGTGGAGAACAACAAGGACGCCCATAAAATGTTTCAAATGGAGCCATGCATATCGAGTCTTGATAACTATTATTGTATGAGAAATCCACTAAGGGTATATTCTCCCCCATGAGCCACCAAAATCCATTACAAAAGTCCACAACATATCTTCCAATGTTTGTATCGTCCACTCAGATTGCCCATCCGTCTGAGGATGATACGCCATGATCATAGTCAAATGAGTTCTGAGGGCTTGCTATATTGATTTTCAGAAACAAGATGTGAACCTCAAATCTCTATCTGAGACTATAGACCCTGGTACACCATGACTCTTTACCACTTCATGGATATTTATTTTTGAAGGATCTTCCACTATATGAGTTTCACGAATAGGGATGAAATGGGCCGACTTGGTTAGACGATCCACTATCACCCAAATGGTATTGTGTTTTTGGACCATTCTTGGAAGACCTGTAACAAAATCCATTGCAATCTGATCCCATTTTCACACTAGGATAGGTAAAGAAGACAACATACCCAATGGCCGCTGATGTTCTTCTTTAACTTGCTGAGACGTTAAGCACCGTGAGACAAACTTGTCCACTTTCCTCTTCATGCTGCTCCCCAAAAACACCGCCTTTGATTCCTTATACATCTTATTTTTACCTCGATGTATAGACCATCTTTAATGATGGTAAGAATTAAGAAGTTGTTCCTGACCAACTATAGGTACAGCCATCCGATCTCTGAAACACAAAACTAAACTCCCATCCAGCATCCATCCCTCAATGGTCTCTCTACCATTGAGTTTGAACTCATTGAAACACAGTCTACATCAAATGCATGAGCATCCTTTAATATCTCCACTAAATCAGGAACAAGTGTAGCTGAAAATAAAAAAACAACATCAACTCATTCTTCACATTCCACATGCATGTCGTTTAAGACCGACATCGACTGCCATTCTTCTGAAACTTATTTCACCAACTGAGAATATGACTTTCTACTCAATGCATTTACCAACGAATTTCCCTTACCTGGTGTACACATCAAGTCAAAGTTGAACACTTGAAGATAATCCATCCATATTCTCTGCCTCATATTCAAATCTCACTGTGAGAAAATGTTTTTCAAGCTTTTTTGATCCATAAACATAGTAAATTTCTCATGAAGGAGATAGTGTCTCCATGTTTTCAAAGCAAGGATGACTAAAACTAACTCCAAATCATGTGTTGGGTAATTATTTTCATGCACCCTCAACTGCCTTGAACCATAAGGAACAACATGGTCTCCTTGCATGAGAACACAACCCAAGCCTGATCCTCAAGCATCACAATACACCAAAGACCCCTGTCCTAATTCTGGAAAGATCAAGATAGGTGCCGATGTAAGTCGAAATTTAAACTCTTGAAAAGAAATCTGATATTCCTCGGTCAATTGAAATGAACTGTTATTTTTTGTCAATGCTGTCATAGGTGAAGCTACTCATGAGAAGTCATGGAAAAAGCGTCGGTAATAACCAACTAGACCAAGAAAACATTGTATTTCAACGACATTCTTTGGCGGTTGCCAGGAAAGAACCGATTCTATCTTTTCTGGATCCACTGAAACACCTTTCTCAGAAACATCATATCCCAGAAAGCCTACCTCTTATATCCAAAAATCACACTTTGATAATTTGGAATACAACTGATGGTCTCTCAATATTTCAAACACTTTCGTCAAGTGTTTCTCATGCTCAGCCCTTGTTCTTGAATACACCAAGATATCTTCAACAAACACCACAACAAAAGAATCCATATATTGCTAAAATATCTGATTCATCAAATCCATCAAGACCGTTGGTGAATTCATAAGACCAAAAGGCATGAATACATATTCTTAGTGGCCATATCTACTTCTCAAGGCTGTCTTCGAAATATACTTCTTCCGAACTCAAAATTGGTAATATCCTAATCGTAATTCAATTTTGGAGATCCACTAAAATCCTAGCAATTGATCAAACAGATCCTCAATGTGTGGATGTGGATATCTATTCTTTATCGTAACTTGGATAAGATTACAATAATATACATACAGCCAAAGAGTTTCATCTGCCTTTTTCACGAACAAAACCAGTACTGCCCACAGAGATGTGCTTGGCTGAATGAAACCCTTACTTTCCAGCTCCTCTAACTGCACCATCAATTCCTATAACTCTGAGAAGTTCTTGGGAAAGACATCTGGAAATTGATCCACCACAACTAGAAAATAATTTTCTACAATCTCTTATAATGATTCCAAAGTCAACACTATAAATTGGTAAGAGATCGTTCCCACCATTGGGTCCAACAAGCTCTTTGAGTGTTTCTTTACCATCCTCTCTCCTCTGAAGAGATTTTCAATGTCGTCCTCAGTCGTGAAACAAATTGTTCTCCCATAACAGTCGATTTGAGCCTTAATCATTATCAACCAATCCATACCCAGGATTACATCATAGAAATCCATATCCAAGATGGATAAGTCCCATTTCATCTTAGCTCCATCAACTGTTATAGCACATGCTACACAGATGAAGGCTTGACATTTTCTTTCACCAAGATGAGTTTATAGCTTCAAGATAGAAGGCATCATTCCCAGTTTTAAACATAGAAAGTCAACAACACGAGAAGAAATGAAGTAATTTGTTGCACCAGTATCAAACAACACTTGCACAAAAATAGAATTCAAAATAATTGTACCTCTTGCTGTTGATAGTCCATCTTGATCATCCACAATCACTCGTTCCAATCCATACAATTTCTTTGTTTCTGCACTTTTGTCCTTATTTCCTTGTTGATATTGCTCTTCCGGAGGAGTCATGGTATTCCTGGAATCTGCATAGCCAGCTCTCTTCTACTGGTGAGACTGATTTTGATGTCCTCACCCCGTCAAAGCATAAGATGCTTGCGACACCTGAGAAGTGTCACATGCCCCTGACCTCGGAGCATTTCTACAATAGCATCGTATATGCCCCATCTTCTTACAATTGTGGAATTAATTAGGTTGCGACGCACACTCTCACTTTATGTGGTCAGTCGAACCACATTTAAAGAAGCCTTCTATGCTTTGGGGTCATGGAGGATGGTTCACTAATCCAATAGTCTGGTTCTGATTCACTCTCCCACCTTGGAAGTAGGTCTCCCTCTTCTGCTTGATCGCATAATTAGAGTTCCCATCTGTTCCCATGGGTATCAACATACTTCCTCCTCCCATAACTCTTGATATGTCTCTTTCAACTACTATTTCTTTGTTTATAATTTCCATATAACCCGTAATACAGAGAATATCTATCTTCAAGTGAATTTATTGTCGCAACCCTTATTCAAATATGTGTGCCTTTAGAGACACACTTGCAGCATCTTCTGGTGCAAAGCGCACTAAATTCATGAATTTAGCCACATACTCTGTGATGGAGATATTCTCCTGCTTCAGTGCTGAAAAATTATGTCGTCCTTTGGAACATGACCGTGTGCGGATAGAATTGTTTATTGAAAAATTACTCACATTCCTCCTAGCCCATACCTTGATCCTCCTTAGCCTGCACCACTAGCTCCCACCACTGTCGTCCAAGATCGTCCAGAAAATACGTCGCCAACTTTACTTTCAGTTATGCTGGTGTTCCGATTAAATCGAAGATACGATTCATCCTATTAAGCCACTCCTCTGCCCTTTCTGGTTTAGAATAACCCCATAAGATGGGTGGATTCTGCTTCTAGAACTGGACAGAATGGCCTACATGCCTTGACTCGTCCCTCGAATTCCCTGTGTCCACAGCCTGGAATGGATGAACTATACATTGGACTAGCTGTTGGTTCACCTGTGGATCATGTGCAACCAAATTCTCTATAGCCTTTTCTATTTGGTTTCTACGACGCGTTACGGGTGCAATTTTCTATACAAAAAACGCACACCAGTAGTCTCAATTACTAGAAACTAAAGGCTTAGCATTTCAATTTCTATCACATCATCTATCACATCATTTTTTCCAACCATCATGCTTTTCAACATGTTAAGATATTTTTGGAAAAATCCCACATGCTTTTTCAAAATCCACCCATTTTCAAATTACACCAAATATCCACTTTTCAAAATCATTCATTTGAAAATAAATTTCTACATTTTTCAAAAAAAAATCACCTTGCCTGAAATCATAAATAATTCTTCACAATGAGATATGGAATCATAGTGGGATGTCATTCCTCTAATTCATGTCATGCCCATCTCATTGGCTAATCCCATGACAATGAGATTTCCAATATTCTATAAGTGTATCCAAAACACTTATGTACCCAAAACCCTGGTAACATGAAGGTCAACATAAACGGGTTAGCTACATCTTTTTATGTTATACCATTCAAGTTCCGACAATCCAACACCTCTCGAAGATTCCAACCCAAGGAATAGATGAAAAGGAATTTCAACTCCAGGACCGAGAACATCGATGACCACTTGTTAGGTAAGGACTGAACAATATGATACCATTTGTAACACCCCACCCCTACCTCTTTCTCTTAAGGAGGGGGTGAGGTATTCTTGTCCATAAGAAACATCTCCAAGGCTCCAAAGGCTAGAAATAAATTATAAAGGGTTTCAAAACTAGTGGGGTACAATTTACCCTTTTAGAACAACCATAGAACCAATATCCATGATCAAACCAACAACTAAACGATGCAAGATAAAATATAAGATAACTCAACAATTTATTTTATCATAAACCAAAAAGAGTACCATAGCAGAAACCAACATTAAAACATCAGAGTAAAAAGCGGAAAGACAAACTCAAAGGCCACAAGAAAGCAACCCAATTCCATGCTCCACAAGCTCCAAGATCCAACATCACGAAATAGCACAAGCATCACGAAGCATTATGAAACACATTACCTTTTCCAACATCCTGGTACATGACATCTAAAAAAGCACCAATGTGCCAAAGTAGGGGGTGAGTAATGAAACACAGTAGGTTTTCCCTGATGAATTCCCAACCCATGCCTCTAGGATAAAACATGTTAGCACATTTATATAAAACAATTTATATAAAACAATTACAAAATAGTTCATTATAAAACAAGTTCCATATCAAAACCATTTCCCAAAAAAACTCATGTTTCTCAGGAAATGCATCCAAGCAACAATTCCATTCAAATTCTCATTTCTATTTTTCACATTCATTACATTTTACCAATCCACACAACCAGCCATGCATGCAACCAGGACCCCCTGATACTCACGAGTGGTGATTTATCCTTCCACTAAGCTGTCACTTAGTGGACAACGTTTATGGTGGTACATCATGACTTTATCCATTCCAACATTTTGATGGGGGGAATTCTCGCCCTTATCCATCCCAACCTTTTGATGGGGGTACTTTTCGCCCTTATCTATCACAATGCATATGAACACACACCACACCCCCATCCAAATCCATGCGCAAAACCAAGTGTGTTCGAAACCTTTCAATAAAGAATCACTCTTTTATTGAAAACCATTTCTTTCAAGAAGTAAAACCATCGCCAATTTAAAATCAACAATTTAAATTTACTTCGACAACCACTTTCCAAAAACACACAATTTCCATAACCCCTTACTAAAAAGGGGTTTCAACCATTCTTTCACAATAGATAAACAAACCATTTTAATCATGGTAATCAATTTGAAACTAAGCCTTCAAGTTCTAAGAAAGATGAATAAAGTGTGAAGCCACCTACTTCAACAAATTAGGCGAAACCAACCAAGAATCGGGTCGAAACACCACGAGACCTCCTTAGATTCCTTCACCTATAACAAACAAGACCAAAACCCGACATAAAAGTCATCCACTACCATATATCTACCCACCATGTGTGTATATCTATGGATACATCAAGAGGGAATAAGGAGATCTAATAAAACAGAAGGAAACAAGATTACCAATGATCAACTGACCTCGAAACGCCAAGTTAAGCCTTCCGATCGCTTCCAAAACGCCTGGTAAGTGTTCTCCCACCTTCACCAGAGAGAAATCCCATGTTAGGGCCGTCTAAGAGAAAAACAAGTGGGTTTAAAGATAACCCTAATTACATGCTTAAAAATAGGGTCTATGTTGACCATGTGCATAGTTAGTCCGCATGGTTAGGAAAACTATGCTCTAACCGTGCGGTTGTCACTGCTTGGAAGGGGCACTCTGCACGACCTCCTCGCATAGTTTTCCAAAACTGTTCACACACCGTGTGGTCTCCTCTGTCCAATGTGACCACACCAGCACAGATTCCACATTGTTTGTGCAAATCATTTGTAGCCTGTGCATCACCACTTTTTGACCTTTTACACTTTAAAAGTCTCCACCCTTTCCCAACCATTTCCCAAATTCTTTATGTACTTAAAAAGCATAAAAAATGGTTACTTACCAAAAACCAGGGGTATTATCAGAAACTATGATGGATTTCTCTTATGAAATGGTTTAATGTGGAGAAAATTGAAAGCATGTGTTCCAATTCCAATAGTTATCTAGGATTAATTACTAATGACACTTCATTTTTTTAGTTAATAAGATGGGATTTTGGGGGTCATCTATAATTTTGAAGGGGAATTAATTCCTCCTCTAATATTGTATTTTATATTCAATATTTTTTCATGAATTATTCTCAAATACTAGTGATAGATTGGTAATCCATACACTTCAAATCTAATCAGAAACATTAATCTATGTGAGAAACAATGTATATTAATTTTTTTTTCATCATCCAATTATTAATGAATAGTTATATGGTTTATACCCATGGTTGGGAAATTTTGGAGTATCTCAATTTTTAGGGTGGTTTTCGGTGTTGTCATTTTGGGTTCAGAAACTAAAAAGAGACTACATTATTATGTTTTAAAAAGGAATAAAATATAATATAGTATGTTGTTTTGTAATAGAATAAATAGTTCCTTTTAATGTCTTCTATTAAGGACCAATCTTTTTTTGTCTAAAATCATGCACAAAGGACTACTGGATGATGTATATTGAAATATGGTTACTTTTGGACCTAATAGTGGGTGAACAATTCATTTTTATTTAGTCTATAGATATTTGTATAGGTGTATTAGTAGTTTGGGGTTATACCTAGTAGGAATCCAATATATTTTTTCTATCTCTATATCCATTGGTTACTAAAGGTGGAATAAAGTCTGAAGAGATTGGGTCTTATATCATGAAGGAGGGCCAGAATGGTTAACCAAAGAATAGTATCTCAACTAAAGGTATATTAATGAAGATAAATTGATTTATTCAATTATTGAAGAAATTGAAACAAATAAGAATATCTCAACTCATGGTTTTTGATGTAATCCAAAAAATTATATTCTCAATATTATGCAGATAGGGAATAAACCTAACACTCAGCACAATAGGAAATAATATGTTTGGGAATGCTGAGATTGAAACTTAATGGGGAATCTAGTGTATCCTAGACATCATGAATCACGTCCCACATAGTTTTATATATATTGAAACCATTAGTTTCACATGAATAACACAATATGTATAATATTTCTATGTAAATAACAAAAAAATGCATCTTGAAGTCATAATTGTCAAACTACTAGTTATTATCCATTATTTTAACCATGATTTGTATCAATAATTTTAATGAAATGATAAAGTAAAAACATTATCCCCACTTAATTCATATTCTGTGTGAGAAACTATAGATAATATAACATCAATCATATTTCATAAGAGTACATAATATGGGATATTTTTTAAGTGTACACATGACATGGACTATATGTCTAAACTTATTAATGACATATTAAAAGAAGGTTTTAGGGCATAATTCTAGGAAGATTCCTATTAATAGATAAATCAAGTGGCATACCTTAACTCAATGATTATAATGGAACAAAGAGGTTCAACTTGTCTCAATGTGTATATAGTAATGAATGGGAGTTTCCCAAGAGATGGTATTCTTAGGATTACTGTTGGGGATGTTGGTCATGTAACGAATAATTATTCTTATCAAAATCGAAGGGGTATAGGAATGAATCTATATTTTTTTCAAAGTAAATGATGGATGTGAAGGGGATATACCTAAACCTAATTACTAATGACAATTAGTTATCTTTGTCAGTGATGTAGGGGTGGATCCCCCACAATTTTGACCGGTGGGTTCCTACAGGGGGTCTCCACATTGGGCATTAAACATATGTGGTCAAAATAAAATCCTGTAAAATGATTATATGTGTAGAATATGTGTGTATAACATCTATAGATGTTAATTAATATATTATTTTAGTGTAGTTGGTCCATTTACATGTTTCATTAAGGACGGTCCACATATGATCCATGTGAAGGGAAGTTAGCAGACAAGACTCATGAAGTTGTGACAGTGTAACATCCTTAAAAACATTGATTAATGTTGGTATTTTGTGATGATGTTTCATATAATGTGATCATTTATATTTTTTAATAAGGGTATTTCTATTTCATTTCAATATTATGGGATTCCAAGAGGTTACTTCAAGAGTGTACTTTATGGATCCATCTTCACAAATACCTTTCATGCAGTTATTTCATGATGTTTTTCATGTATCCCTTTCATATGGTCATTTATGAGGGTTTCTTAAGTGATGAACCTTCATGGGATTACTTCATGAATCCCTCCACTCAGTTTTTTTCAAAAATCAAACATGGTAACTATCTAATGGTGTTTCTCAAGGTATCTTCAAATTTTTTATAGTAATCTAAGAGTGATTCCTCATGTCCTATATTGATATGAATTGTATTATTTATAGACAGTGGTGTGGAAACTATTATATGAAACCCGAGGTCATGGATTGAATGTGTGATTGAAAAGGAACCACATGAAACCCTATGAAACTAATTTTCACAATTAAAATAAATTAAAAACACTTACTGAGTAGGTGTTTAAAAATTTACTATGTGATCTTGTAATTTTCCCACTACAGTTTCTAATCATAATTCCTTGACAAAAAAATATAATAAAATTTCAAAGAAAACTGATGATCCTTATTGAGTATCACTAGAATGTCATGAATTGATATTGTTCTCAAAGAGAACATATGATCACATAGGGTTCATTTTACCCCATCATGAACAAATTAAAACTGAAATTTAAGGGCATGACAAAAAAGGAAATGTGTGTGCATGATGTATGTGTGTATCTACATAGGTAGATGTGTGATTCCAATGAACGTTCATGATCACCATGTATGTATGATACAATTTGTGACTTTATATATTTTCCTCCTTATTTGTTTAAATGATTGATGACTTGTAGTGATAATAACTTTTAATCTATAAGTTTCTATTGGATCTATAACTCACCAAATAAAAGAAATTTAAATGAATAAAATACATTGGATAAAAAAATAAAAATATAGTATGTCTCAAATGGATACATAGATCCCAAAATACTCACAATGTAACTTTTTTGACTTCAACACCCCTATTATTAGCAACATGATTAATCATAGATAACTCTCAAAAGGACATTATTAGTAGAACATCAATAGGTTAGGAAATACTTTTTGGACCCATCATACATTGGTTTGATATTAGTCTTTATACACATGTAAATATCTACTTATTCAACTTTAGGTGCTAATGCATGTCTCTATTGAAACTTGACTTGCGTTTTTTGAGGTAGGAAGATGTCATGAATTCTATGGAGAGGTGGGTAAAATGAATTGAAGGGGGCCTCAAATATACACACCCTATAATGATATTCATTTATAACTAACAATGTATAATTATATTATAAAAAATAATGAACTTATACATCATGTATTCTATTATTTGATTATAGAGATAAATCACTAGAGAGACGATGATTTCAAAATAGATTTATGAAATAATAAATTTTTTGGTTTCACTACGATTAATTATTGGTTAGGGGATTTTGGAATATAGCATTGGAAAATTTCCAAATACCTTGATGAGATGGGGGAAGCTATGACTGTCGATTTTGTGACTAAATATATGATATGATATCTTTATTTCACTATGTATTATTTATTAATGTGTATAAAACCACACATCATTCATAATAAGATAAATAGATTTATATGCTATGAATATAGTGGGATATATTCTTATATTATTGTAGGGGATAATAGAGATAATCCAACATAGATAGAGTGATCACACAAAAATATGGTTTCATTTTCATTATAGATTATTACCTTGGATACATAACTAAAATATATTTTACCTCATACATAAACATGGACCCTTTTAAAAATATTTTTACATAAAACACCTTCCACTCTGAATATTTTAAACATCATGAAAGATATTCTATTTTTCACATAGTTTTATGTCATGAAACAATGAATATTACAAATAGAATTAGAGAATACTCTATATTTTTAATAGATAGATAGACCATGTGAGGACAACATATTTTTTGATTTGTTTGAATAAATTTATTTATAATATATTTTTCATGCATTCATTACCATTTCTTTTTTCAACGCATTTTATAGAGTGGATTATTTGTTTGCAAATTATCTTTCCCTCATATATCCTTTTGTTGGTTTTCAACCTGATAATTTTTTTCCATTTCCTTTTTTTAAAAACTATCAATTTTTCAATGAATTGTATGGTTTAACATAAGTATGAAAATACTCAAATTGTAATTTTGTTACCCTTTATGTTCTATACCGAATGAGTTGAACATCTCTTTCCATTGACTGTTTAATTTATTTCTTCTTGTACCAATGTAAATGATGTTAATTTTCAGTTATTTATCTAACTAAAATTTAATTATTTATTAGAAAAAAGATTACGGAAAATTGAGAAACTGCTTAAGTTCAACCGTGAGGATAGATATATTAAAAATCAAAAAAAATCATTAAAATTTAACATAATAATATTAAATAGTTCCTCCAGAAATAATTTCCAGGAGAGAGTGTGAACCTGTGTATATGGATCATTGTTAATAATGAACTCAAATTGATTATCCATCTTCTCCCAATATTTAATGTACTCCTATTTACATATCATACATTCATTGAATCCTGTTATTAGTATAAGGTCATGTTTTTCAATATAGTAAGACTTCTCATCATTAGTAACCACAGAAAGAGACTTTCCCATCTTGTTTTTTGCATATTCATGTGTAGCAATGATTGTGAAAAATTCAACCACTATTTATTTCTCTATGTGAATAAGAATTCAAGAAGGATTTCCCATTACTGACCTCCACCACACTAATTTTTCCCACACTGGTCTCACCAATATTAGGCTTCACTACTTTGTGGTTTCCCAGCAAATTAACAATAGAATGAGATATTCACTCCAACTCCTTGGATTTAATTTTCTTACTCGGTCTTATCTCTATTGGTATTTGAATGTATGAGTAATACCTTTTCTTTTATTTTGTTCCCATTTACCAAGATTCACCTTTTTGGGTCCCTATTATATTTCAGCACTTCTTCTTCATTACATTTTATAGGCCTTAACTATGCTTTCCCCTACATTTTTCTCTAATATATTGCTACGGTATTCATCATCAGACTCTGTCTCAATGCATCTGGATGGTTTTAGTACATAAGATCAATAATTTTTGTACTATTCATCATTTAATGATGGTTTCATTTCTTTGAATTTTCCTATAAAATGGGGAAAATTTATAAATGATCAACTCATGGTTTTTGGTTCCCAAAAATAGTATCTCAAGCTAAGGAATTAATTTGAATTGTCGTGGGAATGAAATATTTTTTGTAGTTTCATAGAGAAGGGGATATTCAGGAAAGGTATGATTAACCTAAAATTTTTCATTTCATGTATTGAGAGAATTCTCAGGGTAAAGGGGTAATAATTAAATTAATTATTACACAATTGAATTAAATGGTGGTTTACTCATTTTGATGTGATATTCCTTCTATTAATGAAAATATACCAATTGAAACAACCCCAAATCTAGTAGCCTAATGATATAGTCCATTTTAATATATTTTAATAAGATAAAGGGGATTACATCACCATGGATATATTAGTTTCACCTCCTTGAGGAAACTGATTAACAAAAGATTCCAATAATAAATTGGAAATATAATGATATCTATAATGAGAAATAGTTTCTCTTGTTTGATATTAATTTTACCATCCTTCTTTATATCCTAGGTTGAGTAAAATAAATAATGGGATACCACAGATGCTTAGTATGGGAATACATATAGTTTAAGAAATAGTAAAATGAATGGTAATTAAATAATATAGAAGGAATATATGATAAACAATTAATTAGATAAAAACAATTAAATGAAATTGATACATATCTATAGAAGAGACCAATATTTGAATAATCAAATAAAAATTAAAAACATATTTTATATTTATGGAATGAATAATTGCATACATCTAAAACATATTATCGATGCCTCATGCCAGTACATCATACAAATAATATCTTATTTATTTAGAAAATTCCAAAACTATTTTGTCTCATGATTCATAATGCTGAATTAGGTGGATATATACTTCCTGGTTGTAATCGTAATATTATATTTATAATTTAATAATAATATTAATTAAAATTAAAAAATTAGAAAAAATTAATATTTAAAAAAATATATAGTATGAACTAGAATATATAATGTCAATATATTCTAGGTAAGTCATATCAAAATCTATCATGATTGATAATATAGATCAAATAATTAATACATTTCTCCAATATATCCTAATTAAAATTAATTTATATTGTTTAATTTTCCAATAAAAATACTATATAAATAATATTAAAAACATTGTTGAGTATACTATTTCTTACACTTCAAAATATAATTTCATTAAATTATTATTCCTCAAATATTAGAAGAATCATTTTCAATGAAAATTATCTTTGACATATGTAAAGGAATTATTAAATTATTGTGTGGTCATAAATAAGGTATGTTTTTTTCATACCGAGTATATTAATACAAATACTAATTTGATTGAGAAAAAAATTTGAAATTAATAAAAACTAGAATAATGAAGAGAGATGAATAGGAAAGGAAGAAATTTTTTATCTGTGATCAATATTCTCCATCTCAATTAGTGGATTTCGTTATTCTAGGGATGCACAATTAGACAGGGTTGCACTGCCTTTTATAGGTGTGTAGAGAGGGTTTTGTGGGGGTTCTCAGACCACCCCCATTGAAATTTCATATAACCATTAGATACTAAACCCTTCACCATGGGATGCATGCCCCTGCCAATGTCATATGTGTTTTTTTAATGCCTCATTAAGAACCTTTTCTGGAAAAACTCAGTGGGATAAAAACTAGAATAAGGAAATGAGTAAAGTCACATATACTCCCCCTAAAACTTAGTTTACATTACAAATTTTATAATCTATGCATCCCTGTATTATGGGAAATCATTCTAAAAAGGATATTTGGTACGACCTATGTAAAAATATCTACAACATTATTGATAAATGGACCATATTAAACGTTGATGTCTCCATTCTTCATTAAATCGTGTGTGAAGGAGAAAAATTATTGTGGTATGTGTTTTGTTTAGTAATTCTTGATGAAGACTTCCGTAAATTTGGTAATGCATGTGGTAATATTTTTAAATAAAATTTCTTGGATACTGTTGATATTCAATCGATTTTCCACTCGATGTGTTGAGTAATAGACCAAAACCGAACACATTCTTGACATGATTCATGTAATTATATCACTTATGCATGATTTAAAGACGTTGTGATCAGTTATTAGTTTTTTGATCTCAATAATATGGTAGTACCTCATACTTTGGACACATAACTAGTCTGTGGACATGCATTATACAGAACATATAAATAATCTTAATCTGCAAAACTATACATCTGCTTTTCTGATTCATTGTAATAGAATAAAACCAAATCAATAGTTCTATAAAGATAATGAAACATATGTTTAATACCATTACAGGTTCATTATGTAGGGGATGAACTAAATCTTACCAATAAATTATTAGAATAAGATATATTCGGATGATACAATTAAAAACATACCTTAGTACTCTGATAGCACTCAGGTACGACACTTTTGGACAAACCGACTCCTCGTTCTATTCACAAGGTTGAAATTGATATTTCCCAGTATTGATCAATTGATCAACCATTTTATTACTTAAAGGATTTTTTTTATCTATATTAAAGGGTTTTCTGACCATTTATGTAAAATTTACTGATGTAAAAATTTACCATTTTTCATATGCTCAATTATTAATCCAACAAAATACATGGTTTATCTTAGATAATTCATTCCAAATTCTTCACCTAATTTTCTATTTTCTTCATTGATCCCTTCTAGAGTTTCTATAATAAATTGTTCATCAACATAAATGAAAATGATTACATATCTATATGTTGTTTTTTTAATAAAAACACATGGTCATATGGGGTTATTTTCTAACCTCTTATTAAAAGAATATTCACTTAAACAATAATAACACATATGACCATATTTTTTTAATCCATATAGGGATTTCTAAAATTTCATTCAATATTGGTCTTTTGGATTTGATTTCAATACAGCGTGTATCATGAATCCATTATGGATTCTAATACACACACACATATATATATATCAAGTGACCCATATAAATAAGATATAAAAATATATTTAAGATGCATATTTTCCTTCTCAGCTACTACATGACTTATTAGATATCAAAAATTAATAGAATCCATCACATGAGAATATGTCTCCTTATAATAAATTCTAGTTCATTTTGAAAATTTATGTTCAACTAAACAAGACTCTTATATTATAATATTTCATTACTCATTATTTTTATTCGCAAAACCACATTAATATCCAACTGGCTTCCCAAATTTTGGTGGGGGCATGAATTGTCAAAAAACACATTGCCCATTAGGTTAATGCAATTCAACATGCATTGTGTCTTTCCATTTATTACAATTGGGTCATTTTTGACATATCATAAGAGACCATGGTTCAGTGTCTACATTTTCTATATCATGTAAAATATAATATGAAAATATTTCATCAATATTTTCCATATTAATCTAATTTCATGCATCATCATTTCTGGTATACATAATAGATATTTTATTATTTTCCAAATCCTCATGATTTTTTCTATCATGTGAATTCACTTTATGACTCTAATCATGTTTTCTTCAATAATACATAAATTATTTGTTTCCTCTAGAATATATGTCTCTATAATGGTGTTTTATATTATATTTATACCTTTTATTTTCTATGGATTTATATCTTTACACCTAATTAGTCTTCCATGCTTCAAGTTAGTTTTTTAGATTTCTGTAACATTATAATGTAATTGTGTCTTCGAGACATCAATTCTAGTTGGTGAATTTATAGTATGTATATTTGATTTATTCAAGACCTTTGAATCAGTAAATAAATCAGGAAATTTATTTTGTAGTTATTGAAAATGTAAAATCAGTTTCACTTCCATCTTAAAATGTTGGTTGGGATGATCGAGAAAAGATAATGTTTGCACATTACATGTGATCTACACCCTTGGATTGAGTTATCCAAATAATGATGGGAATATTTATTTATTGAAGTGAAAATTAGTAAAATGTGTTGTAAATACATAACCAATTTTGGGATCAATATATTTTTTGATGGATGGGGATTCAAATCCAATATAAATTCTCAGCCTTCTTTGTTGTCCCGTCTTTAAATGTTGTAGGGGAGTAATTGGTAAATATATTACACAACTAAATATTCATAAGTGGGAGATGTCTGGATCTTGGAAAAAATTAAACTGGAGTGAAGAGTGTTTATAATATGCATGTAGTCTAATGAGAATTAATGATGAGTCATGCATAATCGGTTGAATCCATATAGTGATTGACAACGTTGTTCTAATTATTAATATTTAGAAATAAGTTTGAGGCATTTTATCAGCAATTTAGTTAAAGCATTTTTTGTATGAACATGGGAAAATAGATTCTCTACATTAATACCCATTTCCCTATAGTAATTATTGAAATCATGAGAGGTAAAATCTTCAGCATTCTCGATCCATACATTCTTGATGAAATGATTTTGGAGTTGTTCTCTCAATTTAATTATTTGGGAATAACAATGTTAAAACACAACATTATCTGTTGAGAAAAAAAACATGTTACCATCTACTGGATGCGTCATTTATTACAATAAAATGTTTTAATGGTATTCATGATGGATGAATTGATCAACATATATCAACATGAATTCATTCAATAAAGACTGGAATTTCAACATTAATTTTACCAAGATATGGAATAATGATAAGCTTCCCCAATGAACAACCCTCAAAGGGAATTTTTCATAGTGAATAGACCTGATGGAAATTTACAGAATTTCCATGAGAACATTATATTATTTTTTGCAGCATTCCTGAACTAGGATTACCTAAACAGTCATGCCACAAATAAAAAATTTGTGGTCCATTTTTTACAACCTGTTTCAATCTCACTTATATATGTCTAATGCAATTAAGATAATAATTTTGTATTGTTTTCTAGTACATGAAACTAACCGAATTTAATAATGGTAATTAACATGTACATTTCATTTCTATCAGATATAGTTTGAGTATCATACCCATGCTCATATATATCATTGAAACATAACATGTTTTTCTTGGACATTGAAGAAAACGATATATATTTTATAAATAATATTGTCCCACTAGTTAAATAAAAAATATCTTTACCAGTCCACTATATTATATTTGCAGGACCCGATATAGTATTTAGAATTGGCCTTATTGATTTATGATCAAGAAAAACATATTTTTTCATTATAATTGTGTGTGTTGTTCCACTATCCAGTATGAAAATATAAGTCCCATTTGATAAATACATTTCAATACATCAAAATAAATAAAATAATCTTAAAATAAAGACCATGTGAAATTCACATAATAAAACATCTACAATATAGAACATGCATAAAAAATTAAATATTATATGTAATAACTACTATTATTTATTGGTGATATTTCCTCATATCAGCTCATAAGATTCACAACTAAAATCATAAGCTTTGAAGTATGTTAGAACATCATTTTATTGATCATGATTCTTTTTAAAATTCATATTTTTTCTATTTAAAGGATTTTCCGTGAAATTTTTGTTCATTATTCTTCTCTCTTATAGATTCTTTATAGAGTTTATAATGATGCCCTGGGATTTTGAAAACATGATACCAATGTCTCTTATAACCACACCTGTAATATAAATCCCCTTGATTCCTTAGTCTTTTTATGAGGGTATTTCATTGATTCTAATATTCTTTTGGAGTATTCCCATGGTTACGACCACTTCCTCGACCTCATATTCTACCAAAATGATGTCCACCATGAGATTTTTGTCCTAGTAATCTTCCATTATTATCGTCATGAAAAATAGAATTTTCATTAAGAAATTATACTACTGAACCAGTAGGATGAGGCTGTTGATTTTTAATCAAATTCTCACGGTTCATCTCTATACAGTAATGATGATATTAGATCCAAATATTTTAAATACCCTCTCAAGCGATATAGTTAATGTTTAGTGAATTATTTTTCATATATTTCTTTTCTAGAATATTAACATCTGTAATCTCAATACAATAATACTTGAGTTCTGATATAATTTTATACATGGTAAAATTGTAATAAATGTCCCTTTAAATTTCTTGGAATTGTAAATTATTCCATTTATCATGAGTTTCTAGAAGAACAACATTTTTTTATGATCATAACACTCTTTCAGATTATAATAGAGCTTGTATAGATCTTTTTCTAGGAAGTATTCAAATTTCATACCCTCATCAAGATGTATTTTAAATAATATCATAGTCATTGCTTTATTTTAGAGGGTTTGAAAATTATTTTCATGAATTGTTTCGGTGAGATCCATTGATTTGAGATGCATTTACACATTAATAATATGTGGCATATAACTAATTCTAATAATTTCAAGAGTGGTAAATTCAATCATCATGATATTTGACATGATGATAACTAGAAAAAATTAAAATCTAGCTAATATTGTTATTTTATATTATATAAATATATATCCCTCCCTAATTGGTCAATAAATAACTCACATTTGGATTTAAATTAAATACATTAGTATCACATTACTCATTTAAAACATTCATGTCTATACCAATTTATTAACTATGCCATACAATGAGGTGGAGTAAAATAAACCAATTTAAACCATCCAAAACAGGCGGAAAATTGACCTTTATGGTGATAACTAGAATAAACCACATAAACCATTCAATTTGGATGTAAAAGTAAAAAAAAAGATAAATAATTTGAACCTTCAAATTAGTCAGTGAAAAATTAAAAAAATATAACATTCACCTTTTTTAGCATTCTTACTAAAAATGTGTTAAAAAAAATTGAAATGAGGAAAAACTAGAATAACAGGGAGATATGAATAGAAAAGGAAGACAAATTTTATTGATGATCACACTATTTCCTCTATGTCACCATATTTCCTTCCTCTATTAATGAAAAATTATAGGGGGATAGCTTCCTGTTATAGGTAGTGTAGAAATATTTTTGTGTGGGTGGGATTCCCAACATTAATGAAATTTTATGCTACCACATGCTACATAACACATACTACATTTTCAAGAAAAAGTAAAAAATTACCCCTTTTGGAAAAATGATATCATATTCCATTAAATATTTTTTATATAATGTTAAATATGGGAAAATATTTCATTAAAATTCTTATTATAATATTAAAAACATTCTATAAAACATATTAATGAAAATATGTACACCAAATATATATATTTCTCATCAAATGGAAAACAATGTCAGTGTCATTAAAAATGTTTTATTTTATATCTTGAGAACATAAAAGATAGAAATGAAATAAAAACTATAATCTTAAAAAATAACCATATTGGAAGAGTATATATTGGATTTATGACAATAATATCATTCATTAATCCATTGAAGATATAAACACAAATAATCCTGAATAAAAATGATATTGTGAAATCAATTGTTAAATCAAGGTTGAATTTCATAGAATTTTCTAAAAATACATGTATAATAAATAAAAATTTATTATAATTTTACACCATATTAATAATAATAATAATATCATTTATTATACTCTTATAACATTTTAACTTCCATTAATTAAATAATATATATTAAAATCATCATTTCCAATTGTCCACTGCTAAATTGTTCATGGAATTATTAGTTCTCTAGTTCCTATAATAAAACACAGATCATTATTATATCATTTAAAAAATTCTAACCAACATATAAATATCATATATATTCCTGACATATATAACCACAAAAAAGGTAGCGATTTAAAAATGAATTCCAATATTCTTGTATACAATAGGTCGTACATACAAATAAATGATGTTTTCAATTTTCAACCGATGGCACGATAGAATGGTAAATAATAATTCGCATTAAATGATTAGTTATTGTATTAAATATATCACATACAATCATTAAATATATGTTTATTACAATCCATTTAAATTGTAATTGAAAATGAATCACATTGCTTTGTGGATGTGGTAGTCCACACGTATGCACGAGGGACGTTATCATTTTCCAACAAATTAAGAGGAATTAAGGTATATTTTATATTATAATTTAATAAAATAATTGTGGTGTAAATATCATATATATTCAATTGTTTCATATTTGTATCCCTCATTGGAAACCGGTGATAAAGATGAATTATGCTACTATGTGGAGATGGTAAACTGTACGTACACATGAGTGATGATTTCAACGTTAATATGATGGAAAAATATGAAAATAGTTATCAAACAATCACAATCACATAAAATTATATTTATGATACTTAAATAATTGCTTTATAAAGGGTAAAATAGATTTAGAGGATGTAGATTAATAAATAAATTAGAAATAGTCGGTGAACATGAATATCTCTTCTTTGGTGAAGTTCCTCTAAATCGGTTAATAAGAACCCTTGGAATGTTAAATTATTAAGGTAAAATGAAATAAATACTGGATATATAATCCAATAAATTTATTAGGGAGGGTTTTATCATTCTCATTTTTTCAATATAATTTAGTGAAAAAGAGGATTGATGTCCTTTTCGATGTGAAGAGGAGGGTCTCTTAGAGAATTAATTAAAGTATTATATTACAATAAATTAATTTCCATGTTAATGTTAGACCAAATTGATATAATTTAATGATATGGTGAGTTGGATTCTAAATCCTCTCATACAATAAAATATTTACATGTTTATGTTATGATTTATAATATTTCTCTTAATTTTACCCACCCTTTAATCATTTTTAAAATCACTACAATATCAAATTTTTCAACACTTTTACTGTCAAAAATGTTACCATAAAAGGCAATGTTTCTAATAAGTGGAAAATGGTTTATATTTTCATCCAAATACCATTCAATTTTCAATAGATAGGATTTATGGAAATCTAATTCATTAAAAAACAGATTGTTTATTATAAAATATCATTAATGAATTTTTTTATCTATTCATTTACATTGAATTTAAAGTCCAAAAAAACATATAGAATTAAAATATATTAATTTCTTAATTACAAAAAATGTTATAATTATCTAAAAATTTATAGGGACACAATATTACATCCAAATTCTATTACTTTTATTTTTTCAAAAAAACATTCACTTAATTTCTCTATTAATTGAACAATTACGGTGCAACATTGAAAAAGTATTTAATATAATTATACAATTACTAAATATAAAAAATAAATTTATATGAAAATATAGTGTTCTTCCAAATATTCATTTATATCCAAAAAAATTTAATCATTTTATCTTTATATAATAATTTTATTGATAGTAATGTCAAGAAAGTGACATTTATTATTTAGTTTTTATGAAATAATATAATGGTAACAATCAAATAAAAATATAACTATGTGGAAATATATTTTATACATTTACTCCACTAATCTAATATGATAAATTAACGTTTTAGAAGAAAGAAATTAATTTCTTATCCTATTATTTTATCATTATTTTACATAGTTCAGGGTTACCTTTTTGACAATTATTTACCTATTTTATTATTTATAATGACAAAAAATTATAGAAGCCTATTTAAAATACTCTTTAATCAGGTTTATAAGTATGAAATTACTTTTTCCTCCTTCAATTCAAAAAAGTAGTATAATTAAATTGAAAAAAAATCACAAAAAATGAAAGGAAATGATGTTTTACAGGAAAAAATAATTTTTTTTTAATGTTTAAACGTTTTTTTTACCAAAATCCAACATTATTTACATAAATTATATTATTCGTAATGTGAATTAACTAATTTTTATTTCAAGCTAATTAAAAAATGGATTTTTGTGGATTATTTAAATGAAATATATGTTTTCAATAAAAAAATATTTTCCCCTATTAATTCAAATAGAAATATTTTATGATTATTCTCAGATATCACTCTTAAATAATTATGAAATTAAGATTACAAAAAATGATGTTCATTTCGTAAAATAATTATTCTACACGTGGTACTTCATTTTTTATAATTCTTATTCTTATCAAATAGTACTACCATTTGTCAAGAAAAATTTAATTTTAAAGTATGTAATGTGTTAATTAAAAATTGAATGCATATTTCTTATGGATTAATTAATAAATTTATATTGAGTTTGAAAATTTTGAATATACTTCATAATTTTGGAACTCATATTAAAACCTGCCAATTTAATAGATTTTTTATGACACTACACTATGTTATTATTCATTTATAGATGGGGTTCTTTCTATAATAAGATATTTAAGAAATAAAATTTATTTGAAGATATATATATCATTATGTCATAAGGTGTTCCACTCTACCCCCAAAAATAAATTTCTACCTCAAAATTTATCTTATCCACCAATGGTTCATCATTTTTTTTTAAATTTCATCATTTATTAGAATGATAAAACATTTTTTGAATACTGAAAGTGGTAAACATATGAGTTTCATGTAATATCACATTTTCAAGTTATGAGATTAGAATATCATTAGTGTGACATAAAAATACATATGTTGATGATAAAAATAATGACCAAGGAATAATATGGGTGAGAGGAACATTTTCACTAGAATGTTAACTAGCACAGAAACATAAATCAATGAGGGTGAAAACGTTCATCGATTCATCCGAAATGAATGAAATAGTATAAAATTATTATTTGACAATTTTATCTCTAATATAAAGAAATTACATTTACATATATACTATAAAAAATCACATGGATTGTATAATACCATCCTTTTATCAATTTCAACTGCAATCTAATTTTTATTCAGAAAATAATGAGTATTAAAGATGAATTCTTCTTAACTAAAGAACTAAAATCTACTTATAACATATCACATTATCTAAAAATGAATAAAAATTTATTCCTCATCTTTTTAATAAAATCATAATGGTTATAATAAAAGAAAATAATAAACTAAATTAGTAAACATCATATTAAAAAATAATTAATCAATATCTAAAATTGAATAATAAATCCAATGGTATAAAATAGAATATTTAATAAATAAAAATAATTATATTCCAATTAATCCTAATAAATAAAAAATTAAATATGTTTTTCACCACAAATTTCATCTCATACCATTCATATTACTACTCTAAACACATGATGGAATTCTTTGAAAAAAACACTTTAATACTAATGGTTGTATATAACTATACAAAACAGAAAGTGTCCTGAAATATCATTTATCTCCACAAAAAAACCAATAATTAAAAGAAAATATTCCATAAACTAATTCCAAAAATCAAAATAATCTTTATACTTTAAATAATTTATGTTAAATAAATTTCATACTATCTCGGACATCACATTGTTTTATGGTTGGAAATGCATCCTTATCACCAATTGGTTGTGTTATCAAGCCCTATTGCCTTTCCAGATGCGATAGGTTTTCACCAAGCCTATTATATTTCATTTTCAAAAAACACAATTTATATAATTTCAATAACATTAAGAAAATTATTTTGGACATCCTAAAAAATAACAATAACCAACTAATCACTTTTTAGCCATATTGGTTTCCAATACACAATATTTATTCCTAAAAAATAATATAATTATAATTGACTACTACTGACATATATTAAATTATTTCATTAACCAAAATGGATAAAAAAAGACTAATGTTATTCACAAATAGATTAAAACATTATTCCTTAAATAAATATCTCGTATAAACATATTCTAAACCAAAGGGTTATATTCTGAATAATGTAACTAAAAATATCCTTAATCATGTCAAAAGAATAATTACATAAAACCTAAAAAGGTTTATTTATTCCTATAAATTTATTATCCACTATAAAATTTTCAACCCAATACACTTTATGATTATCCCATATCACTACAGAATATCATAGGTTTCCAGAGCATCTACTCTCTCCTTCATTATAATGCTTCATAAAGACAATGTGAATTAAATCAAGCATATCCAAGGATACTTTCATACTATTTACAAAGTTAGGTCACAGTCATCATGCACATGAATGAGTAATTATATATATTCAAAACACACATTTTGGTTTTACTTCCCTTATAATTTTTTTTTTCAAAAAAATAACACTAATGCTAACCAAATAAGGATGTATTATAGTTAATAGAACATTATCTCATCCTTAAAAAACAGTTATGTCATTTTCCTAAATTTAATCATATCATAGAAGTATTTAGTAGGGTAATCTTCTCTAACATGTGTTTTCTATATCTTTTTTCAAAGGTTTCCACAAAACATTCTCTAAAAATAACGTTCATAACCCAAACACGAGTAACTCATAGTAAGTGTCTACCATTTTATAATGGTAAAATATATCAGGGATTTCATCACTAAGGATCAATAATCTTGTCAATTTTGATAAATTGGATACATTAATGATCCTATATTACATTGTAAATATAAAAAATTAGCATATGAAACATTCTCGTATCCCTGATAATATTCATAATTTTCATATACACATCATGGTGGAAGAAAAAAATATAATTGGGGAGATTATATTCCAAAAAAAAATTCATAAAACTACTATTGTTATAGAGTGAATAAGGTATTAATTATTTGTTGAAAATAACTAGCGATCAAATAAATGTAAAAAGATAATAACATGATCTTGAAACAAATCCATCGATGAAACTTCTATTTAAAAAAATAAAAGAAAAAATTGACGATTTTTATAATGATTGAATTCATAATTATATATATCTAAAACATACATTAAATTCCTTATGACAACACATAATATATAATTTTATAAGATCTAGGCCAAATTCCCCACATATTTTGTCTCATGATAATTACTAATGCATCAAGGGTTATAGAGTTTGGGTCCCCACCTATCACTCAATATGTCTAATGAATTTACCATTGAAAAAAAATGAAATTTAATCAAAATTACTTAATAATAAACAACGCTATATACATTAATAACTAACACATATAATTTAAATGCATTCACAGTGAAATTAACCATAAAAACCTATTGAATAAATATGGAGGGTATCATTAAAATATATCCCTACTAGAGTATATATAAAATAAATGTTTCTTATTATTGATGAATATGAATACCCTAAAAATATCATTAAAAAATGAGTAAAATACCCTTTTTATGTTGAATATTAATATTAATAAATATAAATTAGTAGAAAAATAGGGAAACATTAATAAAAAATAAAAATGGAATCCTATACTAGAAGATTCAAATATTTGGATGGTCATAAAATGGTGAAATTCTGTTCATTATAGTTATGGTATAATGATGAATCCTTTCACATTGTCCTTGAAAAATGAAAATTTAGCTAATTTTGAAAAAGAAAAGAATATTCCATTGGTAAGTTTTTATATAAATTCAAAATTTGGTAAAATCAAAATTAAAATCATAATATAGTAGTAAAAAAATTCCTGAAAAATATTCTGAATATATAGACAAAGAATAAATATATTCCCAGTTGGATAGATAACAAATAAGGTTTTATTTAAATGAATTATTTCAACATATTTGGTACATAAAAGGTGAAAAATAAAGGATGAAAATTAATTTTCAAAAATAAAAATTTGATAAGAATATATATTGGGATTAACATATAAATATCATTTAATTACTCTAACTGTGTCTCAAATATAAAAAATATCACAAAATTATGAGATTTTGAAATAAATGATTACATATATATAAAATCGCTTTGAATGTAATCTATAATACAATATATTAAATTTTATTTTATTATACATATATAGTAGAATTATTTATATTATTTTAATATCATTTTTGAATATGTTATATCATTTCAACACCCATTTCATAGTAATTCATTATTAGTATCATCGTCTATAGGGGTCAAATATTTCATTTTTATTGGATGTTTTAGTCTTGTATTTCATGTCCTCAAACATTAACCATATTTTCATCATCTATAGTATTATATCCTTGATATAAATATCACATTTATTATTTATATATTTATATTCAAAATCATCTAGAAAAATATAATGATGGAAAAATTGAATTATATCATTTATTGAGTTGATATGCTATACATACTCATGAACGTTGTTTTAAATTTTCAGTGGATGGAAACCAAAATAAAAATAATATTTTACAATTTAGAATCCTTATTATATCACATATATCATATATATACTCAATAAATGTATCCTTATTATAATCAATTAAAAGTGAAAAAAAACAGTTCACGTCACTTTTTGTGGTGGTAATTAACACGTACGTAAAAGAAATGGTATAAGTTTCCGAAAAATAGTAATTTAGGATGTATGACAATGAATTGTAATTTTTGAATCTTAATTATGCGTTACATATCATAAAAATTAATTTTTTTCAATCATTATAAGGATCCTTGAATAGTAATGATGAAAAATAAATTTCTTCGGTCTGAGGGGATGACAAGTTTTTTATATGCAAAAATGATGTTTTCATTTTATTATGTATGGAAAATAGATGAAAATAGATTTTACAAAAACATAATATAATATATTTATACTTATTACAAAGGATTTATTATTTTTCGATTGTTATAAAATATTTATATATGAATATGAAGAAATAATCTTGAATGTGTTAATAAAGATGATTACCTCTTATTCAGTATAATTATATTAGATCCATTCATAAAGTCATAATAAATTTTATTTTATGAAACAAACCACTGATAATATATGGGTAGATAAGTTTAGATTAGTATTTTTTTAGGGTTTTAATTAGCTAGTTTTCTCGAGAATATGTAAATAAAATAGATAATGAGTATCAATTCATATGACATGATAGGATCATTCCTGGAATTATGTTACTATTCGAATAGATCAAAATCAATATATATAATATATATGGTGATAATTATTTGAAAAACAATCATCTGAAAATAAATTTTTTTCATTTATACCATTTTTATCACCATGTTACATTCCATAAAAAAAATTATCTTCTTCTGGTTTCCCTTTTAAGGGTTCATTTTGGGATTTTAGTGGATGTATTGTATTTTCATTGGATGATAAGATAATGTCTAAATATGTATTCTTTTTTGAATTAATGTATCACATTAATAAATAAGTAAATGGATTTAGAGGGTTCTATTTATGTTGAAGATCCCTGAGAATTGGTTGAGGTATTTTTTAAATGGAAACTAGTCTACATACCATCTACTATATATTTTCACAATGATAATGAGTTACATAATATAAGCCTATTAGAGAATATAAGTTTCCAATTCATTTACTATGAGAATAGTTATAAGCATTAAATCCATTACATGTTGTGAATGGGTCAACCATGATTTACAATAACCTGAGGTGACACCTAATTTGGATTACTTGAAATTCATGGAATTCATATAGTGAAATGGAATAATGATGCTAATTCTGCAGGTTCATTGGTTTTAACCACATGTTATGTGTAACCCATTTTTCATTTGATGTATGTATCTTTCTATCATTATTTTGGGCGATTTAGGGTGATTTGGGTTATCAAACACCATTTAGATCAATTATTTTGACATTGTACTCCAATTGAGGTTGTTTCACATACTCCTAGAAAGTGTACTACATTCTTCTTTATTTTTAATTTCCATTAATGTGGTGTTTTCTATGTTTATTATTCTGATTAATATCGGTTATTCTTTTTTATCAATCCTTTATATTTTTCATTCATGACTTGTATTTTGAATTTTTATCTACTGGTTTCCAATCTCTATTATAAAAGGCAGCTATGTTTATATCATTGTTGATGTAGGTGTATCTATAAATGTGGTTCTAATTAGTGAATTGGAATACTTTCTTTTCAATTAAATTGGGATATTAAATGAAAATGCATGATTTGAAATTTGAAAGAATTTTTAAAGAAATGATTATTTTTTAATAGTTTT
The DNA here is from genome assembly GCA_963277665.1 of Viscum album. Taxonomy (NCBI): domain Eukaryota; kingdom Viridiplantae; phylum Streptophyta; class Magnoliopsida; order Santalales; family Viscaceae; genus Viscum; species Viscum album. The sequence goes on from OY728161.1 coordinate 332,264,260, forward strand.
TTTATTTGTATATGTATTTTAATTTATTTAAAAACGTTTAATTAAATGTTTCCATGAGTTTGGTAATGGTGTTTAAAATAAAAGCACATTAGGATCCTTTGGTGTGTGGGGAAATAGAAATGTCACTTCAATATCTATAACACCACTAGGGGATTCGTGATATTGAGAGATTGTGGTAGGAATTTTTATCAGTTGGAACCAATATATGTGTTGTTTAGGATTATTATATGTCAAGTGCATATTTTCATAGGCTAGAGGCCAATTGGGGTTCCTTTTCATTTAATCCTAGTTTATTACATGATGAATTGTTTCATGGTTATTTTCTAACATTATTATCATATAGTGTATCAATGGTTGGTTTTTTATTATTATTAACTAACTTCTATTATTCATAACATAAAACTTGATTTGGTAAATTTGGTATGCATTTATTAAAAAATATATTAAAAAATGAAAATTTTATGTCAAATAAATTTTTATAGCTTGATCATATCCATTCTTTTTATTAGAACTTGTATAGACTATTTTCGGTTATCTTAATTGGCTCCGCGATCACAACATACAATTTATTTTAGTCTATTATATAAAAATTCGGATGTACTCAAGTAAATTGAATGGTATCATTTTTATTATAAGGATCTTATATAATTATTTTTCAGTATACTGGGATGGTTTTGTTTTGATGTATGGTCACATGGAGACTTTTTTAGTTTGGCCTACTTTATCTTTCTGGATTGGCATATTTTCCATGGATTGTATGACTCATGGATAGGTATTTCTATCTTACGTATTATACATTGAGGTTTCTTTAGTTACACAAGAGACAAGTGGTTAATTTTGGTATTACATCAAGTGGTGGACCTTTCGAGGTGGGTTTTATAGTCAACCTAGGATAGTTCTTTCTAAATTAGAATCAATGAAAATACCCCACCTGAGGTGTTATTAACACTACTGGGGTGTCGTTTTATATTTAGGTAGTCTAGAGATTTGACCATCATAATTTTGGTTGTATGTATATAAAATGGGATTTTATATCCCACTAATGTGAATAAATCATTGTTAATATGGACGGTCAGTGATTTTTATCCAAGGTATAAACATGGTGGTTGACGTTATTTGAATGAACTAGACATGGGGTATATTTAATTGGTAATTTTCCTAATTTTTGTTCATTTTTTGTATTAATAACTAATATGTTTTTAAATTATATCTTTTTTAAATCATTTCTTTGGATACTTGAAGTTGGTCCGATAAATTTTGAATCATCTCAGAACTTATTGGTTTTAGTTTATTTATTATTAGATACTTCTTATTAGATTAGCTCTTCCAAATATGAGTGAGGATGTTGTGATATAGGTTTCTAATGATAATCATATATTGGAACCATCGTTGGTAGATGGTTTTATACATATTATTTAGACTATATATGAAGAAGGTTTCAAGATCACGAGATGATTAATGGATCACAACTCCATATTTATAAGAAATATTCAGGGATAATCTTGTTGAAAAATGACCCTAGGAAACGGATAACTGGATTGAGTAGAAGATGAGGATCTTACACACTCTTATTATTCTTGAAGAATATATTGTATTTTTTTCACATATTTTCTTGTGGTGTAAGGAAAAATATTGAAGGAATCTATTGTACAAGCTAATTTACATATGTATTTTTCCTAGGTATCATTCAAGAAAATCATCAATGAGTATTATTATCCTATCTCATTATGAGGGGAAAATTGTAGAATGCTTATTACCTTTGAAAAAGGAGACTGTAATGTTCTAGATTAGTCAACCCATTTTGTGAAGTTGTTTCGCTTGTAATTATAGCTTGTAACCTAAGGTTACATGATGTCTCAACATCTTGAGTTGGGGTTGAGGGTGGATATTCAGTCCAAGTAAACTATCACGAGCCTTCCAATTTTTTTACATAGTTGATAATATAACATTGGAAAATGAGTACATAGTTGGAAAAATAGTTTTGGGAGGTTCTTTAGTTGTTAATTTCATTATCATGGCTGTATATTCATACAAAAAAATAAAGTTCAAAGGTTGTCAATTTTCTTCAAGACCTATTTTTGGTGCTTCCTTAAGAAATAAGATGGATTTTTCTATCACATTCAATGTACTGTCCATACGATGCCTAATAGTATAGATATTTATAATATTATTCATCATTGTGTTCATTCGATCCATCTGAACCGTATGTTATGGATTTTACAAGAAATTTGGGATGAATCTACTATCACCGAGGGATGAAAGGTGTGTAACTATTCTTCAATGGGTTTTGGGTATTATTATTAGGATAAGCTGGGTGTTTATATGGATATAAATACTCAGGGAATAAATGAATTTAAGTGGTGGAGTATGAACTATAGGAATTTTATGTACGACTTTCCATTGTTAGAGATTTGATTTTTTTTATCTTCATTGGTGTTGTCCTTTTTTATACAAGTGATACTCATTATTCAATATCATCAATGTTAGTATATGTGTCGGGATTATTTTGGGAGTTTATTCTATTATTTTTTAATCTATTTTGGACATTGGATAAGTGGTTTGAATAGGGTTTTGATTTTCTACTATGTCGAGTGATTATAGAGGACCATTTGGTGGACTGTTAGTTTTAGGGCTTGATCTTGATATTTTCAACCTTATTATTAGCATGGATTGTATAATCAACATTAAGGTCCAGATTTATTATTTTTTATATCAAATTTAGTTTATATATTTGGCTGTAATCACAAATGTCTTTCAGTATGATTGTGATTCCAGGTTTGGGAGAGTAGGACAAGTTGTTCCTTACACATGGGTGACCTCATGTCAGTTTTTAGAATTGTTCATATGTGTTGTTCATCATAGTTTTAGGATTCCAATTCCCATAGTGGTGTGTTCATTCCCCAATGTCATTCCAAAAGATTTTTTTGTATACTTCTATAAAGAGATATAATTTTAACATCAATCTGGTCCTAGTAATGATTCTCATTTCTATTCAGTCTTATTATATGTAACAAACATGGTAGTTTGAACATATGGTCACGTTTGAGGGCCTTGATGATAGGTGATATATTCAGCCAAATATTTCACCATGGTTTTTTATATAATCATTTATTAGAAGGTATATGGGATCCATAGACATTATATTGATTATGAAGATTTAAATTAGGTGACCCTTATGAAAAAATATCCCTTACAATAGATTGATGATCTTTTTTATCAGCAATGATAAACATTCCATTCGGGTTCCACCAATTTTCTGTCCAAGAAATTAATATACCTAAAATATAATTTAAGAGCCAGTATGGTCATTTTGTGTTCATGGTTATAAAATTTAGAGTGACTAATGATCCTTTGGTCTTAATCTAATTGTTGAACTATATATTTCATTAGTTTTTTAAAGTATTTTTGTTTTTTTAATGAATGCTATTTTTTTACTACAAACAAGGTTAGGATCCCACATACCATTATGATATCATTTGTAGAAACGATGGGAGAAAAATTTATATGTTCTATGATTTAAAAATTTTATTTTTGGATTCAATAATTAATGTTTTTTAAGATTTTCATATCATAGAAGGGTGTTTATCTGGATCCATAACATTTATAAGAACTTTACTCCTCGGATAAGACAATAAAAGCTTCATAGATTTAATGATTTAAAGGTTTTATTGATTATTACAAGAATATATTTTTGGATATTATATAAGAATTTGAATGTAATGATATAATTTTACATATATTTAAGTATTTCTTAAGTTGATTGGAAATTTATGAGATATGTTAAGGAATGAATGGTTAGATTGACATCAACCATAGTTTTGATTCTTCTAGAACCTCATTCAGGGTATGCTATTTTATGTGATTCTTATATTGAAGGTTTATTGTGTTTATTGATTAAAGGAAAATATGTAATAACCTATGGACCTCATAGTAATCATCTAATGAGTGGAACAAACCTACCCATGATCTTGAGTTGGAAGAGGTTATACATGAACCCAAAATGTGTTGTCACTACCTCTTTGGGGACTAGCTTAATATATATTATTATCATAAGTTATAAATAAATAATTTCACTCATCGGGATTGGAATATATCACAAATAATTTGGGTTCTTTGTCTCTAGAATTTAGATATTGATATTTCTTAAACTCCTGGAAAAGGTAATGTGGCCTCCAATGCGTTGAAGAGGAAATTACCAATAGAAGTTATGAATGAATCTGTGGAAGAGTGGTCTATGATGAGTTTGATTGTTTAGATGAATTATTTAATAGAAGAAGCTACCAGGTATGTATTTTTGTCTTGAATGAAGGTTGCATCATTGTTTTATGAGAATGTTTAATTCAAACATACATCTATCCATGATTGCAGGAGAAGTAGTAATATCATTTATGGGGGGAGACCTTAGGTTAGAGGCCCTAGTCTCCCAGTGAAACATCATTTTTTTGAATGATTTTCGTTTTTCCATTTTCTGTATGTCTGTAGTTGGTGGTTAGTGGACACTGTTATTATCATTCCACACACCCATGTTCTACCATGATGTATCTTAATTAAAGATTTTAGTATTAGAGGTTTTGGATGGGACAATTGATTGCGGATTTTCTATCATGGTGTCTTACTTTTCAATGAATTAATAATCAGTTCCATATACCTTCTTGTTTATAACATCCCTTACTCATTTTATTGTTGATGTGGGATTATATTTCTAGGTGTTCATTAAATTGTTTCTTCAGAGACTCCTAATGAGAAGGTTGAGATTTGGGTGATCATCCACCATCTCATTAAATTGGTGGATTTCATCCCTTTACTGTAGATGATGAATGTAGATTATTTTTGGGATGTCTATAAACAAAAACCTGAGATAGATTATAGGGTTCCCAATAAGTTTGTTTCTAAATGGGACTCGAGGTTCACATTGAGGTTTTTGAAGGGTTTGTAAGAGGTAATTGGTTAATAGTTGAAATTTATTGTGAAAAATCATCCATAGATGGATAGACTGATATATATATATATATATATATATATATATATTTGAATCCAGTTTCTTGAGGATATGCTCTATAATTGTGTTATAAATTGTTGTGGATCCTAGGAAATTTATTTTCAATTAGTTGATTTTTCCTATTATAATTTTATTTAGGACTCAATTAAAATGGTTCCATTTGAGGATTTGTATTGTTTTCCATGTAGATATACCTTTTATTGGGTATATTTGGAGGAGTGGTCCTTTTTTGGGTCGAGTATTGTTCAATAGATGAAACAAAGGTGCAGTTCATCCAAGAAGAGGTTGGTCATGGAATAGAGTGGTTAAAAATATTATGCAAACTATCAATGTTTGTTATTGGAGTTTGAGTTTTGATTGGTTATATTGTATAATTTCAATTCACTAGGTAAATCATTGGTTTGGTAATCATAATATGTTAAAATATGGTTTGTGGCCCCAACAAGATGAGAGAATGACTTTAAATGGTAGAATATCATTTGGAAATAAAATCTCATTTGACTTCTTTTAAACACATGTTTCATGTTCCCAACTAAGAGGGAATTGACCAAATCCTTTCATTTTGATTTAATGGGATGATGTCAATCGGGAGCCCAACCCCAATGTAATTGAGAAACATGATTAGATTATAAATCACTAATAGATGGTGTTGAGTGTTAAAATGATTCTATTGTTCCATGTATTATAGAAATTATAATGGGGTAGCAATGAGATATTTGAGTGACAATTATCAAAGAGTTAGTTAGGAGCTTTATTTTTTTGAAATCTAGGATCTTGAAAAAAATTTGGTGTTCGAAATAATTTATTGTGGTATAATTGTAACACCTTCTTACATTTTCTATGGTATTCTTTGTATCCTGTTTTTGTTTCCTTTTCTTGGCTTGGTTATTTTTTATATTCCCAATGATGGAGATCCTTTTTGTGGAAAATGAACTAATGTCTGAGAATATGTCATTTTTTGAATAAATGGATTCTGGATATAAAAGTGTAAATTTATTTAGTGATTGATAATTGGGTTTGAAAATCCTCAATTATTGTTTCAAGTATTTTCTATAGAATACAAAAATACATTATTCATTCTTTTCATATTGACATCATGACTTTGGTACATGATGACATTCTATTGTAAGAAGGATTTCAGGAGTCTTATCCAGAGAATAAAATTTTATAATCCTTGAAAACATTAAAGATCATGATTGGGTCGATAAGGATTTAATTTAACATGAGGTAATTACTTTTTGGTGTACATGAAATTCATTTAATTCTAGATATGAATAGTTTATACAACATTATTTTTTCATGTTCATCAGTTTTAACCACACTACATGAATTACATTTTTTATCTAGTTAGAATACCTACCACTCCATATTTAGCTGTATTTTTGTGGATTTTGGGTGATCTACCTCCATCTAGATCATTTTGTTCAGTCTTTAAAACTAGTGGTGGTTGCGTTCCATATCCCTAAAAAGATTTCATCATGTTTCATCATTATCATTGGTCATGGTAGTATAATTTTATGTATTCATGATTTATATTGTGATTTTCTTTCTATCTATAAATTCATGTTTTACTTTATTACATGTTATTTGAATGATTAATTGTTGGATTTTATTCTCTTTTTTTCAAATAAGACTATGATTCCATCATTCATAAGTTAGGTGTATCTATGAATGTGTTTCTAATTCTCCCATTAAAATATGTTATTATCAATTACATTGTGTAATTTGAAGATAAATTAAAGCATTGATATTTGAACTCTTTTGTTAGGAAGGATTAAATTTTTTTTAAAGGAATTTGGTTTTCAAATGTACATTTATTGATATAAAGTTGTTTTAATAAGTTTTATCCTAGATATTCAAATATTTTTGAGAAGCATAAAACATTGGTATCCATTCTTGTGTCAATAAATCAACATAAAACATTATTTTCTTTAAATTTTCTATATATTTTTTATAAATAGACTACGGTAGGAGTTAATGTTGGTTGGAACCCAGATATTCATAGTTTATGCTTAATTTTTGTTTAGTATGTATTCCCATAGTCTATATCCAAAATGGTTGTAATTTTCATTTAAACGTAGTTTGTTACATGATAGATTATTTTATAGATATTTTATCACATTCTCATATTATGGTTCATCCATGGTTGGTTTTCGTTTAGTTACCTTCTTTCTTTTATCCTTGAAATATTCATGGGTTTGGTTAATATGGTATGCATTTATAGAAAATAATATGATGTTTAAAAAATGATTTCATTTATAAAAATGATGTATAAACTTGGTATTTTTTTAAAACATGAATATGTGCATTCAATACATTAGAACATATATAGATTCATTGGTGGTATCCAACTAGGCTCTATTATCACAACCTAATTTTCTCTTTGATAAGTTTTAGAAATTGTCTTTTGGTAATTAGGTAATGGGAATGAAATCTATTAGAATAACGAGTAATATTTTCATTTTTCATGTTCATATTTGGATGGTTTGGTGGTAACTAATGGTCAAATTGAATTTTTTTTAGTTTTTTATACATTGTATTTCAAGTTTGGAATATTTTTTTTGACTGTTCCTTTCTTCCAAATTTTTCATTGTTGTTCTTCAATTATACATGATAATTGTGGTTAATTTCTATATCTCAACATGTGGAAGACCATTTAGGATGGATTTTCTAGTTAGACATGGTTAATTCATTACATCTTAACTCTTATCTTTTAGTTTTACCCATCGTTTAATACTTTTTAAAATTATCATAATATTAATATTTTATAGTATTTAAGGGTGATAAATGTCACCATAAAAGGACATGTGATCCATAAATGGAACATGGTGGATATTTTAAACAATTTCTTATTAGCTTGGTAAATGGTTGGATATATTTTAACATAAAATCATTTTATAAATTATTTTTTATTATAAAATTTCATTAATGTAATATTTCGAATCTATTTATTCAAACTCACTGTAATGAAATCTATATTGTTATATAATATATAATATAATCTTTTCACACGTACATAATATATTATATATTATTTTCAAAATTCATGGATCATAATAATTAATACATGTTGTATTAATTTACCTATTTTTAAATTCATTTATTTTATTTTTCTATTAATTAAATAAATGATGTGTCGACATTGTGTAAAAATTTATGGTAAGATTAAATATTTAAAAAACTAAAAAAATTACAGTGAACCAAAGAATAATTTACCAATCAAATAATGATTTATAACCACACTTATCCTATTTTTAAAAACATGTAATTATTTTATAGATATTAATGCCAATATTGTAATCTTTTGTGTTTATTGCTCTCTTAAAATAATAGAAATATCATAAAAATGAAAAATGTAAATATGTGGAAATATATTAAATAATTTGATATCAATGTAATAACTATACTCATTAACTAGAATATTGGAACGTTTTAGAGAATTTTTAAAGCATTACCCCAATGTTTTGTCCTTATATTAAGTATTTTACACTTACTAATGTGACAAATATTTAACATGGAATTATTAATAATGACCAAAAATTAACATGACCAATTTAACTAATTTTTTGCTCATAATTTAATATTTTGAATTAATTTTTCAATAATTAATTCACTAATCTTATAGAATTTAATATAAAATTAGTCCCAAGAAACACAATTAAAATATGTTTTCTATGAAGAAATATTTTCTAATATATAAATATTGTTCTGAAAAAATATAACGTAATATTATTTCCATTAATCGTACCTATATTATTTATATTAAAAATTAACTAATTGTGGTTTTTAAAAATTTAAACAAAAAATATAGTTTTTTATGTTGTTTAAAAAAAATTAGATATTACAATCAAAATCAAATTTTCACTATTCATTAAAAAATATATCATTATTGAAAATTGTCATAAATTATATCTAAGATACTCAAGAAATATTTATTTTAATGGGATTTTAATTTTTTAAAATAAAATTTATAAATGTTATACAATTTAATAATATTATCTATTCAATTGAATATATAAAAAACTATTTAGAAAAATTACCTTTTCTTAGAATATAATTAATTTAAAAATATTGAATTCCAATCCCCAAATCATTAAAAAACATTGGAATTGAGTATGACCCTTAAACACACACACACACACACCCAGATATATATATATATATATCAAAATGGGGTTACTCGTTTACAACCCTCCCATGTGATGTCAAGATTATAATGGTATACTATATTACGATTCATTTAGACTCATGGGTGTGTGTAAAACAATCTATCAAAGAATTAAAATTCATTTAAATTGAAAAATATCATACATTCTCAGAGTTCAAAACATTATATTTTTTAAAATAAGATATTCTATAACATAATCCAAAACCAGAGAGTCTTCTGAGCATAGCTTATCATTTTCTAGGTCTATGTGGTGTGATCCACAAATTTATATTCATTTTTATTTCAAACTATGATTTTTCAGTTATCACTGAAAATATTTTTCATAGTTAATGGAAAATTTAATTTTCCCTAGGACACCACTTGAAATTTTTTATCTTATAAGACTTTATATTTAATTTTATTTATAGTTTAAGGTATTTCACATTGGTAAATTAAGTGTTTGTTTTTAAGGTTATATATAATTTGCCAAATTGTGAGTTTTCCTTTTTGAATATATAAATCAAAAATTTAAACAAAATGAAGATCCATATGATATAATATTCTATCTCTAATAAAGTAGAACCCAGTTTGTGGTAATGATGATGAAATTGAGGGATGACTTTTATTTTTTTAGTTAATCCCTGTATAAAAGATATAAAAATCACTACTTATCCTAAAATAAAAGAAAGAAAGCCATACATAGGACATATAGAGTTATTCCAATTATAACTCTCAATTAAATGTAGTAAACGATTTATTTTTTATAGTATTTAGAATTTAGATCATGATTTAATTATTTACCACTCCTAGGATAGTTTTTATGTGTGAAATAGGGGATAATGGGTTGATGAAAATGATGGTAAATGCCAAAATATATTTTATAATATCAAGCATGGATAATTTATTCTTGTAACTTAATTATAGAGATAAATTTTATTTCGAACCCCCATGAATCAACCAATTACATAGTGAAATTTTTTTCTGTAGAGTGGGACACTATTTTATGGTTCAAGAGTTTAGACTATGTATGTTTTTAGTTTAAAATAATCAAAATAATATGCATAATCCATTCAATATTGTGTCATATAAAAATGAACATTGAATATGATATTTTTTATAAATATGTCTCATAAAAATTGAAGAAACATTGTATTAGTTATTGGTGAATAAGAAGGCCAAATTTGAAATTGTTAATGGATCGAAAATCATGACAAATATATAGTTTGATAGGGATTATGGATGCGCCCTGAATGAGATATTCATGTATCACTAACTACCTTGAAACGGGAGGAATCACAACCCACATGTTTGTTGGTAAATGTACATTCATATGAATGTATATTCAAATATATAAATAAATAAATATAATAAAGAGACCATACACTATGAGTTGTCAGGAATTGAATGAATTTATTACTATGCCCAAGATAACTGATATTGGAATCACTACATGCCCAATTGGATGGGAATTAGACTAAATGTATTTAATAGTAATTGATGAACTTTTTATATTTTATATGAACCTTAACTTTATGGTTTGATAATATATCCATAACCGTTGATTTTCAAATGAATGGGAAAGGGAAACATTTGTAGAGAAAAACTAGAAAAATGAAGGGAATGTTTTTTATTTATATCATATGAATAGAATATTCGACATTGATTTATATTATGACGAATAGTCCACAGAATTTATTAAATTTCAGGAGGGGATGAATTTTGATGCTTGTAATTTAAGGTAGTAAATCAATTGTTGGAAAATTAGGATGAAATAAAAAAATCATCTCGGTCTGGCATAAGTATCCCAAATGTCTCTATGTACCATATAAGTACATTTATCAATACATATCTTGCTCATCAAAGATTAATTTTATTGATATTATTACTCATTATTCTTTTGATAAAAAATCATATCATTAATCTATCAAAAAAACCATTAAAGTTTTTCTACTATCACTATTACTATAAATTAAAAGTTTTCCTTTAATTTTCCCCTAATTTTGTTCTAATCAATCCAAACTATTGTTTTTAATGATAACTAACATTATGTACCTATACTGTTAAAAATAAATTCCCTTCTTTATCAATGTTTTCCAAAGAAATTAAAAAAATTAATGTTTTTAAATATCTCAATTGATTTTTAATGGAATTTTTTATGAAGCCTCATTTTTTACTAAATTATTTATAGTTAATTTTTCATTTTTATACAATAAACATATGAAACATTAAAAATATTGTGAAATGAATCAATGGTTCAATGTGTACTGCATGAATGATGTTTTATTCCATTATTACAACTCAATGATTTAAAGCATCAGGTACATATTTACAAGTTTATTTTAATATAAAATATTTTATTTATTATTCAAAAAAAATATATTTTATATATGCATTTAGAATTTGTAATGGATATTTTCCTCGTGAAATATTCCATGTTATCTTTCCAAATCTTTTTCAATCTAATATGACACTGATTAATGTTATATATGTTTACTATGTATATAACGCAATGATACAATACTTATTCTATATATTAATGGTTTGTGCATATGATGATAAGTTTTTTATAAACCTTGTTCAATTTTCACGGTTTCAATGGTGGTGAAATATTGAATTTTTATGAATATTTTTTCTCTTCTACATGTTATTCAATGATGAAATGTTAATGAAACCCATTTCCTTTCATATATTTCTATATAATGACTATTTCAATACATTATGTAACACATGTCTAAGATTTTAATTATATGATAGGCTAGACAAGAATATTTCTTTAATTAATTTTGTAAATTTTAACATCTCATGAGATAAATAGGGATTGAAATACAAGAAGATCCAATTTGTTAAGGTACATTGTCTACTATGATATTCTTAGGTGTGAAACATGATTACTATGATAGATTGGGGAGTCAACCCATTCCACTATTATACCCCTAGAAATGAGCCTTCAATACTATGGAAATGATTTTCTCTTCTAATTTTTATGCAATAAATTTATGACTAATGATAATATTATGATTTCATGCATTATGTTCCTTGATTCCTTCATGATAAATGCCTTATTAAATGCCAAAAAAAATCATGTCTCGATATTATGATCTGATGTGTATAGTTCTTAATTTTTTATATCATGTTATCATACCCATATGATCATGTTATGTAAATATGTCCTATGTTAACCCTTACTGAGCATTAGAACTCACTATTTCTAAATTTTAATTTCCAAAAAATATAAAGAAGTTTTTTATGTATGTTATCGATAATAATTGTTCTAATTTTGAATAACATAGTAGGAGATGATGTGGGTAACTTATGAACCAGTTTTTCATGTTTCCAAATTCCAAAGACACTAATCCATAACTGCCCTCAAATACTCTTTACTAAAATTAAATGAATATTCATATCTTTACATATGATATCTATGTAACTAGGGGAAGGGTCTTTACAAAAGGTATAATATAAAGGTTTAGTTAGCCTCTTTAAAATAGGAAAGGGGAAAATTTTGTGATATCCCTATTGATATTTTCGAAGGATATTACAAGGGATATGTCAATAGATAAGCATAGGGATAATTCAATTTATAGAAAACGTCTCTGATTTTCAGTGAAGGATATAGTGAGTGGTTTCCAACAAATTAAATCCTTATTTGAGTAAAACTTGATGATGTGTCTCTATAATAGTATTACATGTGGTTAATAAATCTAAAAATGGGATATTGGTATTTGACACAATCATAACCTGGTGTGTGACAATGATCCTTGATTAACACTCAGTTTGACACTCAAAGGAGATATGTTTTAACATTCACAACCTATTAATGAAATATCATGAAGGATATGAATATATGATAAACATGGATAACCTAGGTTTAAATTCTAATCTAATATGATGAAAATATTGTTACATTATTTGAACATATTATAAATTATTTTTAAAAGTCAATCACTTTTATAAAATATTCATGATGGTTATCCACAAGAAATATTTTAATATGTGATTTGAAATAAAATTACATAGTTGAGGTTGTAATGTTTATGATAAAATAACAATGTAAATTATTTAAAAATACTATTGTGAATTATTTTATATCCTGATATGTATCATGGAAAGTTAATTTTTTTCCTCAATAATTAGATATTAGATTAGAAGTAAAAATATATAATGTTATAATGATCATATCTTAAAACTATGATTACTTTTTGTTTAATTTTATGAGAATTTGATTCATGAAAATCATTCTTCTCTTCCTCTTGTTGAATTTTATGATATCTTATTCATGGTTTGAGTTTCTATACATAAGTTCCACAATAATTTTTAGGAAGGGAAGTAACATTTTATAATTAAAAATATCATGAGATCATGAATATTTCTAAATCTAAATATGTTGATTTAATTGAAATCACATCAATTGTGTGTGTCCTAATTACTTTTTAAAAGGAGTCTTTGTCATTTATGGTTGGGGAGGAATATAAAAAAGATGAAATGTCTATTATAAATAAATATTTTTTATATTATTCTGGAAGATTTTCCACATTTTCTATAAAATTGTGAAGTTAATTTTTCAGTTGTACTCATACAAGGTGTTTTTCCAATTTTGAAGACTCCATATAGAATTTCCCTGACTAATTTTTAATAATTCAAGAATTAACTCCATGGAAATATTGATATGCGATTCATTTAGCCAATTGTGACACCTTATTGTGTACAAATCATTTTTGATACGATGAAAGATTGATCGATGTCAATTTTCATTGATTATCAAGAACTGAACAAGATTAAAATCTAGAAAAATTGTTCTCTACCCTTTACTAATGATTTGTTTGAAAAAATCTATATAAAACAATATTATTTAATGATTGACCTTAATTATAGATTTCATAAATTAAGATTTAACAAGGATTAAATTCACAATATATATATCCTTACAATTTATGGGAGCAATAAATATATAGTGATTGCATTTGGCCTTACAAATTTAACATCTATCATCATAGATTTAATGAATATATTCTTTCGATATTACCTTGACTAGTTCATTATAGTAATTATAAATGATATTATAATATATAAAACTAAAATTCTAATTCATAAATATCACTTGATAACTGAATGGAATGCCATAATGAATGATAGATTTTATGAAATGTTTACATCTTGTGAATTTTTGCTACAAAAATATTCATTAACTTGGTCTTATAATCTCAAAACATGTATATTGGCGGATACATCAAGGAAGAAGGATATTATGAATTGTCTTTGATTTACCACTATGAATTATATCATATGATTTATTGGTTTGTATTGATATTGTAGAAAGTTTCTGGAAAATTGATCATAGATTCTCAATCCACACTCTACGTTAAGTCCAAAGGTTTTCAATTACGTTTAGATGGATGAATTTGATTGAAATTTTAAATAAATAAAGAGTATATTACTTTTTAAACATGTTCTTCCATTACCCTAGAGTGGAAAATTATTAGTAATCTGAATTAATGCATCGAAGAAGGTGTTATTATGAATCACCATGGATAATGACATGGAGATAGATTATGCCCTATCAAAATTTAAAGTCCATAAGAAAAATTATTTCACTCATGATTTTGAGTAACCTATATTAGTTTTAGAATTAATTAAATAGAGGAATTATATTTTCAAATAGATTTTGGATATATATATATATATGTTAATAATAAATGTATAAATTATATATTCGGAGATATGGAGTGAAAAATGCACTAGTGAAAATGGTTTAACTAATTTAATATTATTCCAACTCAATATAATACTATCCTAGGAAAGAAATGGTGACTGATGGTTTGACTAAAAATGATCAAACTAATGTATCTATTATGGTGATCCAAAAAGGTGAAATATCAATGGATTTTAAAATGATGGATCTATAAATTTTGAATTAAGGGTAGTAATATTATATTTTTAAATGAGTGTTCATGAATCTATCCAGGTAAAGATTAAAAAGGAAAAAATTATCAATGTATAACTCAATGAAAAGAATAGAAATATCGATGATTTCAATATTGGTTGTGATGGGTTGATATATTTTAGTATCTTCATATATGTCCAATCAATACTAGATTTAAATATGGAGTAGCTAGGGGAAAATTGATGCCCCTTATTTTTCATTCATCCAAGAAATACAGTGATGTATAGATATTTGAAAGAATATTTCTAGTGGGATCACGTGAGGAGTGATATTTTAGAGTTTCTATTTTGATACTTGGATTTTGAGAAAGTTAATTCCAAGAGAAATAATTATAATGGTATGTAAAAACTAATAAACAAACTATAATGGTATTGTGAGTACATCACCATGGATCTTGTTTTCAAACTGCCAAAAAATATCTAATGAGAAAAATGTTATATGGGTTATAGTCAATCCCTTTAAAAATTGAGAACAATTCATTCTTATTCGGGATTATTTCTCTCTCGACTTCCCTATATGAAATATCTTAATGACGTTTACATAATTCATGGAAAAACACATTCTATTTTATATGGTTAGGATATAAAGTTTATTGTGACGTTCATGTGAAGCCTTTAGACACATGTTTGTACAAAATTAACAATCTGTATAGTGTATCATCATCATACATATGGTTAGTATGATAGAACAATTTAAACCCTAAAGGATGTGTTTTGATATTTTTCTACTATTTTCAATGGTGGTTTGGATCAACATCATCCCCTAGTTGAGTTTTCTAAGAAGAATATCGTTTACTAAATAATTCAGATGAATTATTATTTATCCTTCAATTAAAATTAGATTAGAACTGTAATTTGTTAGATAAATTCTATAGAAATAAATCTATTAATACCTAATCTAGCTAAATAAATGGTAGAGAAGGTTATAACCATTAAATTACAAATAATGGCAGTAAAAAGTCAATAGTAAATTTATTATAATAATTATTTACATCATCTAGAACTCGATAATGGTGAGAAGGTGTTTCTAGGAACATCTTCATTGATAATGATTGTGAGTTTCATGAAGACTGGAAATTTGAACCCTTTTTTTCCTTTTCAGATTCATGATCGAGTAGGGATAATTTCTTATTTCTCAGTTCTTCCAACAAAGCTCTCTAAAATCCATGATATGTTCTAAGTATATCCTCTTAAGAAATATAGACATTATCATTCACATCTATAGAACTCATAATTATTACCAATGTACAAAGATCAATCAATATAAAGAAAATTTTGTGGAGATTATAGATCACATAAATAAAGATCTACAAAACAAGACACCTCAACTAGTCATGATTTCTTGGGGAAACTACCTACTTGATGAAGCTACATGAGAATTGGTGTATATGATGACAAAAAAGAATACATTATTATATGTATCAGATTAATGGAATTTTAAGGGAGAAATCCATTTTTTGGGGATTTAATTTGATACTCTGATATTTTAGGTAATTTTTTTCAGAATAAATTAACATTCCTCATAGCTTGTGTAACAAGCAACAAAAAGTTTTAATAAACCACAATATAATACTAATATTATTATTTAATGAAGACAATTTTTATCGAGTTTCTAAACATGGATGTATGAATAGTAATAACAAAATTTTAAAAAACATAGTTAAACGAAATATATTTATATATAAGTACATTGTTTTTATTTACGTCTTTATATTCTTTAAAAAAAATTTCAAAAAAATAATTGATTTTTTCTTGAATAAATAAAATAAATTTATTTTTAAAAACATTCAGAATACTTATTTGGAAAAATTAACTTCAATTTATATTAATAATTTTATAACTATCTTTGGGTAAATTTCAAAATATCATCTGAAATTATTAATTTTTTAGAAAATAGTTTTACATACTACTTTTTATTTAAAACTACCTTCTCATTTAAAGCATATAGAAGTTACATTTTATTTTTAAATATTTTCAAAGTAAAATTAATAATATTATATTATTTATAATCTAATATAGTTCATTATAATAAATTTAATAATTAGTTTTTATATTATTTCTACTTCTACTAATGAAATTTTTTTAGTTTGGAAACCCACTTTTTTCACATCGATGGGTAAATTTTAAATTACAAATAGTCACCTTTTTGTATTTTATTTGAAAAAATGTATTTCTTATTTTGAATAATAAAAAATTAATGTTTCATAATAACACCAAATAAATAAAATCATTTAATTGTGAAATAATAATAGTTAACTACCATAATAATGATTAAAGCGGGTTTATTGGGGTTTAAACTAAAATGTTAATTATTAAATCAACTTAAAAATTGTCAAATTCATATTTTTTGGGAATATTTTTATATTATAGAATATATCATTTAGAATGACCAATTTTGGACTATTTTTTTAATATTTTAAACATGGTTAAAACAATGTTATTATTATATATTAAAAGTCTATCATCTCCCCCACTTATGAAGTTCATCCACTATCCAATCCTCATTAAAATTCCATTGAATTTTGGTATAGCCAATTCCAAACCAAATACCTTCATTAATATTTTACCACATTATTAGTGTATTATATTTTTAGGAAACCATCCTAATAATCTTTTGGAGCTAACAAATGTTGGTTTTATAAAGATGATGTATCATTCTTAATTGTGCAATTTTATTTTATTTCTTCTTCATACTATTTGATATCGTATATAGATATTATATAGTAACATCAGAATCTACCATATAAAGAGATGTTAATAGGTTAATGGTATAACCTATATCCATCCCCCCTTCTATCAAATGAAAAACTAATCTGTTGATCATGTGTACTGTGCACTACTGCCTTGTAAACTAATATAATTAGCTTTCCATCACAACCTCTCACAAATGGATATGATAATGGATTTAGATTATATAATTTAAAATTATATCATAATTATAATTTTTTTAATAATATCCCAAATATATATTTTAACCTTAAAATTCATTAGACAATGATAATGTTGCTCATGCGTATGTGGGGATTAAGCCCTCAATGTAGTAATGTGATACGTTTGTCATGTTATTTTTAAATAGATGGTGACATGGAATAATTTATTAATATATATTATAACCATAAAATATAAATGAATATTTAAAAATTATACATTATTTAACATTATTTAATTATATTCTTTTGAGAATTTGGGAATTGTTTTCATGTACATGTATGGCCTACAGTCTACCAAAATGATGTTACTATTTATTTAAATATAAATTTTATACATCACAGTAGTTAAATTTTTAATGGATATATTTTACATTTATATCATGGATAACAATCACAAGATGATGTAACCATGACAAATATAATATTAATAAAACTAAAAAAACTGAAACATACCTGAATAACAAAGGATTTATTAGAAAAAACTTAATTTTTACAATTAATTGTCAACAAATTAGTGGTAAATGGTTATATGTGAATCATATATCATGTTATGTATATGATTATCATTCTTTAATATTTTTATAATAATATTATATTTATTATATAGGACTTTATAACTTGTACGACAGATTTCAACACTTGAGTTAAGGGATTTTTGTCACAAATTGTTATCTTTGGGACATATGTTATCTTATCCACAAATCTTAATTTTTGATGATTATATACAACTACAGTTAAATGTTATATAATTAATTTATCAATTATCAATATTTTTATAATTTCACTTATATTAATTCTTCTATGGCGATTATTTTTTTTAAACATACCATTTTCAAAACTCATTTAACTTATAATACTATTATTTATTGATATTTTTATAATGATTAAAATGATGAAATCTAATTATATACCTCTCTAAAAAATTATGAATTTTCTTCCCAGTAGGTTATTTAATGAAATTACATGATTTCCTTTTATTTTCTTCTCTTTATGTAATCATTAATAAAAAATATTTTTTTTAGGAAAATTCAAAATTATTTTTCTCATATATCGGAAATCAGTGCACTTCTATGTCTATCCAGTATAAAAATGTGTTTTTAAAATCCTTAGTTTAAAAATTATTTTTTGAAGAATTTTTTACCCATGGTTTACTTTAAAAAAATTAATCATATGGATCTTTTTTAGAAAATTATAATGGAAATTTTTCAAAAAATGTGAAACTACACTTCTTTTAAGCTTACATGATGAACTGTGAATTCCCCCATCATGATGACACAATTATTTAAATATTACATTAAAATTATACTACAATAGTTTTAAAACAATTGTATTTATTTATATTTTAATAAATTTTTTAATTTTAAGTATGTTTTTTTCAATGTTGAAACGATCTTTTTCCCAATAAATATTTTATGTGATCATTCAAAATAATATTTCATGTCTGATTATACACATTGAGGTTACAAAAGATTTTATAGTGACATAATCCAATTATACAATCCTTATTCATTATATGTATGATTTATGTTAATAATGAAAATATTTTTATTAAAATAATTCATTTTTCATGGGTAATTCAATGATAAAAATCTAAATGTTTATGGAACCAATTTATTTTCAATGTAATATATCATGTTAAAACGTTTTGTGAAAACATTTCTTTTCATGGGTTTTGATATGTCTAATGTTTTAACATCTTGTTTAACCAGTATATATAATTTTCAATATTTTATGTCTGGGACATATATTTAACTCCATTGAATTTGGTAAATATTGATTTCTTGTGAGGTTAATTGTATTGGAATGTAGAGTTAACCTAGTAAAATAATGGACATTATACACTACAATAGTTCGAGGAGATAACATTGAAAACTATTTTAGTTTGGGGAGTGAATCAATTCCACTGTTATAACATTAGAAATGATCATGGACTACTATGAAAATATTCTTATATGCATATGTGTTTGCTAAAAAATATTCTTATTCCAATGTTATGATCTCATTGATAATGCTATTTTATTCCATTATGAATCTTGTTTTATTAACTATATATATTTATCACATGACTCAATATTTTAATCATTGATATTTAGGGTATGGTTTTCTATAGTTATTGTAATGTTCTCAAACCCTTATACTCTTGTTATGTTTATATCTCCCTTATTATCCCCTACTAGGAAATATATATCACCCTTTCTTATGTTTTATTTTACATGGTTATAATGTAGAATATTATGTACGATATGTCTAATAGGGTTACTAGTTATAATGAACATTTTGGTTGATGATGTGGTTCAAATATAGAATTTTTTCTAAGTTTACAATCTTCCAAATACGCAAAAACATTACATTCCATTGGAATGTATTTATAAAATGAAATTAATATACATCTATTAAGATTTAATATCTTTATATGAGAAATGTGGGTAATTATATCTTCTTTTAAAATTAGCTAATATTCTATTAATTATTCAAAATATACTTATATTCAATCGACAAATCATAATCACATTCCAATTTCTCCTTATTTTTATCATTTAATTTTACTTCGTCTATAGTTACATACATAAACTCAACATCCTATTCTCCCATTATCGCGAATAATTTATATTTCTTATTTAATACAAGTTCTAATACCTCATGGAGAACCTTACCATCACTTCAGTGTGGTTTTGGACCACATCCTCCATGCCTTTATACCTTGTCCTTGAGTTGATTGATTTGATATGAATTATTGAAAACAAGTATAGAAATGAAGATGAATCTCTCATTGTAAAATCAAAACCTTACATCACAAAAATATATAACCAATAAATTAAATTAATAACCTACTCAAAAAAAATTGATTTCAAAAAAAGTAATTACATATGATTTTTTTTTCAAATCTATCTAACAAAATTTACTCAATATGATTTAAGTCCTTAGAAATGGTTCCAAAAACAATGATATCCTGTGAGGTGACCTTAATTCCCAAATTAAATCATGATTATAAATTAATATTATTTTTCCTAAAACTAACACAACTGCGTAATACTAAATCATATTTTAAAGATTCAACCCATCGAGATAGTGTTCTTTTCATGAAACCCTTATCTAAATTTAGAAAAATTATAAAATGAAAAAGTAAATGAAAATTTATATATCAAAATACGGAATGATAATAAAAGAGAGATATTATATATCCATAATCAGGAGATTTGAGGATAAAATTATTCAATTGGTATTCATTTCAATATTATAATTAATTGTATAGGATTTTATGTTAAGGTATTTACTCTCTATTTGATAAAAACTCAATTTTTATGTTGTTTTTCATGGGTCCTTCAAGAAATTTTATGATCTAAAACAAATTTTACACATATAAATTAGAAAATTCTCTAGTGAATTATAAATAAAATCACTATTTAACCAATTAAAAAACAACAACCTTATAAAATATATAACATTCAGTCTCACCAAATGATAAAATGCTGTAAAATAATGATGAATATGAATAATGAACATGAAATACCATTAAAAAATATTAGTATGCTAATACTCAAGTCCTCATAATTACAATGATTTATCATAGAGAAACTACCCCCTCGTTATAATGATGAATATTTTACCTAAAAAATATTACATAGTAGATCCCAGAGAATTTAATCCTCCAACTAAATACTCTATTAGAAACTCATAGTAAAATTCCCGGAAAATATCAAGACCCAACCTACCAAAGCCACGAACATAGTAAGATGATCACATAGGTATCCTATAGTTCCTTGTTTTCCTTCCCAAAACACAGCTTTCTATTTCACATCAGGTTTTCATATCTTAATAATGAATATCCCCACATACCGATGCATGTTCTACAATGTGATCAATCCTCACTCACCCACACACTGGGAAACATCCCATGAGGTCAACGATCCTGAAACTACACAACAAAAATCTATGATTAACTATATAGTTCTAATAAAGTTTGATCACAAAATGAATTTTTAACCTTGTTCAGTTTTCTATTATTGTTAAGAATTATATAATTTTTTTTAGGTTGTTACACACCCCTCCCATCAAAGCACAATTCCTACACTATGGACCCCAAAAACCCAAAACCATGAAGTACCACTACACTTATTTCTGGGTAATGAAAATGATACCATTTTTAAAACACACACTACTTAATCCATGAGTGTGGTAACCTAACACAATATATCACCTTTAATTCCTTGTTTTCCTACCAAGAACGCTATATGGAATTACCCAATGATTTCAAATATCAATCTAAAAACACCCCCCCCCCCCACATACCAATAAATTTTCATTCAGTGTTCATTATCCTCACTCACAGACACCATAAAAACAACCCATGAGATCACCCATCTTAAAAATACACAACTAAAATACATTCATAACGTTTCAGTTCAAATTATTTTGTCTCATTAAAATAAAGGTGCATCCTGTTAAATGGGTAGTTATATTTAGTATTTTCAAATTCTATTTTCCAAGGGTGTGGAAGTGCTATTAACATTTCATATAAAAAATATCACTTTATATCTCGTAATTTATTTCTATATATATAAAATTTCATAATAAATTAATATACCACCAATATATGTGTCCATAAATGAATAAATTTCCACAATAAATATCAAAAAGTATTGTGATAGGTTGGTAAACAAAATTACATGATTTGGAAGTACAATGAGATTTCCTTTTGGTTCCCTAGAAGAAAATTGATAATCATTAGATCTGTGGGGTCCAAAAAATTAATGGTAGAGGATTTGGGGTAGTTTTTTTTTTGATTTAATGACCTTTCTCACTTGATAATAGTTTCTAAACCATTTTCTACATGGCATCATGTGTGCCACCCCAAATTCCAGAGGCTACCGACGAAAAGTGAGGTTTTGTGCAGATATAGTGGGGAGAAAATACAATATTATTTTAGAGTATTATTGTGGTATAATATATGAAATAACTTCAAGAGTCATAATAATAAAGTATTAAGATAACAGTAAAGGGAAATCATACAATCATATAAAAAAATAAAGCAACCATAACACTTGTCATACACAAAATGACTTCATGTCTGTATTCTGTAAAAAACAGTAGGAAAATAATATATTGTAATTTAACGATACAAAATAATATACTAAAAAATAGAAAGAAACAATCTCTAATTAATGCACAAGATTCTTCTCAGTCCATTTCTCCGGTACACCATCCTAATACTGAGAATAAATCATATGATGTAGGCGCTTCTCCTTTTCCATGTTATAAATCATGTAGTCTTTATGGGCACAATTGGGAGGTCATAAAGGGTGTAAGATATACTATGTAGGACACCATAAATTTTTTATATAACTATCCATATAGTTCATATAATTTTTTAATGAAAATATGCAGTAATGATAGTGTATTAAAGTAAATTTTAAATGGTTAGATCTAGTTCTTGATGTAAACAAGGGTAAAACTAACTAATTTATCCCATTCTAGGAATCCTCTGAACAGATTTACCCAAATCCATATAATATATATATATAAATATATATATTTTTGTGTGTGTGTTTTTGTGACTTTATATTTATTTATTATATTCCCAATGACATCTGCAGACATATATATTGACACTTAGTACTAGACAGAACACGAGGTATAACACAAGCATATGGGTCTAGTCAAAAGAGTCACATATTATAGTGGGGGATTCCATTTACTTGAATAATATATCATACAAGTTTTCATGCCCAAGTATCATGAATATATGGGATTCTATGCTTTATTATCACTAGTATATGAAAATCCATTCCCAAGTATCAAACTAATATAGGAGTTCAAGCACGAGTAAAATGGTATAAGAGACTCTTTGATTAGGTATCATATTAGTAGCGATTCCATTCCTAGGATTCACTGATATATAGGTGGAAATGATTACTATCATAACAGTACAAATTCAATTCAAGGCTATCATTTGATAACAAGTATATCAATAGGTTTTATTATGAACTAATAAATGGTTTATAATTCATTAGTGTTCCACATAAAAATTGGATTACCATTGTTTAAATAAAATCTTCTGACGTGTTATTGGTCACATAAGAATTTATAATATTATGATTAAATTCCATAAAAATGCCACAAGAGGTGCTATTAGTTTATAAAGTCCTATTCTAAAAATAACAAGGAGGAACAAGTACATTTCAATCATGTTCCGACACATTAATTAAGGGAAAGGTGTATTTTTATGGAGACTCATTGAAAATCTAGCCTTCGACATCTGAATGCATAATATAATGAAACATGATTTTTGGTATAATTACTATACAACCAACTGTATGGTTATATAAGAGTAATCATCATGTATTGAAATCCAATTCCTCTTAAAATGGAAGAAATTGTAGAAACATGAAATCTCCCTATGAAATAATTCATATTAGCATAGTCCAAAATCACTCCAATGAAGGTGAAATAATCCATGTAAAGAAGGTATCTAATAGAAGATAATACATGTAAGAATATAGTGATTCAAATGGTGGACCGATTAGAGTCTAGATGAGGATGAACCAAATTAATCTAGGTGATGAAGAGGGGAGCTCTCCATAAGTAGCTTATGTGGGGTAGAGAGATGGGTAAAAAATAAAAAAAATGTGATTTGAACCTTTTTTAAAGGATATAAAATATTAATTTAATGATTATGATTCATATAATTGATTCCTCTTTTGTGGGAAAAACTAATCAATCCATTAATCAAATTCATGGGGTCTGGCCAATTAAATTGACATCATGAATTTCATGAAAAATGTGAATTTCATTCACATCATGAATTGGTATTTCATCAAACATATAACCCCTACTAAATTCTTACCAAAAACAAACCAATATGAAAAAACAAGTCTTCACATTATCTAATCCAAAAAGGAAAACATATCAATAGATTGTGGAATTTTAAATGATACATTCCTCATATATAAATTTTACGATCTTCTAATCATCCCCCTTAAGAAAACTCATCCCCGAGTTTCCATTACAATGCAAGGAAAGAATATTCTTGGAAAAGTCTATCTATTGGGAATACACCTCAACATATCTCTCCCACACCATTTCATGTACATGAAAATCATTCCACAGAAGTAATTATAGAGGTAAATTCCATGTTTGTAGGTTCACTGGGATATGATCAATGATACAAATATCATACTCCTCAAAAAAATGAATCATCCCTGACATAAATATCATTAGTATCAAAAATAATAGATATATTATGATTACATTAGAGATGGTATGATATATTGAATACACCATAAATGCCTTGGTACATATGAGGAACAGATATTTTATAGTCTATCGACCCAAATCTCTATAATAACATGAAAGGATCGGCAAAACAAATTAATATTGATCCCCATATCAGAATCATTTTCCCCCAATAAAAAAGAAACACCCAATATAAATTCAACCCATACCACAAGATTTTGATGTTGCCAACCTTTGTCGACCTAGGAATTATTTCCAGATTTCCCTCAAACAATTATCCTTAAAATAAATTATATATACTTTGATTTCACCTATAAAAGATAAGGTCTTAGTACTTCTTATTCTCCTACCCCTAACTAGTACATAGTTGAATGGAATGGAATTCCATTTAAATCCTTATAAGGATCCATCTGTATAGTACCTTGGAATCTACTATTTAAAGAAAACTCAATGATTGGTATATGTTTCTCCCAATAATCAATAAAAGCAAGGACACATGCCAAGATCTTGTTCAACAGTACATGTATCTTCTTCTCTAACTAGATTTCAATTTTGTAGTGAAATGTTGTTCTCAGAAACCCATGTGTCTCTGGAGCCTTCTATAACCCCTAGATAGACCTCCATGTAAAACAAGCATCACAATCAAGAAATATGTTACAAGGTACCCAATATGGGAATATAATCTAACTAGCTTATATTCTAGTAATATATCTCATTATGATTTTCTTCCAAATAATAATAACATCAAAGGCATTTATCAACATGTACCTGACTACCCAAACTACATCACTACCATGAGAAGACCTTATAAAGGTAGTCAAAACAATTGAAAAATTATCTCATTTCAATTATAAAGAATGTAATTTCAGTAAAAATCAAGTAGGAATTTGTTTCTCTACCTTCACCTACTGATAGTTGCAAACCCTAATCATGAAGCATGTGATATGAGATTTCATTTAGGGCCACTAACATTGGTGTTTCATGTCATCATACAGATTAGAAATACATCACTATACTGGTCATTGTGAATCTTGAGATTCTCATATTAATTCCTATTCAATATTTTTTGGCACTCAAACATTACTATAAACAAAATGATCTTCATTCCATATATAGACAAACCAAATGGTAGATCCCCACCATAAATACTTACCCTTAGTAAAGTGTGCCTAAAATCAATGAAGTACCTCTTCTACACTCGATCCATAAATGATGAGGTTTTTTATTAAGTCCATAATTAAAGGATTTTAGTGACTCTTCTAAACATCCTAATTCATCTTATAATTCACCATTATAATCTACCATTCATCCCTGGCTTCCGGAATATATTTAATATTAGTTTTTAAACTCGGATAATGAGAAACTACATTTCCCCAATCAGTATTATAGGAAAGATAAATGTATAAGGAATGAAGTAATTATACCAATATCGTCTAAATGAGGTTCAAATCATGATTCATTAAGATATATTTGATTATTTGTTAGCCTATAAACACAATATATGGCTCTCCGAACATGTAATTAAACCAATAACACAATGCTGGAATAATAGCTACATTCTTGAGATCGTCTGTCAGGTAATTCCTCTTAGGCGGCCTCAAGTATCATAAACCAAAGGCAATAACTCAATTGTACAACATAGTAACTATTCCCAACCCAATACATGATGTGTCAAAGAACACCATATTTCCATCCACTCAACTCTAGAAGAATCAGGATCGATGTTGAACTCAATCTTCTTTCCAGCTTGAGAAAGGCCTTCTCACGTGATTCAGACAATTAAAAATTCACAAATTTCATAGTTTATACAGTAAGAGGATCCTCTAGTAATGAAAGGTTCTATATAAAGAGCCTATAATATCCAAAATTATCCATGAAACTCTATATATAAAAGATTTTCTTGGGTTACTATAATGAAATAATAATGATAACCTTCTTTGGGAAAACTAATAATCCTGTCGCTGTGGTAATGTGACCCAAAAATTGAACCATGTCTTCCTATAACTGGTATTTATTTATTTTATTAGATAAATCATACTATATAATTATATTCAATATGATCTCAAGATTTTGGGAGTTTTTTCCAAGTATTTTAAAACAACAACATATAATCCATGAGGACTTCCATAAAGGAATCCAAATGTGGATGGAAACCCCAATTTGTTAAGGATATGAAGTCTACGTATATGTCTATGTGATTGAATGGAATAAGAATATACTCATATAAATGTTGTTATATTTTAAAACCAATATGTGGTTTATCTAAATTTCATAATCTTACCTTATGGTAACATTAAATCAAATTGATCTTAGAGAAAAACATTTTTCATTGTAAATGGTCGAAGAGGTCATTGATAAAAGGTTGTATATATAAATTATTAACCATGATATGGTTCTATAGATGAGAATACTCACAAGGAATAATGGTACCATCCATCTTCTTGGATAAAATATGTAAACCACTTTTTTGTGTTTTGGGTTATATAAAACCAGTAGATTTAAATTATATAATTTTTTCTTCAAGTCACTTAACACATCAATAGCCATCTTAAAAGGTGAATGGAATATTTTTAATGATTATAAAACAATATTAACAACAAAATCTTCCTCAATATCAATAGGGAGTCTAGATAGTCACTCTTAATGAAATCTATGATGTGATCAAATACTGGAGGGAAATCATCATGATGTACTCTTAGATCATCTATTAATAGATAGAAATATAGACTATTGCTCTGCTCATTCCATGATGCTCTGTTCTAGATCCATTCTCCTAGACATCCCATTCACCATTGTTTTTATAAATATCAACCTCTGGTGATGCAAATTACACCCCTTAGTGATATAATTCATATTAAAATAATAATGAATTGACCATTACATCACGATAAGGATTCAGATCTAATTTTCTTGAGGATGAAGAGGATAAAAAGAAAAAATGGATTCAAATCTCAAGGCGGCCTCCATATACTGATTTAGACTATTACAATATATTACCAATAGAGTTTCAAGGGTCCTTACACAACTAAAGAATCATATTTCATGTCCAAGACCATCAACGATTTCGAGAGATATAAATAAATGAAAACCACCTGTATTGCATATAGATGCACCTAAGAAGGGATAATATAATAATAACTTATACTATAGAAGTATCATCCCAATAATCCTCTCTAAAAGTAAACACCACATACATTTTTCCATATCTATGGCGCTATTAAATAAACTGACTACCCTGGGAAGGTTCTCTCTACTTGTTCTGTGCATCTAAAGACTCTTTAAATTAATCATGACAACATCATATTCTTGAACAGTTGGTAGTACACAAAATACTATCATGGATGGGTTATACTACTCATTTTTAAGGTGTAGTTGATAAAGATCATCTCAAACTATGAATATCTATTAATTTCCTATAAAATCAATGATGATTCCCTAACCAGCAACATCCTCAACACTCAATGTGGTGTTTCATACATTGGAGATTATTATTCCATATATTTTCTCACTAATGAAAACCCAGTTAAATATTAGTGTCTATCATCTATGTGTCACTTCCCTCTCATTTAGCATTAATGATACATTTATGGTCATTAGTCAAACCACTTACCTCTATCAATTCTGAACCACCATGTCCGCACCCATAGCTCTCTTTAGGATCTGCTCATTGTTGAGGGCATGGTTTACTATTTTCTAAATAGTGGTCGATCAAAAGGTATTCAAATGAGATCAGTTGGAATGTCTGAGCCTATCCTAAAAATATCATTTGGTCTCCAAATCGTCACCAAAAAGAAATAATGTAAAGCATTGGAGCTCTATAACTAACAAGAATAGTCCAACATAGACCTATAACCCTGCTGTAGATGCATAAAATATATATCTCGGTCCACTCTTAACATATGGGGAAATAAATTTTCATGTATGACTATATAAAATTCTACTCAATCTATTTTTTATGATATAATATGGGGATAAAATCCCTCCATTGTTTGGATTAATATCGAATAGTATATACAGTGATCTTCATCATCCTATTTGGAGGTCTCTCATGGTGCTCAAAGATAGTCCTCATGGCCTCCATTCATGACACTATAACTTTAGAAACATAATTCCTAAATACATTTTATGTAATATACAATTTAAATACTCATGTCATCTATTCCATATTAGGGGATAGTGATGGGGATCCCTACATGGTCTCCATGAGCATCAAGAATACCTCTAAAAATGGGGAACCAATGCTCATGTTGGGTATAACCAGAGGTGATTTAGGTGTTACTATAGGCATATTATAGAATAAGTTGTGGTTATAAGAATAGACTATTAAAAATACTTTCTATATAAATGTTGAACCCTACTTCCTACCCCTAAATCTGGGTCTGGTTGACATACATATCAGGAGAATTACAAGATACACCACCTAATACCCACCACTATGGTTGTGTCAAGGTCACAATCTCTTATATAATTCTTGGGTCCTGGTATATTTTATTACAATTCCATGTTATCGTGGAAAAAACATTTTATGATTTAATTGGGATACACATTTAATGGAGACCATTTCATATCAGAATTTAAATTAATTTATGTTTATAATCATTTAAATTGGAAATAATATAGGTTGTTGAATTATACTGAACACAACTTCCAATTTATAAAGGCACATACCCATAATTAATTGAAATGTGTCTTCCATTTAATCACAACCAGAAACACATACCATACCATACTACCAATGGTGAAGCAATCATCATACCATAGTTGATAACATATGGTCTCATAATCATGCTATGTAGGAATACACACTTTGGTAATTATAGTAACTTTAAGTAACCTATTAGGTTTATCATTACCAATTATGAAACTTAATAACAATTCCTTATATATATGTAAGGAAATCATAGAAACTATATTTAATAATATGTATGAGATGAACCTATATGGAAGGGCATAATGAATGAAATGTGAATCTATATATGTATGTGGTGATTCAGGATTCAATACTTCTTATCCCTATTAGGCCAAGTCTAAATTGGAATTGAAATCATAATAACAATAATCCTCACATATCATCTGTGTCACCCAATATAAAAATCAACAAAACCATAATAATAATAATCCAAAAACTATAAATAACATTATTTGTAATTTTTATTTTCATTTTACATTGATTAACTACTCTCTAGAATAATCTAATTAATAAATTTTTATATATTAGAGTCTCTATACTATCATCCCAAAATAATAAGTAAAAGAACAAAAATCTCATTATATATGAATTTGTGATGTCCCAAACAGTGTCCACAATGTCTCGTGTGTGCCTCCATGTATTCTAGACGATTCAGACTAGCAGTGATAGTCTATGAAGTTATAATTAGAGGACGATACCCTCTTATTTCATATTATCATAGCAATATAATATAAGAAATATGTAGCAGATTCAAAAAAATAAAGGATAAATAGTATATAATAGTTAAATCATTCAATTACATAATAAAAGATAGGTATTATACCAAATGTCATATATAAAATTATTTCACTTCTGTATTCTATAAAAAATGAAAAAATGGTAATTCATAGAAGTACCTAGATACAACATGATATAATAATAAAAAGTCTAAAATTTATCTTCAATTACATCACATGAATTCCATTAGTCCTCTATAACTGTATTCATTTTGAATACTTGGAATGAAGCCATGGAAGATGGGTTCATCCGTTTTTCCACACCTAAAATAATGATGTTTGTTTGACTACCATCAGAAGCCTCAATAGGCTTTGAGATATACTAAGTAGGAGACTAAAAATGATGTACAAAATAATCAAACCAGTGCATATAATATTAGTAGTGTGTAGATATAGTAATGATAAATAAGTAACATAAACTCTATATGTTATGCTCTAGTTTCCAAAGGACACTTCGCTAACACTACCTTCTCCAATCCATTCCAGGAAACCTCTGAAATTATTTCCCCATGAATATTGACACATCTATCTATGTGTCTATTTTAATGTGTATATATATATATGAACCACATACACAATGATTTATATTTATATATATATAAAAATTTAGTGTCATGCATTTCTGGATGAATAACTCGAAAATCCACATTTAGTCCCCATATCCTCATATAGTAGTAGGGGATGTTGTGGTCAGGTATCATAAATTATACATTTTATTATTCCCATGTATCACTAGTATATAGGACTCCATTCCTGGGTATCATTGGTATACAATATACTATGCACATGTGTCATTGAAATATGGAATTTCATGCCTGGGTATCATTGGTATATGAGATTCCATTTCCATGTAACATATCATTAGGGACACCATGCCTGACTGTCCAAGGTATTTTGGATTCCATGATGATTATCATATCAATATGCATTCCTTGACTGATTTTAATAAGAAATTAGAAGTCAAAAGGCTTTTATATGATCTAATAAATTGTTTATATTTCATTAGTGTTCTACTTAAACATGTTTCTAATTATTTTTTATATAAAATCACATTGTGTGTATGTTCCACTCACTCCCATTTTGTTCATTATATTCATTTAATTTATAATCCAAAAAATAACATTTTAGGATGTTGTTTGTTCATATAATAATTTATAATATAAGGGGATAATTCCATAATCACACCTTAAAGGGGGGTAATTAGTTGATAGGGACCTATTCCAAAATGAATAAGGAGGTACACAGTAATTTTTATCAAGGATAAAAATTTACTTATATGAAAGGAATATTGTAATTATTCTTCATGGAAAATATAGTGTCTTGCATCATGAATCATAATGTAAACTACAAAATTTATGGATAATTACTTGACAACATAACATATGCCAGTAGAGGAGTACTTGATCAATAATGGCTTCCATATTTGGCATAGAATTATGGAAATTGGAAGACCAAAAAAATCTGTATAAATAGGGATGATTATCCTACACTAAAGTAATTATAGGGAAAATCAGAGAAACTAATAATAGAAGTTAATTTATCAAAACACTTGCTAGTATAAATCCAATGAGATAAATAGTCGATTGATAGGATTCAATATGAGGACGAACCATTGGAAACATGTTATGAGGATTGGGGATGTCTGTGCATAGTAGTTGTGAAAATGTAAGAAGGGTTAATACCTTTTTTTTAAAAGGGCAGTGACATATTCAGGATTTCAATAGGATTAACATTAAAAAAAAATTTTGTCAGGGGAAAAACAGATCACACTATGAATTAAATTCAACAGTTATTTCTAGATAAATTCACATCATGGATTACATTAATATTGTTTATTGCAATCAAGTCATAAATTTTATTCTCATTAATAATTTCATTTATAATATGAATTGATTCTATAACTATGATTCATCCCCCTTACTACGTTTTTCTCAAAAAAAGACTATCGGCCCTAAAGGTGTAGTTAATGGGACTTGAAAAAAAACAAACATAATGAGTTTTTAAATATATTTTATATATCCAATCCACATATGAAAAATCAAGGATCTTACATGAATTTTCAGCGAAGTGGTTATGGAGAGTTGGTGATTTTGTTGTCTAAAAAAATGTGTCAAATAACAATCTTGAATGGATTTCCTTGTGATATATTTTTTTGAACCCATTTTGTCAAACAATGTGGAGTGTAATTTAATTTTTATTGAGTATAACATCATGGGGATCCTTGGGTAATATATATATATATCTCTTTGTGTGTATGTGTGTGTATAGTTTTCATAGCTGATATCCATTGGATTATATATTACAATATTTGTAGCAGTTTGGGAGATCATCACAATGTGGTTGAGATACTTTTAGTGGGTGTGGCTCCTTATGTTTTTCACTATAGGAAAATAAGAAGGGGAAATGATTTTTTTATGATTTATAGAGGTGGAAAACATTTATTATGAGGTTTCCTTTGTATTATTGATTTTTTTGTGACTGATGGAAATAGAGTGAGTGTTTCCACAATTATGTAGTGGTTAATTGTTTGATACTTTTTCATATATTAATGTCTATTTGGGTACAATGTAAACGAGGTGTTGGATAGAATTATTTTGTAAATGGTATAAACTGTCACTAAGAAGAGGGTAAATATACTATTTTAAAGTATAGTGTTTTGGAAAATGTGTTTGAAAAGGGTGAAATTGAAAATTTTAAACTATATACATAATGGGGAAATAAAAATTGGTTATATATATAAATAGGGGTATGTCTTTCATTGGATCAGATTTTACTTCAGACCTTGGAACCCTATCCAATCATAATCCCTCTTTAGCACATCCCATTCATCACTAATTTGGGTTTAAACCAATTTCTTCCTGGGGATTAATCTATCTCAATACAAGGTGAAACTAGTCTCTCATTTCTATATTTCCTCTTGATTTATTTCTCTATAAATGATATAGCTGTGAGGATTATTTTTCAATTTATATGAACTCAATTTTGGTTTGATTATAGTTAATTGTGGTCAGTTATTTATGTGGTTCCCATTAATATTGGTGGTGTTTTATCCTTATATATTTCATTCTTCTGGGGTATTCCTACATTATTCAACTTAGTTAGGGCATTGGAGATAACTCCCATTTAATTTCACTCATATGTGGACGTGACCTGATTTTTTCCATTAATTGGATTGTAAAGATTAATCAAATGAAGATAATTAATTGGTTAAAAATAATTAAATGGAATGAGGGGAAACTTTTTTTATATGATTGTATGATTTAGAATGTGTTGTATGGACAATCAATATTATTCCTCAAAGTATTATTCTCTATTATGATTCATGTTACATATTTTTATTAAATTTTCCCATTCACCTCTCAAAGAAGTATAATTATTTAACAATGTAATGAATTGGTTTTTTGGAAATATATATGTTTTTTTAAATAATTTATCATATTCGTTATTTTTTTTTAAATAATGATTAAGATTGTTTTTTTGTTTATTTTTATACTAGTTTTTGAATTGTTGGTTTTCAATGGTCATTTTAGTATTGATATGGTTTTAATAGTCTTTGGTGAAAATTTTGGTGCCTTTTACATGTATGAAATGAAGATATGTGGTTCATTATATGGAAGTGGGTCCTGGGATGTTGTGTGGTTCAAAAAGGTAGTATGAAATACTATTGATTATATTAAATATATTAATGGGTATTTGATAGAATTTATTAAAACAAATTAATGATCAATTAATTATTAATAAAAATGGCTTGGTTAGGATGAATATGAATGATGGTTCACAAATAGGTTGACAATAAAAATGGATAAATGAGTGGTATAGTTAATGAAATGTTATGGGTAAAAGGTTAAATATAAAAAAAAAGTTATTGTTAAATTTGATTTGTTAAATCTTTTAGGCTATTTTTTTTAGGAATTTTGGTTGGGTTGTGTTATAGAGATGGAAATTGGTGTTTTTGATTGGTTGAAATGATTTAGGGATAGATTCTGCATTTATATTTTTGTCATAAACTCTTTGTCTATAAATCTGTTTGATTATGATTCATATTGTTTTTTCTTTATATTACTAAAATACACAAAAAATAATTGGATAACCATAATAAAAACATAATTATTGAGGTATTTTGTGAATTCCCCAAACATCATGGATGGATAAAGGAAATATTAAATAAAACTCCCTCGTTACTACTCCCCCTATCAGTTGAAGCATGGTCTATTATCGATCAATGAAGGTATATGTTAATAATTATTTATGAATTATATTTATAGAACGTTACAAACTATTATACATGATTATTCTATTTTTATGAATATATGATGAAGATGTGAAAATAATGTGAAAATGATGTGATTATGATTGTATAATTATGTAATATAAGATGTTATACATGCTTGGGGTGGTGCATTTTTAAGTGGAATCCACCAATTCTATGCCCTCCAATTTAGGGAAAGCATACTTTGAGGCACTGATATATGATGAGGTGATGTATAAGTTAATATTCATGTAGAGGTGTGTTGAATTTTTTATGAGTTATGATGTGTAATTCCGTGGTTGTATAAGGGGTGAAATAAAAATATATTTTCATTTGGGTTCTAATTGTGAAAAACAATTTTAATTTTTTTGTGAGGTAAATTTATCTATATTAAGTTTATATTTTGATATTAAATTTTGATGTGATATTTGGTAATAAATACATAGATGTCATGGATTATAGTGTATTTGATCTACGTACATGTTGGTTTTAATTTTTAATTAGTGAGACATTATTTTTCCTCTTCTAAATTTTCTAGAGAGCTGTTATGGTGTATTTTACCATGTATACTAGTACACTCACTTCAATATATAAATAATAATTTCAGGTTTCCAATAGGTTTTTAGTGGTCATTATGGACAATACATTCAAATGTATTGATGTAGGGGTTGGATTCACTACATTATGTGTTTCATTTTTTTTATTTATTTTAGAGAGTTCTCTCATGTGTTAACTTACATGAATTTTTTTCTGTTGGTTTTCATTTATATTATGGAGTTTATAAGTGTTTTTTATATCTTTCTAAGAATTATTTTGGTAATAACTATCATTTTTATATTTGTACCCACAATTCTAGTCTCTAACTCATGGAATATTTGAGGTGGGATATTGGGTTCACGTTTATTTTCATTTAATTAATAGAAGGTTGTCTCAATGCTGTGGGATTTGAACTTGTGGTATCAAGGATATGGGTGAGAGTTTAGATATTGTTTGATGTAAGGAATTTTTGAGTAATTTCATGGGGTTTGTAGTGAAAAACATTTAGTAAAACCTATTTTGTGATGTAGAAAGGTATACCAGTTATGAAATATGGAATCACTTCACCCATTGATCTAATGCAAGAACCTCAATCTTACTGAACACCCAAGGAGATATAATTTTCATTTTTCTATTGAAAAATTGGAATGGTTTTGGATCGTTCTCCTTTTATTTTTTATTTGAATTGGATTGATTTTAGAGTATGTAAAATAAATCTATTTATAAAAATATTATTTATATCTACACCACTAAACCACGATGGTATCGATGAATATTTAATGTGTATGATATATTAAACAATATCTTTCCAATGATTTGTATATTAGAAAGCGTTTTATAATCATATGGACATGACTTTGAAAAAAATATTGCAAGCATGTCATCAGGAAGAGATAAAAATGTTTGTTTGAGATCCTCCTCTTTCCATTTGCATCCAACATTCATTGATCTAAAAAATATATAGAAAATTGATTTATATAAAATAATAGACATAGAATCATACTATATGTTTAACAAAAATCCTCATCCCTAATGCCTTCTAAACCTTTCCTTTGATACCAACTATATGGCCCCAACCTTAAACATTACATAATCATGAATCAAGTAAAGAGGTTTACAATAATAAACATCAGGGATATTTTCAGGATTAGAGATTTAGATTATTAATCCATAAAAAATACATAATAAATTAAATATTATAAAGTAAAAACTTCTATTCACTATCCACATTTTCATAAAACAAAAACTTTTAAAAATAATGATGGTTTCTGTTCCTATTTAAACATCATAACCCTTCCTTGATCCGTCCATGACATTATTCACTGTTAAATCATGAGAAAAACTTATCTAAATCCTTTTTTGTGAATAAAAAATTTATTAATGGATAAAAAAATAATGAAAATGGTTAGCCTTGTGAAAACTTGTAAACCATGAATAATTTATCATAATGTAATACTTTTCACCGTTAGGAAGTAGTAAATAATCATCACTGAATATATGCTCATTTCTTACCCTTTATTTAATCAAAAGATTACCATAAACCCTGTAGAAATTATATATAAAATATAATAGTATCTTCAAACATAATAATACTTAAATGGAAGAACCATAAGTTGGAATTCCACAATATCCACTCTTAAAATTGGAATAGCCATATAGCCATCATACTTTCCCAACGCATTAGAGGTTATAATGTAAACATTGATACATGTTTTTTCACAAAACCACTAATATTTGTATTATCATGGAACCACACATTTTTGGTTTAACATGTAACCACCCTTAAAATTTCTAAGTACAATTATATAATCATAACACATACAAGATTTAAATTATCAATATTTCACACAAAAAAATTTATTTTGAAACAAAATAAATCCTTACATGATATTGAAATAATCAGTACTATTTAAAAAACATTTTCAATATAAAAAAATATAAAAAGGAAATAAGGTATTTCTTTTCATTTTGAAAACACTATGTCTTACAGAGATATCCAAAAATCAAATAAAGGTTACATTAGTGGATTTTTAATTCTGGCTGCATATGTTAAAATAACATTCCTTTTGTAATTTTGTAAATATTGTAAAATTCTTCACATAAAAAATAATCCTATTGAATTACATTCAATGAAATTAAAAGTAAAAGGAGTTTATTATAAAACACAAAAATTAGGGTGGTGTATAACATCAAAATATTCCCCAATGAAATTACATTGAGATTATGCCCCATTCAATGAGTCCAACTCAACACATACAATCCTTATATTCCTAAATAATAAACATAGGATAATTTTTACTCTCATCAGATATTTTTTCTATTTTATTATTTAATTTATATAAATTATTAAAATTTTATAAAAATTAAATAAATATTTGTGTTCATATCAGACATTTTTTCAATATTTGGTACTTGCGTCGAAAATAAACATCGTTTAATGTCACTAGTCCATGTGGTCATAGGTAGTTCATCTCTATGTCAAATTCATAAAATAATTATTATTTTTAAAAATAAAATATTCCTTTAAATCAAACCATGAAGTGTGATAATGAAAAATGAACAAGGTTATAATCACGGAGACTGTAAGTCGTACGTACACATGTGTAAACTTTTCCATTTTTTCAATGATCATCATACAAAGAAGTTAAATATTATTTTATCCATCCAAAATTATCATAAAATAATAAATAAAATATTAATATTTTCTAAATGCTTATATATATCCTAAAATGGATGTAGTGAATAAAAATGAATAACATCACTTTGTGGAGGTGATTGTTCGCACGTACGTACGAATGACGTTATCATTTTAATGTGCATGGAAAGTAAGTACTTAGTTGACATATTATTATCATATAATTATTATTATGTCATTAATATAACATATGGACATTAATTTCATTAGTACAACCAGTCATTAATGTTGATGATGAAAAATGAACTATATCGGTTCGTGAGGTGGTAGTCTCCTGTACAATGGAATGAATAGTTTTTTTTTCATATTTAATGATATTAGATATGGATTAAGGTTATGATATTAACATAATAACATCTCATTATTTTTAGGATATTTGATTTATTATTTCATTGTGGTTGTAGTATATTTTATGTAAGAGTAACATGTAATAAAATAGAAATACTTAATGAAAATGATATCCCTTCTTTGGTTGATTGCCTTTGAAGAACACATTAACACCGATAAAGAGTTTTTTATGCCTAAAATAAGTCATAAATAATGTTACAAGTGATTATAGGAAGGTATTTGTTCATAGAATGGATTATCCGAAAGGTTTTGGATGTGTGAGTAATAGAGAGAAATGAGTTCTATTTTATAGGAGAGGAGAGGGGCACCCTGGAATTATTAAAAGTATAACATTTTAATAATTTAAAATTAAACTCAAAATCATCCCAAACTATTTTATTTATAATATTGGATTATTTTGGGTCAAATAAACATCATCCAATTAAAATTTAAAAAATTTAAAAAAAATAATCTGTATTTTTTTCCTAACCCCTATTTACTTTTAAATTTGTATTAAGTAATTAACACATTGAATGTTAAAATAATTACCAAATCCTGGAAAAGAGCCAATAAATGAGACATTCATTATATTATTATATTAACGTAAATTTTTTCATCTAATACTATACTTTTATAAAAAAATTGTCATTTAATTAGTTATTATATAATTTATGTATTGAATTATGTCAATTTTGATACTATTCATTAGTTGATTTTATTTAAAATCATAACAACTTGATTAATTCAAAATAACAACAGCAAAAATAATAGTCATATTATTTCATAAAATTAATGTATGGAGTACAATATATAAAATTTTAATTGTTTTAATATTAATAATATGATTTATTCGATCCCTTGTTTATTAAATCTATATTGCATCATCTTGGGGCCATAATTAAATTTAATTAATTAATTAATAAAAAATATGAATAAATTACAATTATTTTGTTAATATTTTCATATTTATAAATTCTATATATATATTACAATAGATCCCCTGTATAACTCCATATTTAAATATTTTACTTTAAAAAAAAGTTTAACAAAAAATGACTATTCATTGAATATAATATTATAAATGCATTAAAGTCATCCTTTTGGCACCATGTAATCCTAAAATAGACATATGAAATATCATTATATTAATACACTCATCAAATTAAATTAGGAAAAGAATTAGGGATGTTTTATATGATTATAATATTATTTTTACCTTTAATTACATGATTTACATCTAACCGTGGTAATAATGTATAGTACTGATATTAATATTCATAATGTGCACAAAAAATATACATATTTAATTTATTTGGAAAATATTATTCCAAATATGGAATCCATTTTTTCAAATTAAAAACATAGAATTGGTAGAAATTAATTAAATATTAATCTTTTTGACTGAATGAGAAAAACGTGTTTTAAGCAAAATGTTCAAAAGTTCCAATAGTTTTTTTATCCAATTTAAATGTGAAATTGATACAAATGAACAAAAAATGTTTTAAAAGAAAAAAATAATGTAAATATACTTAAAACCCATTTAAAATGACAATTTAACAATATAATTAAATTATATGAAAATACAGTTCTGAATTAATGAGTTGTATTTTTTATTATTCATTAAAATATTAATTTAATTAGAAAAACACCAAATATTTAAACAATGTAAATTTTGTTAAATTATTCAAAATAATAAGTTTATTTTTTAATATATAACATATTAATGTGATAAAAAATACATTTAAAAATAATTCTCTATTATAATGTTGTAATAATCATTTAAAAAAATTCTAGTATTTTATTCGTAAAATTGGATTTATTTCTCACTTTAATCCTCTATTTTTTTTTTATGAATGTAAAAATATTAAACAAATATGTGTAAAAATATTACAGTTACTTATGATCATTCTCACAAAATTTAATGTCTTTTTGATTACTATCATTTAAAATAATAATATTATTAATGTATTATTTTTCAGTATAATTGAATCTAGTATGCAACATAGGATTTCAGAGAAACCAATCATTTTGTATCAAGTATTCTATCGTACATAGTATACCATTTAATGTATATTTAATATCTAATTAAAAAATATTAAAATAAATTATATAGTCTTATTCTATAGTTACTTGAGATGTTACATCCTTCCCCCAATTGAAAATTTCATCGTGGCTATTTTAAATTTTGGCTCTGTAACTAAGGTTTCTCTTATCAAAATTAATTCATTGAAATCCCACATGAGAAAAAATTTCAAAAAAAAATGCCACTTTCAAATAAATAAAGTGATGTTAAAAGGTTACCCACAATAACCATTACTTG
Organism: Viscum album; assembly: GCA_963277665.1. Lineage (NCBI taxonomy): Eukaryota > Viridiplantae > Streptophyta > Magnoliopsida > Santalales > Viscaceae > Viscum > Viscum album. The sequence goes on from OY728161.1 coordinate 332,305,103, forward strand.
GGTTCCATGTAGGAAATCATTTATATAAAAGACAAAACTAACCATTCTGTTTTGATGGAGAGTGATTGAAATCAAGGTTAAGAGAAAGTTAAGAATCAAAAATTCAAAAACTTTTGATCGATTCAATTGAATTTTATTTTTTATTAGGATATGAAAATGGAACAATGTTTTTAAGATATTTTTCATAGTGTTGTGGAATTAATTTACTACTAAGTATAATAATGTATGTAAATGTAAATACATAACATGTATATTTTCTCCCATTAATCAAATTCCACACAAAAATCATATTTTTATCCAAATTATGAGTATTTAAGGTGAATTTTTTCACACCTAAAGAACTAGGATCAACTTCTAGAGAATCAAATAGTCGACAAAATTAAATATCTATTTAAAATGTCCTGAAACACTAACCAAAACCAATATGGTATAAATTAAATATCCAATAATAAAAAACTATTTGATGATTAAAAAAAATTTATTCCCCAATATTCAATAATAATAACAAATTTTCAACATCGACCATTCCAAAAATAATTTTCCTTATAATTCCTCAATAATATTGTCAAAAAATAAAATCCCAAGAAATAGAAAGATTTTATCAAATAGTCATCCAAGATATGTTATAACATTTATATTCAAATAACATCAACAAATATTAATGGCACATACTAAAAATAGATTCCAAAATAAAATATTCTCTAATATAGGATAATAATTTCCATAAATAACCTGAACCTCCATAAGGATTCAATATATATTTATAATCTTCCAACATAAAAAATTAAACCATTACTCATAAAATAAAATCCAATAGTATTATATTTTCTAGAGGCATGTGGGGTTCCCATAATAGTGTATATATTCTAAAATAGAATTTGTCACTAAATCCTCTATTCAATTTCAAATACCATGTATATCGATTGGACAACTCATAACATATAAAAATCAACTATTTCATATTCTATCATGTTATCTAACTAAAAACTAAAGTCATACTAACCAAGGACATCATTTAGGCTAGTGGTAGTTGATACATCCTTTTCACCCTTTGGTGGTGGGTATCATCCCTACAGACTTGTCAGATGTGACAGCTAAAATGATGACACTTCTACACACTATCCAATTTTTCACAAAACAAAAACTATTAAAAATAAACTAGATTTTTTTTCAAGTTTAACCATCATAACTTTTCCTTGATTACATCCTTGAATAGATTCTCCATTAAATACAGTGAAAAAAATTCACAAACAAGGGATGGGAATTAAATGCTCAGTAAGGGATACACATAGAAGGAAAGCTATTTTCCTTACAAAAACATGTTAACCATGAATACTTTATCATAACGAAAATAAATTTCACCTTTAAGAATATTTAAATAATCATCACCAAATACAAGCTCACATTGTATCCTTTTAGAATCCAAATATTACCAAAAAATCAATAAAAATATCATATATAAAATAAATGTAACATTGGACATAATCATACTTAAATGGAATAAACTTACGGTCATGTTCCATACATGTAACATCTACATGTGGAATAAACATACGACTATAATCCATACCCAATTCATTATAGGTTATAACATTACCACTTGTACTTGGTTAATCATGGAATCACCCATATTTGGTTTATAACATATCTTTTTGTTCTTTCTTTATCATGTAACCACCCATAAAATGTCCAAGTACAATTATATAATCATTACACATAAAATATTGCAATTATCACCATTTTACACATAAATTTTCATTCACAATAATAAGAAATAATTCCAAGATATTGAAATAGTTAATTTGATTTCAAAATAAAATTCAATAAAAAAATACCCAAAAATATAATAAGGTATTTCTTTTCCTTTTAAAACATTATGACTTATAGAGGAATACAAATATATAATTACTGTTTTGGTGGCAGAGAAGTCATGGTATCCACATTTTTTAAAACAACATTACATTTTTCTTTTTGTATAGAAAGTGAAACACGTCAAATAAAAAAATTACGTTTGAAATAAAATTAATGAAATTAAAATTCAAAGTGTTTGACTATAAACCTTATAAAAGAATTTTTTGTATAACATCAAAATATTCCACAATTAAAGGAGATTGAGATGATGTCCCTTGCAATGATTCTGAATCATCACGTACAATAATTTTATTTCTGAATAATAAACATAACATAATTTATAATTCATTGTGAATATTCTTCATTTTTATTATTTATTATGTCACTTATTACCATGTTATGAAAATTCTATTATTATATAATTTTATATGGGATGTTTTATCAATATTCGGTAGTTGAGTAAAAAACAAATATGGTTTGATGTCAATAGTATATGTAATCATAATTCATTCATCTCCAGAATAATATTCATGAAATTATTAAAAATTTTATAAATAAATTATACCTTTAAATCAAACCATGAAGGTTGTCTGTGAAAAATAAACAATGTCATAATCATGTATATAGTAAGTCGTACGTACACATGAGTAACATTTTCCATTTTTTCATTGAACATTACAGATTGAAGATAAAAATTATTTTATCATTATAAAGTGATAATAAAATCATTAAAATCATATTAATAATCTAAATATAATTTTATATATCATACAAGTAAATTAGTGAATAAAAATGAATCGCATCACTTCGGTTAGGTGATAGTTCACATGTACGCACAAGTGGAATTATCGTTCTTATTTTCATGGAAAGGTAGAATATAATTTATATATTATTATAATATTATGATTAATATGTAATTAATGTCATGTATGAATGTAACACCCCAAGATTTTATTTTCATTAATGTCTTGTGTTGTACGCAACACCAAAAGGAGTGTGCACAACACACATCATTGACTTTCCTTGCATTAAATGGAATCGTGACCTTCCTCGATAGCGTGTGTAGTACGCAATACCGAGTTTCACTAAACAATGATATGCTATTAAAATATTATTAAAACTAGTCGTTATGAATATTAATAACCACTTTTTTAAATTTTGTAAATTTTATTTTTCAAAATGGACTTCATTTTTGGATTCGGAATATCGAAATTAGCTTTGGGTGAAATTTTGGTACTTTTCTGATAACTTTCATATTCTGATGAATAGTGAAAATTATTATATTTTTATTAAAAACAACTTTTTTAATCGAAATAATTAATAGTGATAAGTTATTAATTTGAGTGGTTTTAAAGTATATATAGAATATATTTTTACAATTTAATACAATGCTTTTCATTGTATGTAATTTCACATTTAATCCAGACATAAACAAATGTCAATCTTTTGATAGTTACTATCTCTTAAAAACACACTATTTGTTTTGACGACGAGAAATAATTTTAAAATTAATTAATGCAACTGATATTCTATGAATTTGGTAAAATATACATCATTTTTTAGTTCATAATTTCAAATATAGCTTAGGACTAATTTTTGGTATTTTTCTGGAAACTTTCATTTTTTGATGAATAGTGAAACCACTAAGTGGTAGTTAAAAAAACTGAATTTTTCATAAAAAATAATTTTACCGCTTCTGTGAGTAGAATTTAGAAAATCAGAGAGACGCGGTTAATATCAAGGACTAAAATGTGGTTCAATGAGATGAAAATAATTTATGGTGAATAGTAACTTTTTACTTTTTTACCACGATTAAAAGTAAATAGGGTAATTAAGGGTATAAAATATATTATTATTACCCTAACACATGTCCTAATATTATTGGATAAGTGTAATTCGACCAAAATCAACATTAGGAATAAAATATGACCATTTAGGCCCACTTGGATTAGATTAGGACATTTATTATTATTTAATTCAATGAAAAGTTAAAAGAGTTAAAATCAAAGTTTATTTACTAAATCATTTTTAATATAGGGTTATAAAAAAGATAAATTCGATTGTAAATATTCATTAGAAAGATATTAATATTTCCTACATAATGATAGTTTATTTATAATTTTTAAACATTAAATAATTTAATTTAATTATGACACAATGATGATGCAGTAATTACCATAATAGTGAGAAATTTGAATAATTGATATTATAAATACCCAAATAAATATAATTTTAGACTTTTAATGAATTACACTAATTTTCCAGGTTAATATGACATGTTAGTATTGATTTCAATAACATGGTTTGAACTAGTCATTATGTTATGATTTTTAGAAAAATCAATTACTAAATGGTGTCAAAATTGACATAAAATAGTTTTTAAAACAAATATTATATTATTAATAGTTATTTTAGTCCTAAAAATCTAATGTTCAAAAAAATGACTTATATAAGGTTATATATATTAATAATAAAAAATTTGGGGTTCGTTTGGCTTGTTATAGTATGTTTATTAACCTTATAGTGTAAGAACACAAGAAGAGACGGTAAAAGTGAAGTTATTTAACTTAATGTTTAAACTAAATGATAAGGTTAAAATAGGAACCTAAACTTTTCTAAATTCTATTGGATGAGAGGCTTCCGACCCATCCCCACCTTAGCTTCGAAATAAATCTATTTGGAGCTATTTAAAACCGAATTTGTCTTTATAATAAAATAATATTTTTAATTTTCCAAACGTGCCCCTCTCCTCCCTTATAAAAGGGTACCTCCTCCCTCTCTTCCACACACCACATTGAGCCTTCAATCACAGCAAAACCCTGCCAATTTTTTCTCTCCACTTCCCTAGAGACATCCTAGAGGTCCTGGTCTTCTTCAAAGACCAATTTTAGTTCCCTAAGAGGAGGTCTCAAAGAGGCGCTTCAAAGAAGAGGTATTGTCCGTTACCGATTATTTCACCTTTATTTCTTCTTCCACTTATTCTTCATAGGCTGTTTCATTATAAAGTAATAATATCAGTATCACTCATATACTTATATGTTATTATAAGTATGAAACAACCCTATTTCACCATCTATACATCCTACAAAAAACGAAATCACCGCGCGTGCGTACGTACGGAATACTATCTCCACGCCGTGCTGTAATCTGTTTTTCCAACACCACCTTACTTGGATGGGTATAATGGTGTAAAGAATAACTATAAATAGTTATTATAACATCATACTGATTATTATATATTGTATCATCCAATCCAATTAAATTAAATAATTATGAGAACGATATCATCGCTCGTGCGTAGGTACGGACTACCGTCTCCACGACGCGATGAGATTCATTCTCCATGTTAACCATTTAATAATGATTATAAAGTATATATAAGAAAGAATAATGAAATATATGACATTATAAATCTATTGTATTTATGTATATATATGTATGTATGTCATCTAATTAATTCCATTCAATTCAATGAGGAAACGAAAACAACGTTCATTCATACGTATGGCCCACCGTCTCCATGAACGGTGTATTTATTTCCATTTATCGATCTATTATATATATGTATATTATGAATATATATTATATATAAATCATTTTTTATATTCTGGAATTAAGTAATCATGATCTAAGTAATCATATGAATAATTACAAGTCAAAACAAGGACGACAAATGAAACGATTTTACCCAAAACGCTCTTTAACATGAAATTTACAACAGAACGGGTATTATAAAGTCATAAGTGAACCATATATTATATAATAACAGTAAATATGATTCTGTAATAAGTCAATGAAATTATTTAAATCATTATATAGGAGGTTCGAATACGTACGAAGCATATCGGACCTAAGGTAAGGGATAATTGTGCAAATCTCATTTTCATACGAGATTACTTATTCGTAAGTATTTACTGGGGTTATTTCTATCATCCCTGTCCATGATTTATAAAATTTTATTCATGTATGTTTAAAGTCCGTTTTACCCATTTTTTACTTTTACTACATGGTATGTAAGGAATCATCATTTTTTTATGTTATGAGGTACTTTTTGACTTTTCCAGCAAAAAGTATAAGAAGAATGTTTTTTTAACGTATACGACATGAAAGGATTTTTACGGTTTTATAAACCCTTATTTTCATGAATCTTCCTCCAAAATATTTAATGATTATTTTCAACAAAATATTATTCTTTTAAAATTGCATGACGTTTTGTGAAAAAAAATTGATTTTGAAGAAGAAAGGATATTTTCCTCATGAATTAATTTCAAATCTTTTATCAAAACCATTTTCCATCTAAGATGACATTATTTAATATGTGTATGTTTCATGTTTAATTTCTCTATGATTTAAATGGTTTCACTTTTCTTATGATGAAATTTCCATCTATTTTATATGGATTATGAGATGATGGGATGATGTTTATGAAACCCATTTTATTCATTGGGTTATGATGAATGATTTAAGTTTATTTTGTGGCACAAGTAATAATGATTTCACTATGAGATGGGTGGGACCTATATCTCCCTCTAATGAATTGGGTAAAGATTTTATATCTCATGAGATAGACATGGCTGGAATGGTAAGTTAATCTGGTTCAGTGTTACAGGACTGATACGAGGTGTGAACTCGATTAAGAAAGGGACTTTGTCCACTAAGATGGTCTTGGCAGCAATGCCTTGGCTACTATGGAAATCATTACATGTTCATAATGGATGCCACAATTACATGTTTTATTCCAATGTTATTTTATCATTCTTATTATTTCTTTATGATCTATGCCTTACGTACTTCTATGTTTTATGTCATTGCTCATGCATTTGATGTTTAAACATTATGTTCATGTTTTTAAGTTCAAATGAATATGTTATGTTTTATTTTATCCATGCTTACCCTTACTGAGCATTTGAGCTCACCATTTTTATGTTTTCTATTCCCCAGGATATAATGAAATGTATTAGGTAAGAAAAAAAAGGGAATAACTTTATGGGAGATTTTGAAGATCTTTCACCATGATTAGAAGATTACGTTCCATGTTTCCAAAGACAATAAACTATTATGGTCCTTGTGTGTCTGTTTTTGTTATGTATTAAGTATTCCGCAAACGTAATGTAATTTCCATGTACGTCAAGCTTCGGGTCTCTATAGTTGGTATCAGAGGAAAGGTTTAGTCAACCTTTGGAAACTAGGATGCGAAAATGTTAGTGAGATCCCTAGAGTTATTTCTAAGGTATGTCTAGGGATGTCCCTAAGGATAAGTATACGTATAGGATATAGTCCTAGAACTATGGTAACGATCATCGAATTTAACCTAAGATGTTAGATATTGAGGGAACTCCCCCTTTAATATGTTGTTTTCCCTAGCTTGATTTTTACCTCTCACACTATTCTTTTTGGGTTTTGGAAAATGGCTGGAAACAGGAAGATTCATGATAATGGAGGATATAACAGAAAATGGAATTATATTCATCATGAGCAAGCAAATGAAACGGGATTTGGAAGTCCAAACATCGTTATTATTCCTAATCAGCAATCACATAATATGATCAATAATCTCAACTTTGGCAAGTTTCCTGAAACAGATAATAAGAGAAAGATGGGGTTTCATGATGATCATAGAAAAATGAAAGTTCAATTTCCCTCATGTAAATCATGCGGGAAGAGGCATCAGGGAGATTGTATCAAATGAACTGGAAGATGCTTTGGGTGTGGAAAAGAAGGACACAAAGCCAGTAAGTGCAAAGGAAAAAGTTCAGTTAACACCATGGATGAGGATAATGGTACTGCTACGACATCAACAATGGTTAAATGTTTTAAATGTGGAATGTACGGGCATTATGAAAACCAATGCCCTAAGGGAATGTCTCATGAAGAGAATCAGTATGGTCGTATGGGTAGTATTTATGTTGATGATGATGAAGAGACTACAAATGATATGTGAGATGAAAGAATTGTTGATGCTCGGTCAATGCATTAAGAAGGTTGTGGAATGATTACATGTTTATCAAGTGTAATGTTTTATAAGTTATATCATGGTACTATGGAATAAAGAGACATTTAAGGATTGTTACACTATTGTATTTCCTTGAATTTTGAAAGTGTATGATTAATGGTACCAGTATCCATGAACGGTTATTCAAATATTTTTGGAATGTAGATGATATGCGCATAATAAAGGGATAAGGAGAAAATTAAATGTTTGATAGTATTAATGAGATGATGACTGATATAAGGAGAAGGTTATATAATGGTTTGAGTATATAGAATTTTTGGATTTTTGTATGTGGAAGGAGTTAACTTTTGAAAGCATTCATGTTTTCACTAAGGTTTAATGGGTATTCCTTTTTCAAGAGAATACATGATTAAGATATTCACATGATTGGAATTTGACCAATAAGATATATGGGGGATAAATGATGGTATTCACATGCTTGGTTGACGACATTTCAAGTAATCGTTTTAATTCTACTATGAGGTTGGACTGAAGTATTTTAGATAAGCCTAAAGATTGGAATGGATTATGTTAGACATAAGTTAGTATTGTTTAAGGATAGAACTTTTTTTTGATATTATTGATGGGATGTTATAGTAATGTAGTTTTAGAAAAAGGACAACCTACAGGACGGGCGACAACCCATCGCGTCGGACAAGGCTGTGGGAATCGAACCCACAACCAAAGTGCGACTGACCTTTATCACCTACCACTAGCCTACAGGAAGTCTCTGGTTAGTAGAAACTAGTTTTATTTTATTAAGAGGAATGATATATGAAGTATAAGTTCATTTTTGGAACCATATACGATTATTCTAACCATAAGATGGACTTATAACTTTTGTTGACCTTTTGTTTGAAACAGATGGAATGACCCATCATTCAATCACATGATGTTATAACAAATCACGAATAACAAATTCAACTTCATTTCTTTAAGGGATGAAGTGGAAATTGTTCAATTCACGAACAACAGTGAGATTGTATCAAAATCATGTAAGTATTTCTTTTAATTCATCAACTTTAGGGAAATGATATTGAAAACCAAAAATGTTGTCCTAGTTCCCTTATATCCGATGAATCAGATGGTACCTTAGATCATCACAAATCTATATCTTTGTGATTGTTGGATTTTTCATAGCCCTGTTCTCTACTACTCTCCATCAGAACATGATTGTTAGATTTCTCTTTCATATCCATATTTTCACCTATGTTATCCTATGTGGAAACCCAGTATTAGTTTATTTGGGTAACTGTTACGTTTTATACTTTTGTTTTTAAAGATTGGTTTTGGTATTCCTTTTTACGATGTGGGTTTCTATTAAAGAAACTTTCGTGTAGTAAACCATTTATAACCCCGACGAATTTCGAGGGCGAAATTCATTTTAAGGGGGGTAGAATGTAACACCCATGGATTTTATTTTCATTAATCTCTTGTGTGGTATGCTACACCAAAAGGAGCTTGTACAACACGCATCCTTAACTTGCCTTGCATTACATACAATCGTGACCTACCTCGATAGCGTGTGTAGTACGCAATACAGAGTTTCACTAAACAATGATATGCTATTAAAATATTATTAAAACTAGCCGTTATGAATAGTAATAACCACTTTTTTGAAAGTTTGTAAATTTAATTTTTCAAAATGGACTTCATTTTTGGATTCTAAATATTCAAATTAGATTAGGGTGAAATTTTGGTACTTTTCTGATAAATTTCATATTCTGATGAATAGTGAAAATTATTATATTTTTATTAAAAAAAACTTTTTTAATCGAAATAATTAATATTGATAAATTATTAATTTGAGTGGTTTTAAATTATATTTAGAATATATTTTTACAATTTAATACAATTTTGGTCATTGGATGTAATTTCACATTTAAACTAGACATAAACAAGTGTCAATCTTTTGATAGTTATTATCTCTTAAGAACACGCTTTTTGTTTTGACGACGATAATTAATTTTTAAATTAATTAATGCAACTGATATTATTTTAATTTAGTAAAATAGACATCATTTTTGAGTTCATAATATCATTTATAACTTAGGCCTAATTTTTATATTTTTCTGGAAACATTCATTTTTTGATGAATAGTGAAACCACTAAGTGGTAGTTAAAAAAACTGAATTTTTCATAAAACTTAATTTTACCGCTTTTGTGATTAGAATTTCGAAAATCCGAGAGACATGGTTAATATCAAAGACTAAAATGTGGTTCAATGAGATTAAAATAATTTTTGGTGAATAGTAAGTTTTTACATTTTTTTACCACGGTTAAAAGTAAATAGAGTAATTAAGGGTAAAAAAGATATTATTATTACCCTATCACATGTCCTAATTCTATTGGATAAATTTAATTCGACCAAAAACAACCTTAGGAATAAAATTTGACCATTTAGGCCCACTTGTATTAGATTAGGACATTTATTATTATTTTATTCAAAGAAAAGTTAAAAGAGTTAAAATCAAAGTTTATTTACTAAAACATTTTTAATATAGGGTTATACATAAGATAAATTCGATTGTAAATATTAATTATAATGATAATAATATTTCCTACATAATTATATTTTATTTATATTTTTTATACATTAAATAATTTAATTTATTTATGACACCATGATGATGCAGTAATTACCATAATAGTGAAAAATTAGAATAATTGATATTATAAATACCCAAATAAATATAATATGATAATTTTTACGAATCCCACTAATTTTCCAGGTTAATATGACATGTTATTATTTATTTAATAAACTTGGTTCGAACTAATCATTCTGTTATGATTTTTTGAAAAATCAATTACTAAATAGTGTCAAAATTGACATAAAATAGTTTTTAAAAAAATATTATATTATTAATTGTTATTTTATTCCAAAAAAAACTAATGTTCTGAAAAATGACTTAGATAAGGTTATATATATTAATAATATACAACTTGGGGTTCGTTTGTCTTGTTATAGTAAGTTTATTAACCTTATAGTGTAAGAACACAAGAAGACACGGTAAAAGTAAAATTATTTAACTTAATGTTAAAACTAAATGATAAGGTTAAAATGGGAACCTAAACCTGTCTAAATTCTATTGGATGAGAGGATTCCGACCCATACACACCTTATCTTCGAAATAAATCAATTTGGAGCGATTTAAAACCGAATTTGGATTTATAATAAAATAATATTTTTAGTTTTCAAAAGGTGCCCCACTCCTCCCTTATAAAAGGGCACCTCCTCCCTCTCTTCCACACACCCCTTTGAGCCTACAAGAACGTCCATCCCCTGCCAATTTCTTCTCTCCAATTCCCTAGAGACATCCTAGAGGTACTGGGCTTCTTCAAAGACCAATTTTAGTGCCCTAAGAGAAGGTCTCAAAGAGGCGCTTCAAAGAAGAGGTAATGTCTGTTACCAATTCTTTCACCTTTATTTCTTCTTCCAATTATTCTTCTTATGTTGTTTCATTATGAAGTAATAACATCAGTATCACTCATATATAGATATGTTATTATAAGTATGAAACAACCCTATTTCACCATCTATCCATCCTACGGAAAACAAAATCACAGCGCGTGCATACGTACGGAATATTGTCTCCACGCCGTGGTGTAATCTGTTTTTCCAACACCACCTTACTTGGATGGGTATAATGGTGTAAAGAATAAATATACATAGTTATTATAAAATCATATTGATTATAATATATTGTATCATCCTATCCAATTCAATTCAACATTTATGGGAACGATATCATCGCTCGTGCGTACGTACGGACTACCGTCTCCACGACGCGATGAGATTCATTCTCCATGTTAACCATTTAAGAATGATTATAAAGTATATATAAGAAATAATAATGAAATATATGAAATTATAAAGCTACTGGATTTATTTATATATATTTATATATGTCATCTAATTAATTTCATTCAATTCAATGAGGAAACGAAAACAACATTCATGCGTAAGTACGGCCTACCGTCTCCATGAACTGTGTATTTTTTTCCAATTATCGATCTATTATATATATGTATATTCTGAATATATTTTATATATAAATCATGTTTTATATTCTGTAATTAAGTAATCATGATCTAAGTAATCATATGAATAATTACATGTCAAAACACGGACGACAAATGAAACGATTTTACCCAAAATGCTCTTTATCATGGAATTTAAAAAGAACGGGTAATATAAAGTCATAAGTGAACCATATATTATATCATAACAATGAATATGATTCTTTAATAAGTCAATGACATTATTTAAATCATTATATAGGTGGTTCAGATACGTACGAAGCATATCGGACCTAAGGTAAGGGATAATTGTGCAAATCTCATTTTTATCCGAGATTGCTTATTCATAAGTATTTACTGGGGTTATTGCTATCATCCATGTCCATGATTTATAAAAGTGTATTCACGTATGTTTAAATTCCTTTTTACCCATTTTTTACTTTTACTACATGGTATGTAAAGAATCTTTCTTTTGTTTACGTTATGAGGTACTTTTTGAATTTTACGGAAAAAAGTATAAGAAGAATGTTTTTTTAACGTATACGGCATGAAAGGATTTTTACGGTTCTATAAAGCCATATTTTCATGAAGCTTCCTCCAAAAGATTTAATGAATATTTTCAACAAAATATTCTTCTTTTAAAATTCCATGACGTTTTCTGAAAATAAATCTATTTTGAAGAAGAAAGGATATTTTAATCAAGAATTTATTTCAAATGTTTTATCAAAACCATTTTCCATCAAAGATGACATTATTTAATATGTGTATGTTTCAAGTTTAATGTCTCTATGATTTAAATGGTTTAACTTTTCTTATGATGAAATGTACATTTGTTTTATATGGATTATGAGAAGATGGGATGATGTTTATGAAACCCATTTTATTCTTTAGGTTATGATGAATGTTTTAAGTTTATTTTGTGGCACAAGTAAGAATGATTTCACTATGAGATGGGTGGGACCTATATCTCCCCCCAATAAATTGGGTAAAGATTTTATATCTCATGAGATAGACATGGCTGGACCGGTAAGTTATCTGGTTCGGTGTTACAGGACTAAAACAAAGAGTGAACTCGATTCAGAAAGGGACATTGTCCACTAAGATGGTATTGGCTGCAATGTCTTGGCAACTATGGAAATCATTACATATCCTTAATGGATGCCACAATTACATGTTTTATTCCAATGTTATTTTATCATTCTTATTGTTTCTTTATGAGATATGCCTTACGTACTTCCATGTTTTATGTCATTGCTCAAGCTTTTGATGCTTAAACATTATGTTCATGTTTTTAAGTTCAAATGTATATGGTATGTTTTATTTTATCCATGCTTACCCTTACTGAGAATTTGAGCTCAACCTTTTTATGTTTTCTTTTCCCCAGGATATAATGAAAGGTTTTAGGTAAGAAAAAAAGGGGAAGATCTTTATGGGAGTTTTTGAAGATCTTTCACCATGATTAGAAGATTACGTTCCATGTTTCCCAAGACACTAAACTATTATGGTCCTTGTGTGTCTGTTTTTGTTATGTATTATGTATTCCGCAAAAGTAATGTAATTTCCATGTACGTCAAGCTTCGGGTCTCTATAGTTGGAATCAGAGGAAAGGTTCAGTCAACCTTTGGAAACTAGGATGCGAAAATGTTAGTGAGATCCCTAGAGATATTTCTAAGGTATGTCTAGGGATGTCCCTATGGATAAGTATACATATAGGATATAGTCCTAGAACTACAGTAACGATCATAGAGTTTAACCTAAGATGTTAGATATTGAGGGAACTCCCCCTTTACTATGTTGTTTTCCCTAGCATGATTATTGCCTCTCACACTATTATTTTTGGGTTTTAGAAAATGGCTGGAACCAGAAGATTCAAGATAATGGAGGATATAACGGACAATGGAATGATATTCGTCATGAGAAACCAAATGAAATGGGATTTGTAAGTCCAAACATCATTATTATTCCTAATCAGCAATCAAACAATATGATCAATAATCTCAACTTTGGTAAGTTTCCTGACATAGATAATAAGAGAAAGATGGAGTTTCATGATGATCATAGAGGAAATAAAGTTCAATTTCCCTCATGTAAATCATGTGGGAAGAGGCATCAGGGAGATTGTATCAAAGGAACTAGAAGAAGCTTTGGGTGTGGAAAAGAAGGACACAAAGCCAGTAAGTGCAAAGGAAAAGGTTCAGTTAACACAAAGGATGAGGATAATGGTATTTCTACGACATCAACAATGGTTAAATGTTTTAAATGTGGAATGTACGGGCATTATGAAAACCAATGCCCAAAGGTAATGTCTCATGAAGAGAATCAGTATGGTCGTATGGGTAGTATTTATGTTGATGATGATGAAGAGACTACAAATGATATATGAGATGAAATAATTGTTGAAGCTCGGTCAATGGTTTAAGACGGTAGTGGAATTATTACATGTTTATCAAGTGTAATGTTTTATAAGTTATATCATGGTACTATAGAATAAAGAGACATCTAAGGATTGTTACACTATTGTCTTTCCTTGAATTTTGAAAGTGTATGATTAATGGTACCAGTATCCATGAAAGGTTATTCAGATATTTTTGGAATGTAGATGATATGCGCATAATGAAGGTATAAGGAGAAAATTAAATGTTTGATAGTATTCATGAGCTCATGAATGATATAAAGAGAAGGTTATATCATTGTTTGAGTATATAGAATTTTTGGATTTTGGTATACAGAAGGAGTTAAATTTTGACAGCATTCATGTTTTCACTAAAGTTTAATGGGTATTAATTTTTCAAGAGAATACATGATTAAGGTATTCACATGATTGGAATGTAACCAATAAAATATATGGGGGATAAATTATGGTATTCACATGCTTGGTTGATGACATTTCAAGTAATCGTTTTCTTTATACTATGAGCTTGGACCGAAGTATTTTAGATAAGACTAAAGATTGGAATGGATTACTTTGGACAAAAGTTAGTATTGTTTAAGGAAAGAACTTTTTTTTGATATTATTGATGGGATGTTATAGTAATGTAGTTTTAGAATAAGGACAACCTGCAGGACGGGCGACAACCCATCGCGTCGGACAAGGCTGTGGAAATCGAACCCACAACCAAAGTGTGACTGACCTCTATCACCTACCACTGGCCTACAGGAAGTCCCTGGTTAGTAGATACTAGTTTTATTTTATTAAGCGGTATGATATATGAAGTATAAGTTCATTTTTGGAACCATATACGATTAATCTAACCATAAGATGGACTTATAACTTTTGCTGACCTTTTGTATGAAACAGATGGAATGACCCATCATTCTATCACATGATCTTGTAACACATCACGAATAACAAATTCAACTTCATTTCTTTAAGGGATGAAGTGGAAATTTTTCAATTCACGAACAACAATGAGATTGTATCAAAATCGTGTAAGTATTTCTTTTAAATCATCAACTTTAGGGAAATGATCTTGAAAACCAAAAATGTTTCCCTAGTTCCCTTATATCCGATGAATCAGATGGTACCTTAGATCATCACAAATCTATAGCTTTGTGATTGTTGGCTTTTTCATAGCCCTGTTCTCTACCACTCTCCATCAGAACTTGATAGTTAGATTTCTCCACCATATCCATATTTTCACCTATGTTATCCTATGTGGAAACCCAGTATTAGTTTATTTGGGTAACAGTTACGTTTCATACTTTTGTTTTTAAAGATTGGTTTTGGTATTCCTTTTTACGATGTGGGTTTCTATTAAAGAAACTTTCGAGTAGTAAACCATTTATAACCCCGGAGAATTTCGAGGGAGAAATTCATTTTAAGGGGGGTAGAATGTAACACCCCGAAATTTTATTTTCATTAATGTCTTGTGTTGTACGCTACACCAAAAGGAGCTTGCACAACACGCATCCTTGACTTTCATTGCATTACACGCAATCATGACCTTCCTCAATAGCGTGTGTAGTACACAATACCGAGTTTTACTAAACAATGGTATGCTATTAAAATATTTTTAAAACTAGCTGTTATGAATAGTAATATCCACTTTTTGTTATTTTTTAAATTTAATTTTTCAAAATGGACTTCATTTTTGGATTTGGATTATCGAAATTAGCTTAGGGTGAAATTTTGGTACTTTTCTGATAAATTTCATATTCTGATGAATAGTGAAAATTATTATATTTTATTAAAAACAACTTTTTTAATCGAAATAATTAATAGTGATAAATTATTAATTTGAGTAGTTTTAACGTATATTTAGAATATATTTTTACAATTTAATACAATGTTGGTCATTGGATGTAATTTCACATTTAATCCAGACATAAACAAGTGTCAATCTTTTGAGAGTTATTATCTCTTAAGAACACGCTATTTGTTTTGACGACGGGAATTAATTTTTAAATTAATTAATGCAACTGATATTCTTTGAATTTGGTAAAATAGACATAATTTTTGAGTTCATAATATCAAATATATCTTAGGGCTAATTTTTGGTATTTTTCTGGAAACATTCATTTTTTGATTAATAGTGAAACCAATAAGTGGTAGTTAAAAAAACTGAATTTTGCAAAAAACCTAATTTTACCACTTCTGTGAGTAGAATTTCGAATATCCAAGATACACGCTTAATATCAAGGACTAAAATGTGGTTCAATGAGATTAAAATAATTTTTGGTGAATAGTAACTTTTTACTTTTTTTTACCACGGTTAAAAGTAATAAGAGTAATTAAGGGTAAAAAAATATTATTATTACCCTAACACATGTCCTAATTCTATTGGATAAATGTAATTCGACCAAAAACAACCTTGGGAATAAAATATGACCATTTAGGACCACTTGGATTAGATTAGGACATTTATTATTTTTTAAATCAAAGAAAAGTTAAAAGAGTTAAAATCAATGTTTATTTACTAAAACATTTTTAATATAGGGTTATACATAAGATAAATTCGATTGTAAATATTCATTAGAAAGATAATAATATTATATAAATAATGATATTTTATTTATAATTTTTAGACATTAAATAATTTAATTTATTTATGACACAATGATGATGCAGTAATTACCATAATAGTGAAAAATTAGAATAATTGATATTATAAATACCCAAATAAATATAATTTGATACTTTTTATGAATTCCACTAATTTTCCAGGTTAATATGACATGTTAGTATTGATATAATTAACTTGGTTCGAACTAATCATTCTGTTATAATTTTTAGAAAAATAAATTACTAAATAGTTTCAAAATTGACATAAAATAGTTTTTAAAACAAATATTATATTATTAATTGCTATTTTATTCCTAAAAATATAATTTTCGGACAAATGACTTATATAAAGTTATATATATTAATAATAAACAACTTGGGGTTCGTGTGCCTTGTTATAGTATGTTTATTAACCTTATAGTGTAAGAACACAAGAAGACACGATAAAAGTAAAATTATTTAACTTAATGTTAAAACTAAATGATAAGTTTAAAATTTGAACCTAAACTTTTTTAAATACTATTGGATGAGATTATTCCAACCCATCCAAACCTTATCTTCTAAATAAATCAATTTGGAGCTATTTATAACCGAATTTCGCTTTATAATAAAATAATATTTTTAGATTTCCAAAGGTGCCCCTCTCCTCCCTTATAAAAGGGAACCTCATCCCTCTCATACACACACCACATTGAGCCTTCAAGAACGTACAACCCCAGACAATTTCTTCTCTCAAATTCCCTAGAGACATCCTAGATGTACTGGTCTTCTTAAATGACAAATTTTAGTACCCTAAGAGGAGGTCTCAAAGAGGCGCTTCAAAGAAGGGTAATGTCTGTTACCGATTCTTTCACCTTTATTTCTTCTTCCACTTATTCTTCTTAGGTTGTTTCATTATGAAGTAATAAAATCTGTATCACTCATATACAGATATGTTATTATAAGTATGAAACAACCCTATTTCACCATCTATCCATCCTACGGAAAACAAAATCATCGCGCGTGCGTACGTACGGAATATTGTCTCCACGCCGTGGTGTAATCTGTTTTTCCAACACCATTTTACTTGGATGGGTATAATGGTGTAAAGAATAACTATACATAGTAATTATAAAATCATACTGATTATGATATATTGTATCATCATATACAATTCAATTCAATAATTATGGGAACAATATAATCGCTCGTGCGTACGTACGGACTACCGTCTCCACGACGTGATGAGATTCATTCTCCATGTTAACCACTTAAGAATGATTATAAAGTATATATAAGAAATAATAATGAAATATATGAAATTATAAAGCTACTGGATTTATGTATATATATTTATGTATGTCATCTAATTAATTCCATTCAATTCAATGAGGAAACGAAAACAACGTTCATGCGTACGTACGGCCTACCGTCTCCATGAACGGTGTATTTCTTTCCATTTATCGATCTATTATATATATGTATATTCTGAATATATATTATATATAAATAAAGTTTTATATTATGGAATTAAGTAATCATGATCTATGTAATCATACGAATAATTACATGTCAAAACACGGACGACAAATGAAACGATTTTACCCAAAACGCTCTTTAACATGGAATTTACAAAAGAACGGGTAATATAAAGTCATAAGTGAACCATATATTATATCATAACAATGAATATAATTCATTAGTAATTCAATGACATTATTTAAATCATTATATAGGTGGTTCGGATACGTACGAAGCATATCGGACCTAAGGTAAGAGATAATTGTGCAAATCTCATTTTTATCCAAGATTGCTTATTCGTATGTATTTATTGGGGTTATTGCTATCATCCATGTCCATGATTTATAAAAGTGTATTAATGTATTTTTAAAGTCCTTTTACCCATTTTTTTCTTTTACTACATGGTATTCAAGGAATCTTTCTTTTGTTTACGTTATGAGGTACTTTTTGACTTTTCCGGCAAAAAGAATAAGAAGAATGTTTTTTAACGTATATAACATGAAAGGATTTTTACGGTTTATAAAGCATTATTTTCATGAAGCTTACTCCAAAAGATTTAATGACTATTTTCTACAAAATATTCTTCTTTTAAAATTGCATGACGTTTTGTGAAAAGAAATTGTTTTTGAAGAAGAAAAGATATTTTCATCCAGAATTCATTTCAAATGTTTTATCAAAACCATTTTCCATCTAAGATGACATTATTTAATATGTGTATGTTTCAAGTTTAATGTCTCTATGATTTAAATGGGTTAACTTTTCTTATGATGAAATGTCCATTTGTTTTATATGGATTATGAGATGATGGGATGATGTTTATGAAACCCATTTTATTCTTTAGGTTATGATGAATGTTTTAAGTTTATTTTGTGGCACAAGTAAGAATGATTTCACTCTGATATGGGTGAGACCTATATCTCCCTCCAATGCATTGAGTAAAGAGTTTATATCTCATGATATAGACATGGCTGGAATGGTAAGTTAATCTGGTTCAGTGTTACATGACTGAAACGAGGAGTGAACTCGATTCAGAAAGGGACTTTGTCCACTAAAATGGTCTTGGCAGCAATTCTTTGGATACTATGGAAATCATTACATGTTCTTAATGGATTCCACAATTACATGTTTTATTCCCATGATATTTTATCATTCTTATTGTTTCATTATGATCTATTCCTTACGTACTTCCATGTTTTCTGTCATTGCTCAAGCTTTTGATGTTTAAACATTATGTTCATGTTTTTAAGTTCAAATGTATATGGTATGTTTTATTTTATCCATGCTTACCCTTACTGAGCATTTGAGCTCACCCTTTTTATGTTTTCTTTTCCCCAGGATATAATGGAAGGTTTTAGGTAAGAAAAAAAATGGGGAAGATCTTTATGGGAGATTTTGAAGATCTTTCACCACGATTAGAAGATTACGTTCCATGTTTCCCAAGACACTAAACTATTATGGTCCTTGTGTGTCTGTTTTTGTTATGTATTAAGTATTCTGAAAAAGTAATGTAATTTTCATGTACGTCAAGATTCGGGTCTCTATAATTGGTATCAGAGGAAAGGTTTAGTCAACCTTTGGAAAACAAGGATTCGAAAATGTTAGTGAGATCTCTAGAGATATTTCTAAGGTATGACTAGGGATGTCCCTAAGGATAAGTATATGTATAGGATATAGTCCTAGAACTACGGTAACGATCTTATAATTTAACCTAAGAAGTTATATATTGAGGGAACTCCCCCTTTACTATGTTGTTTTCCTTAGCATGATTTTTTCCTCTCACACTATTAATTTTGGGTTTTAGAAAATGGCTAGAAACAGGAAGATTCACGATAATAGAGGATATAACAGAAAATGGAATGATATTCTTCACGAGCAACCAAATGAAATGGGATTTGGAAGTCCAAATATCGTTATTATTCCTAAGCAGCAATCACACAATATGATCAATAATCTCAACTTTGGTAAGTTTCCTGATATAGATAATAAGAGAAAGATGGAGTTTCATGATAATCATAGAGGAAAGAAAGTTCAATTTCCCTCTTGTAAATCATGTGGGAAGAGGCATCATAGAGATTGTATCAAAGGAACTGGAAGATGCTTTGGGTGTGGAAAAGAAGGACACAAAGCCAGTAAGTGCAAAGGAAAAGGTTCAGTTAACACCATGGATGAGGATAATGGTATTGCTACGACATCAACAATTGTTAAATGTTTTAAATGTGGAATTTACGGGAATTATGCAAACCAATGCCCTAAGGGAATGTCTCATGAAGAGAATCAGTACGGTCATATGGGTAGTATTTATGTTGATGATGATTAAGAGACTACAAATGATATGTGAGATGAAAGAATTGTTGAAGCTCGGTCAATGGTTTAAGAAGGTAGTGGAATGATTACATGTTCATCAAGTGTAATGTTGTATAAGTTATATCATGGTACTATGGAATAAATAGACATCTAAGGATTGTTACACTATTGTCTTTCCTTGAATTTTGAAAGTGTATGATTAATGGTACCAGTATCCATGAAAGGTTATTCAGATATTTTCGGAATGTAGATGATATGAACATAATGAAGGGATAAGGAGAAAATTAAATGTTTGATAGTATTCATGAGCTCATCACTGATATAAGGAGATGGTTATATCATGGTTTTAGTATATAGAATTTTTGGATTTTAGTATGTGGAATGAGTTAACTTTTGACAGCATTCATGTTTTCACTAAGGTTTAATGTGTATTCATTTTTCAAGATAATACATGATTAAGGTATTCACATGATGGAATGTGACCAATATGATATATGGGGGATAAATGATGGTATTCACATGCTTGGTTGATGACATTTCAAGTAATCATTTTCCTTATACTATGAGCCTAGACCGAAGTAATTTAGATAATCCTAATGATTGGAATGGATTACGTTGGAAATAAGTTAGTATTGTTTAAGGATAGAATTTTTTTTATATTATTGATGGGATGTTATAGTATTGTAGTTTTAGAAAAAGGACAACCTGCAGGACGGGCGACAGCCCATCGTGTCGTATAAGGCTGTGGGAATCAAACCCACAACCAAAGTGTGACTGACCTTTATCACCTACCACTAGCCTATAGGAAGTCCCTGGTTAGTAGAAACTAGTTTTATTTTATTAAACGGTATGATATATGATGTATAAGTTCATTTTGGGAACCATATACGATTAATCTAACCATAAGATGAACTTATAACTTTTGATGACCTTTTGTTTGAAACAGCTGGAATGACCCATCATTCTATCACATGATCTTATAACACATCACGAATAACAAATTCAACTTCATTTCTTTAAGGGATTAAGTGTAAATTTTTCAATTCACGAACAATAGTGAGATTGTATCAAAATCATGTAAGTATTTCTTTTAATTCATCAACTTTAGGGAAATGATCTTGAAAACCAAAAATGTTGTCCTAGTTCCCTTAGAATCAGATGGTACCTTAGATCATCAAAAATCTATTGCTTTTTGATTGTTGGCTTTTTCATAGCCATGTTCTCTACCACTCTCCATCAGAACATGATTGTTAGATTTCGCCTCCATATCCATATTTTCACCTATGTTATCCTATGTGGAAACCCAGTATTAGTTTATTTGGGTAACCCTTACGTTTCATACTTTTGTTTTTAAAGATTGGTTTTGGTATTCCTTTTTACGATGTGGGTTTCTATTAAAGAAACTTTCGAGTAGTAAACCATTTATAACCCCGAAGAATTTCGAGGGAGAAATTCATTTTAAGGGGGGTAGAATGTAACACCCCGATATTTTATTTTCATTAATGTCTTTTGTTGTACGCTACACCAAAAGGAGCTTGCACTACAGACATCCTTGACTTGCCTTGCATTACACTCAATTGTGACCTTCCTCGATAGCGTGTGTTGTACGCAATACCGAGTTTCACTAAACAATAATATGCTATTAAAATATTATTTAAACTAGATGTTATGAATAGTAATAACCAATTTTTGAAATTTTGTAAATTTATTTTTTCAAAATGGACTTCATTTTGGGATTTGGAATATCAAAATTATATTAGGGTGAAATTTTGGTACTTTTCTAATAACTTTCATATTCTGATGAATAGTGAAAATTATTATATTTTTATTAAAAACAACTTTTTTAATCGAAATAATTAATAGTGATAAATTATTAATTTGAGTGGTTTTAAAGTATATTTAGAATATATTTTTACAATTTAATACTATGTTGGTCATTGGATGTAATTTCACATTTAAACCAAACATAAACAAGTGTCAATCTTTTGATTGTTATTATCTCTTAAGAACACGCTATTTGTTTTGATGACGGGAATTAATTTTTAAAATAATTGATGCAACTTATATTCGTTGAATTTGGTATAATAGACATAATTTTTGAGTTCATAATATCAAATATAGCTTAGGCCTATTTTTGGTATTTTTCTGGAAACTTTCATTTTTTGATGAATAGTGAAACCACTAAGTGGTAGTTAAAAAAACTGAATTTTTCATAAAACATAATTTTACCGCTTCTGTGAGTAGAATTTCGAATATCCGAGAGACACTATTAATATCAAGGACTAAAATGTGGTTCAATGAGATTAAAATAATTTTTGGTGAATACTGAATTTTTACTTTTTTTAACACAGTTAAAAGTAAATAGGGTAATTATGGGTAAAAAAGATTTTATTATTACCCTAACACATGTCCTAATTTTATTGGATAAGTTTAATTCGACCAAAAACAACCATAGGAATAAAATATGACCATTTAGCCCCACTTGGATTAGATTAGGACATTTATTATTATTTAATTGAAAGAAAAGTTAAAAGAGTTAAAATCAATGTTTATTTACTAAAACATTTTTAATATAGGGTTATACATAAGATAAATACAATTTTAAATATTCTTTAGAAAGATAATAATATTTCCTACATAATGAAAGTTTATTTTTAATTTTTATACATTAATTAATTTAATTTATTTATGACACAATGATGATCCAGTAATTACCATAATAGTGAAAAATTAGAATAATTGATATTATAAATGCCCAAATAAATATAATTTGAGACTTTTTATGACTTCCACTAATTTTCCAGGTTAATATGACATGTTATTATTGATTTAATTAACATGGTTATAACTAATAATTCTGATATGATGTTTAGAAAAATAAATTACTAAATAGTGTCAAAATTGACATAAAATAGTTTCTAAAACAAATATTATATTATTAAATGTTATTTTATTCCTAAAAATCTAATGTTTGGCCAAATTACTTATGTAAGGTTATATATATTAATAATAAACAACTTGGGGTTCGTTTGGCTTATTATAGTATGTTTATTAACCTTATAGTGTAAGAACACAAGAAGACACGGTAAAAGTAAAATTATTTAACTTAATGTTAAAACTAAATGATAAGTTTAAAATAGGAACCTAAACTTGTCTAAATTCTATTGGATGAGAAGCTTCCGACCCATCCCCAGATTAGATTCTAAATAAATCAATTTTGAGCTATTTAATACCGAATTTGTCTTTATAATAAAATAATATTTTTAGTCTTCCAAAGGTGCCCCTCTCCTCCCTTATAAAAGGGCACCTCCTCCCTCTCTTCCACACACCACTTTGAGCCTTCACGCACGGCCAACCCCTGCCAATTTATTCTCTCCACTTCCCTAGAGACATACTAGAGGTCATGGACTGCTTCAAAGACCAAGTTTAGTGCCCTATGTGGAGGTTTCAAAGAGGCGCTTCCAAGAAGAGGTAATGTCCGTTACCGATTCTTTCACCTTTATTTCTTCTTCCACTTATTCTTATTAGGTTGTCTCATTATGCAGTAATAACATCAGTATCACTCATATACTGATATGTTATTATAAGTATGAAACAACCCTATTTCACCATCTATCCATCCTACAGAAAATGAAATCACCGCGCGTGTGTACGTACGGAATAATGTATCCACGCCGTGGTGTAATCTGTTTTTCCAACACCACCTTACATGGATAGGAATAATGGTGTAAATAATAACTATACATAGTTATTATAACATCATACTGATTATTATATATTGTATCATCCTATCCAATTCAATTCAATAATTATGGGAACAATATCATCGCACGTGCGTACATACGGACTACCGTCTCCACGACGCGATGAGATTCATTCTCCATGTTAACCATTTAAGAATGATTATAAAGTATATATAAGAAATAATAATGAAATATATTACACTATAAAGCTACTGGATTTATGTATATATATGTATGTATGTCATCTAATTAATTCCATTCAATTCAATGAGGAAACGGAAATAACGTTCATGCGTACGTACGGCCTACCGTCTCCATGAATGGTGTATTTCTCTCCATTTATCGATCTAATATATATATATGTATATTATGAATATATATTATATATAAATCATGTTTTATATTCTGTAATTAAGTAATCATGATCTAAGTAATCATATGAATAATTACAAGTCAAAACACGGACGACAAATGAAACGATTTTACCAAAAATGCTCTTTAACATGGAATTTACAAAAGAACGGGTAATATAAAGTCATAAGTGAACCATATATGATATCATAACAATGAATATGATTCTGCAATAAGAAAATTACATTATTTTAAATCATTATACATGATGTTCGGATACGTATGAAGCATATCGGACCTAAGGTAAGGGATAATTGTGTAAATCTCATTTTTATCCGAGATTGCTTATTCGTAAGTATTTACTAGGGTTATTGATATCATTCATGTCCATGATTTATAAAAGTTTATTCATGTATTTTTAAAGTCCTTTTTACCCATTTTTTGACTTTTACTACATGGTATGTAAGGAATCTTTCTTTTGTTTACCTTATGAGGTACTTTTTGACTTTTCTGGCAAAAAGTATAAGAAGAATGTTTTTTTAACGTATACGGCATGAAAGGATTTTTACGGTTTTATAAAGCCTTATTTTCATGAAGCTTCCTCCAAAATATTTCATTACTATTTCCAACAAAATGTTCTTATTTTAAAATTGCATGACTTTTTGTGAAAATAAATTGATTTTGAAGAATAAATGATATTTTCCTCATGAATTCATTTCAAATGTTTTATCAAAACCATTTTCCATCTTAGATGACATTATTTTATAAGTGTATTTTTCAAGTTTAATGTCTCTATGATTTAAATGGTTTCAATTTTCTTATGATGAAATGTCCATTTGTTTTATATGGATTATGAGATGATGGGATGATTTTTATGAATCCCATTTTATTCTTTGGGTTATGATGAATGTTTTAAGTTTTTTTTGTGGCACAAGTAAGAATGATTTAACTATGAGATTGGTGGGACCTATATCTCCCTACAATGCATTTGGTAAAGATTTTATATCTCATGAGATAGACATGGCTGAAAGGGTAACTTAATCTGGTTCAGTGTTATAGGACTGAAACAAGGAGTGAACTCGATCCAGAAAGGGACTTTGTCCACTAAGATGGTCTTGGCAGCAATGCCTTGGCTACTATGGAAATCATTAGCTGTTCTTAATGGATGCCACAATTAAATGTTTTATTCCCATGCTATTTTATCTTTTTTATTGTTTCTTTATGATCTATGCCTTACGTACTTCCATGTTTTATGTCATTTCTCAAGCTTTTGATGTTTAAACATTATGTTCATGTTTTTAAGTTCAAATGTATATGGTATGTTTTATTTTATCCATTCTTACCCTTTCTGAGCATTTGAGCTCACCCTTTTTATTTTTTCTTTTCCGCATGATAAAAATAAAGGTTTTAGGTAAGAAAAAAAGGGGGAAGATCTTTATGGGAGATTTTGAAGATCTTTCACCACGATTAGAAGTTAACGTTCCATGTTTCCAAAGACACTAAACTATTTCGGTCATTGTGTGTCTGTTTTTGTTTTGTATTAAGTATTCCACAAAAGTAATGTAATTTCCATGTACTTCAAGCTTAGGGTCTCTACAATAAACATTAATTCCATCAGTATAATCAGTCTTGAAATACAGTGATGAAAAGTGATCTATATCAATTCACGAGGTGGTAGTCTGTAGTACACACAAATGAAAAGTTCATTTCCTAGTTGATGAAATGGGAGATGGATTTAGATGATGATATTAACATTATAACATATTATTAAATTTATTATACTGGAGTTATTATTTCAACATTTTTTTATATGATTTTATGTAATTATAAGAATTAATATAATATAAATACATAAAGAAAATGATACCTCTTTTTTTGATTGATCACCTTTGAAAAACACCTTAACACCTATATAGAATGTGTTATGCCTAAAATAAGGCCTCAAGAATGTGGGAAAGGATTCTATTAAGGTCATTGGGTATTTATTTTACAATCCAAAATGTTTTTTAAGTGTGAGTAATAGATATGAAAGGGTTCATTTTTATAGGAGATGGGAGGGGCACCCTTGGAATTACAAAAACATTTAAACTAATATAAATTAAATTTCGACTCCAAATAGCCCCAAACTAATATATTTATAATATAATATGATGTTGGGTCAAATGAAAATCATCCATTTAAAATTAGATAATTTTTCAATATTATATAATCCTTATCTTTTTGTTTTAACCCCTTTTAACTCTTTCCATTTTAATAAGTAATTCACGCTTTGATAATTAAAATAATTATGAAATCATACAAAATGAAAAATGGATGAGTCATTCAATAAATTATAAGATTTACCTATAATTATGGGTCAAATATTGGATTATTTTAAATTTTATATCCTTTAATTAATTATTTTATAATTTATGTTATGAATTATGACAATTTTGACACTATTCATTACATGATTTTTTATTAAAATAATAACAAATTGATTCCTTCAAGGAAAATAAACTAACAAAATTTTAAAATGTCAATGAAATCCTGAAACTTCATGGAAATAATCAAATATATCAAATTATATTTATGTTAATTTCAGTAATATCATTTATTTGATTGTTTCATTAAAGAATCTGTTGTTTCATCATCATTGTGACACAATGAAATGTAATTATTTTATTCCTAAAAATTATAAATAATTTACCGACATGTAGTTCAAAATATTATCTTTCAAAGTAATTTTTATAGTCTAATATATCCCATATATATCTCCAATTGAAAAGAACTTAAATTTTAAAAATAAAAGTGTAACAAAATTACTATTCATTAAAAATAATATTATAAATGAATAAAAATCATCCAAGTGGGTCCATGTGGTCCTAAAATAGACCTAAATATGATAATGATTGTTATACACTCATATAATTAAATTATGACAGGTTTTATGGTATTTTTATATTACTATAATATTATTTTTACCTTTAATAACCTAATATAAATTTAATAGTGGTAATAAGATTAATTACCAAAATTTCTATTCATAATGTCAAAAAATAATAATATATTATTTACATAATTTGGACCTTTTTATTCCAAATATATAATCCTTTTTTTGAAATTAAAAACTCATAATTGGATGAAATTAATTCAAAATAAATATTATTTGCAGAAAAAGAAAACATGTTTTTTAATTAAAAAGTTCAAAAGATCACATTGTTTTTATATACAATTTTAATGTGAAATTGATGTTAATGACAATAATTTGAAGAAATGGTAATGAAATATTTTAAATATAATTTATAATAAATTAAATTTTTAATATAACAATATACATAAATTAGATGAAACGACAGTTTTAAATTAAAATGCACCATTTTTTACTGTTCATTAAAATATGAATGTAATCAATAAAATACTAAAACATAACAAATGTAAATTTTGTTTTCCCACTTACAAAGAAGAATTTTATTTTCAAAATATAAAATATACATGTAAAAAACTAAATATAAAAATGTTTTTCAGTCAAATGGTTGTATAACAACATTTTAAAAAATTAGATTATTTAATGCTTAAAAATTAATTTATTCTCATTTAAAAACTCTAATTTTTTTTAAAGAAGGTAAAAATATTTAATAAACATGTGTAAACATAATATATTTAGATATTTTCATTACCACCAATATAGCAGCTATGACATAACTACCTTTTAAAATAATAATATTAATAATATATTGTTTTTTGGTATAACTCTGTCGAGTGTGAAACATAGGACTTTCGAGAATCCCATTGTTGTGTGCCAAATACGCAATAAGGCATAAAATCCTATTTGAAGTAATAGTAATAACTAATTCCAAAATATTAATATATGTGAATAATTCATAATCTGTATTTACCTAGGTTGTTAGAAAAATACAAATTATTATATGAAATAGCCATCATTAATTTTTACATTAAATTTATATCATGATGATGTTTAAAAATAATATTATTTATAAAATTGGTACTTTTTACTAGGTAACAACCACAACTCTGGTACCATGGAGCTGGTGGCGAATTAATTACAATGGAACAAATAAAAAGAAACTAACACATTGATACACATTGGGATGAAAAACCAAAAAAATATTTTTACATTACATTGAAGAAATATGAATATATCATCAGAAAGAATAAAATGATTATTATTATCCCTAAAACCCTTTTATCATACATAATGGTATTTATAGTTAACTTATTAATGGTAAAACAAATATAGGTCCGGGATTAGATGCACATAAATGGGAAACCTACAATAGTGGAAATTATAAATAAGGCATTATAAAATGAATAAATAAATTGATATCTGTCATGTCAAATAAAACATAAATAATAAATCATTAAAATTACAAGAAATAAATATATTTATAACAATAACAGATAATATTCTGATGGTAATGATTAATACCTTACATCATAGACATACTGTCAAGACCCTGTATGAAAAAATCATACATAAAGTTTAGGGACACCTCCCTTACACTATGATAATTGAATCATGGGACCTACAAATACAAAAGGGGATATATAATATATGGAATTCACTATAGCATAATATAACAATGAATTTATTCATGTACTAAAATATTACATGGAATAATGTTTATAGAAATTACATCGTATATATTTTTCACAAATTCTCAGTGAGTCATTTCACATCATGTTTCCTTAAATATAAGAAATAATTATATTATATGAAATTAGTTTCCCCCGATCCAATAATCAATAATGAAATAAGAATTTTACATGGTATGAGACTGTAATAATGAATGATAAGAAAACTATAATGTTTTTCAAGAAGTATGTTTATTATCCAAGAATATCACATGTGATTTTCAAACCATGTATGAAGTGAGGCCCATTATTGTCCATAAGATGATGACAGATTCAATGTCCATTGCACCATGTATCAAGCATATAAACCATAAGTAAAATTTTTGTTGATCAAAACTGACATGTAGTATCTAGATATGGTTTTTACTACTTGGAAACACATACAGACAATACTAAACCAATATTTAATAATGGTTTTGTGGTTGTAGTGTATTCTGATCATTATAATATCTTGTACAATGTCTATAATGATATGGAGTAAAAAATATATCCTTTAGAATAATTCAATGGTATGTAATAACATGGAATTTAAATCATTTAAATATATTAAAGAGGGGATTTAAAAAATATAAAAAAGGAAATTGAATTGAATATCAATGGGGGTGATTGGGGAAACCCTTACCTTTCTCAGTCATCTCATATTAGAGATGAACCATCAAACCAACAAAATATACATGATTTTTGTAGAGACCCGAAGCTTGATGTACATGGACATTACATTACTTTAGCAGAATACATAATACATAACAAAAACAGACACACAAAGACCGTAATAGTTTAGTGTCTTTGGAAAGATGGAACATAGTCTTCTAATCGTGGTGAAAGATCTTCAACATCTCCCATAAAGATCTTCCCCTTTTTTCATACCTAAAACCTTTCTTTATATCCTGGGGAAAAGAAAACATAAAAAGGGTGTGCTCAAATGCTCATTAAGGGTAAGCATGGATAAAATAAAACATACCATATACATTTGAACTTAAAAACATGAACATAATTTTTAAACATCAAAAGCTTGGGAAATGACATAAAACATGGAAGTACGTAAGGCATCGATCATAAAGAAATATTAAGAATGTTAAAATAGAATGGGAATAAAACATGTAATTATGGTAACTATTAAGCACATGATATGATTTCCATAGTAGCCAATGCATTGCTGTCAAGACCATATTAGTGGACAAAGTCCCTTTCTGAATCGAGTTCACTCCTCGTTCTAGTCTTGTATTACTAAACCGGTTTTACTTTCCATTCTAGCCATGTCTATCTCATGAGATATAAATATTTACCCAATAAATTTGAGGGAGATATAGGTCCCACCCATCTCATAATGAAATCATTCTTACTTGTGCCACAAAATAAACATACATCATTCTTAATAACCCAATAAATAAAATTGGTTTCATAAACATCATCACATCATCACATAATCCATATAAAAGAAATGGATATCATTTCATAATAAGAAAAGCAAAACTACGTAAATAATAGTGACATTATACTGGAAACATACACATATAAAAATAATGTCATCTTAGATAGAAAATGGTTTTGATAAAACACTTGAAATTAATTCTTGAGGAAAATATTCTTTTTTCTTCAAAATCATTTTCTTTTCACAAAATGTCATGTAATTATAAAAGAAAATGATTTTTTTTGAAAATAGTCATGAAATATTTTGGAGGAAGCTTCATGAAAATATGGATTTATAAAACTGTAAATATCTTTTCATGCCGTATAAGATAAAAAAACATTCTTCTCGTACTTTGGATGGAAAAGTCAAAAAGAACCTCGTAAAAGAAAGATTCCATACATACCATGTAGTAAAAGTAAAAAATGGGTAAAAAGGACTTTAAACATACATGAATACAGTTTTATAAAACATGGAAATGGATGATAGCAATGACCCCAGTAATTACTTACGAATAAGCAAACTAAGATAAAAATGAGATTCACAAAATTATCCCTTACCTTAGGTCTGATATGATTCGTACGTATCTGAACCTCCTGTATATTGATTTAAATAATGTTATTGACTTATTACAGAATCATATTAATTGTCATGATATCATATATGGTTCACTTATGACATTATATTACCCGTTCTTTTGTAAATTCCATGTTAAAGATCGTTTTGGGTAAAATCGTTTCATTTGTCATCCGTGTTTTGACTTGTAATTATTCATATGATTACATAGATCATGATTACTTACATCCAGAATGTAAAACATGATTTAGATATAATATATATTCAGAATATACATATATATAATATATCGATAAATGGAAAGAAATACATCGTTCATGGAGACGGTAGGTCGTACGCACGCATGAACGTTGTTTTCGTTTCCTCATAGAATTGAATGGAATTAATTGGATGACATACATATATATATATATACATAAATCCAGTATCATTATTATGTCATATATTTCATGCTTACTTATTATATATACTTTATAATCATTTATGAATGGTTAATCATTGATAATGAATCTCATCACGTCGTGGAGACGGTATTCCGTACGTACGCACGAGCGATGATATTGTTCCCATGATCGTGGAATTTTATTGGAGTGTATGTATAATATTACAGAATCAATATAACTTTACAATAATCATATATAATTATTATTTACACCATTATACCCATCCATGTAAGGTGGTGGTGGAAAATAGATCACACCACGGCGTGGAGACGGTATTCTGTACGTACGCACACGCGGTGATTTCGTTTTCCATAGGTTGGATAGATGGTGAAATAGGGATGTTTCATACTTATAATAACATATCAGTATATGAGTGATACTGATTTTATTACTTAATAATGAAAAAACCAAAGAAGAAGAAGTGGAAGAAGAAATATAGGTGAAAGAATTGGTAACGGAAATTACCTCTTCTTTGAAGCGCCTCTTTGAGACCTCATCTTATGACACTAAAATTGGTCTTTCAAGAATACCAGGACCTCTAGGATGTTTCTAGGGAAGTGGAGAAGAGAATTGGGAAGGGTTTGTACGATATTGAAGGCTCAATGTGGTGTGTGGAAGAGAGGTAGGAGGTGCCCTTTTATAAGGGAGGAAAGGGGCACCTTTGGAATTCTTAAAAATATTAATTTATAATAAATCTATCCCCACTTAAAAACCTCCAAAAATGACAGATATTCGATGATTAGATGATATAGGGTTGTGATATCATCATCCAATCAAATTAGACATGTTTTGATCTTATTTTAAACCTTATCATTTTGATTTATCCTAATTTAATATATTTAAGTTTATTTGTGGTAATAAAATTATAAATTTTAAATTATAACAAATAATTACATATTAGTTATGAATCATCCATAATTTTTTACTTTATAACATTATAGACCATATAAAGTTAAATTTATAATTTTTAAATATTTTTGTGATTTTTAAACAACTTTATAATATGTTATTTTTATAAAATGACAATAGTGTCAATTTTGACACTATTAATTTATTTGAATTTAAATAAAATATATACAGAAGATATGTTCTAAATAAAAGCTTTAATAGAATCATAAAAGGTCATATGTATCTATAAAATTAGTGGATCACATTAAATAGTTCATATAATATTTATTTTATTATTTTTAAAACCATTTATTTGGTTTATCTCTTAATAAAATAATTACTACAATATTTTTATATAATTATTTAATATAATTATTTGTTGCATAAAAATTAAAAATAAAATCCTATAATGAATATAAATCTATTAACTTTCCCAATAATACTTTTACACGAATTTATCATCTTAAAATCACAATATTTAAATTGTTATATGTATTAAATTATGAAGGTGACAACTTTGGCATCATTTAAAATAAAATAATATAAGTGTCATAATCACTTTTATAAGGCTCTAAACGGTTATATATTAGATAATTTAATGCTTATGGTGTAGATATACACTACCAATATGTTTTTGTCAGGTTTTTGGGCCTTTTAATGGGTATTATTATTTCAATAAAAATTATATTACTTATTTCCCACTTAATAAATAATTTCTCTATCATTAATGTATAACCATTAATGACAATTATTTAATACCTAAAAATTCTAAATAAATTATCATGATGTAGATAATTTTATTAGATTTCTGTATACTATTCATGTTCTATGTTTTATGATGTTTATCACTAAATTAAATTTATTATACTTATAAGATTTAAGAGAGTGACATGTTGTCACTTTCTTTGGTTTTAATAATAATTAAATCATATACAAGGTCAAAAGTCCAAAAAATGAATCTAATCTGACACTTAGGTTATATGGGTCTACTTTTAGCCATCCAATAGAATTTTGGCATGCGTTAGGGTAATTTTATAATATTATATTTACCCTTAATTACCCGATTTAGCTTTAACTACATTAAATAAAATTTACCGTAGTTACTATTCATAATTCCAAAAAATAAAAAGTAGCTTATTAACATAATTTGGACCCACTGATTCCAAATATGGAATAAATTTTTCCAAATTCAACACACAAAAGTTGCAGAAATTAAATCAAAATTAATCCCGTTGTCGAAAAAAACGGGTTTTTCATTAAAACATTGCAAAAGATTGAATTGATTAAACCTACGAATTTAATTTAAAATCAATTATAATGAAATAAATTATATTAAATGGTAAAAATATATTCTATTTATACTTTAAAACCATTCAATATTATAATTTAACCATATAAATTATTGCGATGAAAAAATATTTTTTTAATTAAAATATAGCGTGTTTTTACTATTCATCAAAATATGAAAGTTACCAGAATAATATGAAAAATTTATCCAAAGTAAATTTTTATTTCTTGATTCCAAAGAAGAATTTTATTTTGTCAAATTGAACTTATAAAAATGTCAAAAACTATTTTTAAAGTGGCTGCGCCATCAAAAGGCGGCAAAACTGCATTTTTTTAAAAATACTTATTTTACCCGAAAATTTTATTTTGTTCTTATACCATCTTCTAGAAAATGTGTAAGATGAATAATAATGTAATAAAATTAAAAATTTAGTTAATACTATTCATAACAGCTAGTTCATAATTATATTATAATAATATATCGTTGTTTAGTAAAACCCGGTATTGCGTACAACACACACTATCGAGGAAGGTCGCGATTGCGTGCAAGCCAAGTCAGGGTTGCATGTTGTGAAAGAATCCTTCATTGCTTCGTATAATAGAATCCCACCATATTTCATTTATACATTGAATATATATATATATATACTCAATGTTGCATAGAATAACTGTTATCAAAATTGTGTGTAACACGATCCAAGAATAGTGTCACGTATACTGTAAGCTAATACGGTGTTGCATATAGCGCAAAGTAATCTTGGTGTAGCATACAACCACTACTAGAAAAACAGGTTTTTGTGAAGGGTCATTTGCGAAGGGATCCCGTCGCAAATGACCTGTTGCTGAAAACGGTGTTACAACAACAATTTTTTGTGACGGGCCAGTCGCTAAAGCCTTTTTCCATGATGGGGAGAATCCCCGTCGCAACTAGTACTCCGTATATTTGTAAAAAACTATTTTTGATGGGCCTCGTTGCAAATACCTGTTGCGACAGGCCCACCGCAAATAGTTTTTTGGGACGGGTCCCGTCGCAACAACTATTTTTAAAAAAATAAAAAAATAATAATACTATTTGCGACGGGAATAGTATCCCGTCGCAAATACTATAA
The DNA here is from genome assembly GCA_963277665.1 of Viscum album. Taxonomy (NCBI): domain Eukaryota; kingdom Viridiplantae; phylum Streptophyta; class Magnoliopsida; order Santalales; family Viscaceae; genus Viscum; species Viscum album. The sequence continues at coordinate 332,340,215 of OY728161.1, forward strand.
AAAAAATTAAAAAAATTATTAATAAATAATTTTAATTAATATAATAATAATCCAATTATAATTCAAAAATAAAAAATAATAAAATATTAATAAATGATTTTAATTAATATAATAATAGAATTATAATTCACAAATAAAAATAATAAATTATTTTAATTAATATAATAATAATAGAATTATAATTCAAAAATAAAAAATAAAAGAATATTAATAAATGATTTAATTAATATAATAATATTAGAATTATAATTCATTAATAAAAAAAATATTAATTAGTTATTTTAATTAATATAAATATAATAGAATTATTTTAAATTCAAATATTAAAATAATTCAAGTATTACAAAAAAATATAATCAAATTATAATATTATAAAATTTTAATATATATATAAAATTTAATATTATAAAATATAAATAATATTATTATTCATATTAATATTGTTATTTAAAAATATAATATTATTAATATTTTATAATGAGACAGAAACTACGAATAGAAAAAAAATCATATTTTGATTTCACAAATTTTATAACATAAATACAAACTCTAATCTGAAGGAGGGGGAGGGGGGGTCTGCAGATGGTGGTGGAGAAAACTCCATCCCTAAAGAAAGAGTGAGTCGGCGCATGTACTCCATCTGCTCCTGATGCTGTTGCTGCCACCGACTCGTCTGCTCCTCGTACAGTTGCTGCTGGCGTCGACGCTCCTCCTCATGCTGTTGACGCAACTGCTCATGCTCCTGTCGGAGACTCTCTATCAGTGCAGTCTGAGATCGCAACTGATCCTCATACTGTGTACCAGAAGAAGATGCACGAGCTCCTCTCGAGCTAGACGCCGACATCGTAGAACTTCCATAATAATCTCCGGGAGTCAGTCGAGAGCCGATACCAACTACCTGGCCCTTCTCGAAGGCATACTGGGGGGCCTTCATCTATGCCGCCTCATCAAACTGACGGCCAGTGGTCTAATCTGATGACTCGGTCTGACTGTCAGGCCGGGCCTGTGACGCTGCGGCCTTATATGACTCCTGTAGTTGCAATTTAAAATTAAAATTTTGAATATATTATATGCAGATAATTTTTAAACTTGAAAACAAATAATACTGACCACGATGTGATGTTGATGATCACCTTTGAGCTCCCCAGTAGCAGGATCACTATACATCCTCCGATATACGTCGTACTCTGTAATATCGGGGTGCTCAACATCCTATAAGAATCAAAAATAAACTGTTAGTATTTATAGTTATATAAAATATTTATAAATAATGTACGTACCAGATGATGTCTATGAGTACTGAAAGAACGACTCCCAGCTCAATGAGTCACCTCCTGCCTCCCCCGATTCTACCTCCCCACCGATGATCTCCTCTGAAAGGCACCACTCAACCAGTGCGCACATAATTCATCCCATACATGGGATGAAATGTACTCTGGTCGGTGTGCTCTACATTACTCGTCAAAATATGACACTCCTGCTTTCTTCATCACAGTTTTTCTTAAATTGTGCAAAAACTGACGAAGGCGATCACGCATGGCCACCTCCCATGCCTCGTTGATAGCGTCACACATGTTATCCTCGGTCGGATACCATAAACCCTACAAATAAATCAAAATATCAAGTTTGAAATGAAAAAAATTTCAAAATAAAAATTATTTATTTACATACGTACCAACCAATGGCCGAACATGGCCTGCTGCACATCAATGGGAATCTGCTCCCATGTGGTCCACGGCTGAGAGAAATAGTTGCGCAAAATAGCGCTGCCCTGTCCGACTGCTATATGCGGAAAACTGTAAAAATAATAAACATTTATTATGTGAATAGATTAATGAAATCTTAGTCAAATCCACAGGTTATCACACAGGTTATCAGACCTCCGTGTGCGTGGATCAAACCCAAGACGTGGACGTCGCTCGGGGACGGGATCAGGAATCATCAATCATGCAAGACCATGCCCCATCTGTGTACTCCCTGGAGCGCCTGCAGGCTGAGGGTCATCTATCAGCAACTCATCCGCATCGAAAGTCAGGTCAGCATCCACCAACTCACGAAATGTGGCGTCGTCCATCTGAAACAGAAAATGTTAATGTTGTTAGCAAATAATTGATAATTACTATTATATATACATATATACATATTATGATTGTATATAAATACCATGGAATTCTATCAGTGTTCATCTTCATCATCGTCTTAATATATGTCAATGTCATCTTCATATTCCTCCTCAACATCATCGATATCCATTCGAGTTACAGTTGCTTCATCTCTTACCATTTCAAATTCATATGTGACATCATTAACATCATCGTCATCACCGACTCTTAAATGTGGGGTGCCGTCATCAATACTCATGTCTCTTTGTAAAAAAGATTGATTTTGAGTACTCTCTTGAAAAACTTCAATTCTTTGCACATCAGTGAAAGCACATTCACTTTGACTAAACTGATTGTCTCGAATTTTGATTTTTATTACACTCCACCAATCAGTCAAGTCTCTTGATGTAGCACAGTACTTTGCGTAAAAAACATGATATGCCTGTTGAGCCAATAAGAATGGTTCATTTACTGCGAGAACACTTTTACATTTAATATCGATGATTCCATGAGTCGGATGAACACGCACGCATCTCCTTGTATCCAAACACCGAAATTTGAACATGGTTATGTAATGTTGTCCAAGATAACAGAGTTCAATGATTTCATCATGTATGCCATAAAAGTTAACTTCATTTTCTCGATGATGAGATCCTCTCAATCTAACTCCATTGTTCATTGTTTTTTTCGATTCCCCATATGCATGTGTGTGGATTCAAAATCCATTCACCACATATGCATTATAAGTTTAAACAAGTTCGGAAGGTGGGTTACTCAATACACACAGCCGTTTGTCAATTTTATCAGCATGTCGAGACACCTGAAAATTTGTGAAATAATTATCAATATATAAAACTATACATTGAATGAGTTGCTAAAAGATAAAGAATTTATGTTACCAGTTTTTGAAACCACTGAGAGAAATTTTTCAGTCGACGTTCTTCGAGAGCAGCTGCTGTAATTTGTGGAATTTGTTTCTTGATATGATTATCATACAACCTATAAAAACCAAAGTTATTTACTGTAACATAAATGATAGAATAAGTGATATAAACACTTACAATACAACTGATGTCATCTCTTCACAGTTGAGCAGAACATACGTATGAGCTCTATGATGTTCATCATCTAAAAGCCAACGTTCATAAACTCCACCAAAACCAAGCTCTGACTGGTTGAAAACAGATAATTGATTGTCGATTTCATCAATATTCCTCTCGTTCTGTCCCATTCGGTTGTGTTTTGAAGGATACTCAGATTCAAAATAATGGGAGCAAAAAAAAGATATTTCCTCTTGCAAATAAGCTTCTGCAATAGATCCTTCAACATATGCTTTGTTACGTACTTTTCTTTTCAGTTTTTGCATGCATCTTTCAAATGGGTACATCCATCGAAACTGTACTAGAGCTCCACATTTGGCTTCATATGGAAAATGTAACATCAAATGTTCCATTGAGTCGAAGAAAGACGGCAGAAATATTTTTTCCAGTTTACATATAATTACAACAACATCTTTTTCAATTTTTCCTAGAGCATCATAATCTGTTGTAGCTGGACAAATTTCCCCAAAAAAAATGAGACATGTCTGTTATGGAATCCCAAATCACAGAATTCAACAGACCTCTTAATCCAATGGGTAGAAGTCTTTCCATTATAACATGACAATCATGACTTTTTAATCCAGTAATATGACCATTCTTTACACATCTTCCCAAATTGGATGCACATCCATCTGGAAGTCTCAAATCTGCAATCCACTGACAAAATAATAAATGGTTTTCTTTAGATAGTGTATAAGATGATTTTGGTTTCAGTAACCTTTCTGTTCTGACATTCTCAAACAGTTCCAATTCTGGACGCCTGCAAATTTGGGTAAGATCTAAACGTGTATTTACATTGTCTTTGCTCTTTCCTGGCATATCCAAAACTGTATGAAACAAATTATCAAAACAGTTCTTCTCAATATGCATGACATCTAACATGGGTCGGACCAACAAATCAGACTAATATGGAAAATTCCAAAATATGCTACGCTTAATCTAATTGTGTTCTTTCCCAAAACCATAAATTTTCTATTGGTTTATTGTGGGACCAAAAGTGATGGGAGGTAATGAAAATACAACTGATTTTAACTCCGGACCTGATAGCATTTTTGGAGGTCCATCCCTTTCAACTGTTCCTTTTCTGAAATGAGATCTATTTCTGCGAAAAGGATGATCAACTGGAAGAAATATGCGATGACAGGAAAAATAACAAGGTTTCTTTCCATGAATGAGCATAAATTCGTTGTTCTCTCCCATACAGTAAGGACATGATTTCTGACCATGTGTACTCCAGCCAGATAACATCCCATAAGCCGGGAAGTCACTTAATGTCCACATCAATGATGCTCTCAGTATGAAATTTTGTTTCGTTGCAACATCATTTGTACTGACACCAGTACTCCACAATAAATTTAATTCATCAATCAATAGTTTCAAATAAACATCAATATTTTTCTTCGGATGTCCTGGAATTAGTAAAGTCAAAAAGATATATGGATCCTTCCTCAACATCCATGGAGGTAAATTGTACGGAGATAAAAAAACAGGCCAACATGAATATTGACTACCATAAGATCCTAACGGACAGAAACCATCAGTGGAAAGACCCAGTCGAACATTTCTAGCTTCTAAAGCAAAGGATGGATGTAATCTATCAAAATGTTTCCATGAATCACCATCGGCTGGATGATTCAAGCTTTTATCGGTTGAAATATTCTCTTTATGCCATGACATCATTGTCACTGTATTCTTAGACATGAATAAACGCTGAAGTCTGGATGTAAGTGGAAAATATCTCAACTGTTTTACAGAAATCAAACCAGACTTCCCGTGTTGTCCTTCTTTATATCTCAGTTTCCCACATGTGGGACAACTATCCAACGACTCATTTTCCCCAGAATATAAAATGCAGTCATTTGAACATGCATGAATCTTCTGACAAGTAAGTCCCAAATTTCGAACCAGCCTCTTACTCTCATAGTAATTTGTAGGTAAAACATTTCCTTCGGGTAACAGTGTTTTAAGCAAAGAAAATATCTGGTCAAAACAGGTTTTTGACATTCCGTTATCTGATTTGATAGCCATAAATTTTTCAACTGCTTCTAATTTGTTCATCTTGCAGCCAGGATATAATGCATCCTCAGCAGACTTCAAAAACTCATAAAATCCAGACAGTGCCAACTCAGGATTTGAAGCTATATCAGCCGGAGTTTCTGTATGTTGAACATATGAACCTGCAACATCATATACTAAATCTTGAAACCGGGATGGATCTGGAATCAAGTTGGTATCACCTGCTCTGGAACTGCGTTCACCGTGTTGATACCAAAAAACATAATCTGGTTGAAAACCAAAACGCAAGAGATGTTCTCCCACTTTGTCAAACGTGTCAAACGTTCTCAATGCACATTTTCTGCAAGGGCATTTTATTTTGCCTTCTAAAACAAATTCTGGATTTGATGCCACAAATGATAAAAAATTATCCACACCCTCTACATATACTGGATTTAAACCAGAACCGTTTGGATTTCAATGTTGATTTATCCATATGCGGTCACCTAATAATGATTGTGGACGACCTCATAGTTCCATATTTCTCTATAAAATATAAAATCATTACTGTTTTTGAATAATTTGTTTGAAAAAAACACTCAAGCTAGGATAATTATAGAGTTTAGATCATACACAACTGACGCAAATTATTAATTATTAATAATTATTACTAATTATTACTAATTATTACTAATTATTACCAATTATTGGTAATTACTACTAATTATTACCAATTATTGGTAATTATTACTAATTAATAGTAATTATTGGTAATTATTAGTAATTATTTGTAATTATCGGTAATTATTGGTAATTATCGGTAATTATTACTAATTATTGGTAATTATTACTAATTATTGGTAATTATTACTAATTATTTGTAATTATTACTAATTATTGGTAATTATTACTAATTATTGGTAATTATTACTAATTATTGTTAATTATTACTAATTATTGGTAATTATTACTAATTATTACTAATTATTACTAATTATTACTAATTATTGATAATTATTACTAATTATTACTAATTATTACTATTTATTACTAATTATTACTAATTATTACTAATTATTGGTAATTATTGGTAATTATTGGTAATAATTACTAATTATTGGTAATTATTGGTAATAATTACAGATTATTGGTAATTATTACTAATTATTGGTAATCATTATTAATTATTACTAATTATTACTAATTATTGGTAATTATTACTAAATATTGGTAATTATTACTAAGTATTACTAATTATTACTAATTATTACTAATTATTGGTAATTATTACTAATTATTACTAATTATTACTAATTATTGGTAATTAATGGTAATTATTAATAATTATTGGTTATTATTGGTAATTATTACTAATTATTGGTAATTATTACTAACTATTACGAATTATTACTAATTATTACTAATTATTGGTAATTATTACTAATTGTTAGTAATGATTACTAATTATTGGTAATTATTCCTAATTATTGGTAATTATTGGTAATTATGGGTAATTATTGATAATTATGGGTAATTATTGGTAATTATTCCTAATTATTCTTAATTATTACTAATTATTACTAATTATTGTTAATTATTATTAATTATTACTAATTATTACTAATTATTGGTAATTATTACTAATTATTGGTAATTATTACTAATTATTACTAATTATTACTAATTATTACTAATTATTACTAATTATTTGAAATTATTACTAATTATTACTAATTATTACTAATTATTGGTAATTATTGGTAATTATTACTAATTATTGGTAATTAATACTAATTATTGGTAATTATTGGTAATTATTACTAATTATTGGTAATTATTACTAATTATTGGTAATTATTTTTAATTATTACTAATTATTAGTATTTACCGGTAATTATTGGTAATTATTGGTAATTATTGATAATTATTGGTAATTATTACTAATTATTGGTAATTATTAATAATTATTGGTAATTATAACTAATTATTACGAATTATTAATAATTATTGATAATTATTACTAATTATTGGTAATTATTTCTAATTATAACTAATTATTACTAATTATTACTAATTATTGCTAATTATTACTAATTATTACTAATTATTAATAATTATTGGTAATTATTGGTAATTATTCCTAATTATTACTAATTATTAGTAATTATTACTAATTATTACAAATTATTACTAATTATTACTAATTATTAGTAATTATTCCTAATTATTCCAAATTATTACTAATTATTGGTAATTATTCCTAATTATTGGTAATTATTCCTAATTATTCCTAATTATTACTAATTATTACTAATTATTGGTAATTATTATTAATTATTACTACTTATTACTAATTATTGGTAATTATTACTAATTAGTGGTAATTATTACTAATTATTACTAATTATTACTAATTATTAATAATTATTACTAATTATTGGTAATTATTAATAATTTTTACTAATTATTACTAATTATTGGTAATTATTGGTTAATTATAACTAATTATTGGTAATTAATACTAATTATTGGTAATTATTGGTAATTATTACTAATTATTGGTAATTATTACTAATTATTGGTAATTATTATTAATTATTACTAATTATTGGTAAATATTACTAATTATTGGTAATTATTACTAATTAATACTAATTATTACTATTTACCGGTAATTATTGATAATTATTGGTAATTATTACGAATTATTGGTAATTATTACAAATTATTGGTAATTATTACTAATTATTGATAATTATTACTAATTATTACTAATTATTACTAATTATTGGTAATTATTACTAATTATTACTAATTATTACTAATTATTACTAATTATTACTAATTATTACGAATTATTTCTAATTGTTACGAATTATTAATAATTATTACTAATTATTGGTAATTATTGGTAATTATTGGTAATTATTCCTAATTATTACTAATTAGTGGTAATTATTAGTAATTATTACTAATTATTACTAATTATTGATAATTATTAATAATTATTACTAATTATTGGTAATTATTACTAATTATTGGTAAGTATTACTAATTATTGATAAGTATTACAAATTATTGTTAAGTATTATTAATTATTGATAATTATTACTAATTATTGGTAATTATTACTACTTATTGGTAATTATTACTAATTATTAATAATTATTCCTAATTATTGTTAATTATTGGTAATTGTTCCTAATTATTAGTAATTAAATGAATAATTACAAATAATTAGGAATAATAACATTATTAGTATATTTTATTATTAATATTAAAATAATATAATTTTTTTATTTATGTACAATTCTCCTTTCATCTGTGTGTTTTTTATCTCCACATACAAATAATACATGTGGAGACAGCAAACACACAGATGAAACGAGAATTGTATATATATATATAAAATAATATTATTTTAATATTAATAATAAAATATACTAATAATGTAATAATGTTATTATTCCTAATTATTGGTATTTATTACTAATTATTAATATTTATTCTTAATTATTAAAATTATTTACTAATTATTCCTAATTACCATTAAATATGAACAATACTAATAATTTAAATTCATTAAGTAATAAAACAATGTAAACATAATTAAATTATAACTAATTAAGAATAATTGAAACTAATAAAAAATTAAAAATAAATATTAAATTAAAATGAATATAAATACCTTGAAAATTGATCTGAGGTTGATTTCTGATCGTCCTTCAAAACTTCAATATCAACTCCGGAGAAAAAAATTAAACTTGAGAAAAGCCGAGCTTTAGAAATAAAATTTTTAGAGAAGAAGAAGATGGAGTTTGAGAATGATTTGAAAAAAATGGATGGGGGTATTTATAGGTTAGATTATTTGCGATGGGTGCATTTGCGATGGGATACCCGTCGCAAATAATATTATATGTGACGGTACCCATCGCAAATACCTTAGCCATCATTTATTACGGTCAATGGTTAAATAGTTATTTGCGACGGGTCCCGTCGCAAATAACCACCTGCCAACATACTATTTGCGACGGGGGAATATTCCCGTCGCAAATACCTTTCCCGCGATTTGGCGCGGAAAGCGCGCCAGTCCATTTGCGACTGGGAAAGCTATCCCGTCGCAAAAGGCTACTTATTTGCGACAGGCAAATACTCCCGTCGCAAATAAGTTTTTAACAGGGCTATTTGCGACGGGAATAAATCTCGTCGCAAATACCCATTTTTCCCGTAGTGAACACAAGACATTAATGAAATTAAAAGAATATTTTTCATAAAATCTCGGGGTGTAACATTCTACCCCCCTTAAAATGAATTTCGCCCTTGAAATTCGTCGGGGTTATAAATGGTTTACTACTCGAAAGTTTGTTTAATAGAAACCCACATCGTAAAAAGGAATACCAAAACATGGCTTTAAAAACTAAAGTATGAAATGTAACGGTTACCCAAATTAACTCATCACTGGGTTTCCACGTTTGAGAACATAGGTGAAAATATGGATACAGAAGAAAAATCTAACCATCATGTTCTGATGGAGAGTGGTAGAGAACATGGCTTTGAAAAAGCCAACAATCACAAAGCTATTGATTTTTGATGATCTAAGGTACCATCTGATTCATCGGATATAAGGGAACTAGGACAAAATTTTTGGTTTTCAAGATCATTTCCCTAATGTTGATGAATTAAAAAAAATACTGGCATGATTTTGGTACAATCTCCATGTTGTTCGTGAATTGAACAATTTCCACTTCATCCCTTAAAAGAAATGAAGTTGAATTTGTTATTCGTGATGTGTTAGTAGATCATGTGATAGAAAGATGAGTCATTCCATCTCTTTCAAACAAAAGGTTAGCAAAAGTTATAAGTCCATATTATGTTTAGATTAATCGTATATGGTTCCAAAAATGAACTTATACTTCATATATCATACCGCTTAATAAAATAAAACTAGTTTTTATTAACCAAGGACTTCATTTAGGCCAGTGGTAGGAAATAATGGCCAGTCGCACTTTGGTTGTGGGTTCGATTCCCATAGCCTTGTCTGACGCGATGGGTTGTCGCCCGTCCTACAGGATGTCCTTTTTCTAAAACTACATTACTAAAACATTCAATAAATAATATCGAAAAAAACTTCCATCCTTAAACAATACTAACTTATGTCCAACATAATCCATTCCAATCTTTAGGATTATCCATAATACTGCAGTCTACTCTCATATTATAGTGAAAACAATTACCAGAGATTTCATATAACAAGCATGTTAATTCCATCATTGATCCCCATATATCATAAGATATTTATTGTTGGTCACATTCCAAACATTCGAAGGCCTTAATCATGTATTCTCTAGAAAAATGAATACCCATTGAATCTTAGTGAAAACATGAATGATGTCAAGAGTTAACTCTTTCCACATACCAGAATCCAAAAATTCTATATACTCAAACCATGATATAACCTTCTCCTTATATCAGTCATGAGCTCATGAATACTATCAAACATTTAATTTTCTTCTTATCCCTTCATTATGCGCATATCATATACCTTCCAAAAATATTTGAATAACATTTCATGGTTACTAGTACCATTAATCGTACACTTTCAAAACATAGGAAAGATAATAGTGTAACAATCCTTAGATTTCTCTTTATTCCATAGTACAATGAGATTACTTATACAACATTACACATGATAAACATGTAATCGAGCATCAACAATTCATTCATCTCACATATCATTTGTAGTCTCTTCATCATCATCAACATAAATACTTCCCATACGACCGTACTAATTCTCTTCATGAGACGTTCCCTTAGGGAATTGGTTTGCATAATGCCCGTACATTCCACATTTAAATAATTTAACCATTGTTGATATCGTAGCAATACCATTATCCACATCCATGGTGTTAACTGAACCATTTCTTTTGCACTTACTGGCTTTGTGTCCTTCTTTTCCACACCCAAAGCATCTTCCAGTTCCTTTGAATCAATCTCCCTGATACCTCTTCCCACATTATTTACATAAGGGAAATTGAACTTTCTTTCCTCTATGATCATCATGAAACTTCATCATTCTCTTATTATCTAAGTTGGGAAACTTACCAAAGTTGAGATTATTGATCATATTATGAGATTTCTGATTAGGCATAATAACGATGTTTGGACTTCCAAATCCCGTTTCATTTGGTTTCTCATGAAGATATCATTCCATTGTCCTTCATATCCTCCATTATCATGAATCTTCCTATTTCGAGCCATTTTCTAAAACGCAAAAAGAATTGTGTGAGAGGCAAAAATCATGCTAGGGAAAAAACATAGTAAAGGGGGAGCACCCACAATATCTAACATGTTATGTTAAATTATAATATCATTTTCATAGTTCTAGTATTATATCCTATACGTATACTTATCCTTAGGAACATCCCTAGACATACCATAGAAATATCTCCAGGGATCTCACTAACGTTTTCACATCCCAGTTTCCAAAGGTTGACTAAATCTTTCCTCTGATACCAACTGTAGAGACCAGAAGATTGACGTACATAGAAATTACATTACTTTAGCAGAATACTTAATACATAACAAAAACAGACACACAAGGACCGTAATAGTTTAGTGTCTTTGGAAACTTGGATCGTAGTCTTCTAATCGTGGTGAAAGATCTTCAACATCTCCCATAAAGATCTTCCCCTTTTTTTCTTACCTAAAACCTTTCTTTAAATCATGGGGAAACGAAAACATAAAAAGGGTGAGCTCAAATTCTCAGTAAGGGTAAGCATGGATAAAATAAAACATACCAAATACATTTGAACTTAAAAACATGAACATAATGTTTAAACATCAAAATATTGAGAAATGACATAAAACATGGAATTATGTAAGGCATAGATCATAAAGAAACATTAAGAATGATAAAATAGCATGGGAATAAAACATGAAATTATGGAAACCATTAATCACATGATATGATTTCCATAGTAGCCAAGGCATTGCTGCCAAGACCATCTTAGTGGACAAAGTCCCTTTCTGAATCGAGTTCACTCCTCGTTCCAGTTCTGTATTACTGAACCGGTTCAACTTGTCGTTCCAGCCATGTCTATCTCATAAGATATAAATCTTTACCCAATGCATTTGAGGGAGATATAGCTCCCACCCATCTTATAATGAAATCATTCTTACATGTGCCAAAAAATAAACATACATCATTCATAATAACCCAATAAATAAAATGGGTTTCATAAACATCATCACATCATCACATAATCCATATAAAAGAAATGGATATCATTTCATAATAAGAAAAGAGAAACCAAGTAAATCATAGAGACGTTATACTGGAAACATACACATATAAAAATAATGTCATCATAGATAGAAAATGGTTTTGATAAAACACTTGAAATGAATTCTTGAGGAAAATATCCTTTTTTCTTTAAAATCATTTTCTTTTCACAAAATGTCATTCAATTTTAAAAGAAAAGGATTTTGTTGAAAATAGTCATGAAATATTTTGGAGGATGCTTCATGAAAATATGTCTTTATAAAACCGTAAAAATCTTTTCATTCCTTATAAGTTAAAAAAACATTCTTCTCGTACTTTGGTCGGAAAAGTCAAAAAGTACCTCGTAAATGAAAGATTCCATACATACCATGTAGTAAATGTAAAAAAAATGGGTAAAAAGTACTTTAAACATACATGAATACAGTTTTTAAAACATGAACATGGATGATACCAATGACCCCAATAATTACTTACGAATAAGAAATCTCGGATAAAAAATGAGATTTGAAACATTATCCCTTACCTTAGGTCCGATATGCTTCGTACGTATCCGAAACTCCTGTATAATGATTTAAATAATGTTATTTACTTATTACAGAATCATATTAATTGTTAGGATATCATATATGGTTTACTTATGACTTTATATTACCCGTTCGTTTGTAAATTCCATATTAAAGATCGTTTTGGGTAAAATCGTTTCATTTGTCGTCCGTGTTTTGACTTGTAATTTTTCATATGATTACTTAGATCATGATTACTTACATCCAGAATGTAAAACATGATTTATATATAATATATATTCAGAATATAAATATATATAATAGATCGATAAATGAAAAGAAATACACCGTTCATGGAGACGGTAGGCCGTACGTACGCATGGACGTTGTTTTCGTTTCCTCATTGAATTGAATGCAATTAATTGGATGACATACATACATATATATACATAAATACAGTATCATTATTATGTCATATATTTCATTCTTACTTATTATATATACTTTATAATCATTTATGAATGGTTAATCATTGAGAATGAATCTCATCACGTCGTGGAGACGTTATTCTGTACGTACGCACGAGTGATGATATCGTTCCCATGATCGTGGAATTTTATTGAAGTGTATGTATACTATTAAAGAATCAATATCACTTTAAAATAATCATATATAGTTATTATTTACACCATTATACCCATCCAAGTAAGGTGGTGGTGGAAAATAGATTACACCACAGCGTGGAGACGGTATTCTGTACGTACGCACGCGCGGTGATTTCTTTTTCCATAGGATGGATAGATGGTGAAATGGGGTTGTTTCATACTTATAATAACATATCCGTATATGAGTGATACTTATGTTATCTCTTCATAATGAAACAACCTAGGAAGAAGAAGTGGAAGAAGAAATAAAGGTGAACGAATCGGTAACAGAAATTACCTCTTCTTTGAAGCTCCTCTTTGAGACCTCCTCTTAGGGCACTAAAATTAGACTTTGAAGAAGACCAGGACATCTAGTATGTTTCTAGGGAATTGGAGAATAGAATTGGTCAGGGTTTGGCCGAGCTTCAAGGCTCAAAGTGGTGTGTGGAAGAGAGGTAGGAGGTGCCCTTTTATAAGGGAGGAGAGGGGCAGCTTTGGAATTCTAAAAAATATTAATTTATAATAAATCTAACCCCACTTAAAAACCTCCCAAAATGACTCATATTCGAAGATTAGATGAGATAGGGTTGTGATATCATCAACCAATCAAATTTAGACATGTTTGGATCTTATTTTAAACCTTATCATTTTGATTTATCCTTATTTAATCTATTTAAGTTTATTTGTTGTTATAAAATTATAAATTTTAAATTATAATAAATAATTACTTATTTGTTGTGAATTTTCCATAATTGTTTAATTTATAAAATTGTAGACCATATTAATTTAAATTTATAATTTTTAAATATTTTTGTGATTTTTAATCAATTTTATAATATGTTATTTTTATAAAATAACAATAGTGTCAATTTTGACACTATTCATTTATTTGAATTTAAATAAAATATATACAGAGGATATGTTCTAAATAAAAGCTTTAATAGATTCATAAAATGTCATATGTATCTATAAAATTAGTTGATCACATTAAATAGTTCATATAATATTTATTTTCTTATTTTTAAAACCATTTATTTGGTTTATCTCTTAATAAAATAATTACTACAAATTTTTTGTATAATTATTTAATATACAGATTTGTGGCATAAAATTAAATATAAAATATTATGATGAATATAAATCTATTAAATTTTACAATAATACTTTTACTCTAATTTATCATCTTAAAATCACAGAATTTAAATTGTTATATTTATTAGATTATGAAGGTGACAACTTTGGCATCATTTAAAATAAAATAATATAAGTGTAATAATCACTTTTAGAAGGCTCCAAACGGTTATATATTAGGAATTTGGATGATTAAGGTGTAGATATACATTATCAATGAGTTTTTTTCAGGTTTTTGGGACTTCTAATGGGTATTATTATTTCAATAAATACTATATTACTTATTTCCCACTTAATAAATAATTTCTGTGTCATTAATGAATCACCATTAATGACAATTATTTAATCCCTAAAAATTATAAATAAATTATCATGATGTAGATTATTTTATTATATTTCTGGAGACTATTCATGTTCGATGTTTTATGATGTTTATCACTAAATTAAAATTATTATACTTATAAGATTTAAGATAGTGACATGTCGTCACTTTCTTTGGTTTTAATAATAATTAAATTATATTCATGGTCAAAAGTCCAAAAAATGAATCAAATACGACCCTTAGGTTATATGGGTCTACTTTTAGCCATCCAATAGAATTTTGGAATGTGTTAGGATAATTTTATAATATTATATTTACCCTTAATTACTCGATTTACCTCTAACTATGGTAAATAAAATTTACCGTAGTTACTATTCATAATTCCAAAAAATAAAAAGTAGATTATTAACATAATTTGGATCCACTGATTCCAAATATGGAATCCATTTTCCCAAATTCAATACAAAAAAGTTGCAGAAATTAAATCAAACTTAATCCCGTTGTCGAAAGAAAATGGGTTTTTCTTTAAAACATTGCAAAAGATTGAATTGATTTAACCTACGAATTTAATGTATAATCAATGCTAATGAAATAAATTATATTAAATGGTAAAAATATATTATATTTATACTTTAAAACCATTAAATATTATAATTTAACCATATAAATTATTGCGATGAAATATGTTTTTTTAATTAAAATATAGCGTGTTTTTACTATTCATCAAAATATGAAAGTTACCAGAATAATATGAAAAGTTTTTCCAAAGTAAATTTTTATTTCTTTATTCCAATGAATAATTTTATTTTGTCAAATTGAACTTATAAACATGTCAAAAACTAGATTTAAAGTCGGTGCGCCATCAAAAGGCGGCAAAACTGCATTTTTTGAATAATACTTATTTACCCGAAAATTTTATTTTGTTATTATACCATGTTCTAGAAAATGTGTAAGATGAATAATTATGTTATAAAATTAAAAATTTAGTTAATACTATTCATAACGGCTAGTTCATAATAATACTATAAAAATATATCGTTGTTTAGTAAAACCTGGTATTGCGTACAACAGACGCTATCGAGGAAGGTCGCGATTGCGTGCAAGCCAAGTCAGGGTTGCATGTTGTGCAAGAATCCTTCGTTTTTTCGTATAACAGAATCCAACCATATTTCATTTATACATTGATTATGTATATATATACTCAATGTAGCGTAGAATAACTATTATCAAAATTGTGTGTAACAGAATCCAAGAATAGTGTTGTGTATACTGCAAGCTAATACGGTGTTGCGTATAGCGCAAGGTAATAATGGTGTAGCATACAACACAAGAAATTAATGAAATTAAAAGAATATTTTTTATAAAATCTCTGGGTGTTACAATTTTAGATTGGTCAAAGGAAGGGAATCCTTCGGTGTTATAAGTTGAGTAAAATTCAAATTGTTTCTATAAAAATATAAAGAGAAGTGGGTATTTATACTAGAGGAGGGGTGGGGATAAAGTTATAAATATTGATTATTATTGCATTAATGCTAACTAATTTTGGGTGGCATTAATTCCAATATTTTGGGTCAAAAATTTATATTTTCAAGGATATTTAATTTGAACCAATAAATAAATAACCTATTTTATTTTCTTTTATTTTAGAAATGCATTTTTATCAGAAATAATAATTAATAAATTTGAAACTTTCCTTTATATATCTAGTATTTCCCTTTTAATAACACATTAGTATTTTTATGCAGGATTTAAATTAATCCATTTTTAAATCATTTTTGTAATATTAACTAATATATCTAAATGTTTCATTCATATAATGAAATATTGACCCAAATTTTGAGGGAAGATAACTTTATAATTATTCAATGCCGCTATGGATCTAATTTAATAGCTCCCAACATTGTAATTAGGTTAAAAATTTTTCCAATGTTTTTGTCTGAAAATTTTTAGTTGTTAGATAAAAATATTTTTATTATTTCATTTAGCTGTATGAAAATATGTTTTAAATTTATCATCATCAAAAGCGTGTGTGAATTCAATTCATCTAGAGTTAATGAATCTAGATGAAAGAAAAAAATTTCAAAAATGATTCAAAAATACCTCCAATAAAACATCACATAAAAGTGTGAAATATTTACAATGGATGTGAATTTCATTGGGGAAGATTCCCATAGAACATCACAATCCAATATTTTTTCATTAAGTTTTTTGAAAATGTGTGTCAGTTTGGTACATTGAATCTGGACATTCTATCTAAATAGTCTTTCTTGAAAAAACTATTTTTGATAATGATTCATTCATAATTCCCTAAAGACATGAGAAAATATGATGAATTTATTAGAGGTAAAATAGAATAAATGGTTGAAAAAATTCATTAATAAAATTTGTCCAGATGCACCTATTTAGTTTTGAAAAACCTGTAATATTTCATGGGAAATAATTGAAAAAATTTCCATATTAATGACTAAGAATTAATTTAATAAATCTAATACTCATTTTTTAATAAATAAAATAGTATTTTATAATATAAGAAAAAAAGAAAATATAAAATTGTAAAAATGATATTATAGTTTTTTATGTAAAATTTTCTGTATTTATTGAATGAAAACATTAAAATATATATTAATGATATGCGTTTTTTAAATTTTTTACACTTATGAAATATCATACCCGAACATTATTTTTGAATGAAATAGAGAAAACAAATGAGGGTACATCTATATAATTACTTATTCAGCTTCCCATGTACCCTCTTCTATCTTGTGATTTCTCCAAAACACTTTCATACAGAAGGTTTTCCAATTCTTTAATACTTTTACTCTAGTGTTGAGAATCTTGATAAGATCTTCAATATAAGACAAATTATGTTAAATATCTATCACTTATGTGGATGGAATATCATTTGCGTCTTCTATGTGTTTCCTTTTTAAAGATATTTGGAAGACATCCGAAACCTTATAGATGTTGTGAGGAAGAAAAATAATAAGCAAAACGGTAATTATCTATAGGATCTAAAATGTCATAATGTACTATGGAGCTAACAGTCCCATCCTCCAAAACGGTGTTAACCCCTTCCATGGTGTTACTATTATGAATATTTGATCATAAAAATTGAATTTCATGTCCATCCATTAGTTATTAAAATAACATTTATGTTTGTTCTAATATTCATTGATATGATTCTGGATTTCTTCCACCCTATTTGTTTCCTCCTCAATAAGTTCTGGACCAAGCAGCTTCCTCTCTCCCTCATCATTCTAATAGGTTATCATATGACATATATTTTCAAACAAGGTCTTATATGGATCCATCTGTATGTTTAATAAAAAAATTATTATATTACAATCCCTACTATAATATGGATTGGTTACCCATTTTAATGAATTCATGTGATAAATAAATCATCATATCCTTTATGGTGTTGATATACCTTCTATTTTTCCAATCTTTTTGAGAATTATATGCAGTTTTGCATTATATTTTTGTGTCCAATGACTTTTCGATAGTCTTCAAAAATTTGGATGTGGAGTGACATTATTGATCTATATTAGTTGATAATGGTGCACCATGAATTCTCATATTATAATTCATATAAATATGATAATGATATTAGAGAGAAATATCCTCCATTATTTCTCTAATATATATATATATATATATCGACTGGTGAACAAGAATGGTCCTTATAGAATTATTTCACATCATTATCTTGGATTCCTAGTAAAAAATATCTATTGATATCCTTAAATATAATCATAGGTTTGAAGAGAGGTTTCATGATACCATTTGTATCTTTCCTATCAACCTTATCAAATTTTCATACAAATCATGTATACACAAAGTCAATAATTTCCTGCTTCATATTTTCCCAACGAATGTTCCATTTTAGATCAATATTCATAATTGTACTTCTATGGTGTATATAGAATTTTTACATATATGAGTCATATAGTAACCCCATATTTTTCTTTGGTACTTATGTCACCAATAATATTCTTTATAATTTTAACACTCCTTTACCAGTAAACCCCAAAAATTTCCCATATTTTGTGCCTTTGATTTTTTTTGAAAACCCTTGTTTTCTTGATAATACATATTTTTCATGTCTAGTGAATATTATTAGGAGATTATATAAAAAAGAAATGAATATTACTCATCCATAATAATTTACATATCAAATTTTACCAACTCTATGAATATAGGATCATTATCTAGCCTCATCATGGATAGGTCCCAATGTTCCTTTCTACTCAAAGTGTCATACACATTGTTTTCCATCCAAAAATGTTTATGTATTACACAATATTAGCCTTTATGTAATTATAACCATATCTTAATCCACTTTTTTGTAATATCTTAAATTTTATTTAAATAATACTATGATTAAAATCCTGGATAATATGCAACACCAATTGAAAACAAACCGTGAGATATTATTATTTAAATATGACTAGTATAACATAGCCGATAAATTTCCATGTATGAATAAGATTAAATAATATTTTAAATATATATACATATTATAATAAATAGAATTTTTTTGATTAATTAATGTGAAATAATCACTTAACTTTTAGTAATGTTATTTTATTCATTAAAAATATGATTCCTACAATAATGCTTTTTTTCCTTTTTATGAAAATTGTATTATATATAATTTTTTTAAAAAAACTAATATTTATTTGATAAAGTGAAATTTATTTCTAAATTCATCAATGATAATTAAATTAAGGAATTTTTTTAAATTTTCTTAAAATATTAATTTTTCAATTAATAGATAAAAATACAGATTTTTCATGACAATTGTATTTTTCTTATTATTTCAAATTTAAATTCTATTTTGGATTAGTTTTATATTTTCATATTTTCATATTTATTTTATATTATATAGTTTTTTTAAATAAACATTACTCATTAATTTATAATAAAAACATTTTATTCTAAAAATATTAATTTTTCTAAAAAAATCATCACATTTTTCAAGTTCAGTTTAAATTTTATTTTTTTCACTTTGGTATGAATAATTTTGAAAATTTTATTATATATTTGGAATTAGTGTGTCCAAATGTTACAAATGGGTACATTTAATTGATAATGAGTGTGAGTAGTAACCATTGAAATTTTATTACCACGATAAAGGGTAAATTGGATAATTAGGGGATAAAAAATATAATAAGGAGGATAAAAGGATTTTAACACATAGATTAATTTTTTATGAGTATGCATCCTTACAAAACATATTATATATGGTTATATTTTAATTTTAGAATTTTTATGTGACTGTAACCTTTATAATGTTTGATGTACTGAAAAGTAAAAAATGTCACACTCTTGTTTTAAATAACTATAGATTTTTTAAAAATATTATCCAAAAAATATATGTTTATTATAAATATTAATTGGAATTAAAAATCATTTATTTTCATCATGATAATATATTTATAATTCTCAGTGAATAAATTTTTACATTAAATGCTTAGAAAACATTGATATTTGAATTATTTAATTTACTTGAAAATTAAAATAAATGATATTAGAAATATTGTAAGTTATATACTTTTAGATAATTAAATTGTTCCATGAGTTTTATTGATGAATATAATAGAATATGGATTTAATAAATAATAAATGATCATTTTTCCTAGATGTTATTAATTTAAAAATAATGAATAGTTCAAAATATTTATATTATTGTTATCATATAATATATAATATATTATTAAATGATATATAATTACTAAAAATATAATATTTGTCTATTTTATTATGTTATGGTTAACAATATCACCCATTATCCATTTATGGGATTGACTGACTGAAATGTATCTTTTTATTTTCAAAACAGTTTTTAGGAAAAAGTGTGAAACCACCCACTTAAAACCCCAAAATAAATTATAGAGCTATTGAAAAGAAACATAATACAACTAGAAAAATTGTCCCTAAAAAGATTCTAATATATAAAGGATACTCGAGTGTCTGTAAGATCCTTTAAGAGGTCTTCAAAATGAAATGGTAGCTTGTTCCAAGTATACATCTACTCCTCTTGATTAATATTCCCTTCATTTAATCCACTAATTCGTTTAAGGTATTGATTTTATAACCATTCACTCTAATCTTCATTTCTATCCACATTTAGTGGCCTTCCCATCATCATGTTATCTTCCTCATCAGTGGCATTAATCACAAAAAAAATCCACCATCTCTTAATCTGAATGTAAAAGTAGCTCTAATGATTGCATTAGGGTCGCACCTAACTCCCACTACATGATTGGGGAATCCTAAAAGGAAGAATCTTCATGTTCTATAGTCTCCTCCTTGGGCATGTAGGATTTTTGTTCAATTTCAATCCTCATTTTTTTTCAAATTTTCACCATATCTTATTTCCATTGGAAGATGTGGATATGAATAGTTTTTTCATCTTTTCCAAATTCCCTTTATATTTTCCCTCTTCATTAGGATAGGAGGTCATCTATAATGAAAATATTTAGTAGTATCACCAGATAAAAAATCAATAGACTGATCACATAATTTCCCTTGGTCATCTATCCGAGATACAAAAATGTTCAAAACTGGATCATCATTTTCCAAACAATTAATGTGATTTCCCATCTTAATAGCTGGAAATTACCTCCTTAGAATGGATTTGATCAGAATCCCACACCCTATGTCCTATTCCTACCCCCTGACACCTAGTTTATCTCCCTTCATTATAGTCATATGACAATCTCCCCTTCCACTATAGCTACTTCCTGTGTGCACTCCCTCTACATTAAAAGAGGCCATCAGATGCCTAGAGACTACATCAAATTCATTCATTTTATCAACATCCAGTATGTTACCAGTGACACAATACATAGGTCCTCCAAGTGGAAGGTCCAAAGGTTCACTTGCTAATGAAGAAAAATTACCCCCTTCCAGCATCGCATTTGAACCCTCATGCTCTGAGGTAGAATAGAAAAGAAGAATAGGATCACTTAGGACCTTAAATAATATGAATACATCTACAAAAAATGTGTTTCCCCTATGTAACCCACATTTCACCACCTGAACACCAATTGGATCTGATAATTGGATATGAGGAGACAAACCTTCAACATTACCCACCTCCCTATCATAGCCTCCGTATTCTACATCCTTGTAATGATAATTTTTATTCTCTCCATGACTACAGGATGCCACTGAATGTCCCAGTTTTTAAAATTGTAAAAAAAAATCAAATAGTTTACACTAATAAACTAGTTGTTTGTTCTGTAACTCATCCCCCACTGTTATCCACACAATCTCAGGAGGTATTCTGGAGACATATATTATTATATATATTTGGGGATAAACTGGGTGACAGATAGCTATAGTTCTAGAATCAGCACAGAAAAATATTTTATTGAGGTTCCTGAAAATTATCAAAATTGAAGTAATTTGAAAAGAAAAAGTGTGTTCCCAGAAACTAACCCAAATTGTTACTGTATGGGATTTACATTTCATGTGGAAATGATAGGTCTATTAGAAGAGATATAATGGAAAGAAAATGCAGTTCTATGGTGTACTAGACCAAGACTTTCCTAGATCATCCTATGATAAAAAATTATTCCATATAATTCTAGAATCAAGAAAACCAATCATTTATCTATCATGTAATCCCCATAAACCTAAGATGAATCTATCAAACAAATCCATCGAAGGATTCCTCTTATTGAACTGAGCAATCAGAAAAACAATTGGAAGACCTGATGCCTCATTGAACTCTAAGGTAAAAATCAAAACATTTATAAGTCCATTAATAAGATATAGGAATTTAGAGCTAACAGAAATCCAGTGGAAATAGGGATGATATTCAGGTAAGATAATGGGTGAAAGGGTGACTTCTCTCTCTTGAAGGATGTCAAAGGTACCTCCCTCGACGGGGGAGGAGGGACCAGCTCGGTAGCCACTATCGTCACTTGAGGTTATGAAGATTTTTAGATAACCCTAATGATGGATACCTAAAACCCCTCATCCATTTATGGGACATTAATCCATTTATTATAAATATATAGAACCTCGACTAATAATAATCATTTTTGAAATGATAAGTGTTAAAGGGATTAAAGAGGGGTTAAAACTAAAAAATAGAAAATACTTGTAAATTTTTTATTGGAATAGATTATATCGACCCATACCCTTTTTAAATTCAAGATAAATCATTTTGGCTCCATTCAGAATTGAAAATTAATTTCTGTTAATTTAATATTTTTTTATATTCCAATAGTTCCCCTCCCCTCACTTATAAAAGTCATGTATTCTTATTTTTAATTTTGAAATTAAAACCAATTTGGACTAGAAAAGATCAACAGAAATACCTTCATTAAATCAGTAGATATGTTATAGATTATATCACTATGGTATAATAAAAACCACAATGATCATAATGTTTTATGAAAAGATAGTTGTTTGGAGAAGAGTTTTAATTCCTAACCGAGTATTTCTATTTTATTTCTTTCAAAACCTCTATAAAATTTTCATTAACCATTATTTATAAGTAATTAATTACCATATATATGTAGAGATGATATTATTTTAAAGTAACAACCAATATCCATAACCAACCTTCTAAAAATGTTTAAGAAATCTATTTTTTCTCATGTATAGTGGACTACAACCCTGTGGACCGATGCAATTCATGTTCCATCACCACCTCACATGGTAGGGTAAAATGATGGATTTATTTGTTTATATATGTTATAAAAGACAAATATATAATTCATAAAATATTATCATTTAAATTATTACCCTTCCATTAACTATTAAATAGTAACATCAATTTTGCATAGATGGGGAAAACAATCTCCACGAATCGATGTTATTCATTTTTTATCACCACATCCAATGGGTTATATATTTTAAGTATAATAAAATATTTAATATGTTATTATGGATATTATTATCATTTTTTAAATATAAAATAATTCATAAATGCTATTAATAATGATCATGGAAAAATGGAAGTGTTACTCATTTGTATTTATGACCTACCACATTCGTAATTCCATCGATGTTCATTTTCTAGAAAAACATTTTATGGTTTGATTTAAAATTATAATCATTAAATAAAAATTATAATTATTTAAATTTTATTATTCTCATTATTTAAAAAAAAGACCTCTTGGACCGTATGCAACTTAACAAATTCATTTAATACTTATGATCTGAATTTCATCAAAACACATTATGTAAACTTAATAGATTATGTAATTGTATATAATATGGTAGTAAGTGAATTAAATGGAATAATAAACATAAAAAATAATCCCACGAAACTAATAATTAAATTATTTTTTATTTAGAGATATAAATAACTTACATGATGAGTCAGAATTGAGGTTAGGAACACATTGCAAGAAAACCCTCATTTTAAATGTTTTCAAGTTATATTTTCTAAATTTTCATATGGGAAATAATTTTAAAAATTGTGTTTAAATGTTTCTCAAAAAAAAATTATTTTCTAATATGACCATATTTCCTAAAAACATATTTTATGGATACTATTATATAGATATAAAATAACATTAAAGTAACTTTTATATTTAATTTTAAATTTTTTAAAAGGCTTTCAAAAGGAATATTGTTACAAAATGTTTTGATATTCATTAAAAAAAAATAAAAAATTCAATTTTAACATATAAAAAAACTCTAAATTTCCATTCATTCATTACCATGACATTATTTTTTATTCCAATAAAATATTTCCTTATTTACTCAAATAAAATAAAACTCATTCCAAGTATTGTTTCCAATTCTTGAAATAGTATTTAAAATATAATGGATATTTAAATACACAGAATTGTTTTCTTAATGTGGAAAATAAAATTTTTATGGTGCAATATTTTATGTATTTTATTAGGTTTCCTAGTATTTCTTTTGAGGATGGTTGGATCAATTATAAACCAAGGGATTTTAATCTCATTTTTCCTCTCTAATATAATGGGCAAAAGGATAGATCTGATCAATTTGGTTTGTCTTATGAAAATATATGAATACACTATTTTGGTAATTCCAATTTTAACCATCTTATTTTTTTAATGTGGGAAAATTATATATATTTTTTGTGTAACCATGAAGGTAATCCCATTTATAAGACTAATATGAAATTAATTACAAATGTTCGTTACATTACTCATAAAATCATAATATGGGTTTTTATAGAAATATTATGATTTCACTAGGTAAAGTAATGTATATAATACTTCTTAAGGTTGAAAACTATATATTTTTTAAAAATTATTATACTTTTCTCAATTTTTTCAAAGTAACATTTATTACTTTTATTTTTCCCTTAATTATTCTTTATGATGTGTTTTATGAAAATTATTGTGTAGATAAGTTCATTTATTAGTTTCAAAAAGGATTATTTAGATCCTAAATGTTACATGTAAAAATGAATATTTTTACACGTGTTCATGGAATAACAGTTTCATTATCTTTTTTATAAAACTTAC
The DNA here is from genome assembly GCA_963277665.1 of Viscum album. Lineage (NCBI taxonomy): Eukaryota > Viridiplantae > Streptophyta > Magnoliopsida > Santalales > Viscaceae > Viscum > Viscum album. Next base: position 332,365,766 of record OY728161.1, read on the forward strand.
TGAGACTTTTGTGGTCATCCAATGTCCTAAAATGTTTTCCATATGATGATTAGAGATAGTTATTTTTTCAATATGAAATTATTGAAGATGTTTCAGGAATGAAAATCTGTTTCTTTTAAAAATATTTTTTTGGTGGGAAAATTGGATACTGAATAGGGGCATCCCCATTATAATATATTGATTCTCTATGTAGGATTAATGAAATGACTCGAATAAAACATGTCCTAAAAAAATCTTTGGTAATGTAATAATGTGAATTCTATTTAATGTCTCTAGTATATGTGATGATTACGGTCAGGTAAACATAGTTGGTATCATAGTAGGGTTTACAAATTTTTTAGATTAATCTATTTTTAGGTGAGGTTATATTAAGAGATATGGATACCTTCATGGGTTTTTAGGTATAAGTTTGTTTATAAGTTTCAAGTCTTATAAAATATATTTTTTATAAGTAATGTAATTTTAGGTGATTATAATTATTTTGGAATTATAAGGTTAATTGACATAGGTTTAAAGGATTTGAATGATAATTTATTGTGGTATATTTAAGTTCATTTTCTCTAAAGAATAATTTTTCATTTCTAAATTTAATAATTCATTTCAAAATTTAATTGTTTTACTTTTTAAAAATTTATGATCATTGATAAAGATGGATGGAAATAAATACTTTATGGCATTATTATTCATTCAAAATTATATGATTATCAATATTTTTTAAAAATCATATTCAAATTATTTTGACCACTTTCTGAGTATTCAATTTACCTGTAAAAAACTATATGATCTAACCAATACCTGGTAATATTTCCAATTTTATTTGGATCATTGAGACTACATTATATAAACTCATATTTTCAATTTATAAATCCCATTTGAATATAAAACACAATAAGAGACATGTATTTTTCCTTTCAAGAGATATTGACTTCATGTAATTAGATAAGGGACATATCAATAACATAAATGAAGAACCTAAGCTATAGACTTTTGGTATGAATTATTTTATTATATTCTATATTTAAAATATGATTTCGTTTTGATTAAAAAATCATAATGATAAATTTCATTCATTTTTTATAGAAATATATTATTATTGAGTAAAAAACTGAATTATTATTAATTGTTTTAGGATTTTATTATCATAATGTTTTCATAATTATGATATGGTGGGATTTTATAAATATTTTGAGAATAAGAAAACACATAATTATTATGCTATAGAAGGTTTTTTTCAACATTTGAAACAAAATCCAGATAGAATTGATTCCTCTAAATCATGGATTAGTGAGATAGTGATGATTTTTGGGATACATTTGTTGAGTTTTAATAAATTTTTGGGTTACATGAATCCTTTATGATTAACATATGAAAAAAGTTATTTGAGGAATAATTCCTTTACATTTAATGCATATTTGTTTAAATGTATTTCAATCCATTGTCGATTATATGATCGATAATTTTCATATAATTATGGGTTATTAAAAAAATATATTTTTATTATATATTACCAAGGGATTTAATGTTGATTTTTTATTAAGTGATTCATTTTATTTCAGAATAAGATCAATAAACATTTAAGAACCATATAAGATTAAGATAAATAGAATATAATGTTATTTTTTATGAATATACAATGTATTATGTTTTAAAAAATAAATAATTTTATTGTGGGTTAATGGTGATTCATGTTATTTATGGATGTGATTTACATATTTTTGAGATTATATGATTTAGTATCATAAATTTATTGTACAATACTTTAACAATGATTGATGTTATTCATAGTTACGTTCTATATATATCTTGGAAGATTATTTATTCAATTTTTTATTTTAATTAATAATATAATATATTTTTAGTAATTTTATTGATTTTTTATAAAATGAACTAAGATTAACTTTTGGTTTTATTTGTGAATTTATATGATTCAAATTTTCCTTTTTTTGAATTGTATTTTCTTATTCTAATAAGTTTAGTTTTCATTAGAATTAATGCATATGAGTAATATATTGTATTTGTATTTTATATTATGTGATTATTTATGAGTTTATTTTACTTTTTAGGGAATGAAGAAACAATGTTGAATACTCATCGCTTGGGGAAAAGATGAGTTAGTGATATAGGATGATTATATAATGAAATTTTAGATTTCAAGTAAGTATATTTCATTATGTTCTTATATTATATGAAAATAAAATGCCTAAATTTTTTGAAAAGTGTAATGAACTAAAACATTATCCTATTAACTTATTTTCTAATGAATTAATGATATTTTTGTTACCTAATTGAAACATATCATTTTGAGTAGTTAACATCTTCAATACCATTTACATTCTTTTGATCAATGTTTTCTATCACCCTCCATCAATATTAAGACTTTATTTTTACCTCCATGACCATATTTTTTGTTCATACTAATTTTTTCATATTTAAAAATGTATTATCTTTTATTATTTTAGTGTTTTAAACTTCCCTTTCACTCCTTTCAATAGGAATTTTTTTTTCAATTTTTAAGAAATGGGATTTCAAAACATTTATTTTAATATATTAACTATTAATTACTGAGTTAGATTTAAAATTTTGTGGGAATTTTCACAAAATGGGTTAATTTAATATCTAGAAAAATTTTTAAAATAATATTGTTTTATAACATACCCAGTATGAAACATTGAGTGAAAAAGAACAGACATATATTATTATTTAAATGTGACCATAAAAACATAGCTGTTAAAATGGTCGGTATGAATATGAATAAATACTTTTTGAAATATTTATAAAACTTATAATAAATAGAAATTTATTTATTAATGATTAAGAAATAAGAAATCCATTTTTACTCATCATTTTAATCTCCAAAAATATTTTTTCTTACAATTTAATTTTTATTTAATTTTTTTAAAAAATATGACACAAAATTTTAGAATTTTTTTTTTAATATTAATAATAAAATTGAATTCATTTTTTAAATTATTATATCAAAATATTATAAAGGGATAAATTTTAATATCATTCTCAATATAATGTAATTTTAATTAATAGTTAAAAATAATCATTTTTTTGAAAATTATATTTTATTTTAAATTATTTTAAATTTAAATTAATGCTTTCGATTAGTTTTAAATATTAATCAGTTATTTTATTCATAATAATCCATTTCTTATTATTTAATTAATATTTATACTTCAATTTGGTATAAAAACATTTTATACTTAAAATATGTATTTCTATAAATATGTGTTTTTATCGTGTTTTTCATTTTTAAATTTAATATAAATTCATTCGTTGACTTTTAATCAACATATGTTCAATATTTGGAATATTAGGGTCAATCATTGAATAATTTTACCCTTTTATTTTTAGTACATATGATTATTGACCATAACAATTTGATTTGCATTTTAAAGGGTAAATTGGTTAATTTGATGGATAAAAATAATATGATAAAGACTATTAATGGTTCTTAGTGATTGAAAAAATATTATTTTATGATTCCATATCATTTTAAATATTCAAATATTCAGTTATATATCATTTTATTCAATATGGGATTAACTATATCCTTTAAAATATTTTACATAATGAAAAAACAAAAAATCTACACTCTTATTTTTAATAAAAACTTTATTCTTAACATGAATATTAACAAAATAATTGTTCATTTATTAATAACCATATGAAAATAATTTATTTAAATTCATTTTTAAAATATATTAATAATTTTTAGTGAAAAATAATTACATTAAATGCCTACCCAAATGTGATGGAGTAATTTTAGAATTAATGGAAAAAAAATGAATGTTATTAAAAATATTGAAAGTAATATAATTTCATATAATTAATATGATCCATTATATTTATAGAATCATATAATAGTATATATTTTAATGAAAATAATAATATTTATTTTATTGATTTTATTAATGTCAATGTTATGAATAGTTCAAAACATTGACATTAATGATATTTTATAATAAATAAAATTTTATTAAACTGTTAAATTTAATGAAAAACATATATTCATCCATTTGATTATTATATGTTTTATAATATCAAACAGGGTTCATTTATCAGCCATTTTTTCATTTATAGTATCTATATTGACCCTCAAAGAGTAAAAAGCTTTATTGTCATGATAAGTGTGAAAAGGGATAATGAGATGTTAAAAACAAAAGTTAGGGTAAAATGAAAGTAAAAAGTACTATAATTATTAAATCATTGGTGTTTTTAGACCAATAAATATTATATATTTAAAATAATTGATATTTTATCAATTATTAATAGAAATTAAAATATGTTAATTTAATATTTTGACGAATTTCAAGAGTACCCATGTCCTCTCTTATAAAAGGATATCTTTTCATCTGTTTACATCACACTTAATAACCCATTAGAATCAAAAAATAGCTACCAAAATAATATCCTAACACCCCAATCTAGGTGTTAAGTCCTTATTTATGGCATAATACGAACCATATGGTTATTAAGGTCTTAATAAAAGGAAAATTACCAAAGAAGATGTGTATTTCTTACCCGGATGATTCTGTAATATTTATTTTTCAACATATTTAAAATATTCATTAAGAAAGATTATAAATTATCATAATCATATTAAATATACTGATATTATATTATATTAACATTATAACATATATTAATCTCTAACCGCTACCATGTGGGAGAGTTATCCATCATGATTGGGTTTGACAGACTACCGCCTCAAGGACATATGTAATTTGTTTTCAATAACAAACTATCAGATCATGATAAAATGATGAATTTCATTTATACATCTGATCTTATTTACCTATTTATTATTCTTAAAATACTATATATAATTTACCTTCTTATAAGTCCATTAATTGAAATATGATAATGTCATTCTGGCATGTGTGTGGACTTCCACCGCTATGAAGCATTGTGATTCGTTTTTCATCATCACATTACTTGGATGATATATATAAGTATATTTAAATAATTTATATTATATTTATGATATTATAATGATTTATTAATGATAATGTATATGACAACCCTTCATTTATTACAAACATAAACATGATTTATTACATAAACTATTCACTTGATACAACATGGAAGATCGAGTGGTCTAGTGTCTTTGGGACTTAGGATCATTACATAACAACTTAAAACATGAAATACAACATATTTATTGAAAAATTCCTTTACATGACCACTAAATTCCCTCCTATTTATCATTACATGGGATAACCTGAGGACATGCATAAGAAAAGGGTGAGCTGTAAATCCCAGTAAGGGAATAAACACGGAATACATGAAGAGTACAATACATGTTAGACAATAGGAATATCAACATAGAAGAAGATAAACATGAACATAAAATCATGGTAATGCATTATAATCATAACATGGAAATGTGGCAATAACACTTAACATTGAATTAGCATGAGACAAGGCTCATTGCACATGGAGCATGAGTAAATTCTCATTGCACATGAAGCACAAGTAAACCCTCGTTGCACTTGAATTAGAATTATTCAGCACTCATTGCACAAGACGTATCATTATACTATACTTTACCCAATGCATTGGAGGGCTATTAGGGAGCACCTTTCTTAAACATTTCATTTTATGCATAAGTGTTCCACATGAATCATAAAACATGGATTCATAAATCATAATCATTTATTCCACGATAATGTAATGTGGAATTAATACATGAATCTTTATAATCAATAAGTAAATGTTCATAAAGGTGAATACCCTAGATGGAGAAATGGGCATGGTATTCACTACACAATGGCATTGGCATAGAAAATCGGTGCGATTTCGGCAGCGTAACGACATGACATAAAAATTCATAAAAATAGTTGATGTGAGACAAATGGGTTCCTCGTCATATTTACATGTAATGGACAGTAATGAGGTCATATATATACATGTTCCAACAATTTTAATCGAATTTAGGTTCATGATACAAAAGTATTGCTTGAATGTAAATGAGGAGAGATAAGTTCCTTTCGGAATTTCTGCATAGTAACAGGTGTACATGAGAGGCATTTAATGAGACAGAAAGGGTATCTCATCATTCAAACATAAAGAGGGCAGTATTAGGGAGGTTCAAAACCATACCCCAACATTCATAATTGAAATTAAAAGGGAAAAACAACTTAAATAAAATTGGATAAAAATGAGGAAGGATTAAAAAACCCTTACTTGGAGGTGTGCTTCCAAAGGCTTGAGAGAGGCTTGAGAGAGGCTTCTTTGGAGTTTGGGTCACCTTGGGAGGATTCTAGAGAGAGTAGGGGAGAGGTTAGACTAACTCAAAAGGCTTTGTGTGAGGATGAATCAGGAGATTGGGTGGGTTTATATAAGAAAGGTGAGTGAATTATTTATTATTTAGGTTTGGGACCCCTTACATTAAACTAATCCAAACCACAAATCTGCTCATGGGATTTGCCCATGGTTTTTGGGAAAGGGGAGAGGAAAAAAATATTTTATAAGGCCAAAGTCCGAATTTCTTAAAGTAATGGGGTTGCATATGTGGAGCTGAGTCACACTCCCAGGGAAAATAATTTAAAAACACGTGATGTTTAATAAGTCTTGAGGGGTCCATTAATGCTTAATAAAATAAGTCAAAAAAACCCAAAATCACATTATTTTAATGGTAAAATATATATTGTCTGAAAATAAAGCTTATAATATTTTATTACATCACTATTGGGTCATTATGATTTCATAAAACACATTATATATTTAAAAGGTATTTATTTTTTACCCAAATATTCGACTGTCTCAGAAAATTATTAAGAAATCACCGTTAAATAATTGTGACGTCCTAATTCCATAAATAAAATTTATTTTATCTAAATAATTTTCTAAATATGTTAATTTTCAATTTTAAAATAAAAACTGTCATTTATCGAAAATTCAATGGTTTTGACCAAAATGGCTTTCAAACATTAAAAAAATTACAATTTCATTCATAAGATTATAAGATTTATTATTTTTAATTAAAATTAATTTAATAATAATATTAATATTTTATTAAAATATTATTTAATTAAAAACTCCCATAATTTAATAAAATAGATTTCTTAATTAAATAATAACAAAAAAACACTATTTGTACATCAAAAACTATTTATAATGTATCAATAATGACAAGAATGTATATTCATTATTATATACAAAAAAATGTACATGAACATAGTACTAGAAATTTTTTACATAACCCCTAAAAATAGCTACAAAAGACCTAAGGGTAAGGTGTGTGATGGTGACAAACTCTTGGGGTGGCTCAGATAACATTTCTCAAGGGGTAATCTATATCAACTTCAAATTTTCCAGTAGGCGGTCTCGTTAGAGCTTGACGTGGTGATGATTAGCTTGGGATTGGTCAAGAGTGAAGCCCAAAGATGCCACCTCTTTTCCAAACTCTGAAAAATGGACTTCTTATGGGGCAATTCTACTGGATGAGGCCATCGCTTCTTTTGTATGAGTAAATTGGGTTCGTTAAAGCCTTATATTTATACTAATCATGTGATCACTATTAAAAGGATATTAAAGTAATGGTCACAAATCTTAATATAAAACTAAATAAGTTAAAATTTTATATAAATGTTTTATATAAAGAGATATTTAAATAGATCAAGAGGAATTTACATTAATGAAACTTTGGGTCGTTACAGTATTCCCCCTTAAGAAATTTCTCCCTAAAAATTTCCTTTTCCCAAAATAAAATAGATGTGGGTTACTCAGCTTCGTCATTTCCTCTGATTCCCATGTTGCTTCTTCAAACTTGTGGTTTAACCACAACACCATGACAAGAGGCATTGTCAAATTTTTTAGAACTTTTTCTCTATTATCAATGATCTTCACTGGTTTCTCCTCATATTAAATATCATCCTCTAACTATACCACCTCAGAAGAAAGTACATGTGAAGGGTCCAGTATGTACTTCCTTATGAGGGATACATTAAAAAATCATGTACTTTGGTCGTTGTAGGTGGAAGTGCTAGTCGTTAGGCCACAACCCAGATACGATCAAGAATTTTGAAGGGTCCAATGCAACTTGGACTTAACTTCACTTTCATTCAAAACCTCATGACCTTATTCCATGTATATTTGCGTAGAAAAACCTTATCTCCAACTTTAAACTCAAGTTCTCTTCGACGATTATCTGCATAACTCTTCTGTCGACTCTGGGCTGACTTGATATGCTGCTAAATGGTTTTTACCTTCTCCACCATTTCCTTGACCAATTCGGGACCATGAAGCTTACGTTCACTGGCCTCATCAAAACATGTCGGTGTTCTGCACCTTTTCCCATACAGGGCTTCATAAGGTGCCATTTGGATGCTCGAGTGGAAACGATTATTATAAGAGAACTCAAATACAAGAAGATGTTGATCCCATCAACATTTAAATTCCATTGAGAACACTCTCAACATGTCCTCATGTGTTTAGATAGTCCACTAGGATTGGCCATCAGTTCGAGGATGATAGGCCATACTAATGTTCAGTTCAGTATTCAGAGCATGTTGAGGAATCTTCCAAAACATAGAGGTGAATCTTGTATCTCGGTTAGACACAATAGGTAGTGGTACTCCATACAGCCTTACCACTTCACTGATGTATATATGTGCTAGTTGATCCAATGAGAAATCCTACTGAATAGAAATGAAGTGTGCAGTCCTTGTAAAATGATCCACCACAACCAAGATTGCATTGTTTCCATTGTTTGTCCTCGGATGTTTGGTGACAAATTCCAGGGTGATGTTATACCATTTCCATTCTGTTATGGGAAATGGTTGCATCATCCCCTTATACTTATGCCTCTCGCCCTTTACTTGCTGGAACACCAAGAACTTTGATGTATATTCATCGATCTCCTTCTTCATATTATCCCACCAAAAAGTTTCTCAGATATCTCGATACATCTTTGTGCTCCCTGGGATAATAGAGAAATTTGAACTATGTGCATCATCAAAAAGTTCATTATTCAGCTCCGGACTTGATGGAACACATAGGCTTTTCCCAACTATCACAATCCCTTCTTCATTAACATTAAAATATGAGGATTTCCCTTTTTTGATAGCTTTACCTTTTTCCTAAATTCCCACATCATCCTTTTGAGAATCCATTAACCTTTCCAAAAGAGACGGTTGAGCAATAATTTTTGAAAGGATTGATGATGTTCCCTTCTTTATGATTCCCATGTCCATATTTATCAAGTCTAAGAAGATTGGATCCTTCTCAATTCTCATCATTGATAGAATCGCTGGGTCCTTTTACTTTGGGTATCTTCCACCTTGTTCCCATTCCTTGGGTGGTAATGTATTGAACAGTCATAATCCTTGATTATATTTTTCCATCTTCTCTGGTTCATATTATGATCTTTCTGTGTGATTAAATATTTATGACTCTTGTGGTCAGTATATATCTCACATTTCTCCCCATTGAGATAATGCCACCAAATTTTTAAGGCAAAGGTCACCGCCGCCAACTCCAGATCATGCGTTGGATAGATTCTCTCATGGATTTTCAACTACCTTGAGGCATAGGATATCACATTATCATTCTGCATTAGCACACAGCCTAAGACCTTCTTTGGAGAATCACTAAATACAACAAAAATTTCTCCACTGGTGGCTAAAGTGAGCACGGGTGCAGTGATAAGCCTCCATTTCAACTCCTTGAATGTTTCATCGCATTCATAACTCCAAGAAAACATTACTCCCTTTTTGAGATAGATTGGTAAGAGGGTTGGAAAATCGTGAGAAATTTCTCACAAATCATCGATAATATCCATCTAACCCCAAGAAGCTACAGATATCCATTACCGATGTTGGACTCGGCCATCCCTCAATTGAATCTGTTTAGGATGGATCCACAGATATCACATTTATTTTGATGGTATGGCCCACGAATGAGACCTCCTTCAACCATAAATCACACTTTCGGTACTTTTCATAGAGCTTTTGCTTGCGCAAAGTCTCTATTACAGTTATTAAATGCTCCTCATGATCCTCCTTGATTTTGGAGTATATTAGAATATCATCTATAAATAATACCACAAATTTGTCAAGATAATCTCTAAAGTATCTATTCATAAAGTCCATGAAGATTGCTGGAGCATTAGTGAGTCCAAAATGAATTACTATGAATTCATAGTGCCAGAATCTTGTACGAAAAGTAGTCTTGGGGACATCTTCCTTCTTAACCCTTACTTGATAATATCCTCACCGCAAATCTATCTTAGAGAAGTATTGTGCTCCGCACAGCTGATCGGACAAGTCATCGATCCATGGTAGAGGATACCTGTTCCTTATCGTGATTTTGTTATGTTCACAATAATTGATGCAAAGCCACATTGAACCATCCTTCTACTTGATGAAGAGGACTAGTTCACCCCATGGTGAAGCACTTGGGTGTATAAACCCACTGTCTAGATTACCCTGTAGTTTTTTCTTCATCTCATCAAGCTCCACGATAGCCATTCTATATGGAGTCTTGGATATTGGTAGAGCCCCTGGTATATATTCAATTTACAATTCAACTTCTCCTTTAAGAGGAAGACCAGACAGTTCCACATGAAACAATTCAGCAAATTCACTCACAATTGGCATTTCCTCAAGGGTGGTTTCTTCCTTGGACTCAATCATCTGAGCCAGATCCACATGCTCATAGGACAATAATATCCATGATTGAGATGACGGAGCTAAATTAGATTATTCTTCCTCCTTACACTTGTAACGAATCGGGGGATGATTCTCTATATGGAGTGTGATTTCCCTCTCCCGGCAATTTATGTTGGCTCTATATGAGGAAAGACAATCCATGCAAATAATTGCATCAAATTCCACTAGAGGGAGTATGAAGAGGTTCGCCCGGAAATTAAATCCGCAGATTGTAATAGGAGAATACTTATATTCCTGGGATGCAATGATTTCCCCATTTTCCATACTCACTGACATCTTCAATTCCATGATTTGTGGTGGTGCTGGGATTGTTCTACTAAACTTTCGAGATATAAAATAATGTCTAGAACCTGAATAAAAAAGTACGTTATCTATTCTTGAATGAATAACTAGGGTACCTATCACCACTTCATTGTCAGTGTTCACTTCAGCATAAGTGATGGAAAAATATCTTCCTTACTACCTTAGAGGTTGTTGGTTGCCTCCGAAAACCCTTGGATCAGGTCACATATTTGAAAAATTCCCCGGATCTTTGCATTTGTAGAAATGAACAATGCGTTGAGGTTCAAGCTGAGTGTTCCTCTCCTCTGTCGCAACCGTGGGACTTTCTTGCTGATTGTTAATATCTAGGTTCCCCTTTCTTCCACACATAAAGCATTTCCTTGTCCCCTTGAGGCAAATTCCAGGGTGCTTCTTTCTGCACATTTGTCAAGTGGGGTGCTGGATCTTCTTAGCACCGTTGGATTTATCCATCGGAACGCCAACATTGAAGCCTCCCTTAGGCTTCATGTCTCCATGATACCCCTATGATTCCCCGATATCCATTTCTACATTGAGGGAACATCGAACAATTTCCTCATAGTTGTCGAAGTCACGGATTGTTAATGCTTTCCACATTATAGGCTTCAGCCCACCAAAGAATAAGTCAACCTTGAATTTAGGGGTAACGACAAAGCTGGAAGTGTATCGTGTAGGCCTTTTAATGTTTTCCTCGTACACTCCAACATTTTCTTCATCTTTTTTTCTTGAGGGAAAGGAAGTAACTTTCCATCTTATGCTGGAGGGTGCGTGGAAAATATTTATCGAGAAACATCTTCCAGAAATCCATTCATTCCAACGTCTCGATCTCCTCCTCAGGCTTTGTATTTTTTAACAACGTCGACCATTGATCAGCTTCACCCTCCATTTGATAATCCTCCAGGATAACCTTCTCTTTTTCAGAACATTAGAGTATGGAGTAGATATTTTCAATTGATTTTATCCACTGGTCATCGTTCGTGGGATCGGATTATCCACTAAAAGTAGAGGCCTTTGCCTCATGGAGCTCTCGATAGAAACATGTTCCTTCTTAGGGAGGTTTGGACGTTCCTATTGACCTGTGTTTCTATTCAATTCTTGAGTTATTTGAGAGAGAAGCATGCCAATGTTCACGATTCATGCTCCCATAGGATTGATAATCACATTAGTACAATCATCACACTGATCATCACATCGGTTGTTACCCTGAGTCCTCCTATTACCGGCCACTAGCTGGAATAAAAGGAATGATAGGGGGTAACACATAATGGGTAATTCAAAAACAAAAATTGATGACTTACAAATAATCTTTTATTTCCTAAACTCATGAGTCTATAGGCTTCAATCTAGGCTTTTCATGATCTTCATTATAACATATATTCTTAGGGGAATTTTTTTGATTCCCTTAATAAGGGTTCATACTAAGGTTTTGGATTTATCCAAAACGTATCCCCCAGGAGTGTCATAACCAAGACTGCGGCAAGGCCCATCTTCGTGCACCATTTCCCATTCGAGTATAGCTCAAAGAGGTGTTTTCGGGTTTTACCCATAGGATAAATTTGTACCAGAGCCGCCTCTACCTACTCGTATCCAAACAAGGATTTATTTGTTTGAAAAACCAGTAAATCAGTACTTAACAAAACATTGGTATTTTATTATTATACTTAGTCTTGAATCTAAGGCTTTAATAGGGTTTTCTAATCCTAATCCCAAAAATAACTAAACCTATCCTCTGAGAGCAACTATTAAAACTATGTTTTTATTACAAACTTAAACATGATTTAATATATGAACTATTCACTTGATAAAACAATGATGACTGAGAGGTCTAGTGTCTTTGGGGATTAGGATCATTGCATTACAACTTAAAACATGAAATACAACATCTTTATTGAAAACATCCTTTACAAGACCACTATATTCCCTCGCACATAGCATTGCATGGGATCACCTGAGTACATGCATTAGAAAAGGGTGAGCTATAAAGCCCAGTAAGGGAATAAAAACGGAATAAATGAGGAGTACAATACATGTTAGATAATAGGAATATAAATAGATAATAATAGAAACATGAACATAAAGTCATGATAAAGCATGATAATCATAACATGGAAATGTGGCAACAACACTTAACATGGAATTAGCAGGAGCCAAGGATAATTGCACATGGAGCATGAGTAAATTATCATTTCACATGAAGCAAGAGTAAAAAATCGTTGCAAATTAACTAGAATGATTCAACACTCAATTCACATGACGTATCATGATACTATACTTTACCCAATGCATTGGAACGTTATATGGGTGCACCCTTCTTAAACATTTCATTTCATGCATAAGTGTGCCACATGGATCATAAAACGAGGATTCATATAACATAATAATTTATTCCACGATAAATGAATATTTAATTCATACTTTTAAATTTATAATCAATAAGTAAATGTGCATAAAGGTTAATAACCTTGATGGATAAATGGACATGGTATTCACTACACAATGGAATTGGCTTAGAAAATCTGTGTGATTTCGGCAGCGTAACGGCGTGACATAAGAATTCATAAAAATGGTTTATGAGAGAGAACAGGGTTCCTCATCATATTTACACGTAATGGACAGTATTTAGGTCATATATATACATGTCCCAACAATTTTTACGTAATTTAGGTTCATGATACAAAAGTATTGCTTGAATGTAAATGAGGAGAAAGAAGTTCCTTTCAGAATTTCGGCATAGTAACGTGTGTACATGAGAAGCATTTAATGAGAGATAATGGGTCTCCAATCATTCAAACATAAAGAGGGATGTATGAGGGAGGTGAGAAACCATACCCCAACATTCATAATTGAAATTAAAAGGAAAAAAACAACTAAAAAAATTAGACAAAAATGAGAAAAGATGAAAAAACCCTTACATGGATGTGTGCTTCCAAAGGATTGAGAGAGGCTTGAGAGAGGCTTCATGGGAGCTTGGGGAACCTTGGGAGGATTATAGAGAGATAAAGGTAGAGGTTGGACGTACTCCAAAGGCTTTTAGTGAGTAGGAAGTGGTATATTTGGTGGGTTTATATAGGAAAGGTGTGTGAATTCATAATTATTTAGGTTTGGGACCCCTTGCATTAAAATAATACAAACCAAAAATCAGTTCATGGGTTTTGCCCATGGTTTTTGGAAAAGGGGAGAGGAAAAACATATTTTATAAGGCCAAAGTCCTATCTTTTTTAGATATTGCGGTTGTTTATGTGGAGGTGAGTCACACTCCCATGGAAAATAATTTTAAAAGACAAGATGTTTAATAAGTCTTCAAGGGTCCCTTAATGCTTTGTAAATTAAGTCAATCAAACCCAAAATCGAAATTTTTTAATGGTAAAACATATATTGGGCTAAAATAAATCTTATAGTATTTTATTACATCACTATTGGGTCATTATGATGTCATAAACCACATTATATATTTAAACGTATTTAATTTTTACCCAAAAATTTGACTCTCTCGGAAAAATATGAAAACTTCACCGTTGGATAATTTCAACATCCTGATTCTAGAAATAACATTTATTTTATCTAAATAATTTTATAAATATGTTAATTTTCACTTTTAAAATAAAAACTGACATTTATAAAAAATTCACGAGTTTTGACAAAAATGGCTTTCAAGCCTTAATAAAAATTACAATTGCATTCATAAGATAATAATATTATTTATTTTTAATAAAAATTAATTTAATAATATTATTATTATTTCATTAAAATATTATTTATTCCAAAAATCCTTTAATTTAATCAAATATAATTCTTAATTAAATAATAACTAAAAACACTATTTGAACATTACAAACTATGTACAATGTATCAATAATGACAAAAAAATTATACTCGTTATTATATACAAAAATAATGTACATGAACATAGTACTAGATATTTGTTACATAACCCCTTAAAATAGCCGCATAAGACCTAATGGTAAGGTGTGCGATGGTGATAGACTCTTGAGGTGGCTCAGATAACATCGCTCGAGTGGTAATCTCTATCAACTTCCACTTTTCTCGTAGACGGTCTCGTTCGAGCTTGACATGGTGAAGCTCAGCTTGGTCATGGTCAAGAGCGAATCCCAAAGACGCCACCTATTTTCTGAGCTCTGAAAAATGGACTTCGTATGGATCAATTCTACTGGATGATTCCATCGCTTCTTTTTTCTGAGTAAATTGGATTCGTTAAAGCCTTATATTAATACTAATCATGTGATCATAATTCAACGACTATAAAAGTAACGGTCACAACTCTAAACATAAAACTAAATAATTTGACATTTTATATAAACGTTTTATATAAAGACACATTTAACTAGATTAAGAGGAATTTCTATTAATGAATCTTGGGGTCATTACAATATAATACTTTACTTATTTCTATATTGGTCACTGAAAAATGGTATCATTACTAATGCGTACGTATGGCCTACCATCTTCATAATGGTAAGGTAGATCATTTTTCATATCAATATTTTTTGGATGGATTTAAAACAATAATTGAAGAAAATATTTATAAATATGTGATTATTATTATTATTTCTATGATATAATAATTACTACTTTAAACCTTTTCAAACTACTCATGTAATTTTGGACTTATTAGCTTAATATATCAAAAACACTTGAGTTGAACTTGTTTCATGATGTAATTTTATATAACAAGGTATGAAGTAAAATAAATGAAATTATTATGGTTATAAATGTTATAAACAATTAAAATAATTAAAATAATTTATTTTCTAGGAATGAAAACAACATATGTGATGAGTTGTACTTGGGGTATGAGACACTTTATTTTAAAAAACATCTTATTAATATTTTCTTGTTTGATTTTTTAAATCGTTCATTTCCATTACCATGTTAGTATAATTTTTTTTAGAAAAATTCAT
The DNA here is from genome assembly GCA_963277665.1 of Viscum album. Taxonomy (NCBI): domain Eukaryota; kingdom Viridiplantae; phylum Streptophyta; class Magnoliopsida; order Santalales; family Viscaceae; genus Viscum; species Viscum album. The sequence goes on from OY728161.1 coordinate 332,381,667, forward strand.
TATTTATACTTCATGGATCTATATTTTTCATTTATAACATTTTTTTTATTTTTTTTATTTTTTATGGAAATAATATTTTTATTATTTTATATAAGGTACGTTGTTTTAAAAAACATATTTTAATGATTTCCTTAAATTTTTTTTTTTATCCCACATCCATATTTATAATAAAATTAATTTATTGTAGATATTACATTCAAATTTCTTAAATTTATGTTCATTTTATGTCTTGTATTATTTTTTTAAAAGGTGTCCTTTTATGGAATGTTTTCACATTATTTATATATATACAACTAGTGTTTCATTTTAACATATATAATGACAATGAATTTTTACATTCTATAGCCATTAATTGATTTTTTTATTTCAATATAATAATTAATATTTTACTCAATCAAAATACATGATTCCCAATATTTTGGTTATTTTAAATAATAAGATTTAAAATGTAATTAACATTTCATCAATAAGAAATGTTTTCTTCTTGGTGAAAAAACATTTTTCCAATGAAATAATTTATGTATTCTAATATTGTTCTCAAGAATTATTTATGAGTATGTTTGGTTCCTTTATAATCTAAGGATATGTGATCCCGTTATATCTATCTAATTTACTAGGTAATGTTTTGGAGTTATCCAATTATGTTTTTTCCGATGAGATTATTGGAATATATTTTGATAGTTATTCCAATTAGATCTATGGTGGTTATTTTTTGTGTAACCACGATGGTGATTCTATGAGTAACCATTAGGATCATCCAATTTTCCTTAATGATGAGAAAATTATTCCCTATGTTAAATATACTATTTTTCTATGATTACTATGTATTTAATTGGAAGTCCTATGATTTCACAAGGAAAAGGAAAGTATATGATACTTCATAAGGATAAACGTATAACTTTGTGAAAAAAGAAATTATGAGTTAATAATGATTTTAAAGACATCATTATGAGTTTTATTATTCATTTCATATTTATGTGATCTTTTTTTATAAAAATATTTGTATATAGAAGATGATTTGTTGGGTATGAAAATATTTTTTTATAGCCTCAATATTATTCTATAATAAGAATATTTTTGTACGTATTCATGGAATGATAATGTCTTTCATTCATTTTATGTCATTTACTATAATTTTAATGATCCTAATATAATTTAAAATGTTTTCAACCAGGATAATAGGTAAAGTATGAGGTTAAGATGAAAATGTTAATTATGTGTCACAAAAAGTAAACGTGTTTCTTTTTAATTCATTTTGTAGAAAAAATTAATGTTGAATAAAAGAATCCACTTTTTAATATATGTTTGTTATGTAAGAGTTATTAAAAAATAGAATAAAATATAACAGTAAAATATCATTGGGAATGTGAGTAACTTATTTTTTTTTAAATTAACTTTTAATTTGTAATGATAAACATTGGGTCTTGAAAATTTTAATCCATTTCTATGTAAATATATACTTAAGACTCTTTAATCAGTATATATGTCACATATTTCCCCAAAGGGATAGTTTTTATATATATTTATAGACAATATAGAAAAATAAAGTTAAAAGTTATTCGTTTTAAATTTATTCGAATGGTTTTAATTTTCCATGATACATAAGAAACATCTCTATTATTCTGTATGAAGACACACATTATAACATTCATCAGCTAATCACGTTACAAAAAAATAAATCATTACCTGATGGTATAATCAATATAGATTCATTGATGAAAAATTACATTACTTCCTCAAATAATTCCAAAATTTCATTGTATGAAGTGAAATTAACCCATTTTTGTATTAATTTGTATAACAGATTAGCTAATTGAGAAATTTCATCAAAAAAACACTGATAGTAACCATTTAAACCATAGAAGATACATGTCCAGATATATTCATTGCTATTTGGAATTCACTAAAATATCTAGTCATAATGATGACAATCGATATTCTATTATTAGAGACATCATGGCTAAAAAAATAGACTTTTTGAAGCTAGAATTAACAGTTACTAAATTTTTTTGTAATTCTCTTTCCCCCGTAGGGTCTCAATGTGTTTTCATTAATGATATCCATGCCTGTAATAAGAGATTGATTATATCAATATTTCATTGACGAGTATTCAAAAAAAAATATCAACAGAATCCTTAAATATTTTATTCCTTACTTATATAAACATAGATGGTTTAGTAATTAATCCAAAAGTCATTATGGTTAACTCATAATTCCCATGCCTTGTGAAAATTTTAATCTTTGGTATATCATCCAACATGAAACTCAATGGATGATAACCAATATTGGGATCTATATTTGGTATGTATTGTTCCTGATGATGTTGTTCAAACAGATCATCAATACAATTTGAGGGGCACTTATTCTTAATAGTGATGGAATTAATTCCCATATATTCAACCCATAACCTCATAGATCAATCCTTCTTCTACAAAAATAAGACATATTATCTCCAAGGTGAATCACTATGGAGTAAAAATCCATTTTCACTTAATTATTGTATTATTTTAAAATATCCACTAAATCCACTAGATTCATCCTTTAGGGAGGATTTTATATTGGGTTTTTCATTAGGGATAAGATCAATAGTGAATTCAAAATCAGGATTAGGATTTTATCTTGGTAGATCCATTCCGAAAAATTAACAATTTCCTTTGTAATATAAATATATACTCTATTCATAAGAAACCCATTTCTTTTAATTAATGATCACTAAGATTTAATAAATATATACCAATGGAGGAGGTTCTATAAAATATTAAGAGAATGATGTTTCTCCTCTCAATTCAAGGGATTATATACAATCCTTAGAGGTTGAAACAATATATTATTAAAAATAATTTAATGAATTTTACATAGATATCCATTTCATCAAATGTATTATATCAATTTCTACTATAGGTATGATAATTAAATCCTCATTTATTGTACATTCATGTAACTAAATGAGGATTTTTTAACACATATTCATTACAAAATTATCTCCATTTGATTTTCTGATTAATAACACACATCTTCGGATGCTAGGAAAATATATAATGTTATTATAAAACATGTATGATAGAAAATATTATGATGAAAAATAATTTAATAGATAATAAAAAAATTATTTTATTAATGATGCACCTTCCACCAATGAAATTGGAAATTCAACTTCTATGTCAATAATCATGTAAGCTTGGCCTTGATCCCTATGCCTCATTTTTAATATATTCTCTCGACACCTTGTGTATTGAAATGAATATTGTCCCATATCATTGAAGATAAATCATTTTACCTTAATGGATTACCTCTTACCCTTTCATTCATGATATTGGAGGACTTAATCATCACAATTATAGCATACTCCTATCCACTTCAAGAATGTTTCAATGTTCTTCTTCCTATATTTTTTTCATGATGTAAATTATATTCTCCCAATTCAAGACATAACATTCTTCTAGAATGGTTATCAGACACCCTCTTATTTTCCTATATCCCATTTAAAATATGACACATAAAGAATTATTTTCTAGTCATGATAGTGTAGGTGAAAATCTCCTCTTATGAGGAACATGTTTTGGAGAGTAATTATCATTGAATATTTTGTTTCATCCAATCAAAGAATAAATAAATATTTCTATTTTGATTGGGATCATAATTAGTAGTATTCCAAAATGTCCTTTTCCGATTATCTATACACACATCCACAACTCCATCATCCATTATCCTTATGTGTAGTAATTTCCATTACATGTGTCATCATTTCTCAAGGAGGGATTACTTTCAAATAACATCTTTTTAAAATACATCTAGGTTGGTCAATTATTTATTCACCCTTCTAGGTGTATCAAATCAAGAACCACCATGAGTAAGTATCTCACATTAGACAATATACCAACTTGAAAAAATTCACCATCTAATGACTACCTAATGAAATAAATAATTTTTCTAGGGCCTTGACCAACTTTTACACTACTAATGGATTTGTGGTCCCAATGAAGGGCGATGTTTTTTATGTATGAAGAAATCCATCTTTGATGAACCACTATATAGAAAAAAAATTCCCCTGAACATAGGGTTATTAATAATAATGGGTGTAATATAAATTAATATAGTAATAATCATCTCTAAAACAATAAATGTATCGTTGTCTTTATCTAGAGAGAAATACATATATTAATTTTGAGTGTTGACATGGTTATTTCTTCCCTAAAGTTTCATTTCTTGAATCTGAATATAATGAATTAAGAAATAAAAACACAATGATTTTCATTTTTAGAATTATTTCAGGAATATCCTAAGTGTTATTCCTAGGGTTCATTTTTTATCTATGTTCTTTCTTGTTTAGGTCCAATGGTTTCTATAAAAATATCCTTTGATACCAATTATAACAACCCCAACTCAAATACCATAATTTATATGGTTATTTTGGTTTAATGGTATGAATTTATTAGATTTGACAGTTTAATAGCCTCAGGAAAAGGATATACATAATAGAGTCTCACATTATAGTCAAATTAATGGAAATAAATCATCTATAGAGTTAAAAAAATTTAGTTCTCTCTTTGTGTCCCTTTTATCATACATATTACACTTTTCGGATTCCTAGGAAAAAAATGTAAAGGGTTTATCTCATATGTTATGTATGGGGTAAAATTAAATGGGTTCAATTATAAATAAAACATTATGAAATGAATAAATAATCTATGTTATTTCATATCAAATGAAACTGGAAAATTAAATAAATCCATGGACATTATTACAAAAAATAAATTCCAGGAAAAAAATTACATTTCATATTGCGATGGGAATGAATCATGATAGACCAAATAATTTTACTATCAAGGAATTCATCCATGAAACCTTATGTAAATGGTGCGGGAACTCCAATTACCCTATCATTATTGTCTCATGAGAACTACCAGTCCACTAAGGGAATATAAAATTTTGGGCCCCACCCTTTACATACTTGTCTAATGCATTTCTTGAAATATCCAAACATTAAATGACTTAATGTTAAATGAATTAAAAACATAGATACTTAGAAAAATTTTACACTAAGGCATATCATACTAGCTTTTCCCATAAATAAGAAAGGATTATATGGTATAAATTTATATTCCACAAATCCTAGAGTAAATAAGTAATTAAAATTATCATTATATAAATGAATAATGGAATAATAGATAAATCCTTTATAATAGTTTCTAATAAACTTGTAAATCTGCAAACAATATCCCCTATGTGAGTCAAACTATGTGTGAAGTGTGGATCATTGTCAAGCACCAGGTTATGATCAATTCATAACATTATATTCCCTTTTGTGGTTACTACCCCTAGGTACAACTATTACAGATCCAAACTCGCATGTAGTGTCTAAAAATTGATTCCTATTCTTAGAGAGCTACACACGATTAGATAAACAATATTTTAGAATGTTTTTATGGTAATGGGATTGTTCATGTATTATTACAACATATAAAATGTATGTAATGATAAAGATTAATAATATCTATTTTTAATTAATTCAAATGGATAATAATAACATGAAATTAAAATAACATTTATATACAAAAATAATTCATTAAAGACAATATAAAAAAGTATTTTTTATTTAAAATTAAATTGGGGGATTGGGGGAACCCATACCTCTCATAAGATTATTTTTTTATAGATGAACATCTACATCAATAAAAATCTTTATGATTGACGAGGTAGTATTGGAAGGAACTACATCTAGTTATATTTTGAGTGAACCTAGAATTTATTATGGGATAATTGGAATAAGAGGTATTTATACAAGATTTGGGGTGGTTTTCAGAGTTTAAATAATGAATATTTTTCAATTAAGTCCAAACAATTTAAGAGGTAATTAATTCTTATAAAATTGGATGTTAAATTACGTTTTCATAGTTGGTCAATATCGTCAAGTATTTTCATAAAAAATTTAATTTCATGTTACTTATAACGCTCATTTTTATCAAGAATAATGAATAAAAAATTTAAAAAATTTAATGGGAATTCCATTTTTTACATTTTAATTTCACATTAGTATTTTTCTTCTAGTTTATAATTTCTCCATATTTTAATTTTTCTTTATATTATATACTTTTATATCTAATTTTTTATTTTTGATAATGAAATTTGGATCCACATTTTTATGGATGATTAGTGTCCATGAAGTCAAAACTGATGTGGATATAACTAGATGGGTCCCATCCTAGGAATTTTTCCATAAATTTTTTCACCAATCATGGATTGGACAAAAATATATCAAATGTTATATGAAATTATTTTGATCATTTCATACATCTGGAGGAACATCCTGTTCCATTTTATCTTGGTAAAAAGTCCATGTGAAATCAATGCATCCTAATTCAATGAGTCAACAAGGATGTATATATGTTCATCAATGATTCGATCGTAACTCCTATAAAAAATTATTTAAGAGGGTGAAAGTTTGATAATGAATAGAAATAAATAGTGTATAATGTATATATACGACCTCAATCTGCTTGTTTTCCATTAATGTATACGAAAACATTAATACATTTTTTACATTGAATCTACATAGTCTATTTTAAAAAATATATTTTCTATAATCCCTCATACATAAATCCTTTAATATATTTTCAAATAAGAGGAATGTTTTATAAAGAATGTATAAGAAAATGAATATTAGTTTCTTTGAACATTAATTATCCATATTTATTCGTTTAGTTATCCAAAACATGTAATCATTTGGAGGATAGAATTAAAGAAATTGTTTTATTAATTCACATGAAATAATCTTATTCATGCAATAATAATAGATTCTAATTAAATTTCATAGTATCTAATAAAATATATGTTTTTTCATTTAATAAATATAGTCTGTTTTTATTTGTACCATTTATAGTTTTTATTTAATGATAAAAGTCAATTCAAATTTTAAATACCAGATTTCTAACACACTATCAAAATAATAAATCAACTATTTTATAAAAATTATGAAAAAAATAAGGTATTTTGTTAATTTTGAATACAAAAATTATGTTATAATATTGAAATTCAATTTCTAAAATTTACAAATTTTACTTTTAAATGGGATCATATATAATAATTCATGCTTTTTAAAGGAATGTAGCATTCCTTAAATATTAACTATTAATGTTCTTATTTCCCATTAATTAAAAATGAAATTATTTTTAATCTATTATTTATATTAAAAATATAATTTATCATAATTTAATAAAGATATTTAAAATAAAAATGCACAATGTATAAAAAGTTATTTTTTAGTAACACACAATTTTAATCATAAATTGAATAATTATTTTATGGATATTATGTTATTTTCACGTAAATATTATAAAACATTCATTGAAATCATGATTTATTAGTTATTGATTTAAAATATACCAAAAATTGAATAAAAATAGTCCATTGAAAAATATTACTTTTATATTATACAATATTGAGGAAATAACATTAGAAATAATTATTCTTATTCTGAAAATTTTATTTTAGTAATAAATTAATATTAAATTTATTCAACTAATTTAAACATTATATAATGTAATAATTATATGAGATAAATTATTTTTAACAAATTTATTTCCATATATTTATATTAAATCATGTTAATTAAATTTATTTTATTTTGATCCTGATGTTTCTGAAAATTTATTTTCGAATTTTTTTATTTTTTATCAAAAAAAATTTTTTATAATTTTTATAGTTTGGTCTTATCTGTTAATAAATATGGTAAAAATATTATTTATTTAAATATAAATATATATATAAATCCTATGGTGTTATATTCTCCCCAAAAAAATAAATTAACCCCTTATAATTTTAATTATCACCCGCAAATGAAAGTTTATTAGGGATCCATAAAACACTAAATATATATTTTATACTAAGATATCAACCTCAAAATACTAGATACTTGGAGACTTACCATTTCACATATTATATAAATATATAGATATTTTACTCTCTATCTTAATAATTGATACCATGTATTATTCTTTAGTTGGTTATAAGAGTTTATAGGAAAAAATATTCATAACATTATTTTCACGAACCTATTCTCAATAATATAGTAAAAAATATTTTCTTTCATAATATTGAGTAAAAAAATTTAAATGGTCATATGATTACAAAACCTCACTCCAATGATGTATTCTTCTATGAATAATTCATTTAAAACTATGAAAAATTAATTTCCACAATTATATCCTAGGATCATTATATAAATTCATTCAGTGTAACTATGTCTCTAGATAGATAATTTCTAATTTAATTCATGGACATAACTATTTTGTATTATATCTTGAAATTCCAATTAAATAATTTATAATGGTTTATAAAGAGAAATTTAATTAAACAAAGCATATCCCTCAAGACTGTCAAACTATTTACGGAGGTAATCCCTCTTGTTGTGCACATAGTGAATATCAAGTTACTACTCAACCAAACTATTTTTGGGTAATTAGACTTAGGTGCATAAATTCCTGATCCTAAATCACTTTTTTGTATCATGCCAATGATGAAATTTATAATAAATCACACTGTCTCTATTTGAAAAATATTTAAGGCTTGTTTCTTATATATAGAATCTTTCATAGGGATATAAATAATTTATACACATATAATCACAGAAATACTAAACTAATCCAAATAAATAAATAAACTATACTATGATAACAGTTTAGGTGTTACAATAATCACATACATAAATGTTAAATAATTTTATTAGAATATTCTATTTATCTCAAAAATTACACACCATATAACAATAATTGTTTAGTGTTTTAGGGACTATATATATAATAAACAAATTTCATTAATGATAATTATAATAATTTATAATATTCTAATCATATAGTACCCTTCTTAGATATAGACAAATTAATAAATTTTTCATATCCTAGGGTAAATAGAGACATACGAAGATGTATTATAAATTCCAAAATAATGGTAATCATAGGTTATAAAAATAAATTATCATAGTAGGTAATTATAAAATCCTAATAGTATGAGTACATGATAATAACATAAAAACAATACCCAATAATTGGTAGACCCTAAATCATGTGTCATTGTATTAGTACTTTTCGTAACGAAATTCATGATCCATAAGAGTATGGATTCATTAATAGTAAATCATGATCTAAGAAAAGATATCATAAACTGATCACATAAGTTTTTGTAATACATATATGCTTGAAAATTTTATTACTTATTTTATGATAACAAATAATAATGTATAAAATAGTTTATAAAACCCTATTTTTAATTGGGTTCACTCTAAATTCTTATAATCATAGGGTATACAGTCCTATAGTGGATCAGATTCACTTCTCATTCAATATAATATTATCTCAGTAGATATAAATAATTTTACAATGAATGAAATTTTTATATCATTTTAATCCCACCTATCACATAATGAAAACCAAATATATGTGAATCACAGTATAATAAACACATTCATAATTTCCTCATGCCCAAACAAACACATGATAGTGATATGATTTTCATTAAAATATAACTAAAAGTCAAAAACATAATCTATCTAGAGAATTAATTCCTATTGTATCATCATATCATATCCACCTAGATTTAGAAAAATCATTAAGTATGTTGTTATGTATGAAACAATGTTTCCTAAAGTCATTAAAATCATTCTTTGAAAAATAAAACGGAATATCCTTTTATTTATGTATATTTTAAAACATAAAAAACCTTATTAATATAGAATATGATTTAATTTGTAAAACTATCGAACCCATTTTACAATTCATCATGAAAAATATTTATCTTTAAGGAGGGAATATTGGTACATATTTTATAGGTGTAAAAATTCATTCATTACAAACAATTGTAATAAATGTGAAAAATGAATGAATACTAAAATAATAAGAAAATTTTTATATTTTTTTAATTATTCTGAAGATTGAAATAAATATCTTTATAATTATTTTAAAATAATATAATAAATAATATAAAATAATTTTGATAAACATGGATATAAAGAAAAAACATTCCTCAATGAATAGAAGAAATAAGAACATATTTTCATTGAAATATTATTTTTTTTGTAAGAAATTATTAAAATTGGATAGAATACATAAATACCATAAAAATAACTATAAGAGAATAAAATATTTGAGTTGTGTCTAATAATTAGTATAAATTTACCATAATGTAAATATAATCAATCTTGATATATGTAATATTTTTACAAAAACACTTATGACTTTGGAAACTTTTTAATAAAATGAATTAAAATTATAAAATAATAGATAAATATTCAAAACTATTTAAAATAAATATAATAATTATATAAATAAATAATTGTGATTATATACATCACAAAAAATAAAATAAGGAGTAACATTACAAACATTTTAGAGAAATACATTAATATGAGTGAAACCTTTACCGTAAGTCCCAAATGTCACAAAAGTTCTTTAGTGTATTTTATATTATAAATTTCCATCTGGATGACATATTTTTTAAATTGATTAATATATATTTCCACTTATATAATCCAATTATAATCATGCACAACAACAAAAATTAATTAGTTGATGTTTATTTTAGTCATCAGATATTAGTTATTCTGATTATTTCATACATGTTTCATAACAATGAAAAATTTATGAAAATTACCATATTTACAGTTTTTAAAACGATTTAATATTATTAATTTTAATGGAGATATTTTTTAGGGAACTTATTGGAATGGTCCATGATAATTAAATCCATGATAAGGTTATTTCAGTCAATTTATCAATATCACCAGCTTACATTATAATAATTAATAATTATTTTATTAAAAACTGAAAAACATTTTCAATATATGTATTAGTCATTAATAATATGTATATATATATAATCATAAAATAAATTTTTATAACTAGATAATTATAATTATTTTTATAAGTGAAGCACCGTGACTATGGTGGTGGTAGATAACACATATGAAAAAGAGATGTTTTCATTTTTCAATTGATTTAAAGAATGCTAGGTCAATATTAATTTATCTTAAAATTTTTATAATATATTTATATGTTTTAAAAAAAATTAAATACATTATTATAATTGAACATTAAAATCATTGAAGAAAAATGAAACACATTGTTCATGGAGGTAGTATTTCAAATGTACACATGAGATGCGTTTTCACTTTTTGAATGGGGTTGAGGAAGGTTAAATGTTATTATTACATAACCATAACAATTATTCTGTATAATAATCAATCTAGTATAATTTAGTTATTTTTTTAGTTTATATTTGGTTAATTCCAAATAATAATGAAAATACTAAAAATAAAAAAGGTATGATTAGTGGTTTTTAACATATTGCATTGGGAAACTACTTGAGATTTATTAAATTTTTCTATTGGCTATAGATACATCCATTGAACAAGAAAAGAGAGGTGGGATGTTATTTTGGAAGAATTTGATATTCCCACAAGGCTTTACAAGTTGGGTATATTTTTTCAGTGAATGGCCCTACTTATAAGTGAGACGTTCAACACTTTAGTAAATACACATTACATTATTCTAAAGACATGTCAATTTCAATGGAAAGTGGATTAAAAAGGATAATAATAGATAGTGGAAACCCGAGTTTTGGGAAAATCTCATTAACCAAAACAATTTATAATTTCGGAGATATTATATGATTTTTTGCATTGATTTTACTATTTACCATTATTTACTTTTACCATGGTAAATAATTTTTACCTCAGTAATTTATTTTTATACCTATAAAAAGTACCCTTTATATATCATTTTGATTTATTGGTTCAATATATGAAAATAAATATATCATTTTTTGTTGATAGAGGTGGAAATAATTAATATAGTTATGCATAACACCTCAAAAACATTTTTTATAAAATATTATGTATTAAGAATAAAAAATAATTCCCAACAAAATCGGGTAATTATTAATCACAATGATATTGATATTTTTCTAATTAATAGGTAAATAGTTTTTGAGATTCTAGAAAATACAAAACTAAATGGATCATTTTTAATTTTTAATTAATTTAATTGATTTTTTAAACATGAATAAAATATAACATAACTTCTAAAAATTCAATATTTTGTTCCCAAATAAAAAATAATATTTTTGAATTTATATTTTCACATATTAAATAAATATTTCATTTCAAAAATGGTTTTATATATTTTGATGTCACGATTATATCATTATGGTGTCTTAAATGTTATCATAATTATAAAATCCATATGTTTTAATATTCAAATAAAAAATAAACCACTTTGTAAATATCTAAAAAAACTATTATGTTCACAAGACTAGATACCCTCTGAGGTATGGTGAATCACATTATGACCTATTAAAATAACTAACCCTATTGATTTTATTTCTTTATCAGAAAAAAAATATTATCTATCCTTCCCGTTGTCGAAGATGAAAAAATCTTAAGTCAAGCATAAGTCAAAAAAAATTTATATGGTTCACCCTCACTAGGATACATCTATGGAGAATACACCGGAAATAAACTGATGTACCAAATCCACTAAAAACTCACTTCTATATACAAACTTTATAGTGGACTCACTGTCCCTCCGAGTTTGCAACAACTCTCAACATGAATGATCACTGCAATCTCAATTGAAGTTTATTCACTACTTCCTCAGAAGATACACTCATAGTTTAAAGACTTTTAGGTACCATCATTTTGAAAAATTAATGCTTATTTATTTGTATATAGTTCCTTTTTTGATATCCAACTTTCTCCCACAGTTGAGTACATCTGTATCACAGTTTTACCGGGAAATCTTCCAACTTTCGCACAACCCCAGAATGACTGGTGCACTTCTCTAAGCTCGGAACTCTTCTCTAAGCCTGGCACATATGTGGTACAAAACCACATGTGAGACCCTCCCTACATCAATGAAAAAAATCAGAAAATCACACCCTTTTATTCCCAAACCAATATTGTTGCAAAAATATCATCTGGCATGAAACTTCATAATATCTTTATTCTTGTGTGACCAAACCACCAGTTTCACGTCCAAACCACATTGATGACTAGAACTCTAATTTTCTCTATAAGTGTTGATCTTATTTAAAAATGGGTAGGGGGTATCCCTCTATTTATAAGAATTTTCGACACCCTGAGAGTCATCACACCAGTCTTTTCCTGGTGCATATGTCCATCAGCTAAATCCTCTATCACCCTAGTCACCTTTAGCACCAAAAGAAAAAGGGTAGATCCCCTCCTTAAATTTCCATATTTTTATGTTCTAATATGGAAAAAAATATTTCACATAACATTTCGATTCTCTAAGGAACTAGTACGCAAGTCCCTTCAACATTAACCCTTTTCCCCAATTGTCTATTTTGAGGCCCAAAAATTTTACAGAAAATGGAAAATGGTGCCACCTTGTATTTTCTCTTTGATACAGACTTTAGATCAGTAATTACAATGTATAGGATCTTCAATAAATCATGGATTTTTTACAACATACCGTGAACATGACAACTCTCCATGAAAACTATCCTTTCTCAACAAATTGTACATCATGATCTTCATTCTCAACAAACACAACATGGAGACCCACTTTGTTAACAAACACAATCACTTAAAAATGTTTCAATGATTCCATGAGGGATTTTGGGTCTAAGAATATTCCCCTTTAGATTTGTTGAAACTCTCCTTGTAAAATTTTAATGCGTTATCATTTTATCCACCATTCATCTCATGAAATTATGATAGCGATCAAGGATTCACTCATAACATACTCTAAGCCCACATGAGAAATGATCGTTGTGAGAAACAATAGTAAATGAAATGTTCAACAATGAATAACCTCATTTTTAACACTAATTGATGATACCAAACTGATACCAATTGCTGATTGATGCAAACCATCTAACATCATTCCAACATCATTGTTCTGCATTTATAACGATCCTCAGCTATCAAGATATCTATTCATTGATAGATCACTTCTAGAATCATGATAAACAAAAAAATCCCCTTTAACACTTCTTGGGTTCTTGTGTGGTCCAATCTATGCCCTGGGTGATGAAATCAAACACACATACTCTCATCATGGTTCTCCCCCTATCACATTCTTCTCCATTCTTGATAAACTCCCCCTATCTTGTTGCACCACCTATCAGCCTCCCCCCATGTATTTGTAAAATACATTGTCTCCCTTTTATATCCATAGTTTCTCCGTGTTTAAGTGTAATATTTCTCCCCCTTTGTCAGAAAACCCAATGGCCACTCCTTTGTGTTCTTCAATAGAGTAGAGAGGATAAATTGGTATGGTATGGAATACACATCATACCTCGGGGAGAGGGGGTGGGAACCATCAAAACTCATTCAACTGTGGGGAATCTACTGAACTACCAAATCCATTTGATATATCTCTGAAGCTTCCTAGTGTAAGGCCATTGTCAAAATGACTGCAACTTATAGTTCTATAGGCACATACTCCAACTTCACGATTCCCTACTCAACCTTCTTCTTGATAAAATGATACATTATCTCAAAGTGATTTTTCATTGAGTTATGGATATGATTTTTGTAGAGATTTATAGCACTTGATTTTTTACTATGCATTCTGATTAAATACTTCACTTCAACTCCTATATTGTCAAGTTAGAGCTTCATCCAAAACAACTGTGTGCAAGCTTGAGTAGTCGCAATATACTCATCCATGTTGGTTCTCAATGAAATGAAATCTTACTTATTACATAACCTAGAAATACTCAAAACATCATGATTGAAAGTATCTCCTGACGTGGATTTCATATCATCCGCTGAACCAACCTAATCTATATATTTATATCCCATTAGCTTCGACTGAGATTTGTCATTCAACATCAAACTAAAATCCATAGTTCACTTAATATTCTGAAGTATTCTTTCCACTTCAATCACGTGTATTTCCTTGGGATTGAATTGATATCAAAGTGCTTGGCATGTGGAAAAAAAATTATTGGGTCTCGTTGCGGTTAGGCATAGTAAACTCCCAATAATCTGCATGTATTTTGTGATATTAAATACCTTTCCATCATAATCATTTGATAATTTGATCCAGGTAGAAACTAGAGTCTTCATTTCCTTGGAATTTCCCATATCAAATATTCTCATAACATCATAGGAATATTTGGATTGAGAAATACAGGTGTTATTCCTTCATTCTAGAACCTAAAAACCATTGAATGATGTCAACTCTACAATCATTGACATTTCAAACATAATTTTCCTAAATTTGGAAAACTGTTTGCATAGAGCATTATCTGATCCAAAAAATATTATTTCATCAACATTAACAAGAACCATCATCATTTGATTACTATCATTTTTGAAATAGAGATCGCAAGTAACCCCACCATGCTGGAAACCCTGATTTTTCAAATACTGATCATGCCTTGAGTACCATACTCTTGGTGCATGTTTCAGCACATATAATGCCTTCATTAACCAAAAATCCATATTCTCATCTTCATGAATGAGAAAAACATTTGGATACTTGATATTCACTTCTTACACAATAACCCCATTCATGATTGCATATTGGACATCAATCTAAAACACTTTGAACTTATGTTGCACTACAATAGCTTGGAAATGTCTGATTCTCTCCAGCCTTTCAATCGATGAAAGTGTATTATAGAAATATATTCCCTCTTTCTAAAAGTATCATTTTCACACTAGTACTAATTTTTTCATATAATTGTTCCATATTCATTCATCTTTTTGTGGTATACCCATTTTGACATGATGGAATTCTTATCTTCTTGTAAAGTCTTGGAAATTCCATATAATTTTTTTTCATTATATATATTTATTTCAAGACCGTGAAATTTGACAGCACATGATTCTGAGTCCTGGAGTACCGAGAGTGATCTGTTGAAGTTTGTTTGTGTTTTAATTAGCGCGCATAATCATGTTTTCTGAAAAAGTAGAATAAATCATAAACGGTAACTCGGATCATAAATCTGAGTTCTCCATTGAATTTAGGATGGCAGGTTTACCCTAGTCGTGACATAAGTTTAGTCTGCATGGGCCTCCTATGAAAAAACACAAAATTGCCATTACCGTTAATAAAATAATTAAATAAATTATTTTATTTTTCAAATGCTTATAACTCAAAAATGGTAACTCGAATTGAAAATATTAGACAACCACTAAACTTTTGAGGGCATTATTTATTTAAATATACACTAACATTGGCTGGCGTGGGCTAGTAGTGAAAGTTAGTTTTTGGCTGTAAATAAAATAATTAAGTGAAAATTATTTAATTGTAAAAATCCATAACTTTTAAACAGTAACTTGGATTGGAAATCCGAGAGTACTTTTGGGTTCGTTGGGGAATGTTTCACTTGCGTAGAGACTAAACTCGACCAGCATGGGTCGAGGGTGAATATTAATAATTTTCCGAACTACTTTTCAGGTACGTTCTGTAAACGCACATTCTACATTTTATAATTTTTGATGCTTTGCTCGGAATTTAAATCATAGGACATTGTTAAACTCACAACACCGATATTCTCATAAAAAGACTTTCACCTCAACGACAGTTGGTCAATGGGGAATGTTAGTTTTGTTCTTTTTCATGGGAATAGAAATAAAATAAACTTTTATTTTTATCCTCCCAACTGAATGTTAAAGAAGTGGGGACCACCTGAACTAAAACCCCATTTTTTGTGAATTCATGGTGGTGGGTCCACCATAACCCCTCTTAAATGTGGGGAAGTCCCTTGGAATCCTCCCAATTAATTGTGCCAATGTAAATTAATTGTCTTGACCATTCTAAATACTAACTAACAATGTCGTTGGAATTTAAGAAGGTTCCTAATACATGTACCATCATAAATTCCACGATCGTTACAAACCACCCCCACCCCCTCTCATATTTATATAGAGATTGTGAGGAAGATTTGGGAAGGCATCACCATGCAACAAAGCACTAGTAATGTGTCGCGATGACCAACACTTGGAGAAACATTACGGTTCTCCAACGAATAACACACCCCAGAATTGAGGAACATGGAAAACGTTCGAACCGACTTTGGATGTGTGATTGCGGAAGCGACGATTGTGTGCATCCTCTCCACCTTCGTCATTTCCATATAATGACCTACATCAACAATCCTTCGAGGTAGTGGCTTATTTATGTGTGATTATGGATTCCCATGTTATTCTTATATAAAAAATAACATGGATCAACTCTCTAACAAGTTGATCTGTGGATGATTTGTTTTTGTAGGTTTGGGAATAATCATTGTTGGGGGTTGTAGAGTTTGACATTATTCGTTTAATGTTTTTGTATAGCTGATGTCTACCCCTCAAATGCAGAGGCTATGATCCAAAAAAACCTGGACCGACCCCTCCATCATTTTTATTATTGGCATGTTCTTCGAGATGAAAGAAATTATATTTTGTGCCTCGGTGACGAATGAAGGGCGTCTAGTCAAGCCGGCCCCCGGCGAAGGCCCGGTGCGCGACCGGGCCACACGAATATCCACGAAGGACTATCGCCTAGAGGACTCTACCATATTGTGGCCTCGCGGCCCTCACAGCCCTTGCATCCCTCCCTCCCCCCGGCCTCTCCGCCTCGTGGCCCTCCGCCGCTGCGCAGCCCCGCGGCCTCTGTGGGATCCGCACCACCCCGCAGCCTCCAGGGCTCTGCTGCCTCCTAGCCTATGCAGCTCTCATGGCCTCCGCGCCACGCCGGCCGGTCCTCCCGGTGCAGGCAAGACCACCCTGGGAGGGACGGGCCACCCAGCGGTCCAGGCCGCGCTTTGTGGGTCGTGCTGGGTCGACCAAAACCGGGTCGGGTCGGGATGGTCCGACCAGGTCGTACTGGACGCGGACCAAAATTGACCCATTTACACTCTTTTGGCCATAACAATGGTACCGGTCGTCCGTTTGATGAACCGTCTATGGAATCGGAATCCCTAGAGCGAGATGGTCCCTTTGATATAACCTACTTGAGATTTGGATAAATTTGGGATATGGTTGGGTTGGATCAAGCATGAATCCAACTGGACCCTCGGGAATAAAAGGCTAATAACTTACAGACCATGCATCTGATTAGCACACCATCTATTGCCTTGAGACCCCAATGATGTGGCAGTTATTTCGGTTACTTCTTCATAGGACTTCATGGAATTTTTAGTGTTGACTAGTGGCTTGAGGAGAAGAACCTCTTAGATACGATCAAACATAGTGTAGGAACCCAGTAGCTAGATGTGATGTGGAGTATGAATAGTGATCCTTTGTGGATCAACACCGAGCAATCCTGTGTGTTTCAGCACCTAGTGATCTTATGTGGGTCAGCACTGAGTGATGCTATGTGCGTCATCATCGAGAAATCCTATGTCAGTCAGCACCTACTGATCATGTATGGATCAACACTAAGTGATCTTGTGTGGGCCAGCACTGATTGATCCGGTGTGGGTCAGCACCGAGCGATCTTGTGTGGGTCAGTACCTAGAGATCCAATATGGGTTTGATGACGTACTGATGATTTACAATGATCTTCTGTGGGTCTGATGATTGTTTAGGATCTTTCGTGGGTCCACCACTTTAGAGATTAAGATGATTCAGTAGTTACATCTAATCATTTCTACTACTATACTTATGTTATACCTGTTGTGACATAAGTGCGTACCTGAGCGGTTCTTTCCATTGTGGTAATACCTTTGTGGTATTCTTATGTATTGTGTACCTGAGTGGTACATACCATCGCGGTACTCCATCCTTTGTGGAATAGTTGAGCTTTGGGATTCTAAGTTGGACTCTGTGTTTCTTCATGATTGAGATGGGTATACTAGATTACTTAGGTATATGTATTATCATATACCTAATTATGGTTGTCAGTTGATTTTATGATTTTTGGTTTATCCTTTGAGGATTTTTTGAGAACTTGAGTGTCTCGAGGTGTAACGACCCGAATCCGGAGCCACATAACTGGTGCCCCATACCCGGTTCACCACATAACCTCAAGCGAATTTCCCCAAATGCCAGAGGCTACCGACTAGCAGCGAAGGTCTTTGTGAGTCAATGGGGAAACTATTCCCTCATTTGGTAAGGTATGCACCAGAAGAATAAATATAATCAATATAGGAATAATTAAACAACATGAAATAACTGAACTAAAAGTAGAAGAAACATCAGATATAATAATGATGAAAAATCGTACATGTATCTATGGAAAGCTGTAAACAAAACAACGTGCTGAAATACAACTGAAACCAAAGTACGAAATGTAAACAGAAACTCAAGCAACATCGCAGGCCAAAGCCCGGTCCCATGCTCTCCAGCTCCAACAAGAAATCAAGTACCTAAGGTAGATGGACCACAATCCCTACCTATACCTACAACCATATAATCTGTTTGGGCCTAAAAGCAGGACCCAAACAGGGTGTGAGACTAATCCCAGTGGGCAACCACCAAAATATTTGTGCCCAACTCTCAGTGAGTAATATAGAAAATGTAAAGGAAATAAATACAGTAATGAACTAGGAGTACACCAATAAATAATCCTACCAATTACCATTCAAATTCATTTTATTAAACAACTGTTGACGCTCCTTTTCGTCACAGAATCTAAAGATCGGAAAAGGGAATATCCGAGCTCAATGTGATGCATCCTTTGAAGAAAACATAAAAAACCAACAAAGGAAGGAAGAAAGGATCAACAGCTACCTCACCGCGCAAGTTATCTAACTGGCGTGAAAGTGTACTTGCGCGGCTACCTTGGTCGCGCAAGTGACTTGCACGACCTATGTGGTAACCGCCCGGTAACCGCCCAGGGCCTTCTTTTGCCTATAAATAGACCCTGTGAGCCCCCCATTTGAGAGGATCTTTTTCCAGAAACTCGGACTGAAGCTCTCGACGCCCAAGTCTCTTCTCAAAGCTTCCGGAACACTTCTAAGGTAATTTCTTACCTAGAATGGAAGATCTAAAGAGAAGAAAGAAGGACTAAGTGTTGAAACTTATCAAACACTTGCGCGCCGGTTTATTTCCTTCAATATAAATTGCGCGTCCCTTTTCTGGAAGAACCTCAAGAGGATTTTAAAGGGTTTAAAAAAGAGTCGCTCAAATATTTCAATGCTGGTTGAAAATCGCGCAAGTACACCATGTGTCGCGCAGGTATACCTGCGCGACCAAAACTTGCGCGCCCACGGTAGACTTGCGCGCCTTTCAAGACTTGCGCGCCCCTACCTTTTTGGGTGCCCATCTTGCCCATTTTACCCCTCTTAAGCCATTACACCTTTCCTTTTCAAGATTCAGTCTTCAAGACACTCTTTAAATCCCTTTATGGCATGATTTCTTGATTTGAATTCCATATCTGAAAGGAATTCTGTGGAATATCTCTCAAAACCTAGTGATTTAAATATCCTTATGTCACTAAATATAGAGAGTTCATTCATTCAACCTCATCCTTTAAGATGAGATAATCCTTAACTTGGGCATCCTCCTCTGGAGTAAGCCCCAATCATAATCCTTTAACTTGGGAATCCTCCTCAGGAGTAAGCCCCAATTTCAAATCTGGGCATCCTTCTTTAGGAGTAAGCCCCAAATTCTTAAAGTTCCCAAACTTGGGCATCCTCCTCAGGAGTAAGCCCCAAACCTTAATTCCTTTATCTTGGGCATCCTCCTCAGGAGTAAGCCCCAAGTCCCCTAACCTGGGTCTCCCTTTTAGGAATAAGACTCAGTCATAACCTGGGCCTCCTTTTTTAGGAGTAAGTCCCAGTCATAATCTTGGGTTTCCTTTTCAGGAGTAAACCTCAAGCCCCCTTAAAATTTCTCTTAACCAGTCCTAATTTACCCTTGATTTGGGTTTCCTTTTTAGGAGTAAAACCCAATCATAAGTCCCCTCCTAACTTGGGCATCCTCCTTAGGAGTAAGAACCAAGATTAGAGTATTAAAATCTCCATAAAGCACATATACATTTATTGACCCTGTTCCTGGATTTTCTCCCTAAAAGTGAATCCTAAACCTTCATCTATCTGGGCAGTCATACATACCTAAGCCCCAAACAATTTCTTATGATTGCATCTTTCATGGCACAATTGTCTAATTTTTACCAATACCTCTTGTTTCTCACACCGAGCATGACTCACGTGAGCTTAGAGTGTAAAAGTAATTATGACATTCTTCTTTGAGCCATCAATCATAAACATCATACTCCATCACTCGAACTACATGGGTTCTAATTCCTTTTCCAAAACAAAGGATACGTAGGTAGCCCATTTATGGGTTCGATCCCAACTTTGACATAATCCTTGTCCTTCTGAATGAAGATAAACTTCAAGTGCCCCACTGAGTGGCTTTAAAACCAGCCTGGTCATCATAATGACCAAGAGACTTTTATATAAATGTTTTGAAGGATACCATTGACCACGAATCTCTAAACAGATATAGATGATTCTCTATTGATGAAGAACCTCGAATACATATAAAAGATTCTCTAAATTTCTTGTATATTTAATCATCGATTGTTAAAACCAAAGGAAGGCACATTTTATACTTGGTAATGTAATAAGGATTCACGAACAAAACTTAAATCTATAAAGAGAGTCCCGGAGTAGACAATAATTCCCCTCAAAAAGGTGTGATGAGTCCGACCTCCCATCCTCTAGACCAATGCAAAATTCCTAAGCCTCATCAGTCCACAAGCTAATGAGCGCCTACCTTTGGAAAGTGGGTCCAAACGGATGTGGAATCATTGGATGTTTCCGGTTCTATGAACAAACCCGCTAGAAACCGATCGGAACGTTTGAATCTCCTGTCCAGGAGGTCATCCCCGAAATCCGTGCGAAACAAAAATGGTGAACCCGACGTGAATCCTTAACCAAGTTAAAGTGATGTTATTCTTTTTCGTTAGGCCCCTTGGGCCAACAAAGAAATCATTGACATGTGCTCATCCAAAAGAAGCAGTGGGCGGATTCATCTTGATTATGTCTGTTATATGAAACAGGCACTCTTTTCTCAAGATCTTCTGCAAAATGGATTTCCTTAATTCACCTCTGTGAATACTGCTGCTATGAACACCTCTACTGTGAGGTCTGCTGCTGTGAAAACCAATGCTACTACTCCTGCTAGAACGTCGTCCGCTCTGAGGATGACATCACCAACTCAGCATCTTCAAACTCTGGGTTTCTAATGCACTGGTTAAGGAGTACCGTCGCAACGGTACTATCCCAACTCTAGAGGCCGCTCGTCAATCCCTCCAAGTTAACAACTCTACCTGGTCGTCCGGACAATGGCGGCCAGCGATCAAGAAGCAGGCGGTGCTGACTACCGTCTCCAACCGTTTTGGGATGTTATCCCCGGAACGCAATTTCCATTCACTCCCTTACTCTGAGGAAGTGAATGAGCAGGTCCCGCAGGACCTTAATTCAAAAAGACAGGAGTCCTTCTCAAGGGCTCCCATCAACAATCGCCGCCAGACTCGTGCGGTAGTGCGCCCTCAACATGATGAGGGTACCGACTCCAGGCATTTAGCTCATGTTCCTCGAACCCGAGCAGGCAAGATGAACCGCCAGAGACAGAATCCGGTTAACAATAGGCAGGTTGTCATCCCTGACATCTCCAGAGAAGTCCACCAACCTAACTTGGTGGCAAACAACGAGCAGGCACACACACCTGCCCGTTTTAATTCCGCTATCCAGTAGACTCGTCTGGCAGCATCAAGCCGATCCCGCTAGGCAATTCTGGCGGAGTACCATAGGCAGGAACATACACCTACTTATACATCACCAGTTAGTCAGCAGGCTCGTCTGACTACATATGATGGATCTCGTCAACCATGTTTGGCGAAGTGTAATCAGCAGGCATATACACCTGCTAATACTAATCAAGCCTACCAACAGTCTCTCTTGGTAGCTCACGGCGAGCAGACACACACACCTGTCCGTTTTAATTCCGCTGTCCAGCAGACTCGTCTGGCAGCATCAAGCCGATCCCGCCAGGCAATTCCGGCGGAGTACCATAGGCAGGAACATACACCAGCTTATACATCACCAGTTAGTCAGCAGGCTCGTCTGACTAAATATGATGGATCTCGTCAACCATGTTTGGCGAAGTGTAATCAGCAGGCATATACACCTGCTAATACTAATCAAGTCTACCAACAGTCTCTCTTGGTAGCGCACAGAGAAGTCAGTCAGAAAGTCCCGACGACAAACAGGAGGCAGACTCAACTCTCTGCCTCCACACTTGAGTACTGTCAGGATTCACTGACAGGAAAAGGAGGACAGAAGCAGGCACATACACCTAATCCAAGTCCGGAATGGATGTATATCCCCATTCTGGCGGCTGAAGTCACCAAACATATTTTGTCAATGGTCAAAGAGCAGAAGAAAATTTCTTCTCATATTCTGGATGCTTGCCAGGATATCATAACAGCTTCAGCATCATCACAGGGACAGACACATAAATCTATCCCTAGCAATGGAGTGACACATCAACGATTCACTCCGGAACAGACACACACATCTGTTCCAGTCCAAGAGGGTTATGGGGCATACTCCCCCATATCATATGGACAACCAAGTCAGGCACATACACCTGATTTGAGTGGAGATCGTCAGCCTAACCTGACCATCTTTCCTGATCAAGCACATACACCTGCTTAGAGCAATCACTTTCGTCATCAAGTGGTTTCTAAATTGAGTAAGAAAGCATCTAAGAAAAAGATCCGCCCAGCACAGTCAGGAGATCAAAGGCCAATCTGTAACCAAGCCTTGCTCGATGCTGGAGTTCTTGAAGCACTCAGACATTTATCTGTCGGAATTCAAGATTCTAATCACTCAGTTCCCAATAACATGAACATTAATTCTGAAGGTCTTCAACAGACACTTCCTCATGAAGACTTGCTTCATGAAAATTCGGTCAATCTTGAAGTTTCATCTTCAGATGAGAGCCACAGGAACCCTCTGTGTGGTCAGAAGACCAAGGAGCAAGAGATTTCATCTTTTGCTGTAACCCATCATGACGGTCCTCCTCATGGTGATGAACTTCGCTGCGAAAGTCCTCTCCGCAGTAGTGATTCACGTTGTCTCGAAAATTCTTCAGAAGGCAATGTAGTGACGAGAAAGCCCTCCTATCTCGAGGCACTTGCAAACGTAAAACCAGTCATGTCTGATGATTTACTATCGGCAGGTGAAACTCTTTCTCCATCAGAAGATAGCCTGGGGTTCAGGTTATTCTCCGAACCATCCCTGGGTCATTCATCTTCCATCATGAATAGTGATCTCTCTACCAATCTTGTTGAATCCGATGAAACAACAAGGAAACACCAACTCTGGTCCAAACAGGTAGAAGAATATGCATTTAATGATAAAGAGGATATGCTGAACATGAGGAATAAACTATCAAAAGGTGAAGTACCAGTCATGTTTTGGCCTTTGGCTGACTCCCAGTACGACATTCCAAAGATGTTGACAGATGATGGAATCCATGATATTCGTCTCAACATATGCAAAACTCTTTGTCAATTAAAGAAGAAGGTATTATCTTACGATGAATATGAAAATCATCTTATGATAATAGAAGGGCCACAACGTCAGATTGATTTGGAATCTCTATCAGTCTCTCGGTATCCGAAGGCTGAAATGCAACAGAGAACCCTTCAACGTTCATGCCTTGGCGCACTAAGAAAATTGCGTCAGTTAATTGCCAATGCTCCATCTGATGTTCATATCAGAGGATGGGGTGTTCACGGAGCACTACATTTCACAGTGCTTTCCAGTCAGCAAAGCCCGCCGAAAATGGTCTCATGCAATGTTATTGCCCATGGCCAGCCACAATCAATGGGATTTGTTCATAATCAAAAGCTTGCTCAAAAACAGGCTTCAACTAGTTCCTCTCAAAATCAAGTATATAGAGAACAAGTTGTTGAATTTCTCCTACATCAAGCAGGCGAGAATATTGCACAAGCCTCTCGTCTGGAGAAAACACGTCATCAAATGACAGAAGTTTTGGAAATCATCCAACGGTCTGTTGAACCAGGTGATAAATGTGGAGACAGGTTAATGCATCCAGCTAACTTCCGAACTAAGATTTCAAAGATCAAGAGAGATTTTAAGAAGATCTCAGACATAGCATGTCAAGAGACACCCCAGCTTGCCAGACTGGGGACTTCTCTAACCCAACCCTCAGAGTCAACAAATGGGATTCGAGGAGTTGAGCAGAAGCAGCAGGAACATCCCCAGTCCACCGGTCTGGGGACTTTTTCAAATCCTCAATCCCTCTCTCAGAGAAAGTCAGTATTCTCTCGATTAGGGAATAAGCCTCAAGAGGAAAGAAGAGCCAAGCAATCAGGAGATTCTCTCCAAGTGATGGTTCTCCATGAAGTTCCTGAGGGATCAAGTCAACGGAATGCCATGTCTCATCATGGACATAGAAGAAGACAATATCACAGAAATGCTGATAGAAAAGATTCCATCCAATATGCATCCATTAATGTCCTCAATGCCGTTGCTGCTGATTCACCAGATGAGGCTCAATCAGAGCGATCAGATGAAGAGGTTCCTGCTCAAGAAATTGCGCACACAGACCTAATTGAAGAAGGTGTGTGCACACGTAATCAAAGGGTTACCCAAAATCTGGGTATTCCTTCAAGTAACCCACTTCCCCCTCTCTGAAAAGTATCCAATAAGGGGAAAGGAAAGAATCAGGTTAATTCTCACCCTTCCTCTGAAGGAGGTCAATCGCTCTCATTATAGCAAAGGTTTGCACAACAGGAGGAAGAAATGAAAGAATTAAGAAGGTTGAATGCAGAACTACTTCAGAGTAGTCTTCTTCTTAAGAATGCTGAAGTCCGACAGCCGAAAGAATTTGTTTTAACTATTGAGATGGATCAGGAATATCCTCCTTTATCAGTACACCCACAGAGGTCTAATCCTACGGGTCAAACGCAACAACGGTTGGCAGCACTACCATCAGTTGCAGCACCAAACACCACGTCTGTCCAAGATCCATTCATTGCATCTACCCAAAACCAAGTTCAACCTAACGTTTCTCAAAAGTTAATAACTACTATTGAGTCATTAACAGCTCGGTTAGAAACTATAGAAGGGAAACGGGCGCAAGTTCAACCTGAAAAGAAAGTTTACCCTGAATGGGTAGATTCAATTTCTCCTCCATCCAGTTTTGGAAACCCTGTTTTCTCTACTTTCAATGGATCAGGCGACCCTGAACAACATTTGACGCATTACGTGTCTTGTTGTGATCCTATGATGGGAACTCCAGAGTAGCAAGAAGCAGTGAAACTCAGATGCTTCGTGCGAACCTTGCAAGGAACAGCTTTTTTCTGGTATACAAGCTTGCAATCCCGGTCAGTCATCGGATGGGAGGATCTTCTTCAAAAATTCCTTCTTCAGTTTAGCTCAACTTTGCCAAAAACGACAGTTTTCGATCTTACAAACTGCAAGCAAAGGGAGAATGAAAGAGTCTCTGATTTCATTGCTCGTTGGAAGGGATTAACGTATTCCTTGAGTTTAGCACTCCCTCAGGAGGAATTGTTTCCAATATGTGTGGCAATTTTGCGTGACGAATTACGCACGCCATTGATCCCTGTGAAATACAGATGAGGGTTTCGAGACCTTACTTCAATCGCTCAACAGATTGAAGATTCCCTTATACAGGCTAAGGTTAAATATCATTTAATTCCATCAGCTCCAGGAAGAAGAATGGGTAAAGCAGAACTGCTACAGTTGTGCTTAAACAAGCACCTGTACCTATTTCTACATCAAAACCTTCATCTTCTCGAAGGGCTCCACCTCTTGAATGCCCACAACAAAGGCTGTTTCGTCCAAATGATCAAAAAGATCAACGACGAAAACAATTTGAGGATATGAAGAGTAAAACTTACCCTTTCCATAGTGAGCAAGTTCCTGGTTACTTCATTTCAGCTCTGGAAAATAATTTGGTTCAATTACCAGTGCCGAAGAGGCCAAACAAGGAAGGAGATGAAGACCATCCTAATTATTGTACCTTTCATCAAATGTTGGGACATCCCATCCAGGAGTGTTTTGTCTTTAAAGAACTCCTGTAAAAGATGGTCGACTTGGGACAAGTCAAATTGAAGGGTTCTTCAGCTCATGTAGCGTGTATTACCGCTATATATCCAGAGGAAGGAGGCGAGTGGCAGGAAGTCAAAAGCAAAACTGCGAAAAAATATGATGATTGGATGGTCAGAAAGACAATCAATCGGACTCATTCCATTTTGAGAACACAATTGAAGAAGCCAACTGTGTCTCCTACAAAAGCTGTAGTAAAGCCTCCATCAAAAGATAACTCCTCAAAAGGGCAGCGCAATTCAAAGAAGAAAGAGGAATCAGGAGAAGATGAGTATGTATCAAAGCCTAAATTGTCTTTGACTCTGGAAGAATTCATGCCATCTACTTCAAAGACATGGGCACCGTCCCATCAAACGGCATAGCCTAAACAGGCTAACCAGGCAGAGTCTTTATCAGACGAAGAGTTAATATTTGGTTTTGTTAATATGATTCAATTAACAGATTCATATTCCAGTCTTGATGAGCCTGAATTCCCTGTATCAAATAAGGGAATCCGAAGAGGTTCTAGAGGTTCAGGATATAGGGTAAGACGTGGATATCTCCAAAGCCACTACTCTAATTTTACCCCTGCTAGCACTGTATATGCAGCAGAAACTCGTGGTGGAGCCCTTCAGCGAGCTCAAAAAGAACAAGCAAGTTATTCTGCCAATGGCCAACTCAGTTTTGGCACAGTTATTTTGGAAGACCGATTAAAGGTTCCATCTTCTTTATCTCAGCATGTAAATGGATCTAATCAGTCTAATCTTCCAAAACCAAGGATGTTGCCAACTTCAATACAAGATGCATCAGCTTCCAAAGAATATGATTCCAAGGTACCTGCTAAACCGCATATTCCTATTGGGAAACGCAGACCTCTAGATCAAAAGTATGACATATTGAAACACTTGGCCCAAGTACCATCCAAGTTATCAATTTTGGATTCTTTGAATCTGTCAAAAGATCTTCGGGAATCACTCATCGAAGCTTTGTCAAGTCCTCATGAGTTTGAAGCTGAAATTGCTGCAGCTGAAATCTATCACATAGAGAATAATACTGCAGAATGCCATGCAGTGATATCTTTTACTGATAAAGATGAATATGATGTTGTTCATGGGCACATAAAACCTTTGTACTTATCTGGCAAAGTCAATGGTATAGATGTTCGAAGAGCTTTCATTGAAAATGGTTCAGGAGTCAACCTCATGCCCATTCATACACTTCATCGATTGGGCCTCACAGAATCTGATTTATCTCATTCTACCATGATGTTGCAAGGATATGATAAAAATGAACAAGAACCACTGGGAGAAGTTACACTCAGAACTCAGTTTGGAGATCTTGTTTCCAATTCGGATTTCATGATTGTTGATCAGGACTCAGCTTTCAATATCTTGCTTGGATGACCCTGGCTACATCAGCAAGCAGCTATTCCGTCATCATATCATCAATGTCTCAAATACTGTTTCGATGGTCAATTTGGAACATTGTATGGTGATAAGGCCCCATTCAAGACATGTGAGTCTCAATACATTGTGGCTGAATTTTATCACATAAAGGGAAGAGAAAAATCTACAATGAAGGAAATTACCAAAGTTAACGCTCCATATGGTTTGGAGAAAATTCCAATAAATCCATCTTCACATGTGAGTACAGATTATGTATTACCTATCAGTCAAATTGACAAAATAGGCCCAGATAAAAATACTCTTATGGAAAGATCCATAATTTCAATTATGGCAATCGAGCCAGACAACATGGGAGAAATTGGTAACTTACCAAGCAGTGATGAAAGCATAAGTGGTGACGTTTTCATTTCATCTGCTGAAATCCAACAAGTCTATACTTCGGTAATCAGGCCATAATAAGTTATAGCAACACCAGAGGTGAATAATGATGTCGATTCTCAATCCATCATCCCCTCTTTATTTTCCAAAGAAGACCCTTTATCATCAATAGGGTCGGAAATGGAAGCTTCTTCTTCAAAATGTGAAAATTTTGACATCTCTTATGAACATGAGAATTTA
Organism: Viscum album; assembly: GCA_963277665.1. NCBI lineage: Eukaryota > Viridiplantae > Streptophyta > Magnoliopsida > Santalales > Viscaceae > Viscum > Viscum album. Next base: position 332,410,739 of record OY728161.1, read on the forward strand.
GTTTTTTCATCTACTTTGCAAGTAGAAATGGAAGAAATAACACATGATGAAGAGGAAGAGGAAGATCTTAGAGATGCTCCTCCAGCATTTGAAGAGGCTATCTCTACCACTGTGGATGAACTCAGAGAAGTAAATCTGGGTACAGAGAAAGATCCATGCCCCACTTTAATTAGTGCGGCCATGACCCTTGAAGAGCAAGAGATGTATATTTCTTTTCTAAAGCAAAATAAAGATATTTTTGCTTGGAATTATACAGAGATGTCTGGACTTGATCCTGATGTTTCCACCCATCATTTGGGTTTTCCAAAAGAACATCGAGGATTCAAGCAAGCCGCGAGAAGAACACACCCAACCTATGCTTCCAAAATTGAGGCTGAAGTGGATAAGTTTATCAAAGCTAACTTCATCAGAGAAGTTAATTATCCCAAGTGGTTGGCTAATATTGTCCCTGTAAAGAAGAAGAACAGACAAATTAGGGTTTGCATCGATTTCAGAGATATTAATCGGTATTGTCCTAAAGATGATTTCCCAGTTCCGATTACAGAACTCTTAATTGATGCGACGGCTGGCTATGAAGTACTTTCTTTCATGGATGGATATTCTGGATATAATCAGATCCAAATGGCCCCAGAAGATGAGGAATATACAGCCTTCAGAGCTCCTCAAGGTTTGTTTTGTTACCGGGTGATTCCCTTTGGTTTAAAGAATGCAGGTGCAACATATCAACGCGCCATGCATCGTATCTTCAAACCTATTTTAGGGAAGTTTGTTGAATGCTATGTAGATGATTTGGTGGTTAAATCCAAACAACGTTCTAATCACTTGGCTGATTTGAAAGTCATATTCCACAAGCTTCGACAACATAATTTGATGATGAACCCCTTAAAATGTGCTTTTGGGGTAACCTCAGGAAAATTCCTCGGCTTTGTTGTACGCCATCGTGGTATTGAAGTCGATCCTGAGAAGACCAAATCAATCCTTGGTATGTCACCTCCTCAGAATTTGAAATAATTAAGAGGACTTCAAGGACACTTAGCCTATATTCGGCGTTTCATCGCCAATTTGGCAGGCAAAAGTTTACCCTTTACCAAATTATTGAAGAAAGGAGTCACTTCCCAGTGGAATGAAGAATGTCAAGAAGCATTTGATGTCCTCAAGAAATACCTCTTGAGTCCAGCAGTACTCATGACACCTGTTGAGGGTAGACCTCTTATCCTCTATGTGACAGCTTTAGAACGATCATTGGGTGCCTTTCTCGCTCAAGAGAATGATGCTGGGAATGAAAATAGTCTCTACTATCTCAGTAGAACTATGCTTGAAGTAGAAACCCAGTATTCAAGTATTGAAAAGTGCTGCCTAGCATTAATATTTGCAGTTCAGAAACAGAGACACTACCTGCAACATCATGAGGTCCAATTGGTATCTCGCAATAATCCGCTCAAATTCATCCTTAGTCGTCCAATGCTTACAGGACGTCTAGCAAGGTGGGCAGTTATTTTGCAGCAGTTCGACATTCAGTATGTGTCTCAAAAGGAAATTAAGGTCCAAGCTCTGGATGATTTCCTGGCTGAACATCCTTCATTGGAAGACACGTATTCAGATATCGAACTCCCTGATGAGGAAGCTTTCTCTATTCAAGAGAGTCCTCAAACATGGGAAATGTATTTTGATGCTGCTTGTAGAAGTCCAATAGGGATGAAAATGGAAAATCCTAAATTCAACAAAGTTGGTTTAGGAATTGTGCTCATTTCTCCAGATAATGCAGTGTTACCTTATTCCTTTTTCTTGTGGGAAGATGGTACCAATAATGAAGCTAAATACGAAGCTCTCACTACAGGCTTGGAATTAGCGCTTCAAGCACAAGTGAATCACTTAAAGGTGAAAGGTGATTCAGACCTGGTAATCAAACAAGTCAATGGGGATTATTCCATCAGAAAAAAAAAGAATTAACCCCTTTGTATGATTAAATCAGAGAGTTAATGTCGGAATTCCATTCAGAACTGACATTTTCTTATGTCCAAAGATCACAAAATGCTCAAGCTGATGCACTGGCTAATATAGCCACAGCTTTAGCAGATCCAAATCGGGACGAGACAACCATCTGTATTGCCCACCGTCGTGCAATTTCACCTTATGTTCAGGTCAGAACTGAGGAAATTAATGAAATTAGTCCCATTCCTGAACCGTATGGTCATACTACAGGATGGATGTCTCCTATCAGGGAATACCTTAAAAATGGAACACTTCCACCTGATAGAGCCGAGAATGAACAAATTCGGCGACGTGTGGTCAATTTTACTCTTTATGATAGCCCAAAACACCTCGAGAAAATTCTCTACAAACGTGGTTTTGATGGAGTTCTCTTCAGATGTATTGATGGTGAACAGAGAATGGATGTCATAAAAGAAGTGCATGCAGGAGTCTGTGGTGCTCACCAGTCTGGACATAGACTGTCTGATCAAATTCGAAGGCTTGGATACTTTTGGCCTTCAATGATACAAGATTGTTTTAATTTCACAAAGAAGTGTCATTCATGCCAAGTATATGCCAACTTCATTCATCAACCTCCAGAGTTACTTCATACAGCTAAATAGTCATGGCCATTTTCCACATGGGGAATGGATGTGGTGGGACCTTACCCTTCAGCTACGACCAAGAAGTTTAAGTACATTCTTACTGCTACTGATTTCTTTTCCAAATGGGCAGAGGCAGTACCTCTCAAAGAAGTCAGTTCTAAATGCATTGTTAGCTTCATCAAGTCTAACATCATTACTAGATTTGGTGTCCCTCATACCATATTGACGGATAACGGCACCAACTTCTGTTCTTCTGAGGTAAAGAAATTGTATCAAGAATACAACATTAAGTCCAGCCATTCATCTCGATATCATGCAGCGGCTAATGGCCAGATAGAGGCCTTCAACAAGACTCTTTCAAATATACTGCAAAAGATGGTGTATAAAGATAAGAAGTCATGGCCTGATAAACTCTTTCATGCTTTATGGGCTTATCGGACTACCACTCACAATGCAACGCGGTCAACTACATATTCATTGGTATATGGAACAGAAGCAGTCTTGCCAATTGAAGTTCAATTGCCCTCACTCAGAATAGCCATTTGTGATCAGTTATCTACAGATGAGCAATCCCAAAAGCGGTTGAATGAATTGGAACAGTTAGATGAGAAAAGTTTGTGCACTTTGCACCACTTGGAAATCTATCATAATCGAATAGCATGAGCTTTTAACAAAAAAGTTCGTCTTCGTTCATTCATTCAGGGAGAATTGGTATTGGTTCTCAGAGCACCAATGATACTAGGAAAGAAGCCTCCCAAGCTTGAACCAAAATGGGAAGGACCTTATTCAATACATAAGGTCTACTCCAATGGAGCGTATTCTCTAATCTCAGTGGATGGAGAACACATCATGACTCCAACTAATGCCAGATTTCTGAAGAAGTATTTTGTATAAACACAAAATATTGTTCCCAGATCCAAAACAATCACATTGGTTCATGATATGTACGAGATGACATTAAACTATATTGGTTCATATATTGTCCTACATGACACTAAACTGTATTATGTCCTATCTCCATGACATTAAACTGTACAGAAGTTCCTATATTTTGTCCGAGATGACATTAAACTATATTGTGTCCTAGAAACATGACATTAAACTGTGTGGCACATCCAACATCCAGCATGACGATAAACTGTAAAAAGTCCCCAGAACTGATATCCTCGTATTGGTTCACCTTAGTCCTAGCTACATGACTTTAAACTGTACAGCACCAGTTCGTCCTTGCTATATGACGTTAAACTATACAGCAATGGTCCAGAATGACTTTAAACTACAACTTCGTCCCACACGACATTAAACTGTGAAAAAGTTCCCTAAACCGTCCAGCATGACCTTAAACTGCATCATCCCTGGTCCATGTATATGACCATAAACTATTTGAAAATCCCTTACGTCCAGCAAGACGTTAAACTGTGACGTCCTAACTACATGACGCTAAACTGTATAAAAGTCCCTCACGTCCGGAAAGACGTTAAACTATATAATCTCAAAAGTCCAGTATGACATTAAACTGCACCATTCACGGTCCATGCATATGACCTTAAACTATTCGCACTTTCATCCAACATGACGTTAAAATGGTACACTCTTTTGTCCTTACTGCATGACAATAAACTACACAATCCCCCTTTCGTCCAATATGACGTTAAACTGTATTGTCCCCATCGTCCTAACTACATGACGCCAAACTGTACAGAAAGTCCTTGATATGTCCTACATGACATTAAACTGTTATTTTGTCCCTGCTACATGACACTAAACTGTGCAGCACCAATAGTCCTAACTGCAAGACTTTAAACTGCATAGTCCCTTTTTTATGTCCTACGTGACATTAAACTGTGCATCGTTAAGGCTGTTATTACCTCTTGTTTCTCACACCGAGTATGACTCACGTGAGCTTAGAGAGAACATCAACCATAACACTCCCTTTGGGCCACTAACCATGTATAAGTCCCAACAACATTTTTTATTTAGATCATTGTCCACAAGAACAACTTGATCATTAATTCATTCTTTAATTGAACTACACGGACTTTGATCCTTGCCCTCCAGGCTGGGTATGTAGGCAACCTCCCAGGGTTCAAGCCCAAAAACAATCTCTTCACATCGGTTCACCACCATCTCATATGATGTTGATTCGTGAAACCACACCTGGAATCAATATCTTTACATTGAATCACTTTCGTCCTTGTTATATGACGTTAAACTATACAACACTTTTGTCCGGTACGACAATAAACTACAATATTCATTGATTTCCTCATTTGAGAAGGAACCATTATTGACATTTATTTTTTTAAATCATGTTTCGTTTTCAAAAGACTACGTACATACATGGTAATGCCTAAACTTTTTATCTCAGGTTAAACCATCATTGCACTAAAGCCCCCTTTCACCCTTCACATGTATGAACCAAATTTGTACAAAGGGTAATTCTAGAACTGCGTGGGCTTGATTCCCATCCTTTTGGGATACGTAGGAACGTTCAAGTATCCCTTGATTCCAGCCCCAAGTCTTTTGGGCCTAACCCCAAATTTCACTTTCAGTCCCTTGGCTGAAAAGTTCTCATGAAAACACACACTGTGTATTCATTATTATGGTCTGAATTCTATGACCCTAAACTAAGATCACTCATACTTTCGTCCTGCACGACGTTAAACTGCATTTCAAGAACTACGTATGGCTTGATTCTCATTCTTATGAGATACGTAGTGAAGTCCAAAATTTCAATTCAGGACCCAGCCACAACATGATTATGGTTATCATTGACCTATGTATCTCTATATAAATTGGACAATACCCATCTTTATGTGTTATAATCCTAACCTTAAATATTTTCAGATCTTAATAACCCTTTTCATGACTTCTAGTCACAAAAATGTCAAACTTCTGAGAATTCTTTTGCCTGACTATGCATCACGTGCCCATAGGTGGCCTTGCATAAATAGTCCACATAAAAGACTTGTCAGCCGAAAGATACTATTTATTTGACCATGCAGCCAATTCCCATAGGTGGCCCTGCATATTTCAACCCCCTAACGGGTTTTGTTAAATAATAGTAACTTCATTCTTGGTAAGAATGCCTCTTTTTTCCTTATTTGTCAAAAACGACAGTGTGTAGGGATCCGCAAAAAAGTGCCTTCCTTAACATATTTGTCCCATATCCTTTTTCATGATCTGAAAGTACTCAAGTCTATGGTTTATTCTTCTTCCCTACGTTTGGGTCATACCTTCATAGGAGTGATATTCATCCAGTTCTTCGATATTCTTGTTCGGAAATATCTTCTCCATATTCAAGTACCTCTTTCCATACAACAAACTCTATACTTTAGAAAATTTGAATCTCCATAAACTTTCACTGGCTTTTAGCACTAGGAACGTAAATTTCTGGGAGTTCTTTTGCCTGACTATGCAGCACGTGCCCATAGGTGGCCTTGCATAAACAGTCCACATAACAGAATTGTCATCCAAAAGATGCTATTTATTTGACCATGCAGCCAATGCCCATAGGTGGCCCTGCATATTTCAACCCCCTAACGTGTTTTGTTAAATAATAGTAACTTCATTCTTGGAAACTACTTCTTCTAATGCCTTTTAGCTCTTTTTCATATCATTCCTCAGATTAAAATATTCTTAAGCCATAGTTTACATTTTTTTTCTCTCATACTTGAGTATGGTAATATGTTTTCAGATAAATTGTCAAGGAATTGAATCAATTTTAATCTATTTTTTGGTCAAAGCTATTTCGACCTTAAACATTAGCCCCTTTATGTCCTACATTCATGACTTTAAACTTCCCACAAAAGACAAAGGAACTCTGAATAAAAGTCAAGTTCCAGCTCACTAAATATACATTTATGTGTAATTTAGGTAATATTGAGAAATTAAAAAGTTCAAAGTTTGTAGGATTATTTGTAATAATCCTAGTAAAAAAAATCAAACTATGCTTACTAGGCCCATTGGCTTAAGTAAATTTGAAGCAGGTAGTGAAGAGAATGCAAGTAAAAATGATTGAAGATGAAAGTGTTTTTTCATTGATAAACAAGAGTCAGAAGGACATCCACAGACTGGAGTCTCTTCTCTTTTTCAAGAATTACAAGTGGCTTTCAACATAACACTTCATTTTGATTTACGGCATCCCGAGCTTCATCAGCAACCACCTCGAATTCATTCATTCAACTGGATACAATAAGAGATGTAGTGATACTAGCTCTTCTTGGAACAATTGTAAAAGGATGTTCTTGAGTGCGGTTTGAGAAAATTTTCTGCTGATCAAACAGTGACTCTGTTTCTGTCCAAGAGACTTGGAAGATGGATACATGGATTTGAGAATGGAGAATTGGAATTAAAGAGCCATTTGGAGAGAGAACTCATTTCAGATATTGCTCTAATACCATGTTTGTCTTCTCTCCACCAACCGGCAGTGGAAAACATTTCAGCCCATGGGTTTTCCATTTTCATATCTGCAAGGAAATGACATGGAGGAAGAGTTTGAAAGTTCACACCATTGTTGTTTCTCTTAATGCACAGCATAACCGAAATAGAGGAGTAGCAGTGCAGCTGCATCTCAGGTGTATAATTATTTTCATTTGGAACATTGACTCCTTGCAGATGACCATGACCACACAGAGGCAGATGGATGCTCTGTGGGAAATTAAGATGATATTTCTTCAAGTATTTATCCAAATCTGGGAAAGTGCTGTCGCAGATATCATAGTAATCATGGCCAATAATGTTCATCATGTCCTCAATCCGCTTGTTAGCCAGTTCATCAGCCGTTCCAATTCCCATAGGAGCCATTGAATCTGCACAAAAGTTGAACAAATTGAACTCTTAAATGGGTTTATTTTTCATAAAATTTGTGAAATGAATTCGGAAAAAATGGCCAAGGCATTAAGTCGCGCAAATCTAAACAATGGCGCGCAAGTATTTCGTGTTCCGCGCTAGTTTTTGACGCGCAAGTATAAACCGCGCAAGTACGAATACCTTTACAGGAGCACGACAGCGAGGGAACAGTGGAAAAGAGACTTGTGCGGCTTAGGTGACCTGTGCGGCGAGAGCTCGAGAAGGTATGAAGTCCGGAAATCTGGATACTTGTACGGAGGTGAGGGCCGTGTATTTATAGGCCAGGAGGCCTATCTGCGCGCCGCACTTAGAGCACTTAAGGACTGCGCGACGCAAACTTGCGCGCCGCTCTCTGTGCACTGAAGACTTGCGTGCCTCCCTTTTCCTTTGGAGGAATTCGATTTCCTCAGAGTCCGATCCTCTTTTCTCTCCGGATCCAACTCTGAGGGGGGACTTTTGTTGACGCTCCTTTTCGTCACAGAACCTAAAGATCGGAAAAGGGAATATCCGAGCTCAAAGTGATTCATCCTTTGATGAAAACATAAAAAATAAACAAAGGAAGGAAGAAAGGATCAACAGCTACCTCACCACGCAAGTTATCTAACTGGCGCGCAAGTGTACTTGCGCGACTACCTTGGTCGCGCAAGTGACTTGCGCGACCTAAGTGGTAACCGCCCAGGGCCTTCTTTTGCCTATAAATAGACCCTGTGGGCCCCCCATTCGAGAGGATCTTTTTCCAGAAACTCGGATTGAAGCTCTCGACGCCCAAGTCTCTTCTCAAAGCTTCCGGAACACTTCTAAGGTAATTTCTTACCTAGAATGGAAGATCTAAAGAGAAGAAACAAGGCCTAAGTGTTGAAACTTATCAAACACTTGCGCGCCGGTTTATTTCCTTCAATATAACTTGCGCGTCCCTTTTCTGGAAGAACCTCAAGAGGATTCTAAAGGGTTTAAAAAAGAGTCGCTCAAATATTTCAATGCTGGTTGAAAATCGCGCAAGTACACCATGTGTCGCGCAGGTATACCTGCGCGACCAAAACTTGCATGCCCACGGAAGACTTGCGCGCCTTTCAAGACTTGTGCGCCCCTACCTTTTTGGGTTTCCATCTTTCCCATTTTACCCCTCTTAAGCCATTACACCTTTCCTTTTCAAGATTCAGTCTTCAAGACACTCTTCAAAGCCATTTATGGCATGATTTCTTGATTTGACTTCCTTATCTGAAAGGCATTCTGTGGAATATCTCTCAAAACATAGTGATTTAAATATCCTTATGTCACTAAATATATAGAGTTCATTCATTCAACCTCATCCTTTAAGATGAGATAATCCTTAACTTGGGCATCCTCCTCAGGAGTAAGCCCCAATCATAATCCTTTAACTTGGGAATCCTCCTCATGAGTAAGCCCCAATTTCAAATCTGGGCATCCTTCTTTTGGAGTAAGCCCCAAATTCATAAAGTTCCCAAACACGGGCATCCTCCTCAGGAGTAAGCCCCAAACCTTAATTCCTTTAACTTGGGCATCCTCCTCAGGAGTAAGCCCCATGTCCCCTAACCTGGGTCTCCCTTTTAGGAATAAGACTTAGTCATAACCTGGGCCTCCTTTTTTTTAGGAGTAAGTCCCAATCATAATCTTGGGTTTCCTTTTCAGGAGTAAACCTCAAGCCCCATTAAAATTTCTCTTAACCAGTCCTAATTTACCCTTGATTTGGGTTTCCTTTTCAGGAGTAAAACCCAATCATAAGTCCCCTCCTAACTTGGGCATCCTCCTTAGGAGTAAGCCCCAAGATTAGAGTATTCAAATCTCCATAAAGCACATATACCTTTATGGACCCTGTTCCTGGATGTTCTCCCTAAAAGTGAATCCTAAACCTTCATCTATCTGGGCAGTCATACATACCTAAGCCCCAAACAGTTTCTTATGATTGCATCTTTCATGGCACAATTGTCTAATTTTTACCAATACCTCTTGTTTCTCACACCGAGCATGACTCACGTGAGCTTAGAGTGTAAAAGTAATTATGAAATTCTTCTTTGAGCCATCAATCATAAACATCATACTCCATCACTCGAACTACATGGGTTCTGATTCCTTTTCCAAAACAAAGGATACGTAGGTAGTCCATTTATGGGTTCGATCCCAACTTTGAAATAATCCCTGTCCTTCTGAATGACGATAAACTTCATGTGCCCCACTGAGTGGCTTTAAAACCAGCCTGGTCATCATAATGACCAAGTGACTTTTATATAAATGTTTTGAAGGATACCATTGACCAAGAATCTCTAAACAGATATAGATGATTCTCTATTGATGAAGAACCTCGAATACATATAAAATATTCTCTAAATTTCTTGCATATTTTATCATTGATTGTTAAAACTAAAGGAAGGCACATTTTATACTTGGTAATGTAATAAGGATTCACGAACATAACTTAAATCTATAAACAGAGTCCCGGAGTAGACAATAATTCCCCTAAAAAAGGTGTGATGAGTCCGACCTCCCATCCTCTCGACCAATGCAAAATTCTTAAGCCTCATCATTCCACAAGCTAATGAGCGCATACCTTTGGAAAGTGGGTCCAAACGGATGTGGAATCATTGGATGTTTCCGGTTCTACGAACAAACCCGCTAGAAACCGATCAGAACATTTGAATCTCCCGTCTAGGAGGTCATCCCCGAAATCCGTGCGAAACAACAACCAGGGAAGAACTAGAAAAGAATTCTATTCCAAGGTAAGCAAGTGACACATCAGGTATCTCAAAAGACTGCTGAAACAAAAGCAGTATAAAACCCATGCTTGTTCATTGGCTTGGTGGACTCGTCACGACCAACTATAAAAAATTCACATTGACCCTCTAGGTGGCTCAAACTAGCAGACCCCTATTGTCTAGTAATCAGACAAGTCACATACACTCTAGGAATCTCTCACGTCAATTCATTTATGTTCTTCCAATGATAGCTACAGACTCTCTGAAGAAGACCTTACGTCTAATTCCTCATATGGTCTTGATGTGCGGGTAAACTAAGAACACTCTTGGGAAGCACAAAGTCCTATTACCATATGTCCTGCACACAAAACTAAAACCAAAAGACACTGTAGGGAAGCACTTAATCGTCTATTCCCTCTCTGATCTCCTGCACAAGGTTCTGACAGCCCTGAGTAGTCCAGTCGTGCGTAATCGAGTGTCAGCAGCCCTAAGTAAGTTCAAAAACTACGTGGATTATAGCTACCATGCATAAAATTCATTTAAACCGTAGGTAAATGATGTAATCGATGATAACAAGTAAACTAACAATTGCAATATGGTTTGCTTCACAGGAAAACAGTGCCAAATGGTGATAAATAGCCAAACATGGGGAGAAACACCCATGGGGTGATCCTCAAACATGCAACCAATCATATATTAGCAACAATTAATCATAAGCTAACAAGAAATATAGGGTCAAGAAGAATAATATCAAAATCCTAAACCCGAGACACCTGATACGTGGGAATCCGGCACTTTTGTATGCAAAACTCAAAGAACATAAACGTAGGGAAACAAACCACCTACATCGATCCTCGAAGATCGATATACTTGAATCTCATCTAATGAATCATACTAGAACAGAGTAGATCTGCAAAAAAATATTACATTCATCCTTAGATAAATCACACGAGAGGCAGAATCAGGAAAAGAGGCCAATGAAGAACCAAGATCTCACCAATACGGTTCTTCTGCAATCAACGGAGTTCGATTCAGACAACTGGTGACAGATCGGTGGCTCGAAGAAGAATTGGCCTCCTCTAACGCTCTGGACGCAATTAGGTGGAGAAGAAGATGTTAATGATCATTAGGTTTGACCCCAGTCTGATTAATGAAATAGAAAAAATTACACGGCGTGTACTTTAAATGTACAAGGCGTGTAGTGAGTTTTTCTGTACATCCCTAAAATCGGCCTCCACGTCACCCATACACACCGTGTGTGTGGCCTGGGCAAGACCAGCACACTACTTCGAGCGGAAAAAGAGTACACAGTGTGTACTCATAAATTACACGGCGTGTACTTCCAAAATTTCCAGATACATTATATTTCCCAAATACTCCAGAAAAAGGAAGAACATACATCAAACAAAAATCCAGGTTCTTAAAAACATCCCACCTTAGTGAAATTTGTCCATGAATTTCCCTAACAAGGCATACGAGAAGAATCCATGAACAAATCTGGCCACTGTGACCGAACATCTACCTCCCTCTCCGAGGTCTCTTCCTTTACTCACTCGTGCTTCCATAGCACCCATACTAGTGGAACAGACCGGCCATGGAGAACTTTCATACTGTGACCAACAATCCTGATAGGATGCTCCTCAAAAGATGCATCATGCTCTAGTTCAACCTCCTCGGGATAACAAACATGAGACGGGTCTGAGGAATACCGTCGAAGCTGATAATCATAAAAGACGTCATGCATGGCCTGGTACCTTTGAGGTAACTGAAACCTGTATGAAACAAGACCAACTCTCTCCAGAACATCAAACGGCCTGACGTATCTTGGTGAAAGATTCCCATGTCTCCCAATCCTCTTATGTCCCAACCACGGGGTAACATGCAGGAAAACCTGATCTCCGACCTTGAACTCTGAAGGTTGTCTCCCCTGATCAGTATAAGACTTATGCCAAGATTTTGTTGTAGCCATCCTCTTTCAAATCAACTCTATATAATCTGAGGTCTCCTGAACAAGATGAGGTCCCAACAAAGCTACCTCTCCTGCTTCTAGCCAGCATAATGGTGATCGGCATAGCCTACCGTACAAGGCCTTGTAAGATGCCATCTAAATAGTCGTCTGAAAACTGTTGTTGTAGGCGAACTCCACCAGAGGAATATGCTTCTCCCATGTACCGCCAAAGTCTAGAATGTAGGCTCGGAGCATATCCTCAAGCACCTGGATTGTATGCTCAGAATGGACATCAGTCTGGGGATGGTATGCTGTACTCAAATGTACCTGTGTACCCAAATCCCTCTATAACCCCTCCTTGAAGTGCAAATTCAAACGTGTATCCCGGTCTGAAACAATGGACTGTGGAACTCCATGAAGACGTACAGTCTCTCGGATGTACAACCGTCCTAGATCATCAACACTGAAGGTCTCCTAGATCGGCAAGACGTGTGCAACCTTCGTGTTCCTGTCCACTACAACCCAAACTGCCTCATTTCCGGGACCTGATCTCGGTAATCCAATCACAATGTCCACCGGGACATCATTCCATTTCCACTTAGGAATGGGTAACTGCTAAAAAAACCATGCTGGTCGCTAATGCTATGCCTTCACCTGCTGACAGTTGGAACACCGCATAACAAAACCAGCAACATCCTTCTTCATACATGGCCACCATTACTGATGACGTAAGTCTTGATACATTTTGGTGACACCAGGATGAACTGCCCGAGTTGAAGCATGAAACTCCTGCATCAACTACTCAAGTATGTCCTCTGAAACCCATACACGGCCATGAAAATGTAGAGCCTCATCATCGCCCACTGTCCACCCCATAGTTGGGTCTCTATCTAACACACCCTCCCGTAGGACTAGGCCTTCTGGGTCTAATATCTGCCTCATTCGAACTTGATCTAAAAGAGTAGAGGTAATAGATATAGAAGAAAGAACTGTATGTCCCTTTCTGTCGTGCACATCCAAATTCAGCTTAGAGAACAGAGCCATAAGCTGCCACTTGCTACTGGCCTCCTAAACATCCTGCAACTGAGTCCTCCTTCTTAGTGCATTGGCCAAAACATTGCCTTTCCCAGGCATGAAAGCAAGCTCGAAGTCGAAATATTGTAGGTACTCGACCCACCAACACTGTCTCATATTCAAGTCACGCTGCGTGATGATATACTTGAGGATCTTATGGTCAGTATATACAACAAAATTATTTCCCATGAGATAGTGTATCCAACAATGCAAGGCATGAAAAAATACAGCCAACTCCAGCTCATGCGTAGAATATTTCTTCTCATGTGGCCTCAACTGCCGAGATCTGTATATAACAACATGATCTTCTTGCATAAGAACTGCACCAAGCCTGATGCCAGATGAATCACAGAAAGCTATATAACTCTTTCCCAGATTTGGAATAATTATAATCGGCGCTGAAGTCAATCTCCCCTTCAGCTCCTGGAAGGCTGAGTCGCAAGATTCTGACCAAAATTAATTCAAACCCTTCTTAGTCAAGCCCTTCAACGGTGCTGCTAAGAGTGAGAAGTCTTGTATAAACCGCCTTTATTAACCAGTTAGTCCCAAGAAACTACGTACCTCGAAGACATTCCTTGGCTGATCCTAGATATCTACTTCTCTCACCATCTCTAGGTCTACTGAAACGCATGTCTCTTAGATGACATGGCCCAGGAAGTGAATCTCGTTCATCCAGAAGTTTGACTTTGAGAGCTGAGCATATAACTGATTCTCTTTCAGTGTACTCAAAATGATCTCAAGATGGGTAGCATGGTCGGGTCGAGTGTGAGAGTACACCAAGATAACATCCACAAAGACAATGAAGAAAGAGTCCATGTAAGGATGGAAAACTCTATTCATCAGTGCTATGAAAACAGCCGGTGCACTCGTGAGACCAAACTACAAAACCAGATACTCGTACAGACCATACCTGCTTCGGAAAGTGGTGAGAGGTATATTATATGGTCTTACCCACAACTGATGATATTCGGATCTCAAGTCAATCTTTGAGAATGCCCTTCCTCCTTGAAGATGATAAAATAGATCACCAATACTCGGCAATGGATATCAGTTCTTGACCGTCAACTGGTTCAGCTTATGATAGTCCACACAAAGACGTAAAGTACCATCCGTCTTCTTCGCAAACAACATAGGTGAACCCCAAGGGGAAGTACTGGGCCAGATAAAACCCTTCGCCTCCAACTCCTCCAACTGCTTCATGAGTTCTTTCAACTACGGGATATCCATCCTATAAGGAGGTATGGATACTGGTGCTTCTCTTGGAACAAGCTCAATAAAGAAGTCTACCTCACGCTCTGGAGGCAACCCTGAAAAGTCTTCTGGAAAGATATCTGGAAAATGGTAAACTACTGGAGAAAAGTCCATCTAAGAAGTACCCTGTTCATCCAGATATAGACTAGCAATCTAGGATGTGACACTGCCCAATCCATGATGCTCTGGTCCAGCTTTGATTTTCTGGACATCCCATTCGCCCTTGTGATGAAAGGACCCACCCTCTAGTGACGTGAAACTCACCCTGAAACGATAACAATAGACAATGGCCTGAAAAGGAACTAGCCAATCCATTCTGAAAATGAAATCATAACCCGTCATCTCAAGGACATAAGGATGCATCAAGAAGTGACACCCACCATCCTCAAGGGGGCACTCCTTTCACTAACGCAAACTAGTAGTTATATCTCCCAAAAAAGTATCTAGTGCCAGAGTATCTTCAGAAGTAAGGACATTAAGTCTAAGGCTCTCCATATTGTGCACAAAAATAATGATATGAAAAGATCTGATTTTGAAAAGTGCAGATGATAATGCTGAGGCTACTAAGATCGTACCTCGAACACTGGAAGGTCCAGGATCTGGCTCCCGATGAATATGCTCTACTGCAAATGTCTGGCCAGTACCACATCCTTGTGTAGTAGCACGATATCCCTGAGTTGATCCTCCCTGAGCCTAACCTCCTTGTCCATGACCTCGATCCTAGACTGGATGACCTGAAGGACTCTAGCCCCCAGTCTGCTGTGGAACTAGTAATCCTTCTCCTATAAGAGGAGTAGAAACCGATCCTCCTTCACTAGGTGATGGAAGAAGAACCCTACAAAAACATCGTAGATCACCCATCATTCCTTAGGCTCAGCACTCCACTGGATCTCTCGGGCACTGAGGATTTTTATGCCCACTCATTCCACACTGATAGCACACCACCTGGTTTCCAGAAGGAAGATCTCATCTACGAGAAGTAATACTTCGCTTCCTCGAGTCAGCTCGAGTAGACTCTCGGTGGCGCTTCCTGCTGTCAGCATGAAAGGAGTCTTCCTTGGATGATGAACCACCCTGGTCAACAGATCTAGTCTCCCTGATATTTCTTTCAGTGATCAGCACCTTGTTGACTATTAGGGAAAAATAAGTCAACTGGAAGTTGTTCACCTGCGATTTGATCTCTGGTTTGAGGCCTTCCTCAATCTTCCTTGCCAAAAAGATCTCATCATTTCCCAGAATGGGAGTGAAATGTTGTTACTCAATGAAGTGGGAGGATACTCCATAACCGAAAGAGTACCCTGTTGCAGGTTCAAGAACTCCCTAGATCTGTCGGCCCTCAGCATCGCCAGATAGAAGTAGTCATAGAAAGTACGCTGGAACTCATCCCAAGCCATAGTCTGTTGGTGCCCTGCCTGCGAGACTACATCCCACCATCTCTTGGAAGAATCTCACAACATGTAAGTCACGAGATTTACCCTTCTGTCTGGGGGTGTCTCTATATGCTCGAAGATGGAAAGCATGGTTTCTAGCCAAGACACTGTAGCCTGAGGTCCTCCATCCCCTGTGAAAGTGGGAGGATGCTGCTGCTGGAAGACTCGTGTCAGCTCTTCCATAGATGGGGTAATATCCTAAGCTCCCTGGAAGGTCTGCATGAACCTCATTAAACCCTCTCTGAACTGATAATTGGCACCAGTGTTTGGAATCACTACGGGTGCCATGTCCGGAAGGATCGGCGGAACTACATGTAGTCCCTGGTCTACCGTATCAGGCGTACAATTACTGTCTGGTTCATGGCATGCAACGGGAGGACGTCTTGGTTCCATAGCCCTGAAATGTCAAAAGCACACTCCATATTTAGGATTAATAAGGATAGAAAACATAAGAATACAAAACAGGAACAAGAGATAGAAACACTTACGTTTGCAAAACAGGACTACATGACATATATTTTAACTACACGACTTGTCTGTTAAATACATTTACATGGGTTTGAACTTCCACCACCACTGGTCATGTAACATCCCAGACTACACGGCGTGTTGTCCCAAAAAAACGGCGTGTACTTGAAATCCACTCCCCTACCTGAGTCTCTTTACATGGATAAACTACACAGTCCACCTAATTCTAAACTACACGGCGTGTGGACTAAAGACACGACATGTACTAGACAGTTTTAGGCGGACTGTGTAGCGATTACACGGCCGACTACACGGCTGACACCTACACAGTGTGTTCCAAAAAAACATGGCATGTATAAGGATAGATCACACCGACCCGTGTTATTCATGACACGGCTGGGTACCCAGAATGAAACTACACGACATGTTCTTATAAAACACAGTGTGTACTAGACAGGCTCGGCCACCCGTGTAGTAGGTTACACGGCCGACCACTTGGCTAACCCCTTACACGACGTCTTCTGAACAAACACGGTGTGTATAGGATAATATAACACCGACCCATTTTGTTTGTGACATGGCCAGGTAAATAGGAGAAAACTACATGACGTGTTTTGTTAACACACGACATGTACTACACGAGTTTCTCCGACCCGTGTTGTTAGTGACACAGCTGGGTACACGGTTGAATACCACACAAAATGTACTTAAGGTACATGGAGTGTCCCTGAGGACTCTCCGACACCCTTTGTTTTTGTTCAAATAGTCAGTAATAAGGTTTAAAAACTACATGACCTGTATTTTTAAATTACATGCCGTGTATTCTGGGTTTTTCCGGGAAGTAGCTCAGAAACTGCACTGAACGCCAGAAACACTGGAAAACAAACATCGATGTGCCAAATTATGATACGTGGGGGCCCATACTCCCCGCGAATCAAATCATGGCATCATAACAATGCATATATCAAGTAAAATAGCATATCAAGTATGTCCGTCATAGCAACTATCACACCAATATGCATAATTTATGATGACATCTAACACAACAACATGAAATTCTAATGCACCCTAGATGGCATGGTAAAATGCATGACATGTGATTTTCTACTCCATGCTTATATGATGCATGAGATGGCACACCCCCATCTCATTGGGTTGCAACAAAATAGAACCACAATCATATAAACGGTAATAATAAAAAACTTGTGTATCACCCAACGGTGAAATACAATAAACCGTAACACTTGAAAAAACTAAAAATTACAATTACGAGGTAATATAGATTTTCCTTGTACATGGGTTAATTACTCCCAGGCACAGTTAAGTACTATCTACCCATTTCTTCCTATCCCTGTATATGGTCGAAAAATATTAAGGCAAGAGAAAAGAAGAAAACGCATCTTATACCACATTGTAACGCCCCGAATCCATAGCCACATAACTGGTGCCCCATACTTGGTTCGCCACATAACCTCAAGTGCATTTTCCCAAATTCCAGAGGCTGCCAACAAGAAGTGAGGGCCTTGGTGAGTCAGTGGGGAAACTATGCCCCAATTGGGTAAGGTATGCAGCGGAAGAGCAAAGATAATCAAAAGTGGAATCAGTAAACAACATGCAAAAACTGAACTAAAAGTAGAAGCAACGTCAGAGGTAATAATGATGAAGAATGGTACATGTATCTATGGAAAGCAGTAAACAAAACAACATGATGAAATACAACTGAAACCAAAGTATGAAATGTAAACAGAAACTCCAGCAGAATTGTGGACCAAAGCCCACTCCCATGCTCTCCAGCTCCAACCAGCAATCAAGTACATGAGGTAGAAGTACCACAATCCCTACCTATACTTGAAACTATATAAACTCTTTGGGCCAAAAAGCAGGACCTAAACATGGTGTGAGTGTAATCCTAGTAAGCAACCACCACATGATTTGTGCCCAAATGTCAGTGAGTAATATAGAAAAAGTAAAGGGAATAAATACAGTAATGAACAAGGAGTACACGAGTAAATAATCCTACCAATTACCATTCACATTCATTTTATTAAACAACCAGGGAAGAACTAGAAAAGCATTCTATTATAAGGTTATCATGTAGCATAGAAGGTATCTCAAAAGACTAACGAAACACAAGCAGTACAAAAACCCACTATTGTTCTTTGGCTTGGTGGACTCGTCACGACCAACCATAAAAAAATCACAATGACCCTCTGGGTTGATCCAACTAGAAGACCCCTATAGTCCAGTAATCAAAAAAGGCACCGACACTCTAAGAAGCTCTCATGTCAATTCCCCTATGGTCTTGGAACAATAGCTATAGACTCTCTGAGGAAACAATACATATAATTCCTCATGTGGTCTCGATGTGTGGTTAAATTAAGAACACTCTTGGGATGAACAAACTCATATGCCTGTTGGTCCTACGCACGAAACTAAAACCAACAGACCCTCTAGGGATGCACTTAATCGTCTATTCTCTCTTTGAACTCCCGCACCAGGTTCACACAGCCCTAAGCAGTCCAGTCGTGCAAAATCGACTGTCAGCATCCCTAAGTATGTTCAAAAACTACTTGGCTAATAGCTACCATGCATCAAAAGCATTTAAACAGCAGTAAAATCATGCAATCAGTGATAACAAGTAAACTAACAATTTCAATAGGGTTTTCATCATAGGAAAATGGTTCCAAAAAATGATAAATAGACAAACAGGGGGAGAAACACCCATGGGGTGATCCTCAAACTTGCATCCAAGCATATATTAGAAACAATTAATCATAAGCTAACAAGAAATCTAGGGAAAACAACAATAGGGTAAAAATCTTTAACCCGGGACACCTGATACATGGGTATCCGGCACTTTTGCAACCAGAACTCAAAGCACTTCAACATAGAGAAACAAACCACCTAACTCAATCCTCGAAGATCGATATACTTGAACCTTGAATCGTGAATAAGCCCAGAACGGAGTAGATCTATAAAAATGTATAAAATGTTCATCCTCAGATAACTCACATGAGCTAAATAATTAGGAAACGAGGCCAAAGAAGAACCAAGAACTCGCCGTTGAGATTCTTCTGCAATCGACGGAGTTCGATTTGGAAAAACGGTGATGGATCAGTCACTTGGAGAAGATGTGGCCTCCTCAGACACTCTAGATGGCATTAGGTGGAGAAGAAGATGTTAATGATCATTAGATGTGACCCCAGACCGATTAATTAAATATAAAAAAGTACACGGCGTGTACCATCAAAGAACATGGGGTGTAGTGGGTTTTTCCGTACTCCGCCAAAATTAACCTCCACGTCACCCCTACACACAGTGTGTGTCATGGGAATGGACAGCACACGGCTTCGAGCAGAAAAAGAGTACACGGTGTATACTCAGAAAGTACACGACGTGTACTTCAAAAATTACAAGAAACTTTATTTTTCCCAAAAACTCCAAAAAAAAGGAAAAACATACATCAATGGAAGATCTGGTTTCCTACAAGGGGTCCCTACTGGATATCGCTATACTTACCCCTTCACGGGATATGCCCGCACTTCATTGTGTTTTGTGCAAACGATAGAGAGCGATGACTGAGGGAGCGAGTAGTAGGACTGGAGTTGGCTCGGAGGTGGACCTTAGATGAGGCATACCGTAGAGATGACCGATCAAGAGCTGTACCTACCATTCAGGTAGGATCCTTGGCGGGTGTTCACAGGAGCTGTTCTAGTATACTTGTACATTCAGTTTCTTGTACTTTCCAGTTGGGATTGTATTCTGGACCATTTTACTTACTGCACTCAATCTGTTAAATATTCAGTTTACTTGAGTTTGTATCTTGTTGTGTGCTTGGTTGTGTGTTCTTAAAGGTTATAAAGTCAATGTCTTCCGAGTTTTAGGGACTACGCCTTCGTTTCTAGTCGCCAAGCCCTAGCCTATGGAAGGTGGGCTTGGGGAAGTCACGGCACGGTCCCAGGGGGCAGGTCATGTCAAATTGGTATCAGAGGAGTTGGTTCTACCATATAACATTGAACTCTAATAATTTTAACGGCAATAGTGTTATGTGTAGTGATTGTGGTTATCAGTTTAGTGAATCCAGTGTTGGTGCAGCGGTCGACAGATCCATACACCAGGACCATGACTTCTGGTTTCTGACTCATTATAACACCCCTATTATCCACGGTATGATTCTCTTGAATTAATGTAGTAGCGTGTGTTTTACACAACTTCGAGTTCTAAAACACACCGCAACCAATCAAACTAGCCGTTATGAATAGTAATACCCACTTTTTGAAGTTTTATACATTTTATCTTTCAAAATGGAATTCATTTTTTGATTCTAAATATCAAAATTGTATTAGGGTAAATTTTTGGTACTTTTCAGATAACTTTCATATTTTGATGAATAGAGAAAATTACTAAATATTATTTAAAAACCACTTTTTTAATCGAAATAATTAATAGTGATTGTAACAGCCTGAGATTTTATGAGAAATATTATTTTTAACTACATTGATGTCTTGTGTTTTACGCTCCATGAAGATTAGCTTTTACTATATACAACGCTGTATTAGCTTGAAGTATACGCAACACTATTCTTGGCTAGTGTTACACACTATTTGAAGTCCGTTTTGTGGAAATTATTCTACGCAACATTAAGTATAGATTTTGTTTAATGTATAAATGAAATATGTTTTGATTATGTTATATGCAACACCAAACAGATATTTCACTACACACAGCCCTACCTTGGCTTTCATTACACGCAATCAAGACCTTCTTCAATAGTGTGTGTAGTACACAATACCAAGTTTCACTAAACGAGATATTATTATAATATTATTATGAAATAGCCATTATGAATAATAATACCAACTTTTTGAAATTTTATCTTTCAAAATGGACTTCATTTTTGGATTCAGAATATCAAAATTAGCTTAGGGTGAAATTTTGGTATTTTTCTGAAAACATTCAATTTTTCATGAATAGTGAAAACACTAGGTTACTATTTAAAACACGACTTTTTATTTAAATAATTATTTCATTTATTTTACTTTATTTTAGGTAAAAATTGATACATAATACCAATATAAGTTCAATTTAATTAATTGGAGTCATTTTATAATAATTTTAGATATATAAAAATTTTATTGAACTTTTCACCGTCTTTTACCCACCTCTTAAGAGAATTTGAAAATTAACATAAAACATAATTTTACCGCTTCTGTGAATGGAATTTAAAAAATATAAGAGAAATGGTTGATGTTAGTAAGTAAAATTTGGTTCAATGAGATAAATATAATTTTTTTTTAATAGTAACTTTTTTACTTTTATTTACCACAGTTAAAAGTAAATAGGATAATTTAGGGTAAAAATGATATTATTATTACCCTAAAACATGTTCTAATTCTATTGGATAAGTTTAATTCGTCCAAAAACAACATTACGGATAAAATATTACCCTTTAGGCCCACTTGGATTATATTAGGACATTTAATATTATTTTATTTAAAGAATAGTTAAAATAGTTAAAATCAAAGTTTAATAACTAAAAATATTTAAATATAGGGTTTTACATAAGATAAATTAGACTATAAATATTCATTAGAAAGATCATAAGATTTACTACATAATGGTATTTTATTTTTAATTTTTAGACTTTATATAATTTAATTTATTTATGATACAATGATGATGCAGTAATTACATTTTTGATGAAATATCGACATAATTGAGGTTATAAATACCCAAATAAATGAAATATGAGACTTTATAAGAATTAAAATAAATTTCTAGGTTAATATGACATTTTATTATTGATTTAATTAACTACTTTAGAACTAATCATTCTGTTATGATATTCACAATAATCAATTACCAAATAGTGTCAAAATTGACATAAAATAGTTTGTAAAAAAAATATTATATTAATAATAGTTATTTTATTCTTAAAAATATAAGGATCGTCAAAATGAATTAGATATGGTTATATATTTTAATAATAAACAACTTGGTGTTCGTTTGGCTTGTTATAGTTTGTTTATTAACCTTATAGTGTAAGAAAACAAGAAGACACGGTAAAAGTTAAATTATCTAACATAAAGTTAAATCTAAATGATAAGGTTAAAATAGAACCCTTAACTTGAATAAATTCTATTGGATGAGATTATTTAGACCCATAACCACCTTAGCTTATATATAAATCAATTTGGAGCTATTAAAAACCAAATATGACTTTATAATAAAATAAAATCTTTTGTTTTTCCTAAGGTTCCCCTCTCCTCCCTTATAAAAGGGCACCTCCTCCCTCTCATTCTCACAACACTTTGAGCCTTCATTCTCGGAAAACCCCTGACTAATTCCTTTCTCCACTTCCCTAGAATCATCCTAGAGGTCCTGGTATTCTTCAAAGTCAAATTTTAGTGCCCTAAAATGACATCTCAAAGAGGCGCTTCAAAGAAGAGGTAACATCCGTTACCGATTATTTCAACTTTATTTCTTCTTCCACTAATTCTTCTTTAGTTGTTTCATTATTGAGTAATAACATAAGTATAAATAATATAATGATATGTTATTATAAGTATGAAACAACACTATTTAACCATCTATCCATCCTACGGAAAAAAAATCACCGCGCGTGCGTACGTACGGAATACCGTCTCCACGGCGTGGAGTAATCTATTTTCCCACCACCACCTTACTTGGATGGGTATAATGGTGAAAATATATAACTATATATGATTATTGTAAAGTGGTATTAATTATGAAATAGTATACATACACTCCAATACAATTCCATGATCATGGGAATGATATCATCGCTCGTGCGTACGTACAGAATACCGTCTCCACGAACGCGATAAGATTCATTTTTCATGATTAACCATTAAAGATTGATTATAAAGTAAATATAATGAATAATAATGAAATATATGACATAATTAAAATAATGGATTTATGTATACATACATATATATATATATTTCATCTACTTCCATTCAATTCAATAAGGAAACAAAAACAACATTCATGTGTACGTACGGCCTACCGTCTCCATGAACTGTGTATTTCATTACTTTTATCGATAAATAATATATATGTATATGAGGAATTTATATTATATATAAATCATGTTTTACATTCTATAATTATTTAAATCATTATATAAGTAATAATATCAAGAACGACAATTCGAAACACATATGATAAATGAAATGATTTTACCCAAAATGCTGCTTTAACATGGAATTTACAAAAGAACGGGTAATCTAAAGTCATAAGTGAAACATATATGATATAATAACAATGAATATAATTATTTAATAAGTCAATGAAATTATTTAAATCATTAAATATGAGGTTCGGATCCATACGACGCATATCAGACCTATGGTAAGAGATAATTTTGCAAATCTCATTTTTATCTGAGATTGCTTATTCATAAGTATTTACTAGGGTTATAGTTATCATCCATGTAAATGTTTTATAAAAGTTCTTTAATGTATGTTTAAGGTTATTTTTACCCATTTTTTACATTTACTACATGGTATGTATGGAATATTTCTTTTACGAGGTACTTTTTCACGTTTCCGGCAAAAGTACGAGAAGAATGTTTTTTTGACTTATACAGAATGAACGGAATTTTTTAACGGTTTTATAAAGCCTTATTTTCATGAAGCCACCTCCAAAATATTTCATGACTATTTTCGAAAAAAAAATCTTTTCCTTTTAAAATTGCATGACATTTTGGGAAAATAAAATGATTTTCAAGAAGAAAGGATGTTTTCCTCAAGAATTCATTTCAAGTGTTTTATCAAAACCATCTTCTATCTAAAAAGTGATTATTTCAAATGTGTATGTTTCAAATATAATGTCTCTATGATTTACATGGTTTCACTTTTCTTATTATGAAATAATATCCATTACTTTTATATGGATTATGTGATGATGGGATGATGTTTATGACACCCATTTTATTCGTTGTGTTATTATGAATGATGTATGTTTATTTTGTGGCACATGTAAGAATGATTTAATTATGATATGGGTGGGACCTATATCTACCTCCAATGCATTGGGTAATGATTTATATCTCATGAGATAGACATGGCTGTAATGACAAGTTAAACTGTTTTAGTAATACAAGACTCGAACGAGGAGCGAACTCAATTCAGAAAGGGACATTGTATACTAAGATGGTCTTGGAAAAAATTCCTTGGATAATATGGAAATCATATCAGGTGAGAATGGTTTCCACAATTACAAGTTTTATTCCCATGCTATTTTATCATGATTAATGTTCTTTTATGATCTATGCCTTATTTGCTGCTATGTTTTATGTCATTGCTCATGATTTTGATGTTTAAACATTATGTTCATGTTTTTAAGGTCAAATGTATATGATTTGTTTTATTTTATCCATGCTTACCCTTACTGAGCATTTGAGCTCACCCTTAATATGTTTTCTTTTCCCTAGTATTTAAATAAAGGTTTTAGGTAACAAAACAAAAGGGGATGATCTTTATGGGAGATGTTGAAGATCTTTCACCATGATTACAAGATTATGTTCCGAGTTTACAAAGACACTAAACTATTACCGTCCTTCAGTGTTGGTTCTTATTATGTATTAAGTATTCCACAAAAGTAATGTAATGTTCATGTACGTCAAGCGTCGGGCCTCTACAATTGGTATCAGAGGAAAGGTTTAGTTAACCTTTGGGAACTAGGATGCGGAAACTTTAGTGAGATCCTTAGAGATATTTCTATGGAATGTCTAGGGATGTCCCTAAGGTTAAGTATAAGTATAGGTTATAATCCTTGAATTACAGTTACGATCATAGAATTAAACCTAAGATGTTAGATATTGAGGGTACTCCCCCATTACTATGTTGTTTTCCCTAGCATGATTTTTTCCTCTCACACTATTCTTTTTGGGTTTAAGAAAATGGCTTGAAACCGGACGAATCACGATAATGGAGGACATGACAGACAATAGAATGATATTTTTCATGAGAAACCAAATGAAATAGGATTTGGAATTCCAAAAATAATTGTTATGCCTAATCAAAAATATCATAATATGATCAATAATCTCCACTTTGGTATGTTTCCCGACTCATATAATAAGAGAAAGATGGAGTTTCATGATGATCGTAGAGGAAAGAAAGTTCAATTTCCCTCATGTAAATAATGTGGGAAGAGGCTTTGGGGAGATTGTTTCAAAGGAACTGGAAGATGATTTGGGTGTGGAAAATAAGGACACAAATCCAGTAAGTGCAAAGGAAAATGTTCAGTTAACACCATGGACAAGGATAATGGTATTGCTATGACATCAAAAATGATTATATGTTTTAAATGTGGAATGTATGGGCATTATGAAAACCAATGCCCTAAGGGAAAAT
Source organism: Viscum album (assembly GCA_963277665.1). Classification (NCBI taxonomy): domain Eukaryota; kingdom Viridiplantae; phylum Streptophyta; class Magnoliopsida; order Santalales; family Viscaceae; genus Viscum; species Viscum album. Next base: position 332,436,434 of record OY728161.1, read on the forward strand.
CTCATGAAGAGAATCAGAATGGTCATATGGGTAGTGTTTATGTGGATTATGATGAAGAGTCTACAAATAAAATATGAGATGAAAGAAATGTTGAAGCTCAGCTAGTGGTTTAAGAAGGTAGTGGAATGATTGTATTTTTATCAAGAGTTATGTTGTATAGTTAATGGTACTATGAAATAAAGAATCATCTAAGGATTGTTACACTATTGTTTTTCCAAAAGTATTTGAAAGTATATGGTACCGGTAACCATCAAAGGTTATTCAGATATTTTTGGAAAGTAGATGATATAAGCATAATGAAGGGATAAGAAGATAATGAGATGTTTTATTGTATTCATGAGCTCATGAATGATATAAGGACTAAGTGATATTATGGTTTGAGTATATAGAATTTTTGGGATTTTGGTATGTGGAAACTGTTAAAATTTAACAACATTCATGTTTTCACTAAGGTTCAATGGGTATTAATTTTTCAAGAGAATACATGATTAAGGTATTCACATGTTTGTAATTTGACCAACAAGATATATATTATTATATATTGGGGATAAATTATGGCATTCACGTGATTGTTATGTGACATTTCATGTAATAATTTTCTTTATACAATGAGCTTGGACTAAATTATTTTAGATAAGTCTAAATATTGGAATAGATTATGTTGGAAATAAGTTAGTATTTTTTAAGGACAGATCTTTTTTCTCTATTATTGATGGGATGTTATAGTAATGTAGTTTTAGAAAAAAGACAACCTGCAGGACGGGCGACATCCCGTCGCATCGGACATGGCTGTGGGAATCGAACCCACAACCGAAGTGCGACTGACCTTTATCGCATACCACTGGCCTACAGGAAGTCCTTGTTTAGTAGAAACTAGTTTTATTTTATTAAGCGGTATGATAGATGAAGTATAACTCCATGTTTGGAATCATATCTGATTAACCTCACCATACATGGACTTATGTATTCGATAACTTTTTCTAACCATTTCATTGAAATAGATGTAATGACCCATCATTCTATCACATGATATGTTAGAACTTCACGAATAAAAAATTCAACTTCATTTCTTTAAGTGATGAAGTGGAAATTGTTCAAAGTACGAACAACAATGAGATTATACCAAAATCAAGCAAATATTTCTTCTAATTCAAAATTTTCAACTTTAGGGAAATGATATTGAAAACCAAAAATGTTGTCCTCGTGCTCTTATATATTATGAATCATATGGTACCTTAGATCATCGCAAATCTATGGCTTTGTGATTGTTGGCTATTTCATAGCCATGTTCTCTACCACTCTCCATCAGAACATGATGATTAGATTTCTCTTCCATATCCATATTTTCACCTATGTTCTCCTACGTGGAAACCCAGTGATGAGTTAATCTGGGTAAACGTTACATTTCTAAATTTTCTTTTTAAAATGAAGTTTTATTATTCTTTTTTTATGATGTGGGTTTCTATGAAAGAAACTTTCAAGTAGTAAACCAATTACAACCCCGATGAATTTCGAGGGCGAAATTCATTTTAAGGGGGGTAGAATGTAACATCCCGAGATTTTATGAGAAATATTATTTTTAATTACATTGATGTCTTGTGTTGTACATTAATCCAAGATTATCTTGAACTATATGTAACACCGTATTAGCTTGCAGTATACGCAACACTGTTCTTGGCTAGTGTTACACACTATTTGAAGTTCGTTTTGTGGAAATTATTCTACGCAACATTAAGTATAGAGTTTGTTTAATGTATAAATAAAATAAGTTTTTATTATGTTATACGCAACACAAAACGGTGATTTCACTTCACGCAACCCTGGCTTGGCTTGCATTACACGTAATCAATACCATCTTCAATAGCATGTGTAGTACGCAATACCATGTTTCACTAAACGAGATATTATTACAATATTATTATGAACTAGCCGTTATGAATAGTAATACCAACTTTTTAAAATTTTATCATTCAAGATGGACTTCATTTATTGATTCGGAATATCAAAATTAGCTTAGGGTGAAATTTTGGTATTTTTCTGAAATGATTCAATTTTTTATGAATAGTGAAAACAATGGGTTACTATTTAAAAACCGAATTTTTATTTAAATAATTACTTATTTTATTTAATTTTATTTTAGGTAAAAATTGTTACATAATACCAATATATGTTCAATATAATTCATTGGAGTCATTTTATAATTTTTTTAGATATATAAAAATATTATTGAACTTTTCACCGCCTTTTACCCACCTCCTAAGAGAATTTGCAAATTTACATAAAACATAATTTTACCGCTTCTGTGAATGGAATTTCAAAAAACCGAGAGACAATATTGATGTTAGTAAGTAAAATGTGGTTCAATGAGATAAAAATAATTTATGGTGAATAGTAACTTTTTTCTTTTATTTACCACGGTTAAAAGTAAATAGGTTAATTAAGGGTAAAAATGAAATTATTATTACCCTAACACATATATTAATTCAATTGGATAAGTGTAATTTCACCAAAAACAACATTAGGGATAAAATATTACCCTTTAGGTCCGCATGGATTAGATTAGGACATTTAATATTATTTTATTTAAAGAATAGTTAAAATAGTTAAAATCAATGTTTAATAAATAAAAAAAATTTAATATAGGTTTGTAGAGAAGATAAATTCGACTATATATATTCATTTGAAATATAAAAAGATTTCCTACATAATGGTATTTTATTTGTAATTTTTAGACTTTAAATAATTTACTCTGTTAATGATTCGATGATGATGTCGTAATTATATTATTAATGAAATATTGACATAATTGATGTTATAAATATCCAAATAAATGTAATTTTAGACTTTTTATGAATTAAAATAATTTTATATGTTACTATGACATGTTAGTATTGATTTAATTAACCTTTTTGGAACTAATATTTCTGTTATGATTTTCAAAAAAATCAATTACCAAATAGTGTCAAAATTGACATGAAACAGTTTTAAAAAAAAATATTCTATTATTAATAATTAATTTATTCCTAAAAATCTAAATATGGTCCAAATGACTTAGATAATGTTTTATATAATAATAATAAGCCACTTGGGGTTCGTTTGGATAGTTATAGTATGTTTATTAAGCTTTTAGTGTAAGAAAACAAGAAGACACGATAAAAGTTAAATTATCTAACTTAATGTTAAATCTAAATGATAAGATCAAAATTGAAACCTAAAATTGTCTAAATTCTATTGGATGAGAGGATTTAGACCCACCCCCACATTATCTTCGAAATAAATCAATTTGGAGCTATTAAAAACCGAATATGACTTTAGAATAAAATAATATTTTTATTTTTTCCTCAGTTGCCCCTCTCCTCCCTTATAAAAGGGCACCTCCTCCCTCTCTTCATCACACCACTTTGAGCCTTCAAACTCGGATCAAACCTGCCAAATTATATTCTAAAATTCCCTAGATACATCCTAGAGGTCCTGGTATTCTTCAAAGACCAATTTTAGTGCCCTAAAAGGAGGTCTCAAAGAGGCGCTTCAAAGAAGAGGTAATTTCTGTTACCGATTCTTTCAACTTTATTTTTTCTTCCACTTCTTTTATTTAGTTGTTTCATTATGAAGTAATACCATCAGTATAACTCATATAAGGATATTTTAATATAAGTATGAAACAACCCTATTTCACAATCTATCAATTCTATAGAAAACAAAATCATCGCGCGTGTGTACGTACGGAATACCATCTTCACGCCGTGGTGTAATCTACTTTCCCACCACCACCTTACTTGGATGTGTATAATGGTGCAAAAAAATAACTATATATGATTATTGTAAAGTTTTATTGATTCTGAAATATTATACATACACTCTAATACAGTTCCATGATCATGGAAATGATATCATCGCTCGTGCGTACGTACGGAATACCATCTCCACGAACGCGATGAGATTCATTTTCCATGATTAACCATTCAAGAATGATTATAATGTATATATAATGAATAATAATGAAATATATGACCTAATGAAGCTAATTTATTTATCTATACAAATACATACATATATATATATATATATCATCTACTTACTTCCATTCAATTTAATAAGGAAACGAAAACAGCATTCATGCGTACGTACGGCCTACCGTCTCCATGAACGGTGTATTTCATTTCTTTTATCGATCAATAATATATATGTATATGATGAATATATATTATATATAAATCATGTTTTACATTATGGAATTATTTAAATCAGGATATATGTAATAATATCAAGAACGACAGGTCGAAACACATACGATAAGTGAAATGATTTTACCCAAAATGCTGCTTTAACATGGAATTTACAAAAGAATGGGTAATATAAATTCATAAGTGAAACATATATGATATTATAGAAATGAATATGAGTATTTAATAAGTCAATGACATTATTTAAACCATTATACAGGAGGTTCGGATCCATACGAAGCATATAGGACCTAAGGTAAGGGATAATTTTGCAAATCTCATTTTTATCTGAGATTGCTTATTCATATGTATTTACTTGGGTTATTGTTATCATCCATGTCCATGTTTTATAAAAGTTTTTTCATTTATTTTTAATGTCCTTTTTACCCATTTTTTACTTTTACTACATGCTATGTATGTAATCTTTCTTTTACGTGGTATTTTTTTGACTTTTTCAGCAAAAGTACGAGAAGAATGTTTTTTTTAAATTATACGGCACGAAAGGAATTTTTTTATGGATTTATAAAGCATTATTTTCATGAATCTTCCTCGAAAATATTTCATGACTATTTTCAAAAAAATCCATTTCTTTTAAAATTGCATGACATTTTGTGAAAAAAAATGATTTTGAAGAAGAACGGATATTTTCCTCAAGAATTCATTTCAAGTGTTTTATCAAAACCATTTTCCATATAAAATGAAATTATTTCATATGTGTATGTTTCAAGTATAATGTCTCTGTGATTTACATGGTTTCACATTTCTTATTATGAAATGATATCAATTTCTTTTATATCGATTATGTGATAATGGGATGATGTTTATGACACCCATTTTATTCGATGGGTTATTATGAATGATGTATGTTTATTTTGTGGCACAAGTTAGAATGATTTCATTATGAGATGGGTGGGACCTATATATCCCTCCAATGGAATAGGTAAAGATTTATATCTCATGAGATATACATGGCTGGAACAGAATGTTAAATCGGTTCAGTAATACAAGACTGGAACGAGAGGTGTTCTCAATTCAGAAAGGGACTTTTTCTACTAAGATGGTCTTGGCAGAAATGCCTTTGCATCTATGGAAATCATATTATGTGTTTAATGGTTTCCACAATTAAATGTTTTATTCCCATGATATTTTATCATGATTAATGTTCTTTTATGATCTATACCTTATGTACAACCATTTTTTATGTCATTTCTCATGATTTCGATGTTTAAACATTATGTTCATGTTTTTAAGGTCAAATGTATATGATTTGTTTTATTTTATCAAGCTTACCTATACTGAGTATTTGAGCTCACCCTTTATATGTTTTCTTTTCCCCATGATTTATAGAAAGGTTTTTGGGTAGAAAACAACAGGGGAAGATCTTTATGGGAGATGTTGAAGATCTTTCACCATGACTAGAAGATTATGTTCCGAGTTTCTAAAGTCACTAAACTATTACGGTCCTTAATTCTTGGTTCTTATTATGTATTAAGTATTCCGCAAAAGTAATGTAATGTTCATGTACGTCAAGCTTTGGGACTCTACAGTTATAAATTATGAATTTGATTGATTTTAGAGTATAATTAGATTTTATATTTACCATTTAATCCAATTTTGGTTATTGTATGCAATTTCCCATTTTAACTGGACATAAGCAAGTTCCAATCTTTTGATAGTTATTATCTCTTAAAAACACGCTTTTTGTTTTAACAACGGGAATTAATTTTAAATTAATTTCTGCCACTTCTGTGTTATGAATTTAGAAAAAAGGATTCCATATTTATAATCAGGAGGCCCAAATTGTGTAAATAGGTTATTTTTATTTTTAGTCATTTTAATAATTAATTCGGTAAATATTTTATTTAACATGGTTAAACAGTAAATCCAGAAAATAAGGGTATACAAATAATACTATAATAGTAATAAATTACCCTAAAACGTGTTTTAACCCTATTTGTTGATACATATCCGACCATGGGCATCATTTTGTCGATTTTGGGACACCATGGATCAACTTTTAAGTGATAATGACACTTTATATTAATTAAGTTAAAGTAACTACAAAAAGGAAATAAGCATATATATTTTAGAAAAAAAATTATTACATAGGGTTATATATGTTATATTTTTGACTATACATATTCATTTGAAAGATAAGACGATTTCATACATAATGGTATTTTATTTATAATTTTTAGACGTTTAATAATTAAATTTATTCATGACACCCTAATGATGTAGTATTTCCCTTATTAATGAAAGAATCAAATAAATATTATTATAAATGTTAAAATAAATATAATTTAGTGTTTTGATTCCATCCACAAATTTTATTGGTAAAAATGACATGTTAGTATTTCTAAAATGAATTTTTTTCGAATTAATAATCTTTTTAAGACTTTATCAAAAATAAATTATTAAATATTGTCAAAATTGAAATAAATGAGTTATTTAAAACCAATATTATATTATTCATTGATATTATATTCCTAAAAATATTAGGTTGGGTCGAAGGACTTATATCATGATAGTTGTATCATTAATGGACCACTTGGCGGTCTCTTGGAAGTTGATTGTGAAATTATTAACCATATAATATAAAAATACAAAAAGACATAGTAAATGTCAAACTAATTAACTAAGGGTTAAAACTAAAAGATAATGTTAATAAAGTGACCCAAACCTATCTAAAACCTATTGGTTGAGTATATTTTGACCCATCCCCACATTATTCTTTGAATAATCCACTTTTTACCCATTATAAAACGAATATGAATTTATTATAATTAATATTTAATGTTTTTCATAAAGAGACCATCCCCCCTTATAAAACGAAAACACTTCTAACCAATTATTCATACATTCAAAAACATTTGGTTCTGCAAAACACTGCCCAATTATCCTCTAAACATCGGTCACATAAACCTAAAGGCCTACCTTTTGTCATAAAGCCAACCTAAGGATCCCTTTTGATCAAATCAAAAGGAAGAACCCGAAGGAGAGGAAATGTTTTCACCACACTCTTTCAAGTTCCTTTCTTCCTAAACTTATTCTTTCTTTGTTATTTCCATTCTAAAATGATAACTCCAGTATCCTCTATATACTGTGATTTTATTATAAATATGTTACAACCATATTCAGTATTCTATCCATCCTTTTAATGACATGTCACAATACATGTGTACGTACGTCTTACCGTCTCCACATCGTGGTGTAATTGTTATTAAATAAATTATTATTGGAATGGGTATAATAATGATGTGTATTTGATGTAAATAATAAATATAACATGATAAGGATTCTGTATATATGATATACCATCCAATTAAATATTATTTTAATATCAAAATAATAATATTATTGCTCGTTTGTACGTACGGATTACCGTCTCCACGACGTTATGAGATTCATTTCCAAGTTCACCATTAATCGAAGATTATAAAAATATATATTAATAATAAGTATGTAATATATGACATTATAATGCTACTAGATATATATATATATATATTTATATATGTAATTATTTATGTACTTACATATATCTTATTCACTTACTTCTGTTCAATACTATATGAAAACAGAACCAACATTTATGGGTACGTACGGACTACCGTCTCCATAAACGGTGTTTTCCATTTCATATATATGTCTATTATACATATTTATATTCTAAATATATATAATATATAAATCATCTTTTATTTTCTGGAAGTATTTAAATCGTGATCTAAGTAATACAATCAAGAGTAACAAGTTAAAACACGTACGATAAAGAAAGCGATTATTACCCGAGATATTAATATAACATGGAAATTATTTTTAAATAGGTATTATAAAGTCATAAATGAATAATGTACGATATCATAAATATTAATATGGTTCTGGTATAATTTAATAACATACTATAGAATTCATACAGGAGGTTAAACGTACCCTCGACTAAAGTAAAGTGCAAGGTAAGGGGTTTTCATCTCACTCCTTATTCCAGTGAGATTCGTGCCATATTGAAACTATTACCTTTTGTGTGGTGTAGGAGCTGCCCATAATTGTATTCGTTGTGTAATACACTTTAATTCATGTGTATCTACGTATTCATTGTATGATATCTCTTTCATGGGGTGTATTTTTCATAAGTTCCCAAATTAGTAAGGGTATATTTCACAATTTCTTCATTATCCGAGGTTGTTTATACGTAATTATCTACTGGGACCTCTTTATCATCCACAACCATGATTCTTATATATGTATTCAAATCATTCACACTATTTTACAGGCTATGGTTTAAGGTCAATTTTACCATTGTTTGACTTTTTATAAATTGGTTTGAATGTAATCTTTCCGTCATTTTCCAAACAAGGTCATGTTTAACCTTTTCGGAAAAATTAAGCTATGAAAGTCTTTTTTTAACTTATACAGCGTGTGGGGAAATTTTACCCCATTATAAAATTTTCTAATATTCCCTTACATTATTATAAGAATATTTTCCAATTAAATGTATTCTTTTATAATTATGTGTCTCTTAAATGATATCAAAAAAAGAGATATTACTCTCAAATAGTTTTGATTTTATCTATGTCAACATCATTCTAAATGTTTTAAAGATTTATTCTTCTAATCCATTCTCAATAAATTTCAGGTTTTCCATTTAAAATGATAATTATTTTAAAATGTTTCAATGTGGTATGGGACACATTGATTCAAAAACGACATTAAATGTCTTCCTTTTTAAATTGGGTGAATTTTAAATGTTTTCATGAAAAGGGATATTTCAATAAAAGAGTTTTAAAAATCATTTCCTTCTATGTAAAATCCTTTAATGGATTTTAAACTTGATATGAAGTTGATTTATTATGATACAAAACATCCACATTGTATTGAATGTTTTGTGATATGTTTGACTATGGATGTGTTATTTTTATACCATTCATGGTTTATGGTTAAAATATTGACCTTTCGTATCATAGATCATATAATAATTATTATGTTATGTTTCAAAATTTTCATATGAGGAATTTATTGGACATAGTAAGTGACGGTTGGAGCCCGCTATAGCTCATCGATGCATCGGTAGGTCTAATGAGACAACTAGATGTGGAATTGACTGAGGCCTTTTCCCAATTTGATTTATGGTTTTGGATGAGGCCTTAATCATTTTAGACATCTTGGCATAGGCCTTGAAAAAATGTTTTAGAATATCTGGCATTATAAATTCCCTCATTATGGAAATAATATTAATGGTTCATGTGGTCATTCGACTAGTAGAATGGCCATAATTATGTTTTATTATGGAATTATTTACTCAACTCATATTCCTACCATAAAAGTATTCATGTTTATTATTGGTAAAGGCATGTGGTTTCAATTATTAACCATGCTTAATATTTATGTCATTTTCCACTGTATTTCTTACACTTAAAGAGCGTTTGAGCTCACCCCTTTCTATGTTTTATTTTTTCCCATGATTTCAAGAAGTGTATTATGATTGATATACAGGGTTAATCTAAAGGGAATAATTGTGTTCTCAAGGTACTGTTTATATTTCATTTTATGTTTGAAATTTTAATGTAATGTTAATGTATGTAATATATTTTCCAAGACTGCTAAACATATTGGTCCTTTGGGACTTGGTTCCTTATAATCATTCCAATGCTTTAAAATAATGCACAGACTCCGAGTAACTGGGGTCAGGGTGTTATAGTTGGTATCATAGGAAGTTTAGAAAAAACCATGGAAACTAGATTTTGTTAATCTCTAATTAGATCATATATCCTTAAGATATACATTGAGTATTAGAATAGAACAACTTCCTAGAATTTGGGTATTGTAGAGATTTTGTGAGTTTTCCAAGAATCACATCCCTATCTAGATACGAGCAGATATTGGCAGCTCTGGCACGGATATACCTAAGGGTAAAACCTGAAAACACCTCTTTGAGCTATACTCAAATGGGAACTAGTGCACGACAATGGGCCTTGTTTCACTATTGGTTACGACACTCCCGGGGGATATGCTTAGGATAATTCTCATTTTCACTACAATCCATTATGATGGGTTTATGAGTATATACATCCTCAAAGAATTTTTTTTATTATGGATTATATCTATAAACCAGTCAATTTGCATTAGGTATTTACATGTTTCTAGTTATTAATTACAATTCATAAATTGTCCTAGTGTATGCCATTATTTAGAAATGGAGCCCAGTAGAAGGAATGCGAACTCCAACAACACGCATGATCCAAAGAGTAAGAATGATCATATCATTCATGGTCTTAATCCATAATTTTTAAGGGAAATAGTCTCCCACGTACTATCATTATATGAATAAATAGTATCGTGTATTGATAAGATAAGTAGTGAATTCTAGAAGTCATGTGGATTTGAAGGGAATCCAGAGAAGAAAAGGATGGTTGAGAGAATGACAGATAAAGGGAAGAAGGTAAAGAAGGATTTTCCCATATGTGATAACTGTAGGAAGTAACATGCTGGAACTTGCCTGAAGGTAATGGGAGTTTGTTATAAGTGTGGAGAAAAAGGACACCATGTACGTGACTGCAAGGGTCAGAAAAAGGATTCAAATGTAAAATGCTTTGTCTGTAAAGAGTTGGGACACTACGCGAACCAATGTCCAAATCATAAGAGTATTTCCAAAATGATGCTATTGGATAATAATCAAGATAGGATACTACCTCAGATGAAGAAAAATGACTAGTTTTCTTATGTTGTTATTTTAGGATTATTTCATTTTTGTGTTTTATCAACAATATACTGGTTGTATGAATTATGGAGATAAATAAGGATTGTACTGCAGTACTATTTTATTGAGGATTTCAGATTATATGGTTCAAAGAAAAGTGACTTAAATAGTAAGATACAAATTGGGTAAAATACATGGATGATGGAAAGGTAATCCTTAATATCGTCTCGATAATGAGGTATTGATTTTGGAATTATAGATGGTTGATTTGAATAAATTATATTGGATATTCTTGACTACCTTGAAACTGATTAATGATTTGTCATTGTTGGAGTTCAGAACTTTTTTGGATAGAAGGAGTATATCTAGTATTCTATAAATAATAAGGGAGCATGAATGTAATCAATAGATTTTTATGGTAATTTAGGATGTTACACTATTTTAAATGAATACATGATGGATGTGTTCACATTTTATTACATGAAAAAAGGAATCTTCATTTTTTTACCTTCTTTATAAATCATGGATTGCGAGTTTGGACATTAGTATTTTGGATAATTATAGATTGAGATTATTTTTGGATTACCATAAAAAGGACACCCAGAGGTCGGGCGGCAACCTGTCACATCCGTCAAGGCTGCGAGACTTGAACCCGCCACTGAAGGAAGACATGTGTGTATCACCTACCATTGTCCCACATGATGCCCTAGATTGAATAATGTAGTCTTTTTTTAAAAAAAACTGGTATATGAATTATAAATTCATTTTTTTAACCCTTTACGAATAGTATAAATTGAATATTATTTTTAAGTTCTATTATCTTTCAGAGTAAAAGATGAGTTTGTGGTAGAAATTAGTTAAAAGTTGGGACTCTACGTGTCAAGTATATATTTTTATTCTTCTCATATTCTATGAATAATTAAATTCTTATACATTATTTAAGGGATCTTGAAACCAAAATGTTTTATCCTATTACCATATGTTTTGTTGAACCGATGGTAGTTTAAATCATCATAGATTGATGATTTTAAGGTCCTTCATTTTACACTTGTTTGTGATTGATGACCTCAATCACTACCTATAAATATTTACGTGTTTCCTCCAATTATATGTCACTAATTTCCACCAATTTTCTCCTAATCGAGATTATAATTTGGTGGTGACCCTTTCATTTCCCTTTTCATCTTATTAAGACTAAATTTTATAAACCTAATTTCTGATGTGGGTTATCCTAAAGGTATTATCTATTTTCAACCTTTTATTTTTGAAAAATAATTTCAAATTGCAAGGATAAAATTTATTGAAGGAGGGGATAATGTTACACCCCAAGCATCCATGATACGCTTCTCTTTGAATAATGCAGTAGCCTGTGTTGTACGCAACTTCAAGTTCTAACAAACACCACAACCAATCAAACTAGTTGTTATGAATAGTAATACCCACTTTTTGAAAGGTTATACATTTTATCTATCAAAATGGAATTCAATTTTTGATCTGAAATATCGAAATTATCTTAGGGTGAAATTTTTGTACTTTTTGGATAACATTCATATTTTTATGAATAGTGAAAATTACTATATTTTAATTAAAAACAATTTTTTTAATCGAAATAATTAATAGTGATAAATTATGAATTTGATTTATTTTAGAGTATAATTAGATTATATTTTTACCAATTAATCTAATGCTAGTAATTGGATTTAATTTTACATTTAAACTTGACAAAAGAAAGTGCCAATCTTTTGATAGTTATTATCTCTTAAAACACGCTTTTTGTTTTAACAACAGGAATTAATTTTAAATTAATTTCTGCCACTTCTGTGTTATGAATTTAGAAAAATGGATTTCATATTTATAATCAGGAGGTCTAAATTTTTTCAATAGGTAACTTTTATTTTTATACATTTTGAATAATTAATTCGGTAAATATTTTATTTACCATGGTTAAAGGGTAAATTCGGTAAATAAGGGTAAATTAATAATATTATAATAGAAATAAATTTCCTTAAAACATGTCCTAACCCTATTGCTAGACACATATCCGACCATGGCCATCTTTGGGTCGATTTAGGGACACCATTGATCCAATTTTGAGTGATAATGACACTTTATATTAATTATGTTAAAATAACTACAAAAATGACTTAAGCATATATCTTTTAGAAAAACAATTTTTACACAGGGTTATATATTTTATATTTTCAACTATACGTATTCCTTATAAATATAAAAATATTTCCTACATAATGTTATTTTATTTATAATTTTTAGACATTGAATAATTAAATTTATTTATGACACAATAATGATGTAGTATTTTCTTTATTAATGAATGAATCAAATAATAATTTTTATAAATGTTAAAATAAATATTATTTAGTGTTTTGATTCCATCCACGAATTTTATTTGTAAACATGACATGTTAGGATTTCTTAAATGAATTTGGTTCTCATTAATAAAGTAGTTAAGACTTTAACAAAAATCAATTAATAAATATTATCAAAATTGAAAAAAATGTGTTATTTAAAACCAATATTATATTATTAACTGATATTCTATTCCTAAAAATCTTTGGTTTGATAAAAGGACTTATATCATGATATTTGTGTCATTAATGGACCACTTGGGGGTATCTTAGAAGTCTATATTAAGTTTATTGACCATATAATATAAAAATACAAAGACACATGGTAAATGTCAAACTAATTAACTAAGAGTTAAAACTAAAAGATAAAGTTAATAAAGTGACCCAAACCTGTCTAAAACCTATTGGTTAAGTATATTTTGACCCATCCCAACCTTAGACTTTGAATAATCCACATTGGAGCCATTAGCAACCGAATATTAATTTATTATAAATTAATACTTTAATTTTTTCCTAAAGACCCCCTCCTCCCCCTTATAAAAGGACACCACTTCTAACCAATAATTCATACCTTCAATGACTTGTGGTTCGGTCAAACCCTACCCAATTACCCTCTCAACTTCCCTAAATTCAACCTAGAGGCCTTCCTTTAGTCACAATGCCAACATAATGAGCCCATTTTATCAAATCAATAGAATGAACCCGAAGAAGAGGTAATGCTTTCATCACCCTCTTTCAGGTTCCTTTCTTCTTCAACTTCTTCATTCTTTTTTATTTCCATTCTAAAATAATAACTTCGGTATCTTCTATATACTGTGATATTATTATAAATCTGTTATAACCATATTCATTATTCTATCCATCCATTAAATGACATTTCACCATACGTCTGTACGTACAGCTTACCGTCTCCTCACCGTGGTGTAATTGTTATTCAATATATTATTAATTTTATGGGTATAATAATTATGTGTATTTGATGTAAATAATAAATATAACATGATAAGAATTATGAATATATGATATAACATCAAATTATATATAATTTTAATATCAAAATAATTATATTTTCGCTCGTTCATACGTATGGATTACAGTCTCCACGACGAAATGAGATTCATTTCCAAGTTCAACATTCATCGACTGCTGCAAATCATTTTTTTCCAATTTTAAATAGTAAGTTTAAGGGTTCCCGGTACCCGTACAAACAATCCCTGAAAATCCAGATTTCAAATTTCAAAATCAAACCAAACCACTATCCATCAACCGCCACGCGCCACACCTCGAGCCTTGAACCCATCAGCACACGTCGTCGTCACTGCCTCTCCAACAATGTTGATCACGCACATCCAACACTGCAGGTATCCAGCAAGACCATCAGAAGCGTCATCGCTGAAACCACCTCCATAGAACACCACCATACAACATCACGACCACAAAACTAACAGAACTGGTGAGAATCAACCACCAACATCGACTTCACAAGATCAAATACCATTACCATAACGATGAACGAAATGGAAATTTTCTCCGCGGTTCCGCACGTCAGAACCTCCATAAAAACAATCCAGCAGAAACAAAACCACAAACATATCTTCATCACCACCGCACATCAAAAATTACAACTATAAATCATCTGGAAGAATCAAATCCACCCGAAGAGGACCCAGTCCTTCGCCATACATACTGACGCAGCAAGCAACACAAAAAACAGAGCCTCATACCTGAATGAAATCACCACTTCAGAGAACAAAACCTTCAGGTGCCAAGAATGTCCCATCTCCACCTGACCGGAATCATCACCGAAGACCGCACAAAAAATAAAATGATGATTCAAAACTCGTTGCCACCTTCAAAATCACACCCAATTGCCAGATCTACCCAAACCACAAGCACCTGACACTGAACACGATGGAGACCCCAAAAAGAAGCACAGATCCCGCATCATGGGGCATCATCACACCTCTGAAAACAAAGTGGTCGAGCGACGAAGCGAACAGCTGAGGATGATGAAGTGTCCGCATAGGCAATGGGCAGCCACATCGTGAGCGCACCGAGCTGAGAGCCAAGGAAAGAGAAGCCATCGGGGGAAGAATGAGAAGGCGGATGGAAACACTAACCACCATTCATCGATGATTATAAAAATATATATTAATAATAAGTATGTAATATATGACATTATAATGATACTAGAGATATATATATTTATATATATAAGTATTTCTGTTCTTACATATATCTTATTCACTTACTTCCGTTCAATACTATATGAAAATAAAAACAATGTTTATGCATACATACAGACTACCATCTCCATAAACGGTGTTTTCTATTTCATATATATGTCTATTATACATATTTATATTCTAAATATATATGATATATAAATCATTTGGTCTATTCTGGAATTATTTAAATTTTTATCTATGTAATACAATCAAGAGTAACGAGGTAAAACACGTACGATAAAGAAAGCAATTATTACCCAAGATATTAATATAACATGGAAATTATTATTAATTGGGTAGTATAAAGTCAAAAATGAATAATGTATGATATCATAAATATTAATATGGTTCTTGTATAATTTAATAACATACTATTGTCTTCATACAGGAGGTTAGACGTACCCTCGACTAAAGGAAAGTTCAAGGTAAGGTGTTTTCATCTCATTCTTTATTCCCGTGAGATTCCTGCCATATTGCCTGTATTACCTTTTGTGTGGTGTATGTACTGCCCATAATTGTATTCATTGGGTCATACAAATTAATTTATGTTTATTTACATATTTATTTTATGATATCTCTTTCATGTGTTGTATTTTTCATATGTTACCAAATTGGTAAGTGTATATTTCACAATCTCTTCATTATCTGAGGTTGTTTATATGTAATTATCTACTAGGACCTCTTTATCATCCACATCCATGATTCATAAAAATGTATTTCATATTATTCTTAATATTTTACATACTATGTTTTACGTTCATTAATACCATTGTTTTAATTTTTATAAAATCGTTTGAAAGAAATCATTCCGTCATTTTCCAAAAAAGGTCCTTTTTAACCTTTTCGGAAAAATTAAGCTAAGATTGTGTTTTTTTAAATTATACAATGGGTGCTGCTATTTTCTGCCATTATAAAATTTTATAATCTTCCCTCACAAGTTTATAAGAATATTTAAATGTAAATGTTTTCTTTTATAATTATGAGACTCTTAAATGATTTCAAAAAAAGAGATATTCCTCTCAGATAGTTCTGATTTCATCTATGTCAACATCATTTTAAATGTTTTAATGATTTATTCTTCTAAACCATTCTCATTAAAGTCCATGTTTTCAAAATGGTTTTAAGGATTTATTTAAAGAGGCATGAATGTTTTAAAATGTTAATTATTTTAAAATGCTTCAAAGTGGTATGGGACACTTTGATTCAAAAATGACTTTAAATGTATTCTTTTCCAAATTGTGTCACTTTTAAATGTCTTTATGAAAAGGGATATTTCAATAAATGAGTTTTATAAATAATTTCCATCTATGTCAAATCCTTTAATGGATTTCAAACTTGTTTTGAAGTTGATTTATTATGATACAAAACTTCCATATTGTATTGAATGTTTTCTGATATGTTTGACTATGGATGTGTTATTTTTATACCATTCATGGTTTATGGTTAAAGTATTGACATTTCGTATCCTAGTTCTTATAAAAATGTTTATGTTATATTTCAACCTTTTCATATGAGGAATGTATTGGACATAGTTAGTGACTGGTGAAGCCCTCTATAGCTCCTCGATGCATCGGTATGTCCCATGAGACAACTAGACGTGGAATTGGCCGATGCCTTTTCCTAATTTGATTTATAGTTTTGGCTGAGGACTTAATCATTTTAGAGGTATTGGTCGAGGCCTTGAAAAAATGTTTTAGAATGTCAGGAATTATACAATACCTTGTTATGGAAATAATATTTATGGTTCATGTGGACATTCGACTAGTATAATACCCATAATTATGTTTTATTATGGCATTATTTACTCAACTCAAATTATTTCAATAAAAGTATTCATGTTTATTATTGGAAAAGGCATATGGTTTCAATTATTCACCATGCATAATATTTATGTCATTTTCCGCTTTATTTCATACCCTTACTGAGCGTTTGAGGTCACCCCTTATTATGTTATATTTTTTACCAGGATTTCAAGAAGTGTATTATGATTTATATGTAGGGATAAACTGAAGGGAATAATTGTGTCCTCAAGGAACTGTTTATGTTGCGTTTTATTTTTGAAATTGTAATATAATTTTAATGTATGTAATTTATTTTCCAAGACTGCTAAAATAATCATTCCTTTGGGACATTATTCCTTGTAATCATGACAATTTATTAAAATAATGCACCGACTCTGGGTAACTGGGGTTGGGGCGTTACACTCAGTCCACGATAACACTTATTGTGTGTGTGCTTAAAAAATTATTCTTTTCGATTTCTTTGAGACAGGTCACCAGGTATAACCTAATGATCGTGGTGCACCTGTTCTTTATCCGGAGGCCACTACGTAGACGGCTAGCTAGGATTATCGATGGAGTACATGATGATAGACACCGAACGATGAGGCTTCAGTGCAAGGCCCTCTTACTATGTTGGCACATTCAAGTGGTGTATCAGCAGAACCACCACCCATTGAGAAGTAGTTACCACCAGCCGCGTTAAAAGATTGTGCATGTTGAAAAAACATGTTGCACAAGTTCCAGTAGTAGATGCCTCTACGGTTCCGAGGCGAGACAATTTCTTACACAGTTGAGGGCTGGCTGGATGCGGTTGCTATAGTTTTCCACCTAGTTGAGACACCATTAGAGCATATGGTGATCTTAGATACTAGTATTTTTTAGTTAGTGACCATAAGGATGGTGCACATAGTGATGCGGCTTCAGTACATGGACCATTACATGAGATAGTACCTTCGGGTAGTGTTTCAGCTATATCACTACCTGTTGGTCAAAAGTTATAACAGGTGGTACCGGTAAGTGACACATATAGGCTTAGTGCCTTACGTGAGTTTCAACATCAGATACCCCTCATGTTCCGAGGAGTGGCTGACTCAAAGGCAGATGAGGACTCGCTTGAGGAGGTGGTTGAGAGTTCTCTAGAGATTCTAAAGCTTCGACACGATGACATGTTGGTAGCTGTGTATTCATCGAGACGTATCGACCTTTCTTAGATCTTGATTATTACAATACAATGAGTGATTCATTGATTAGACTTCTGAGGGAGGTGTGTTTAAGGGAATCTGAGATAGCACTATTACTCTATGCATTCCTACTTATGTTAGGGTTCTAGAGAGAACCTTTTTGGTTGAATTTTATTTGGATGAGCGAATACAGCCGCTGAATGTAAGAAGTGAGAAAGTAGGAAACTAGCACCAGTAACGGAGACTTGGGCATGTATGATGTTTCAAGAAAAGGATGTTATAGGGACATATGAATCTGCAGGACAATAGAAGTGGAATCAGATCTAGGAGAGTAGAATGAGGTGGTGTACATTTCAATATGTCACAACCACCCCACTTTTTGTGGACCCCACTAGGCTCAGGGAAATGAAAGACAGGGGAAGAGAGTTGTTGCATGCGGTTGACCAGTGTGACCAAATGGCTTTAGGAATGATTCGAGGAACGATATGTGAGTACAAAAAGCTATTGTATCAATAGACATAGGTACAAATCATTCATTCCTTCCAAGAATCTTGTAAAAGACATATAGATTCAAGTTAAACCGTTTACATTAATCTCACGTCCAGAGATACCGTTAGGAGGAGACTCGATAATCACACATATGACGACGGTGTGATCTGACCCATGAGGTGAGAGTTTTGGTTGGAACCTCTTGGTGGCAGCATCGAGGCCTTATGATGTTAGTTTGGGTATGGACTGGACATCCACAGTTCATTCTCAGATTGACTGTATTAGACAAAAATGACATGGTTTAACAACAACATTAGAATGGTGTTTTCCTTGATCTACGAAAAAGGAAACCCGGGAAGCCCTTGATAAATTCATGCATAGAAGTTTTGAGTTTTTAGTTCCAAAAAATAGTGGAAGATCATGGGGTCATGTTTTCAAAATATGTTTCCAGGAATACATCTCTGAAGGGAGACAAATGTTTGCTTTAGTTAGGTACTACCAGAGATTTGTACGGATTTCTCCAGAGATTCAGAACTTTAATCAATGCTGATAATGAAGGGGAAACCCTTTATGTGGTCGGAGATATGCCATCGTTGTTTTTAGGAGCTGAGCTAGAGGCCAACTAGAGCCCCCATCTTGAGGCAACAGGAGGAGGGCGTAGGGTATGTAGTCTAGTACGATGCATCAGGGACTAGATTCGGAAGTGTCCTGATGAAGGAGCGAGCATTGATCACATATGGTTCTCAGCAACAGAGGCAACATGAGCAGAACTACGCTTCCCATGACATGGTGTTAGCAGCACTGGTCTTCTCCTTAAAGATGTGACGACATTACATGATGGGTGAATGTTTTATAGTGCACTCTGATCACAAGAGTCTCAGATATATCTTCTCTTAGAAGTACATTAACCTGAGACTATGATGTTGGCTTGAGTTCCTCGAGGACTATGAATTCGAGATAGTCTATACTCTAAGAAATGGGAACATTGTAGATGATTAACTTAGTAGGAGGTCTGGTATATAGCTACTTGGTGAGGCAATAGATCAGCTGGACACATTGCTGATATCCTTTGTAGATCAAGATGGAGCATCTTTTCTTCACTCTCTTATATTCAGTCTCCCACTCCATCAGAGAGTCAGGGAGGTGCAGTGTGGGGACACTGACTGCGAGGCTTGACGTGGTCAGATATCTATAGGTCAGACACCTGATGGATTTTATGAAGGTGGGGAGCACATAATCCTCTTCAGAGGACGAACCATGGTACCATTGTCACTTCACCAGGAAGCGTTGAGGGAGTTACACACGTCCCCTCTAGTGGTACATCCCGGAGTGGCAACGATGTTCCAGGATCTCCAACGATAGCACTAGCGGTCGGAAATAAAGAAAGCAGTTGTAGAGTTTGACTCTTGGTGCCTCACTTGTTAGCAAGTGAAGGCAGATCATCAGGTACCAGCAGGCTTGGTTCAGACTTTGGAGGTCCCAGAGTGGATGTCGGAAGGGATATCCATGAACTTTGTGACATGACATTGATGTACATCCTGGGGACATGACTAGAGATGTTTGATCTTTGATCGAATCACCATGTCGGTCCACTTTCTAACGACCATAGTGATGGGTTCAGTAGAGAGCTTGGGACACCTATATGAGCAGCATATTTTGCGGCTACATGGAGTACCCTCAACGATTGTCTCCGATCATGATGGACGTTTTATTTCCCGACTATGGAAGGGGTTTCATGAGGCTTTCGGGACGCAGCTTCGTTTGAGCACCACCTTCCATCCTCCGAAGGATGGTCAGACTGAGAAAACCATACAGACCCTCGAGGACATGTTGCGTGCTTGCATCCTCTACTTCGATCGCAGCTGGGATGATCAATTGCCTTTAGTGAAGATTTTATACAACAACATATATCACTCCACCATTGGGATGACACCTTTTTAGGTATTGTACAGGTGACCTTACAGTTCTCCTTTGTGATGTACTGACCCAGGGGAGTCAGCACTAGTGGGACAAGAGATGGTACAAGCTACCATAGAGAAAGTGTAGATCATCCAAGAGCAGATGAAGACTGCAAAGAGTAGGCATAATTCTCATGTCGATAGGAGACATATACATCTAGAGTTCTAGGATGGTTACCATGTATTTATATGGGTCTCACCCCGATGAGGTTTGCGGAGATTTTTATGTGGTGGCAAGTTATCTCAGAGATTAATCGGACCCTTCCAGGTCCTCAGCAGAGTTGGCATGGGGGCTTACCACATAGCTCTTCAACATCAATTTCACCGGGTGAATGATGTCTTCCATGGATCCTTGCTGAGGAGATATGTGAAGGACTCTTTTCACATCATTGACCACGGTGAGTAGGATGTCAATGATGAGATGACTTTTACGGAGGTTCTAGTTGACATTGAGGATCGACAGGACCTGGTCCTTCATGGGTATTCGATACCTCTGGTGTGTGTTTTCCAAAAGCACGAGAGCCTCCAGGAGAGCACATTGGAGTGAGAGGCTCAGATTCATGCTTAGAACCCTCTTTTGGTTGTTTGGCCTATATTGTGGCTTTCAAGGATGTAAATCCATAAGGTGGGGAGAGAGTAATGTCTTGGAAATTCCATATAATTTTTTTCTAATTATATGGAATTATCTCAATACTGCAAAATCTGATGGAACACCATTATGGGGCATGGATTTCCTGGAATGATCCGTCGATGTTTGGTAGAGTTTTAATTAGAGCGCGTAAGATGTATTCCTAATTTTTTTTAATAACTCTTAGATGGTTACTCGGATCAGAAATCTGAGGGCTCCATTGCGTTCAGAATAGCAGATTTACCCTAGGCGCGACTTAATTTTAGTCGGCGCAGTTCTCCTTTGAGAAAACCCAAAATGGAATAACCGTAAATAAAATAATTAACTAAATTATTTTATTTTTCAAATGCTTATATCACACAAACGGTCGCTCAGATTGAAAATCTGAGACCACCACTGAACTCGTGAGGGCCGTATTAATTTAAGAACATAATAACTTTGGCCAGCACAGGCCCCTAGTGAATGTTATTTTGCTGTAAATAAAATAATTATGTGATAATTATTTTATTGTAAAAATCCATAACTTTAAAATGGTAACACAGATTTGAAATTTTAGAGTACCTTTGGGTTCGTTTTGGTGTGATTCAATTGAGTAGAGCCTATTTTCGACTCGCGTGGGTCGAGGGTCACTGTTAATAACTTTCAAAAGTTTTTTTCAAGTACTTTCACTAAACGCGCAAGCGGTATTTTGTTACTTTTGACCCGGTGCTCAGAATTGAAATATGAGGAAACTATTTCACTCACAGCGATGATATTCGGTTAAAGATACTTTCACCTCAACAGTAGTTGGTCAAGGGTGAAAGTTAGTTTTTTTCTTTTTCATGGGAATAAAAAAAATAAACTTTTATTTTTATCCTCCCAACTGCATGTTAATGTGGTGGAGACCACCTGAACTAAAACCTCACACTTGTTTTTAAAGAGGTGGGGACCACTTGAACGAAAACCCCCTTTTTGTGAATTCATGGGGGTGGGGACAACCTGAACCCCTCTTAAATGTGAGGACGTCCCTTGGAATCCCCCAAATTAATTGTGCCAATGTAAATTAATTGGATTTACCCTTTTTAAATACTATGTAACAGCGTCATTGGAAATAATGATGGTTCCAAATAAATGAACCGTCAAAAATTCCATGATCGTTACTTACCTCCCCTCCCCCCTCTTTTATTTATATGGAGCATGGGAGGAGGATTTGGGATGGCTTCACCAAGTGATGAAGTGCTGGTAATGTGTCGTGATTCCCAACACTTGGAGAAACATTGTGCATCCTCAATGAAGAACATCTTCAATGAAAAACGAAATCCAGAATTGAGTAATGAGGATGACATTCAAACCGACTTTGGAAGCGTGATTGAGGAAGTGATGATCATGGGAATCCTCTTCGTCTTCGCTATTTCCATCTCACGACCTCCATCAACCGACCTTCGATGTAGGGGTTTAATTATGTGTGATTATGGATTCCCATGTTCTCCCCTTATAAACAAATATTGTAGATCAACTCTCTAACTAGTTGATCTATGGATGATTTATTTTTTTGGGATTGGGAATAATCACTGTCGAGGGTTGTAAGAGTTTGATGTTCTTAATTCAAGGTTTTGTTGAGATTCATGCTACCGATATAACGTGGATGTTGTAGGCCTAACAATCATGGATCGACTCCTCCGTTGTTCTTTATTATTGGTGTGTTCATCACAATTTAAGAAGGCGAATTTTGTGTTACGACAACGAATTAATGGAGGACGGTCAAGCTGGCTGCTGGCGAAGGCATGACGCATGACTGCGCCACATGACTAGCCCCGACAGACTGCCGCCCCGTGGCCTCCGTCGTCCCATGGCCTCATGGCCCCCGCAGCTGTGCCACCCCACGACCCTATGTGGCCCCTGCGGCCCTCCATGGCCCTTGAGACCACACCGGTCGGTGGACCTCCACCGCCCGGTGCTTCCTGCAGTTTCTGCGGGCCCCGCGGCCACCGTGCCACCGCACGGGCCCCTGTGACCTTTGTGGCCTCCACACCACGTTGCCTCCATGGCCTTCGCCGCCCCATGGCTGCCCTATTCCACCTAGGTTGGGCCGCCCAACACTGGTCGGGCCAGACCCAAAGGATCGGTCCGGGTCGACCCAAACCGGGTCGTCCCAGGCCGGGTCGGACCGGACCTAGACCCACTTCAAACTATTTATGCCCTTTTGACAATAACATTAGCACTAGACGTCCGTTTGAAAATCCTTCTATGGCGCCGGAAACCATACAGTGAGATGGTCCCTCTGACATACCATACTTGAGATTTGGATAAATATGGGATAAAGTTGGGTTGGATCGAGCACGAATTCAACTGGGCCCTCTGGACTAAAATGCTAATAACTTATAGATCGGGCGTCTGATTGACGAACCATCTATTGCGTTGATACCCATATAATGTAGTGGTCATTTTGGGTTACTTCATCGTGGGATATCATGTAATTTGGAGTATCGACTAGTGGCTTGATGAGAAAACCCTCCCAGAGATGAGTAAACTTATTGCGGGAACCAAGTAGCTAGCTGTGACGTCGAGAATGAATAGTGATCCTATATGGGTCAGCATCGAGTGATCATATGTGGGTAAGTATCTAGTTAACCTATGTGGGTTATCACCGAGGGTTCGTGTGTGGGTCAACACCGAGCGATCCTCTGTGGGTCAGCACCGAGCGATCCTTTGTAGGGTCAGTACCAAGCGATCAAATGTGGGTCAGCACCTAGAGATCCTATGTGGGTATGATGACATACTGACAATGTATTATAATCCTCTATGTGTCTGGTGATGGTTTAGGATCCCTCGTGGGTCTACCTCTTAATAGAGTAAGACGAATAAATAGTTACATCTAATCATCTCTACTACTGTACTTAAGTTATACCTGGTGTGAGCTGAGTCCATACCCGAGCAGTACTTTCCATTGTGGTAATACATTTGTTGTATTCTTATATTTGGCATACCTGAGTGGAACATACCATCTTGTTACTCTTTCCTTAGTGGAATAGTTTATCTTTGGTCTTTTGAGTTGGACTCTCTATTTCCTCATGATTTAGATGTGTATACTTGATAACTTAGGTCTATGTATGGGCATATACCTAAGTAGGGTTTTCAGTTGATTTCATGCTTTGTGGTTTATCCTTTGAGTATTTCGTGAGACCTTGAGGGTCTCTAGGTCCTTACTAAGTATCATTATACTAACCACTAGACGGGTTATGCCCGCACTTCATTTTGTTTGGTGTAGAAGACAGACATCATTGACTGGGGACAATAGTACTAGGACTGGAGGTAGCTCATAGGAGTACCTTAGATGAGGCGTACCGTAATGAAGACCGATCAAGAGTTGTACCTATTCTTCATATAAGATCCTTGGTAGGTGTTCACATGAGCTGTTCCAGTTTACTTGTACTTTCAGTTTCTTGTACTTTCCAATTGGGATTGTATTCTAGACCCTTTTACTTACTGCACTCACTCTGTTTACTATTCAGTTTAATGAGTTCATCTCTTTTTGTGTGATTGGTTGTGTGTTCCTATAGGTTATAAAGTCAATGCATTCCTAGTTTTAGGGAATACGCCTTCAGTGCTAGTCGCCAGACCCTACCCTATGGATGTCAGGCTAGGGCTAGTCACGACACAGGCCCCGGGGGATGGGTCATGACACTGCTGGCCTAGAGAAAATCTCATATGTTTGGTTCTTCTCAATCTTCTATAGCTATTCATTCATAGCCTGAGCCCAGTTTCCATCTTCTTCTACATCAGTAAAGCATTTGGGCTCTACTTGAGAAATGAAGTATGTCTGTTGTAGTGACTTCATTATTCTTGTCTAAACTAGATCGGACTAATCACCAATGATATTATATCTATTAATTTCAACTCAACTACATATCTTCTGAGCTAATACAAATTTATCTTTCTCATGATCTTCATTAATATCTTCTTCTCCCCTAATCTTCTTTCCACTTCATCACTTTGATCAAGAAACTATTAAAATTTTTGTTGAGTATTCTATTAATTTTCCACGGTGGTGACATCATTGATATCAAATACTTTTACCAGCCTTTCATGGAATCATTTGTATGATTTTCTTTTTCCTAAGTAGCCAAGTAATATCCCCTCATCTCCATGTGATGGAAATTTCCTATGTTTTTCATTGTTAATAATGAAACTTTTACTTCCAAAGATTCAAAAGTATTTCATTGTTGGATTCTTTCCATTCCACATCTCATATGGAGACTATCCATCTATTGGACATAATATATCCCTATTAAAAATGTATACCGATGTCAATAATTATTCCTTCCAAAATTTATCTTATAGGTATTTTTTGATGAGAATTATTCTTGACATGTTTTTGATGATCCAATTTTTTCTTTCATCCACTCTATTATGTAGGGTAGTTCTTACGGATGAAACATGATGCCTTATCCTTTGTTTCTTGTGATAGTCCTCTACCTGACTATTTGTGAATTCTGTACCATTTTAAGTACGAAGCATCAAAATTTTATACCCAAGATTCATTTGAAATTACCTCTAGCACTGTTTAAGGAAACTAAACACATCAGACTTATGGGAAACGACGAATAACCTTTCCATTCTACTATAATCATCAATGAAAAGAATGTAATACCTCTTCCCATCAATGACTCTTGGTGAGATGGGTCCACAGACATTATCATGCACCAATTGAAGAATATTTTTTTGGTTCATTTTATTTTTTAGTTTAAATATTTCTAATGGTCTTATCCTGTTGAAAATAATCACACATATTTGTACGATCATGTGATAGCTTAGGAAGGTCTCTTATGGCATCATATTTCGCTAGATCTTCCAGAGATTGTTGGAAAAGATGACCATGTTTTTTATTTCACAACATCTTTTCTTCCTCTCTAGATAGAAAACACATATCTTCTTCCCCACTTACCATATAGAGATTTAACTTTTTTCATTTTCCCTATAGAATCATTTCACCATCTCTTCCTTTTATGAAACACATCCTCTTATTAGTCCTTATAGAATTATCTGAGTCACATAATTGGACGACTCTTAATAAATTATGAATGAGATCTTCTACTAATAAGATATCATCATGTCCCATCTCTTTTTCCCCAAACCCATCCTTTCCTGAGCCAAAAATCATCAGGAATTCATCGTTTCCAAACATGAAAAATCTTTATTTGTGAGACTTTATTTGGGAGACAAGATCCTCATTTCTAGTCATTTGAGATGTGGAACCGATGTCAAGGATCCATTCCCCAGAATAGTCTGATTCTGTAAAGGACATTTCTTCCACAACTACCTTCTTATCCTTTTTATTTTTGATCCATGTCTTTATCCTAACTCTTGGTGTTGTTTGAAAATTTTGTTCTTCCTCGGAGTGAGATGGCCCAACATCATCCTGTAGAGTTGAAAATAAATTTTCGATTTTCAACACACTTGTTGATTTGATAATTTTCTTCATTCTACTACTATTTTTCAACCTTAGCACATTCCAATGAATGGATGGCATACAATATCTGGCCATTTTTCCATATCCTCCTCACCAAAAACAATGTCCATAAAAGGATGGTCTATAATATCGATCTATGTTTGGATTCCATTGTTTTTCTTCTTCCCTTAGGTATTTCATTGATATTTAACACACATATTGTGAATTTCCAATCTTTCTAAACCAATAAAACTAGATATAGGGTGCATTCATGCATGCCACATCTACACTACTAGTTTTCCTATAGGATCTATGAATTTTCTGATTATTCTTTGTAATCAAATCAACCTTCAATCTCAGAATGGTTTATTGTGGTCTAATTTAAATTTTCATAGCCTTTTTTTCGATCAAGACACAAATCATCCATAGAATATAAACATAATCGATTCTTCCTTTATGTGGAACAACTATGTTCCAATTTTACATTTCTATAACATCCCGTTTTTTTTTTCACATAAACTTTCATTACATTTTACAAAACCGAGGATCATTAAGGTTTACTGTCTTGGAAACCAGGAACTTAATACATGAAAACAACATAAAACTGTCTTCTTAAACACTTGAAAGGATTCTTCATTTTTTTCATCCTATGTTCATTACAGCATCTCATAACCTGGGAGCATACATCAATGAAAAGGGTGAGCAGATGGCCCAGTAAGGGAAACAAGGGAATCAATTTACATGAGAACTTGAGATACATCAAAATTCATGAAAAATAACATTAAGGCAGGAGAAATAGTTCATGAGGCATATCATAATAAAAATAGCATGTTTCATAACCTGATGTTGTGGCAACAACATTTAACATAGACAATCATTTCCGTTTCACCAAGGTCCATCCCAAAGGTTTCATTAAAAATTACCAATGATATTCACCAAGGCGTCTTTAAAAATGGTTATCTCTATAGATTAAGACTTTACCCAATGCATTGGAGCGCTATCAGGGAATACCCTTAAATTTTGCTTTATTATCACGTGACCCACATATATCATCATAAAAAATTTCATAAACAACCCATATAGCATAAAATAAGTTGGTTTCATTTCATAGTCATCACAATTTAAAAACAGCTTTAAAGACGTGATCTTTATGTCACTTTAAACCCAAGGAAAATGGAAAGCAGGTATCATGTATGTAAATACCATAATTAAAATATAACATTTTGATATATATGTGAATTACCCTTTAGGAGAATGATCTTTGACTATTCACATAATAAAATAAAATAATTTGAGAAAAAGAGAAAGACATTTTGAGATGAAAATTTTGTAGCATAAAGGATATGACATAGGGTTTTAGAAAACATTGAAAAGAGAGGGGAAATGGGTCACCCACTCATAAATGATATATAAAATATTATTGTTATAGAATATAGAGTATTTAGGAACATGGTTATGAAATTTTAATGATATACCATATGAAATGAAGATCTTGAATGGAAGACAAAAATAAGATTTCTCTTATGAAAATTCGGCAGCCTAACGACGTCACTTAAAACTAAAAAAAATTAATTGAAGAGATAAAATATGGTCTCTAATCATATGAATATAAATGATCAGTATGATAGATATAGATATCATACCCCAACCAAATAAAAAGGAACTTGAAATACTTGACATGAAAATAGAACATAAAAACAAGAATGGTGAAAGAATCCATTAAAAATTCGGCAGCCCAACGGCTCCACTTAAAACATCAAAATACTGAATTGAAGAGATAAATTAGGGTATCTCATCATTTGAAAATAAAATATCAGTATGATATATTTAGAGATAATACCCAAAAAAATAATAAGGAACATGAAAAAATTTACATGATAATAGAACATGAAAATGAGAAGGGTGAAAGAATCCCTTAAAAAGTCAGCAGCCTAACGACGCCACTTAAAACATCAAAATACTGAATTTAAGAGATCCAATAGGGTCCCTAATAATATGAACATAAATAAACAGTATGATATATTTAGAGATCATACACCAAAAAAATAAAAAGTAACTTGAAATACTTGACAAGAAAATAGAACATGAAAACAAGAAGGGTGAAAGAATCTCTTAAAAATTCGACAGCCTAAAGACACCACTTAATTCATCAAAATACTAAAGTGAAGAGATCAAATAGGGTATCTCATCATATGAACATAAAGGATCAGTAGGATAGATTTTAATATCATACCCCAACATAATAAACATGAACATGAATGACTTGACATGAAAATAGATCTTGAAAATGAGAAGGGTGAAAGAATCCCTTAAAAATTCGGCAGCCTAACAGCGCCACTTTAACATTATTAAAATGAAATGATGAGAGAAAGAGGGGGGATCTCATCATATGAACGAGAAAATGACAGTAGGATGAATATAAAATAACATCCTCCAATATAAGAACATGGATCATAAAAAATGACATAAAAGATAGTATTTGAAAAGAACGAGAGAGGTTGGATCCCTTACCTTAAAATTTAACTCTTAAAACTCAATTGTTGGGACCTTTTGGGCTTGGGGGCACCTTGGGAGGGATTATTTGGAGGTAATGAGACCATAGCTTCTTAGGGGGAGAGTTGGGAGTGAAATATAAAGGAGGAAAGGGTGGGTATTTATAGGTAAAGCGAGGGGACAAGGCATTAATGGCTAATGGACACCTCATTGGTGGTATTAGCAAAACCGTGTTCTTTCCCATGGTATTTTCCCATGGTATTGACCACTTAAGACACCTCATACCTTATATCACTATTCAAAAGTAGACCATATTGATTACATACTTAATAAATCATTTAATGATGTCATCAAACACCCGTAACTTAAAAACTGTATTTTCACTATTCACTGAAAATTCAACTTTCTCAGAAAAATCCCAAAATTTCACCTTAACCAAATATCGATGCTATGATTTCAAAAATGTACTCCATTTTATGAATATAATTTTATAAATATTTTTAATTTAATTTTTATATAAATACACTATTCACCGAAAATTCATTTTTCTCAGAAAAATCCCAGAATTTCACCTTAGCCAAATATCGATGCTCTGATTTCAAAAAATGAACCCCATTTTATAAAAATAATTTTCTAAATAATTGTAATTTAATATTTAATTAAAAAACACTATTCACCAAAAAAAACTAATACTTGACTAATAATTTCTGAAACTGTTATTTACCCATTTTATTGAATCACATTAATTAATCAAGGTGTGTAGATTATATTAATAATTTCTTTAAGTGAGATTAATAATCCATTTGGTCACATTACTAATCCTAAGAATAAAATCACTATTCATAATTAACTATTCATCAAAAATTATGTTGATCTTATTAGACCTTAAATTTCGTACTGAACATAATTGTAGAAGACCAATTTTTGAAAATCATTACAAATAATTAATTATCTAAGGTGTACATAAACATTTTTAAAATATCTTTTTTCTAAAATTCATCAATAATATACATCCTACATTTATTCGAACATTTGAAAATATAAAAAACTCACCCTTAGAAGAAAATACAATTTTTTTTATCAAAGGATTACACAAAGCAGTTACGGTCTCCTGACATAGCCCCTTATAACCCCAGCATTGGACCTATGTGTAAGGTGTGCTAAGGTGAGAGAATCCGAGGGCGGTTTGGCCAAAATTGCACGAGTAATAATTTCTATCAGTTTGAACTTCTCACGAACGATATTTCATTATAGCTTCACACGATGAAGTTCGGCTTGGGTTTGGTCCAGTGCAAAGCCCAGTGGTGCTACCTCCTTCCCAAGTTCTGTTAGATGGGATTCGATTGGCCTGAGACTACATGATGTGGCCATCGAATCATATTTCTATATTAAATAACCAATATTTCATGTATTTAGAGACAATAATTGAAACATTTATTTTCCAATGGTCATACTGACTAACGTTCATATAATAGTCAAACCCCAACAGACTCATTTTAATTATACTCTTGTTATCAAATGAAATAGTTCTGTTGAGTATAAAATAAAATAACACACAAAATTAGGAAACAATATTTTTTCAAAATTACGGGTCATTACATTCTTTCTGCCTTATGTAATTGCGTCCTCACAATTTTTTTGAAAATGGGTTTGGAAATTTCATTGAAAGTCCCACATCAGAAAAGGAGTCAGTAAAACTATTACTTTAAAAGAATGAAAGGGAATTAAAAAGGTAACCAGAATAAACCCATAATAGGATTCCATGTAGAAACACATTGACATGGAAGAGAAAAAAAGGGTCAAGTTCTGAGGGAGAGTGATAGAGAACATGATTAGGAGAATGTTAACCACAAGAAAATCACAAAATCATGATGTGTGTAAACGGTCTTTGATTACCCAGTAGGAAACGTAAACCAACAACATTTTTTAACATTCCTTTTCATAATTTTGAGGAACTCAGTTACTACAACGAACCAAAACATAAGGAAATATATTTACCTTAAAGTAGAGTTTCATCATTTAATATGTTTCTACCAAAACCAATATTCTCTCCAAACAATTAGCATTCAAAAACACTTGGTCTCATCAAAAGCACAAGAATCATCTTATAGTGAATCACATAATCCACAAAAGATTAACTATCTATTTCTTCTATCATTAAACATTATCCCAAAAACAGAAAGGGTAAGATAAAAAACTCTTCAAAAATAAAGAATCCGATAGGAAGGGAATCTTCTTTGAATCATCAAAATTCCACGGTACTACCCAAATTTTATCATAGACCCTTCCAGAAATAACTATCCTTAAAATTCATATAAATAAACCAATCTAAGATTGAATCCCAATTATAAGAATGATATCACAACATAGTCTTCCAAGATAGTCTTTATCGTTCATCTCCAAACAACATCAACCACACTTATAATCTTAAAACAAAAGTTACTAACCTAATCACATTTTCCCCAAGATAGGTTAATCATTTCGATAAGTAACCTATGTTACCATAAATTTGCCTTAAATTCATTGATTCTTCGAAATGTAAGTCAACCTTTACTCCTCAATGAAAATACCATAGTAATCTATTTACCATGATCATATAGGGTTCCCAAAATAGTGAACATCTTCCAAAATAATAATCATCTTTTAATCCCCTAATCCCCTTTTTTTAAAGAAGAACAACTTCACGACATCAACATGTGGTTCATAATAATAGATTTTTTCGTTAATGATATAAAATCATCTTCGGTAGTGACTCAGTGATCTTAGAAAACATAAAAGATATGCTAATAGCACACGAACTAAAATACTCCATGAAATAGAAAATTATTGCGATGAAGTTACATGTACTTTAGTCATCATGATCCATCTCAGCATAGGACTTGCATTGTTCCCTTGTACATGGAGATTGTTGATGTTCATCGTGCTTCTCATCCCGTCCAAGAGATAATTGCCTTGAATAATTTTCAACTTCTCCACATTTACGATATTGAAAAGTATAAGGTACATTAGATCGAACCTTATCTCTATTCATCACATTATACATTTTTTTAAATAAATTGGATACTTTATGCCCTATCTTCACACACTTAAAAAATCTCCCGGTTCCATTGTGAAATTCTCCTTAGTGCCCCTTCCCACAATTTTTTTAAAAAGGAAATTTGGTCTTCTTTCCATTTTCAACTTTATGAGATGAACATCCTTGAGACTTTGTCTTCTTCTTCCATGATGATTTTTTTAGTGACCCATACTTTACATACCTGGTTAATAATTCAAAATTGAAGCATACTTATTACAAAATATAACAAAACCATGAAAGGATCATATAGGTATAATGTCTTTAGAATCTTGGAAACATATACAACTGGTTCATAATGCATCTACATTGTCTCCCATTTATTTCATCATATCTATAGTCCCTTTTTGGCATATCTTACTTAATACCCTTATTCCTGACCTAGGGAAAGAAAAAATACAAAAGGGTGATCTCAAATGCTCAGTAAGGGTAAACAAAAGAAATATCAATCATATCAAATTCATAAGAACATAACATTTTGAAAATCTTACCCTGCAAAAGAGTTCATAATTTCATAACATGGGATAAATCATGGTAGTGAAATGTAATCCCAATAATAATAACATATAACATGAAACTTTGTGTCATACACACATAATCATATAGAATTATTTCTTATTAGCCAAGACTCATTTAAAAGACTATCTTAGTGGACAAAGCCCATTTCTGAACCGAGTTCACTCCTCGTTTCTGTCCTGTTTCACTGAACCGGTTTAACCTGCCGTTCCAGCCATGTCTATCTCATGAGATATAAAATCTTTACCCAATGGAATGGAGGGAGATATATGTCCAAACCATCTCATAATGATACCATTCTTATGTGTCCTACAAAATCATAAATCATACATCATTGCATAACCCATGTAATAAAAAATGGGATTCTTAAACATCGTGACATCATAAAACAATTCATATAAGATAAAGGAATTCATAAAAACAATTCAATCACAACATAATCAAATCAATGTAATAATAGGGATAGAAACAGAACCCTATATTATCTTAGATGGAAAATAATTTTGATAAAACACTTGAACTCCATTCTTGAGTAAAATATCCATTCTACTTCAGAAAACATTTTCCTTCATTAACATGTCATACAATATTAAACTAAAATAAGTTGATTAAAAATAAACATGAAAACTTGTAAATGGTTCTTTTTGGAAATAATGTTTTAAAAATCCAGCCATTCCATATAAGTTAAAAAACATTCTTATCTTACTTTTGTTGGAAAAGTCAAAAAGTACCTCGTACAAAAAACAACAAAAGATTCATTTCATATCTTTTACTAAATACTCACCGAAGGGTACAATTGGATATAAAAAATTGTATAAGGATATAAATATTACATATTGAGGAAACATGTATGTGGATGATAAGTAATCCCCAGTAAATTCTGAATTATAAACAATCTCAGATAAAAATCATATTGCGATATTTTCCCTTACATTAGGTCCGATTTGCATCGTAAGTGTCCGAAACTCCTGTATAATGATTTAAATAATGTAATTGACTTATTTAAGAATAATAATTATTTTTATGATATCATATATGGTCATATTATTATCTTCTTATTAGTAATATTTTATTACTATTTGTTATTCGTGTGTTTATTACTTTTTGTTCTTATGTGTGTTTTATCGAATAAATTCATATTATTCTCTTTAGTTTATAGATACCTCATTTCTAGAATGGTATTAGTGTACTATATATCATATTTATTAATTCAATTCATTTATATAATCATTATGAAATGAAGATATTGTAGAACGAATCGCATCACATCGTGGAGATGGTATTCCGTACATACACACGAGTGATGATATCGTTCCCGTGATCATGGAATTGTTTTGGAGTGTATGTATACTATTTCAGAATCAATAACACATTACAATAATCATATATAGTTATTTATTTTCACCATTATACCCATCCAAGTATGGTGGTGATGGAAAATAGATTACACCACGACATGGAGACGGTATTCCGTACGTACGCACCCGCGGTGGTTTCGTTTTCCGTAGGATGGATAGATGGTGAAATAGGGTTCTTTCATACTTATAATAACATATCAGTATATGAGTGATACTGATGTTATTAATTCATAATGAAACAACTAATGAAGAAGAAGTGGAAGAAGAAATAAGGATGAAAGAATCGGTAATGGACATTACCTCTTCTTTGAAGCGCCTCTTTGAGACCACCTCTTAGGGCACTACAATTGGACTTTGAAAAATACAAGGACCTCTAGGATGTTTCTAGGGATGTTGGGAAGTGAATTGGGTAGGGATTGGCCGAGCTTTAAGGCTAAAATTGGTATGAGGAGGAGAGGGATGATGTGCCCTTTTATAAGGGAGGAGAGGGGCACCTTTGGAAATATAAGAAATATTAGTTTATATTAAATCCCAACCACACATAAAATCTTCCAAAATGTCTCATATCCAAATATTAGATTAGATAGGGTTTAATATCATCGAACAATAAAATTTAGTCATGTTAAAAATTTATTTTAAACATTATCAACTTGATTTATCCTTATTTTTCAATTTAATTTTATTTGTGTAATAATATTCTAAATTTTAAATTACTATAAAAAATTAAATATGTCTTGTGAATTTTTAATAATTTGACACTTTATGAAATTTTAGTCCATATAAATTTTTATTTATAATTTTTAAATATTTTTGTGATTTTTAAACAATTTTATAAGATGTTATTTTTATAAAATAACAATAGTGTCAATTTTGACACTATTCATTTATTTGCATTTAAATAAAATATATACAGAAGATATGTTCAAACTAAAAGCTTTAATAGATTCATAATATGTCATATGTATCTATAAAAGTAGTAGAGCACATTAAATAGTTCATATATTATTTATTTTATATATTTTTAAAACCATTTATTTGATATTTTAATTAATAAAATAATTTCAACATCACTATTGTGTCATAATTAATGATAATTATTTAATCCCTAAAAATTCTTAATAAATTCATATGATGTAGATAATTGTATTATCTTTCTGGAGACTATTCATTTTCGATGTTGCATTATGTTTATCACTAAATTAAAATTATTATACTTATAATATTTAAGAAAGTGACATGTTGTCATATTCTTTGGTTTTAATAATAATTAAATTATTTTCATGGACAA
The DNA here is from genome assembly GCA_963277665.1 of Viscum album. NCBI lineage: Eukaryota > Viridiplantae > Streptophyta > Magnoliopsida > Santalales > Viscaceae > Viscum > Viscum album. The sequence continues at coordinate 332,472,144 of OY728161.1, forward strand.
AAGTCCATTAAATGAATCTAATCCGACCCTTAGGTGATATGGGTCTACTTTTAGTCATCCAATAGGATTTTGGAAGCTGTTATGGTAATTTTATAATCTTATATTTACCCTTAATTACCCGATTTACCTTTAACTAGTGTAAATAAAATTTACCGTAGTTACTATTCATAATGGCCAAAAATAAAAAGTAGCCTATTAAAATAATTTGGACCCACTGATTATGAATATGTAATCCATTTTTCAAAATTTAAAACATATAAGTTACAGTAATTAATTTAAAATAAATCCCGTTGTTAAGAAGACGGGTTTTAGAAGTTAAAACATTGCCAAAGATTGAAATGTTTTTACCTATGAATTCAATGTAAATTAATGCTAATGACATAAATTATATTAAATGGTAAAAATATATTTTATTTATTCTTTAATACCATTCAATATTACAATTTAACCATATAAATTATTTCAATGAAAAAGTTTTTAATTAAAAATTAGCATATTTTTACTATTCATCAAAATATGAAAGTTATCAGAAAAATATCAAAAATTTATCCAAAGTAAATTTTTATACCTTGATTTGAAAGAAGAATTTTATTTTGTCAAATTGAACTTATAAAAATTTCAAAACTAGATTTAATGTGGGTGCACCATCAAAAGGCGGCAAAACTGCATTTTTTGAAAAATACTTATTTTACCCGAAAATTTTATTTTGATCTCTTACCATGTTCTAGAAAATGTGTAAGATGAATAATAAAATACAAAATGTAGTTAATACTATTCATAACGGCTAATTCATAATAATATATCGTTGTTTAGTAAAACCCAGTATTGCGTACTACACACGCTATCGAGGAAGGTCACAATTGCGTGTAATGCAAGCCATGTCCATATTGTGTGCTATGTAAGATTCCTTTGGTGTTGTGTATAACATAAGTCAAAAACAATTTCTCATAAAATCTCAGGGTGTTACATTCTACCCCCCTTTAAATGAATTTCTCCATCGAAATTCGTCACTTCATTACAAACAGATGAGGATACCTCTCCCTCAATATATCCTCATGTTCCCATGTAGATTTTTCTAATTGGTGGTTCCTCCATAAAACATTCACCAAGCGAGTGGTCTTGTTCCGTAGGGATTTTTCGCTACAGTCCAGAATCTCTATCAGTTTTTCTTCATAAGAAATATGTTTCTCCAGCGGTACAACTTCCGTGCTGTGTAGATGTGAAGGATCAGGTATGTACTTTCTCAGGGGAGATACATGGAGCTCATCATGAATTTGAGAGAGATTCGATGGAAGCGCCAATCGGTAATCTACCATCCCAACATGATCCAAAATTTAAAAAGGACCGATATATCTAGGGGTCAACATTCCCTTATTTCCAAATATCATGACCCTCTTCCAAGGAGATATTCGTAAGAACACTTTATCACCCACTTCAAACTCTAGGTCTTTTATTCGGTTGTCAACATAACTTTTCTTTCAACTCTGAGCTTCTCATATGTGTTGTGGAATAGATCTGACCGTTTCTACCATTTCTTCAACACGATCAGGTCCTAATAGTTTTCTTTCCCCAACTTCATCCCAGCAAGTTAGAGTCCTGCATTTCTTTCCATAGAGAGGTTCATAAGGAGACATATGAATACTGGAGTGAAAGATATTATTATATGATAATTCCACCAAAGGTAGGTGTTGATACCAACCACCTTTGAAATCTATAGAGAAAGCTCTCAACATATCTTCTAGAGTTTGAATTTTCCTCTCAGACTGACCTTCTATCTGAAGATGATAAGTGGTGCTGAAACTCAACTCTGTATCCAGAGTATGCTGAAGACTTCACCAGAACATTGAGGTAAACCTCGGATCCCGATCAGATATAATAGAAAGTGGTACTCAATGCAATCTTACCACTTCCTTTACATATATCCTGGCAAGAATATCTAGAGAGAAATCCTATCTAATATAAATGATGTGTGCATACATTGTAAGACTATCAACTATGACCGTGATAGAATTATTGCCTTTGGATGTTTTAGGAAGTATAGTGACAAAGTCCATATTGATGTTTTCCCATTTCCATTCTGGTATGGGTAATGGTTGTAACATCCCCTTAGAATTCTATCTCTCAGCTTTAACTTGCTGACAAACCAAGAATCAAGAGACATATTCAACAACATCTTTTTTCATTCCATCCCACCAGAAGTACTCTTTCAGGTCCCTATACATCTTCGTGCTTCCATGATGAAAATAGAACGAAGAACTATGAGCCTCATCCAGCATCTCCTTTAATTCGGGGATGGAAGGAACACAAGACCGATTCCTGAACTTTATTATCCCGTCACAATCAAGGATGAATTCAGCAACATTTCTCTCCTTCTTTGGTAACTCGACATCTTCTTTCTGTGCCTCTTGAATGTTCACATCTATATATGGTTGAACATTCATTTGAGAAAGATATGATTTCTCCCCTTCCATTAAAATTCCAAGATCCATCCTTTGTAAATCCATTAATATTGGATCTTTTGTGATCCTCATCATGGAATAGCTAGCATGGTCTTGTCGACTTAATGCGTCTGCTACCTTGTTTTCTTTCCCAAGGTAGTAATGAATTGAGCAGTCGTAATCCTTAATCAGCTCCTACCATCTTCTCTGACGCATATTCATCTCCTTTTGTGTGAAAATATACTTCAAACTTTTATGATCAGTATAAATATCACACATTTCACCATAAAGGTAATGCCTCAAAATCATTATTGCAAAGATTACCGTAGATAACTCCAAATCATGAGTTGGGTAATTTTGCTCATGGATTTTCAACTGTCGTTAGTCATAAGCTATCACCATACCATTTTCCATGAGAAAACATCCTAGTCCCTTCTTGGATGCATCGCTGTAGATCACAATCCTTTCTCCACTGCAAGGTAGTGTGAGCACAGGTGCACTGGCAAACCTTCTTTTTAGCTCTTTGAAATTTTCTTCACATTCCTCCATCCAAAAAAACTTAACTTCTTTTCGAGTCAACTTGGTGAGTGGGTTAGATAACCTTCAAAAATATTTCACAAAATGTCAGTAATATCCATCCAAACCAAGAAAACTTCGGATCTCAGTTACTGTTGTTGGTCTCTACCATCTTTTGATAACCTCTATTTTTGCTGGATCCACAGATATCCCCTCTTTTGAGATTATGTGACCCAAAAAATGAAACTTTTTGAAGCCAAAATTCACACTTGGTAAATTTGGAATAATGCTTCTCCTTTCTTAGGGCCTTTAATACAATTCTCAAGTGATCTTCATGTTCTTCCTTTCTCTTTTAATAGTCAAGAATATCATCTATAAAGACTACAACAAACTGATCATGATAGTCTCTAAAGACTCTATTCATCAGATCCATGAAGATAGCAAGGGCATTAGTAAGACCAAATGGCATCACTATAAATTCGTAGTGTCCATACCTTGTACGGAAATCCATATTTGGTATATCCTCCCTTTTTACCCTTAATTTATGATAACCTGAATGAAGATCAATATTGGAAAAGTATTGAGCTCCGTGTAGTTGGTCAAATAGGTCATCAATGCATGGGAGATGATATTTGTCCTTGATAGTGATCTTGTTAGGTTCTCGATAATCAATGCAGAGTCTCATTGATCCATCATTCTTCTTAACAAACAGAACAGGTTCTCCCCAAGGTGACGCACTAGGGCGTATGAATCCTTTATCAAAATTCTATTGGAGTTGCTTCTTAAATTCTTGCAACTCAATTGGGGCGATTCTATAAGGTGTATTTGAAATAGGCAAAGCACCCGGTACAAGTTCTATTGAAAACTCAACTTCACTATTTGGTGGAAGACCTGGAAATTCCTCCGGAAACACATCATCAAATTCCCGTACAATGGGAATATTATTAATCGTGAGTGTCTCTCCAACCATTTGAGATAAATAACCTTCATTTAGTGGAATCAAGACCCATAATATAGAAGAAATTTCCACTGGAAGGTTATGTTCATCCTTGCATCGATATACGATCATAGATTGATCTGGAAAATGAAATGTGACTTACCTTATTTGGAAATTGATATGAGATCCATATAAAGAAATCCAATCCATGCCACAAATCACATCAAATTACATTATAGGAAGGATCACAAGATTTGCAGGAAACACATTCCCACAAACATCAATCAGAGAAGAATTGTAAACTTTTGATGTGACTGTTGTGCCATTAGGAGATGTCACAGCCAACTCAACATCTAATTGTTGAGGTAATACGGTGATACCTTTAGAAAATTCTTCATAATTAAAAGTTTGGGTAGATCCAGAATCAAATAAAACATTTTCTACTTTAGAGTGGATGGTAAGTGTACCTCTCACCACATCGTTTTTGTACTCCACATCGCCGATAGTAATTGCATTTGACTTTACTTTGTCTTTGGCCTTAAGAGTTTCTTGACGTCAATCATCACCATCAACCCTTGGGTTTGGGCATTGATTGGCATAATGCCCAATCTCATTGCACTTGAAACATTAAAGTGTAGTAGGTTCATTCTGTGTATCCCTTCCATTGTTTGCATCATTAGACATCTTCTTCCCATTATTTCGACATTCAATTGCCCGATGACCTTCTTTTACACATTTATAACATTTTATTGTCCCCTTAAGACAATTTCCTACATGTTTCTTTCCACACCTTGAGCATAAGGTAAAACTCATCTTCTTTTCAGTGTGGTCTTTATATTTTCTTTTGAATTCCATTTTCCTCCTCTTATAAAACCCATGTGACTGATGGGTTACACCAATCTCCATCTCAACCTCGAGAGCACATAGAACAATTTCCTCATAGCTATTGAAGTCCCTTTTGGAAAACGCCCTTTGAAGACTTGGTTTTATGCCACTAAATAATCGATCGATCTTACTCTCAGTTTGGATAATAATTCCGGAAGCGTACCTTGCAAGTCTTGTAAAATTTGCTTCGTAGGTACCAACGGATTCATCATCCTTTTGCTTCAGTTCATGAAACTCCTTCTCCATCTTTGTTGATGAATATGAGGGAAATACTTATTGAAAATTAAGTTCTTGAACTCGTCCCATTCCATGGACTCAATTTCATCCCTTTGCCTCGTATTCTTAATAAGATTCCACCATTGATCAGCATCACCTTCCAAACGATACACTACTAAGATGACTTTATCATGTTCAGAACATTGAAGAACTGAAAATATCTTTTCATTGGTACTGATCCATTGTTCAGCCACTAAAGGATCAGAAGACCCGCTGAATAAAGGTGGACGCTGCCTCATGAAGAATTCAACAGAATGTTGCTCTTTCCTTTGCTCATTTGGATGATTGGCATGATTCATAGCTTAAGAAAGTTGTGTGAGAATGGATACAAGATTTTTCATTCCATCTCCCATAAAATTTGGTTGCTCAGGGGGACAATCATTGCATTGCCCGTTGCATTCCGCATTAACACGGTTTCATAGGGTTCCAGCCATTGACTAAAACCAAGAAGAATAGTGTGAGCAACACTAATTATAATAGGAAAACAACATAATCAAGAATAAAATTTCACACTTAAGGTCTTATCATAGGTTGTTCATGGCCATTTATAAAACACTAAAATTGTGTTCTATGGTAAGACATATCCTTAGGTTTCTTACTAAGGCTCTCACATCCTAGTTTCCAAAGGTTGACTATACCTTTCCTCTAATACCAACTATAGTGACCCATAATTTACACACATGGATAATACATCAAAATTGAAGCATACTTACTACAACATATAACAAAACCATGAAAGGACCGTATAGGTATAATGTCTTTAGAAACTGGGAAACATAAACAACTGGTTCATAAATCATCTACACTGTCTCCCATTTATTTCATCATATCAATAGTCCATTTTTGGAATATCTTACTTAATACACTTCTTCCTGACCTGGGGAAAGAAAACATAAAAAAGGGTGATCCCAAGTGCTCATTATGGGTAAACAATAGAAATATCAATCACATCAAATTCATAAGAACATAACATTTTCAAAATCTTACCCTGCAAAAGAGATCATAATTTCATAACATGGGATAAATCATGGTAGTGAAATATAATCCCAATAATCTTAACTTAAAACAATAAACTTTGTGGAATACACACATAATCATATAGAATCATTTCTTATTAGTTAAGACTCATTACCAAGACTATCTTAGTGGACAAAGTCCATTTCTGAACTGAGTTCACTCCTCATTTCAGTCCTATTTCACTGAACCAGTTTAACCTGTCATTATGACCATGTCTATCTAATGAGCTATAAAATCTTTACCCAATTCATTTGAGGGAGATATAGGTCCCACCCATATCATAATGATACTATTCTTTTGTGTGCCACAAAATCATAAATCATATATCATTGCATAACACATGTAATAAGAAATGGGATTCTTAAACATCGTGACATCATAAAAAAATTCATATAAAATAATGGAATTCATAAAAATAATTCCATCACAACAGAATCAAATCAATTTAATAATAGGGATAGAAACATAACCCTATATTATCTTAGATGGAAAATAATTTTGATAAAACACTTGAACTCCATTCTTGAGGAAAATATCCTTTATACTTCAAAAAACATTTTTCCTTTCATAACATGTCATACAATTTTAGACTAAAAGAAGTTGATTAAAAATAAACATGAAATATTTTAAAGGAAGATTCATGGAAATAATGTTTTAAAAATCCATTCATCCCATATAAGTTAAAAAACATTCTTCTCGTACTTTTGGCAGAAGAGTCAAAAAGTACCTTGTACGAAAAACGACAAAATATTCCTTTCATATGTTTTACTAAAAACTAACCAAAGGGTAAAATTGGATATAAAAAATTGTATAAGGATATAAATATTACATATTGAGCAAACATGGACGTGGATGATAAATATTCCCCTGTAAATTCTGAAGTATAAACAATCTCGGATAAAAATGAGATTGCGAGATTTTCCCTTACCTTAGTTCCGATTTCCATCGTAAGTGTCCGAACCTCATGTATAATGATTTAAATAATCTTATTTACTTATTTCAGAATCATACTTATTGTTATGATGTCATATATGGTCATATTCATAGCTTCTTATTAGTAATATTTCATTACTACTTGTTATTCGGGTGTTTATTACTTTTTGTTCTTATGCGTGTTTTGTCGAATAAATTCATATTATTCTCTTTAGGTTATAGATACCTAATTTATAGAATGGTATTAGTGTAATATATATCATATTTATTAAATCAATTCATTTATATAATCATTTTTCAATGAATATCATGTAGAATGAATTGCATCACATCGTGGAGACGGTATTCCGTACGTACGCACGAGCGATGATATTGTTCCCATGATCATGGAAATGTATTAGAGTGTACGTATACTATTTCAGAATCAATACCAATTTACAATAATCATATATAGTTATTTATTTGCACCATTATACCAATCCAAGTAAGGTGGTGATGGAAAATAGATTCCAACACGGCGTGGAGACGGTATTCCGTACGTACGCACGCGCGGTAATTTAGTTTTCCGTATGATGGATAGACGGTGAAATAGGGTTGTTTCATACTTATAATAACATATAATTATATGACTGATACTGATGTAATTAATTCATAATGAAACAACAAAAGAATACGATGTGGAAGAAGAAATAAATTTGAATGAATCGGTAACGGACATTACCTCTTCTTTGAAGCGCCTCTTTGAGACATTCTCTTACGGCACTATAATTGGTCTTTGAAGAAGACCAGGACCTCTAGGATGTTTCTATGGACGTGGGGAAGTGAAATGGGTAGGTAATGGCCGAGATTTAAGGCTCAAACTTGTGTGAGGAGGAGAGGGAGGAGGTTCCCTTTTATAAGGGAGGAGAGGGGCACCTATGGAAATATAAGAGATATTAGTTTATATTAAATCCCAACCCCACATAAAAACATCCAAAATGACTCATATCCGAATATTATATGTGAAAGGTTTGTAATATCATCAACCAATAAAATTTACACATGTTAGTAGTTTATTTTAAACTTATTAACTTGATTTATCCTTATTTATCAATTTAATTTTATTTGTGGTAATAATATTCTAAATTTTAAATTATTATAAATAATTACATTTGTGTTGTAAATTTTCCATAATTTGACACATTATGACAATTTAGACCATATAAAATTTAATTTATAATTTTTAAATATTTTTGTGATTTTTAAACAATTTTATAATATGAAATTTTTATAAAATAACAATAGTGTCAATTTTGACATTATTCATTTATTTGAATTTCAATAAAATATATACATAATATATGTTCTAACTAAAAGAATTAATATATTAATAAAATGTAATATGTATCTATAAAATTAGTGGATCATAGTAAATAGTTCATATAATTTTTATTTTAATATTTTTAAAACCATTTATTTGATATTTTAATTAATAAAATAATTTCAAGATTTCTATTGTGTCAAAATTAATGATAATTATTTAATCCCTAAAAATTATAAATAAATTCCTATGATGTAGATAATTGTATTATCTTATTGGATACTATTCATGTTCTAAGATTCTTTAAGTTTTTCACTAAATGAAAATTATTATACTTATAATATTTAAGAAAGTGACATGTTGTCACATTGTTTGGTTTTAATAATAATTAAATTATTTTTATGGAAAAAAGTCCATTAAATGAATCTAACAAGACCCTTAGGTGATATGGGTCGACTTTTAGTCATCCAATAGGGTTTTGGAAAATGTTAGGGTAATTTTATAATCTTATATTTACCCTTAATTACCAGATTTAACTTTAACTATAGTAAATAAAATTTACCGTAGTTACTATTCATAATGCACAAAAATAAAAAGTAGCTTATTAACATAATTTGGACCCACTTATTCTGAATATGGAATCCATTTTTCAAAATTCCAAACATAAAAGTTTCAGTAATTAATTTAAAATAAATCACATTTTTAAGAAGACGGGTTTTAGAAGTTAAAACATTGCCAAAGATTGAAATGTTTTTACCTATGAATTCAATGAGATATTAATGGTAATGACATAAATTATATTAAATGGTAAAAATATATTCTATTTATACTTTAAAACCATTCAATATTATAATTTTACCATATATATTATCTCAATGAAAAAATTTTTTTTTAATTAAAAATTAGCGTATTTTTAGTATTCATCAAAATATGAATGTTATCAGAAAAATATCAAAAATTTATCCAAAGTAAATTTTTATACCCAGATTCAAAAGAAAAATTTTATTTTTTCAAATTGAACTTATGAACATGTCAAAAAATATATTTAATGTGGGTCCACCATCAAAAGGTGGCAAAACTGCATTTTTTAAAAAATACTTATTTTACCCGAAAATTTTATTTTGTTCTCTTAACATGTTCTAGAAAATGTGTAATATGAATAATAAAAGTCAAAATGTAGTTAATACTATTTATAATGGCTAGTTCAAAGTAATATATCGTTATTTAGTGAAACCCGGTATTGCGTACTACACATTCTATCGAGGAAGGTCACAATTGCCTATAATGCAAGTCAAGTCCGTATTGTGTGCTATGAAAGATTCCTTTGGTGTTGAGTATAACATAATAAATAAAAAATTATCATAAAATCTCAGGGTGTTAAAAATTTTGTCATTTAATTGCGTACCAATTATTAATTGCGCTTTTTGATAGCTGGTTTGGCATAATCACAATATGTTCACCTTGATCTCTCATTATCTCTGTCACATTAATAGGGCAATTGTCACATTTCCTATAAAATTGGATGTTGGGACATGTTCTTCCATTTAACTCCATTAACTAAGAAAATAAAGTATAATTAGGGGCCAAAATAGTTAGCCAATAATCATTAAAATGAAACTTTAAGCATTGAAGGATAAACTTGTAGAAGGAAAGTATACCCTAACTTGTGATTCCCTAGGTTATAATCTAGGTAATCCGTGATCATATATTCTTATGTGAATCTTTATTTTATTTTATATATGTTCCTTTAATAATGGTTCATAATAAGGTTATTAATTTACCCAAGCATATCCCTCGAGAGTGTTGTAACCAAGAGTGTAACATGGCCCGTTGTCGTGTACCAGTTACCATTAGAGTCTAGCTCAAAGAGGTGTTTTCAGGTTTTACCCCTATGTACATTTTTTCCAAATCCACCTCTACCTGCTCGTATCCAGATAGGGATGCATTTGTTTGGCAACACTTTAGTCAATACTCACCAAAATACCAGGAAGATTTCCTATATTAAAACATTTCTATATGGTTCTTCCTAAAGTTTTCATATCCTAATTTCCAAAAATAACTGAACCATCCTTTGATACAAACTATAACATCCCTCCTTTTTATCACATAAATATTCATTACATTTTAAAAGATGGGGATCTTTAAGGTTTAGTGTCTTGGAATCCAGGAACCTAATACATGAAAACAACATAAAACATTATTCTTAAACACTTTAAAGGCTTCTTCATTTTTTCATCCTAAGTTCATTACAACATCTCATAACCTGGGAGCATACATCAAAGAAAATGGTGAGCAGAAGTCCCAGTAAGGGAAACAAGGGAATCATTTTACATGAGGACTTGAGATACATCAAAACTCATGAAAAATAACATTAAGGCATGAGAAAGAGTTCATGAGGCATATCATAATAAAAATAATGTGTTTCATAACATGAAGATGTGGCTACAACATTTAACATAGATAATCATTTCTGTTTCAACAAGGTCCATCCCTAAGGTGTCATTAAAAATTTCCAAGGTTATTCACCAAGGCGTCGTTAAAAATGGTCATCTCTATAGATTAGGTCTTTACTCAATGCATTGGAGCACTATCAGGGTGCCCCCAAAAATATGTCCTTACTATCATGTGAGCCACATATATCATCATCAAACATTTCATAAACAACCCATGTAGCATAAATAAAATGGGTATCATTTCATAGTCATCACATTTTAAAAACTGCTTTAAAGACGCGATCTTTATGTCACTTTAAACCCACAGAAAAAGGAAAGAGGGTCTCATGTTTGCAAATCCCAGAATTAAAATAGAAAATTTTGATTTATATTTGAATACCCCTGTATAAGAATGATCTTTTAGTATTCACTTAATAAAATAAAATAATTTGACAGAAAGAGAAAGACATTTTGAGACAAAAATTCTGCAGCATAAAGGCTATGACATAGGGTTTTAGAAAACATTGAAAAAAGAGTGGACATGGGTCACCCACTCATAAATGATACATAAAATAGTAGGGGAACAGAATATAATGGATTTTAGAACATGGTAATGAAATTTTAATGATATACCATATGAAACGAAGATCTTGAAAGGAAGAAAAAAATAAGATTTCTCTTATGAAATTTCCACAGCCTAACAGCGTCACTTAAAACTAAAAAAAATGAATTGAAGGATCAAAAAGGGTCACTCATTATATGAACATAAAAGATAAGTATTATAGATATAGATATCATACCCAAACAAAATAAAAAGGAACTTTAAATACTTGACATGAAAATAGAACATTAAAACAAGAAGGGTAAAAGAATCCCTTAAAAATTCGGCAGCCTAACAGCGCCTCTTAAAACATCAAAATACTGAATTGAAGAGATAAAATAGGGTATCTCATCATATGAACATAAAAGATCAGAATGATTGATTTAGAGATCATACCCCATAAAAATAAAAAGGAACTTGAAAACGAGAAGGGTGAAAGAATCCCTTAAAAATTCGGCAGCATAACGACGCCACTTAAAACATCAAAATTCTGAATTGAAGAGATCAAATAGGGTTTCTCATCATATGAACATAAAAGATAAGTATGATATATTTATAAATCCTACCCCAAAGAAATAAAAAGGAACTTGAAATACTTGATATGAAAATAGAACATGAAAACTAGAAGGGTGAAAGAATCCCATTAAAATTCGACAGCCTAACGGCGACACTTAAATCATCAAAATAATGAATTGAAGAGATAAAATATGGTCTCTCATCATATGAACATAAAAGATAAGTATGATATATTTAGATATCATACCTAAACATAATAAACAAGAACATGAAAGACTTGACATGAAAATAGATTTTGAAAATGAGAAGGGTGAAAGAATCCCTAAAAAATTCGACAGCCTAACGACGCCATGTTAACATTATTAAAATGAAATGATGAGAGAAAGATGCGGTCTCTCATCATATAAACATGGAATGGACTGTATGATGAATATAAAATAACATACACCAACATAAGAACCTGGATCATAAAACAAATGACATAAAAGAGAGTATTTGACAAGAAAGAGAGAGGTTGGATCCCTTACCTTAAAGCGTAACACCTAAAACTCAATGGTTGGGACCATGAGGTCTTGGGGGAACATTGGGAGGACTTATTGGGAGGTAATGAGACCTGAGAGTTATTGGGGGAGAGTTGGGAGTTAATACTAAAGGAGGAAAGGGTTGGTATTTATAGGGATAGTGAGGGGACAAGGCATTAATGGCCAATGGACACCTCATTGGTGGTATAATAAAAACCATGTGCATGCCCATGGTATTTGCCCATGCTTATGACCACTTGGGACACCTCATACCTTATAAAACTATTTAGAAGTCTACCATATTGATTACATAATTAATACATCATTTAATGATGTCATTAAACACCCATATCCTAAAAACTGTATTTTCCCTATTCACCGAAAATTCAACATTCTCAGAAAAATACCAAAATTTCACCTTAACCAAATATAGATGTGCTAATTTCAAAAATGAACTCCATTTTAAAAAAATTAGTTATTTAAATATTTTTAATTTAATTTTTAAATAAATACACTATTCACCGAAAATTCATTTTTCTTAGAAAAATCCCAAAATTTCACCTTAACCAAATATTGATGTTCTGATTTTAAAAAATGAAATCCATTTTATAAAAATATTTTTATAAATATTTATAATTACATTTTTAATTAAAAAACTCTATTCACCCAAAAAAACTAATACTTGACTACTAATTTCTGAAACAGTTATTTACCCATTTTATTGAATCACATTACCAAATCAAGTTGCTGAGATTATATTAATAATTTATTTAAGTGATATTACTAATCCATTTGGTCACATTACTAATCCTAAGCATAAAATCACTATTCATAATTTACTATTCATAAAAATTATGTTGATATAATTAGACTCTAAACTTCGTACTGAACATAATTGTAGAAGACCATTTTATGAAAATCATTACACATAATTAATTACTTAAGGTTTACATAAACATTTTTAAAATATCCTTTTTATAAAATTCATCAATAATATACATCCTACATTTATCCAAACATTTGAAAGTTTACAAAATTCACCATAAGAAGGAAAAAAAATTTATTTATCTCAAAGGATTACACAAAGAAGTTACAGTCTCCTTACATAGACCCTTATAACCCCACCATATGACCTAAGTGAACGGTGTGTTACGGTGAGAGAATCCGAGGGCGGCTCGGCCAACATTGCATGAGTAGTAATATCTATCAGTTTGAACTTCTCATGGAGGTGATTTCGTTCTATCTTTACACGATAAAGTTCGGCTTGGGTTTTCTCCAGAGCAAATCCAAGTGGGGCTATGTTCTTCACATGTTCTGTTAGATGGGCTTCGATTGGCCAGAGACAACTAGATGAGGCCATCAAATCTTCTCTCTATATTAATTAACCAAGATCACATGTATTTAGGGACAATAATTGCAACATTTATTTTCCAAAGGTCATACTGAATAATAGTCATATAATAGTTAAAACCCAACAGTATAATTTTACATATACTCAAGTTATCAAATGAAACATTTTTATTGAGTATAAAATAAAATAACACACCAAATTAGGAAACAAGATTTTTTTCAAAATTTCAGGTCGTTACAATTTTAGTTTTCTTAGTGATCCTTTATCCTGATGTCATAGTTGAGGAAAATATTTTTTTTGTTAATCTTTATCCATTATCTGCAACCTAAGAACTTAACCTTTAAGTTCTTTGATACGATAGATCTGATCTTTCATTGAGTTATTCAAGACATTAATCTCCCTTTTATGTAATTCATCCTTGATTTTATACTCACTAACATATTCTGAGTCCTCTAGTGTTGATGGCTTGAGTTTCTCAATGTCTTCCACCAAATCGGACTTCTATTCTTCTTGTTGATGCATATAGAGTTTGACATCATGATATACATTTTTTTCTTTATTTGATTTGCTTATCCAAACACCTATCTTTTCAACAGTAGCCGATAAATCTACTTGCATATCAACTCATCCTTCAACTTCTTCTTCTCCATCAATGTTGGTTTCATCATTTTTTTATGTACTCCCAAAAAATTCCACCATTTAATTTTCTATATGATCTTTAAATTTCACTATTTATTCAACCTCTTAAAACATGGACTCATTTAAACTGTCAAATTCTAGTGAATGGAGATTCTTATTCTTAACGAAATTTCTCTTGAACTATTTATTTCCTTTAACATAGGTTAAAGTCTTATTCTTGGGAAATTTTCCTACATCGACATCATCATATTCTTGTAAAATTTTTGGTCACCTTTCTACAAGATGAACAAACATTAAACATTAAAAGCAGACAAGTGGAAGTTTCCATTTGAACATTCATATTTCTCATTATATGTTTGAGGTAATTAATTACATCACCTTGTCTATCTCTTCATCTTCCAAAAAATCTCCAATGGTGAGCTTATTCATGGCCTTGAATGCCACCAATTTTGATTTCCCCTTTTCCACAACATCATTATAATCGTTTATCATTTCAAATTATACAAAGGTACTATGAAAGTTATCTAGTGTCAGCTCTTTCATATCCTTGTCATCTAATACTGAAACCATTAGATTGAAGTGAAGTGGAAGTTTCCTTATGAAGCACTTCACAATATATATTTCTTCAATGACATCACCAAGACCTCTCATGTATTCCACTAAAACATTTACCCTATAAAATAATGCATAAACAGACCCATTCAAGTTAATTCTAAGATCCTCATACATGATCCACAACACTAGCAGCTTCGCTTCCCTGGCATTTGTATCTCCTTTATATATATTAAATTGCTTTCCCACATGTCATGTGAGGTTTTTCATGACATCACCATCATATAGATATCATTGGATAGGGCTCCCCCTAAAGCATTGATTCCCCTGTTGTTAGAATCCAATTCTCTTTGCTCGGATTTCTGATAATGCACCACTGTTAATACCAGCTATTTTACCATGCATTTCTGTTGTGAACACATCCATTCACAATGATTGAAATTAGTGCTGCATTTGATTCTTCTTTAGCTTCAAATTGACCACATCAAAGATCAGAACCCATTTATAATTGGTGACCTCTATTTGATAGAGAACCGCTGATATTATCCTTTCCCTTCGATACCAATTTTTAGGTCCACTCTGTTAGATACCATAATAGAGGGGGAGTCAGGTTATGATAGATTAAAACAACATCCTCTATTTATCTTGTTTTTTTGTTAGACAAAACACTATTCTCTCTCCTTCTCATTGCAGAGTATGAAAATATATTAAAGAAAGCACTGGAAAAATAAAATTTACATGGTTCACCCTCACTGGGATATGTCCAAGTACCATACACTAATAATGGGCCTATCTACCAAATCCACTAAAATCACATTGTTGTTTACAGTGTTTGGGGTGGAAACACTGTCTCTCCTAGTTTAAAACCACTCAAAATATGAAATCTCACTACACTCTCAACTGATGTGTGCTCACATATTCTTCAGAAGATCCACTTATAGTTTAAAGACTTGTAGGTCCCTTAATTATCACAATTGAATGCATATTAATCTGTATATTGATACTCTGTTGACGTCCATAATTCAACCGTAGATGAGTACATCTTTACCGTATGTGTACTAGAAAATCTACCAGCTTTTGTGCATCCCTAGAATAACTGACACTCTTCTTTAATCCTAGCGTGATTCCCAAATCTAAGAGTGTAGGTGTCACCAACCCACTTATAGGACACTCCCTTCTCCAACAAAAAACATGGGAAACTCTCACCCTTTTACTCCCAAAAAAATATTGTCATGAAACTATTAACTGGCGTACATCATATGAATATCATTATACTTGCACGACCATACCACCACATATATGACAAAACCAGCTACACGACTGGAGCTTGAATTTTATATAAGTGTCGAGCTTCTTTAAAAATGAGGAGGGGTAGCCCTCGATTTATATGCATTTTGGACACACTATGTGTCGATGCGCAAACCTCCTCCAGGCATGCATGTCCAGCAGCCAAATCCTCTATCGCCCTGGTCACCTTGTGTACCCAAACCAAAAATTGGTGACCCTTATTCCTTTACGATATTTTGATGTTTAGATCTTGAAAAACATATGGTCAACTTTGTCCACAAACACAACATGGAGTCCCACTTTGTTAACAAACACAATCACCTCAAAAATGCTTCAATGATACTTTGAGGGATTTTTTCTCAATAATCACCCCCTTTGGGTTTGTTGAAAACTCTTCTCATAAAATGATATTGCGTTAACACTTTATACACCATTAAAATCTTTCAATTTTGATAATGATCAAGGATTCACTCAGCACATACTCTATGCCCACATAAGAAATGATCATTGTGATAAACAAGATTAAATGAAAATTTCATCAATGTATTACCTCATTTATAACACAAATTGTTGATAGAAAACTGAGACCATTTTTTTATCACTAGAAACCCTTTAACACCATTCGAACATCACCCTCCTTTTTTATCATGATCCTCATATATCATGATATATATTATTTGATAGATCAATTCTAGCATTGCTATATTTAATAACTCTGCTTCTACACTTATTGTGTTCTTGTTTTGTCAAAGCTATGCTCTAGCTGATCACTTTAAACACCACATACACTCATCCTGGATCACCCCTTATCAGCTACTTCAGATGTCTTGATATACTGACCCTATCTTGTTTCACCACATATCAGCTTCTCCCTGTGTCTTTGACAAAGACATTGTCTCCCTTATTTGGCCACATTTTCTCCCCCCTTTATGAGTCACTCATTCTCCCCCTTCGTCAATGAACCCAAAGGTCACTCCTTTGTGGTCTAAAACTGAGTGATGAAGACATATTAGTATAGTACGAAAAACACACCATACCTCAGCGAGAAGGACTGGTCCCACATCCCCACTTATTCAAGTGTGGGGAATCGATTGAACTCCCATAGCAAGTCGATTTATATAAAAAGCTTCCATAGGTAAGTCCTTTGTCAGAATGTCTACAACCTATAGATCTATAGGCACATACTCCAACATCCCAATTCCTTCTCAGTCATCTCCTTGATAAAATGATGCATTATCTCAATATACTTTTTTCTTGAGTGAGGGATGGGATTTTTGCTGAGATTTATCGCACATGAGTTATCACACTAGATTCCAATTTTATACTTCACTTCAACTCCCATTTCATCAAGCTGTTGTTTCATCCCCAATAAATATGTGCAGGATTGAGTGGTCGCAATATACTCATCCTCCACAGTGCCCAATGAAAAGAAATATCTTTTATTACTTTTCCAATAAATAGACAATCTTCCATGACAGAAATAACCTCTGAACATTGATTTATAGTCATTCGTTGAACCAGACTACTCTACATCTGTATATCCTAATAGCTCTGAATGAGATTTGTTATTATACATTAAACTAAAATCTAGTGTGCCCTTAATATCCATATGTATTCTTTTCACTTCAAGCATGTGTCTTTACTCGGGATTTCATTGTTATCACCCAGCTTGGAATGTGTAAAAAACAATATCATGTCTCGTTAATTCTAGATATACCAAATGCCCAATAATCTACCTGTATTCTACGATATGCACTACCTTTCCATCATTATCTTTCGATAATTTCATCCAGTGGAAATTGTAGTCTTCATATCCATGGAATTTTACATTCCAAATATTCTCAGAACCTTGTTCTAATATTATTATTGATAATGGAAAGTGATATTCCTTCTTTGTGGAACCTATAAACTAATGAAATATGTCATCTCTCTAATCATTGATATTTCAGACTCACATTTCAGGAATTCATAAAACTATGTAGATATATATTTATATGATACGAGAAATATTGTGTCATCGACATAAACCAGCACCATCATCCATTAATTTCTGTCATTTTTGAAATGGATATTATAATCAACACCACCACATTGAAAACCATGTTTTTTCAAGTACTGATCAAACCTTGATCACCATGCACTTGGTGCATTTTTCATCCCATATAATTCCTTCTTCAATTGAAAAATTATTTTCTCATCCTTGTTAATGAAAATACCATATGGATGCTCAATATAAACTTCTTCATCTAAAAAACTCATTCAAGAATGCAGATTTGACATCCATCTGAAACACTTTGAACATCTATTTCACTATAATGGCTAGGAATAATATGATTGTATCCTGCCTTGAAACTGCTGAAAATGTCTCATCAAAATCTATCACCTCTATCTGGAAGTGTCATTTTCACACAATTCGTGCTTTGTTTCGAATTGATGTGTCATCTTAATTCATCGTGATGTGATAGACCAATTTAGTCCTAATGAAATTATTATTTACTGGTCTTGAAACAATCACACACATCTGGTTCTTCCCAATCTGATCTAGCACTTAATTCATAACCAGAACCATGTTTTAATCTTCAGTTGTAGTAGAAAAGCATTATTCTATACTTGAAATATGAAAGATGTCTACTATAGTGACTTAATTCTTCTGGTCTAAATATGAGATGACCGATCACACATTATATTCTTCCTATAATGTTTGACTCAACTACTTAGGTTCTTGGGAATATATGGATTTTACTTCCTCATGATCATCATTAATATATTCTTCTGAATTAGCATTTTACTCTTCATCTCCCCCTACGTTTCATTCATCTTCATCGCTTTAATCAAGAAACTATTCATTGTGGTGTTGAGTATTCTATTCATTTTCCACGATGGGGACATAAATTGTTTCAACAAATTTTCCCAGCCATTTGTTAAAGAATTTTTATGCTTTTATTTTTTCTAGTTTGTCAAGGAATATCCCCTCATCTCCACGTAACTCATATTTTTTATTTTTTTTTCTTTGTATAAAATAAAACATTTACTTACAAAGATTCAAAATTATTTCACTATTGGATTATTTTCATACCTCATCTCATAAGGAGTCTGTCCTTCCTTTTCACATGACAAAGACCTCTTAGAAATGTATACTGTTCTCAATACTACTTCATTCCAAAATTTCCTTGGATGGTATTTTTTTTAATGAGCATTATTCTAGACATGTTGTTGATGATCTGATTTCTTATTTCAACAACTCCCTTCTATTGGGGAGTTCTTATTGAAAAAACTTGATACCTTATCTCATGTTTATCAATATATTATTCTACCTGAATGTTTGTGAATTTTGTGCCATTCTCAGTACGAAACATCATATGTTTCTGCCAAAGAATCCATTAATATGCCCTCCAGTACTATTTTGGGAAACTAAACACATTGGGATAATGGGAAATGATGAATACCCATGCAATTATTCTATAATAATTATTGAAAAAAATGTAATATCTCTTCCCATAAATGTATTTTGGTGGGAATGGTCCACAGAAATCTGCATCCACTAATTCAATCATTCTTGTTGATTTCTTTTCATTTGCATTATGAATATCTCTAATGATCTTCCCTTATTGAAAGGAATTGCACATATGTGTATGATCACGTGATAGATTACGAAGTTTTATAGCTGCATCACATTTCACTAGATATTCTAGAGATGGTTGGAATAGATTACCAAGTCATTTAGGCCACAACTAGTTTCTTCCTCTTTGGACAGAAAGAACATATCTTCTTCTCCACTTACCAGGTAGAAATTTCCATTTTTTATTTTTTCATTGTACAACCACATCATCATCTCTTCATTTGATGAATAAAATCCTCAATGTAAACTTTATAGAATCTCCCACGTCACGTAATTGGACGATTCTTAGAAAATTGAGACTAATACCTTCTACTACTATGATATCAACACGTCACATCTCTTTTCCCCCAAACCTGGCCTTTCTTGTGCCAATAATATTCAGGCCATCACCATTTCTAAAATTGGAAACTCTTTATTTTTCATACATTATTCCTGTGACAAGATATTTATATCCAGTCATGTGATATGTGAAACCACTATCAATGATCCATACACCAAAATGGTTTTATGCTTTAAGAACAATTTCTGCCGTCACAGCCTTCTCATCGTTTTTCTTTTTCATCCATGTGTTTAGACTCACTCTATTTGTAGATTGAACTAAAATTCACCCTTGGATTGCGATGGCCTGAAATCATCTCGTAGAGATGAAAATCAATTTTTATTTATCAACTCACGTGTTGGTTTGTATATTTTCTTATTTCTACTGCACTGATTATGTCTTGGATCATTCCTATGTATGGTTAATGTAAAATATCTAGCCATGTTCCAAAATCATCCACAACAAAATCAATGTCCCTCAAAGGATGTTCTATAATATCGAGCTTTGTTAGGCTGCCACTATTGTTCTTGTTCCCTTTGGAATCTTTTTGTTATAAAAAATCACATACTATGAATGTCCCATATTTCCACAACAATAAAACCTTATATATGTTTAATTACTACATGTCACATATGCACTGGTAGTTAAGCTTCATGATCTATGAATATTCTGATTATGCAATGTTCCTAAATCGACCATAAATCTTGGAACGAGTTCTTGTGGCCTGATTTCAATTTTAATAGAATTTTTTTCAATCAATCCCCATATCATCCATAGCATCTGAACATAATTGATGATTATTATATATGGAACCACTCTTCTCTAATTTAATCTTTTCAACTTTTTGAGTGATCTTCTTTTATAGTTGGTTTCAATATTTTTCATTGATCCTTAACCTTTTTTCGGAATCTGAAAACTTCTCCTTCAAGTTATTCGATAGGCTTGATTTGATATTTCATTAAGTTATTCAAGAAATCTATAAACCTTTTCTATTGTTCAACATTTTATTTAATTCTCACTAACAGATTCAGTGTCCAATGTTGTTTATGACTTGAGTTTCTCATTTTATTCTATTAAATTATACTTCTCTTCTTCTTTCGGTTTCATATAGAGTTTGACATCAGAAACTACTTTTTGTCTTACTTTATTTTGGATCTCCATAATAATATCTCTTTAAGATAAGCCTCTAACTCAACGTCTAAATAAACTCTTTCTTCAACTTCTTCTTCTTCATTAATATCCATTTCTTACTTTTTCTATGTATTTCTAACAACTACAACAATATAATTTTCTCCATGATCTTTGTAGTTCTCTATTTCTTCAACCGACTCAACCCCAGACTCGTCTGAACTGTCACATTCTTGTGAAAGACGATTCACCTTCTGAAATAAAATTATACTGAATGGATTCTTGTATTTCACATAGGAGGAAGTCTTCTTCTTAGTAATTTAACCTTCATCTACATCAACAAATTTTTGAAACTTTTTGGGACACCTTGCCGCAAGATGAACAATAATTCCATATCTAAAGTAGAAAAGTGGAAGTTTTCCTTCGAAAATTCCTTTTCCTCTTTGTAGGTTTGAGGAAAATAATGGAATCACCTTGTCTATCTCTTAATCTTCCTAAAACATTTCAATAGGGGGTTCTTTCATTTCCTTTAATTCCACCTCATTATATTACCACTTTTCCACTGCATCGTTATCATCATTTCCCATTTCATATACTTCAAGGGTACTATGCATATTATTTAATGTTAAAAATTTTGGATCCCTATCTTTTAATATTTAATCCTTTGGATTTAAGTGAGGTAGAAGTTTCCCTATTATGTGCTTCACAATCTTTATGTCTTCAATGACTTCACCCAGATCTCGCATATCTTCTACTACAACATTTACCCTATCAAAGAATGTATCAATAGAGTAATTCGCGTTCGTTCACATATCTTCATACTTATTCCACAACACTTCGTCTTCAATTCTCTGGCCTTTGTATTGCTAAATATATTCAATATATTTTCTTACATGGAATGTGAGGTTTTTCATGAAATCACATCCATATAGATAGCATTGGATAGGGCTCCCCCAAAAGCATTGATTCCCATGGAGTCAGCAACCAATTCTCTTTTCTCAGCTTCCAGTAATGAACTACTATTAATATCAGCAGTTATACCACACATTTCTGTGGCAAACACATTCATTCCCAAAGATCGGATGTAGTGATGCATATACTTCTTCCATAGCTGAAAATTGTTCCCCTCGAAGATCAGAATCCTTTTATGATTGGTGACCTCCATTTGAGAGAGAACCAGTGATATTAAACTTTCCCACTAATACCAATTGTTTGTTCCACTAGGTTAGATACCCTAAGAGGGGGGGTGAATTAGGGTATTATATATTTAAACAAATTCCTATATCGATCTTGTTTCGTTGGTAGAAAAAACTATCTTCTATATCCTTCCCTTTACAGATTATGAAAAAATCATAAGGCCAGCACTGGACACAATATGTTTACTTCGATCACCCCCACTGGGCTATGTCCAAGGAGCATACTCATGAAATTTTCCAATGTACCAAAACCACTAAAAGCTTGCTGGTGTTAACAATGTTCGGAGTGGACTCGTTGCCCCTCCTGGTTTACAAACTCGGACAATATGAAAGCTCACTTCTCTCTCAAATGAAGTGTGCCCACATTTTCTTCATAAGATCTATTAACATTTTAAATACATGTAGGTCCCTTAATTATTAAAAATCAATGAATCTTTATCTGTTTGTAGATGCTCTGTTGATGTCCAAATTCCACCCACATATGAGTACAACATTACCATAGGTGTACTAGGAAATCTGCTAACTTTTGTGCATCTCTAGAATGACTGGGACACTTCAATAATCCTAGCATGGTTTTGTAATCTTGGAAAACTAGTGTCACAAAAACCACGAGGAGTAAATTCTCTTATTCAACATAAAACATGGGCGACTCATACTCTATTAAACGCAAACCAATATTGGCGTGCAACTTTGAACTGGCGCGCCACTTCTGAATATCTTTATAATTGACTGACCAAACCACCAGTTGCACACCCAAACCACCTGCACGAATGGAGGTCAAATTTTCTCTTAGTGTTGAGCTTATTTAAAAATGAGGTTTCATAGCCCTCTATATATAGGAATTTTGGACACCCTAAACACTGGCGCACATGTCTCCTCCTTGCACGCATGTCCAACCACCTAAGCCTTTGTCACCCTAGTATCCTTGCATGACCAAACTAAAACATGGGCACCCCTCATTCCTTTTCCATATTTTGATGTTTTTATCTTGAAAAAACATACGGCGCCACCGTGTATATTCTCTTTTGTCCCTCCTCCAGATTGTTCATTCCTTTATCAAGGATCATGAATTACTTATGAATTGATGACATCATACCTTAAACTCGAAAAATTTCCATAAAAACCCTCCTTTGTCAAAAAATTGAGCATCGTTGTATGCTTTGTCAATATACACAACATGGAGACCCACTTTTTCAACAAACACAATCACCTAAAAAATGATTCAATGATACATTGAGGAATTTTTTCCCAAAAAAACACCTGAAGCTAATTATGATATTATGAATCTCAATATATGTGGAACCGTTAATTTTTTAGTATTATCACAATCACTAAATATATTTATAGACATTTTTGAAAAATTTAATAGTTGAATGAATGATATGGTTCGATGGGGTTCTGATTCTCAAAGATTGAAATTGGGAGACCACAGCAGACAAATATATACCATAATGTTGAAGTGTTCATAATGGTGACCACAGTACAATAATGATAACTTATCCACAATATGACATAGGCTTGTGGAATCGTTTTCTAGAAAATATACACAAGTGGGGGGTGAATTGCATCTATCTAATTTTCTTTGAGAAATCTTGATGATAGTCAACTCTATCATTCCATATTTATCATATTTTTTATTAAGTGGAAATAAAAAGATATCAAGATGCAATGATATATAGTGGGTCTGGGAAAAAATAACCTAGTCCACTCCACCAACGATCTTCACTTAGAGCATTGTGGATTTGACTAGTCAGTCTTCTTTTCACAAGACCATCCACAACTGAGTGCAGGAAGTGGTCACCTATACATTTCAAGGAAAAAAAATCCTTCTGGTTCTAAACATAGAAGTGATCAAACAAATTATTATGAGAATCTGGTACTCAAAATAAAATCGTATTTTTTTATAAATACTTTCTGATTGATCCCCGTAGTTGCAGCAATACCCAACTGACTGTAAATAGATCATCGTCTTCCAAAAATATGTCCATCATGTTAGAGAAATTTTGAATCGGTTTGGTTTCAATTTATCATGAAATATATTCAAAAAATCATCAATAGATTCACGATTTATCATCAGTGTATAATAATTAAATATTAAACATTTCACTACCTGAAATAAAATATAATCTGGTCGTTTTTTCTAGTTGTAGATCAAAAAATTTATTCTTTAAGAATTAGTATCATTGTTTTTCTTTGAATAAATAATATATTTAAATTTGAATCATTTAATCATTGTGATTTAAGATATATCCTATCATTGATGTACATGAAATATTCATATAATTAGTAGATATATAATAAAGACGAGTTCCTTATTCATAAATTTATATCCACAAAAGTCGTCTAAGAGATTGTGATATTCAAAAGTTTCAATATCAGAGTAGTCATAACTTCCCTTAAAAATCAACCCAAAATACTCCTATTTAATTGATCCTTTGAATCATATATAAATGGATTTACATCTGTCAAAGATGTGCTTTAAAATTGGGCATTGAATATGGCTTCAAATCTGCCTAATAATCCGCAAAAGACCATTGCACTATAAAGTCGAAACATCCAATCTATAACACTTAAGGAAGTCAAACATAAGGTTATTTTTAGAAGAACTCCAAATATAAAATTTAATATTGATCACAAATGTTAGGTTAATGATCCCTACTTTTGTCATCAACATTCAAAAATTTGATACAAGATCCATACTTTTCTTCAGAATGTAAGGTACATGATCTATACTTTTGACAAAACATAAGGTTCATCCCAAAAGTAGGGTTGGTGCTCTTTACTTTTTTGAAGGAAACACAATGTTCAATACTTATTTAAGGTACTACATCCATACTTTTCTCATATATCAAATTTAAGGTTCTTTCTAAATGTATGGTTCTTTTACCATACTTTTTTGTCTACGTAATCTTGGTTAACCATACTTTTCTGAACTCCTATAAAATAAACGTACGATATAATCCTTATGTGATGCTCTCAAACATATGGTATGATAAGTGTTTCCAATATACAATGAATAAATTTCCTAAAACATTGAAAAATATTTCTTGTGAATCATATTCTTTAATATTACTCCAAAATTGGGAATATAAAGAATATTAATTTCCTGAAATATACTTAATATAAAATCATTAGAATAAAAAATAAGGTTATTTGTGAGCATCATAATTATCATAATAGTATAGAATATTGTTTAAACAATACATTATCAACAATAAACCCCTTTTTGATGATCACAAAAACCCATGACATTATGTATTTTATAATTTTTGGAGGATAAAAACAATATTTAATTTTTACATTCAAATACCTCATTGAAAATATACAATACTGGTTTATCCAAATTTCATTTCAAAGGTTCTAAATTAAAAAAACATCCTTTTAAAAATAATGTAAAATGTTATTTTTATCTCAATTTCCCCCCATTTTGTGATGTCAAAAGAATGAGAGAGTAAGGAATATAACACATGTAATTTATTACTAAATATATAATTACATTTTCCAAAAAATATACAAGTACAGTAATGAAAAAGAATGATTTTTTGGATAAAGTTTTGAAAAACAGTATTTCAGCAATTTTGAATAACATAATTCAACTCTGCCAACTATAACCTTGATCTCTTCATAACACCATCTCAGAGATGAATTATCATATCATTACCTTCCTGAGTTAAAAGAATATCTTAAATGAGGTTCACCCTGAAAAACATAAGAAATAATTATTCCTTTTTCATAAACTGATTAGGCTTCTCAGTTAATATATTCTGAAATTCTTGAATACCTAGTTTAGTTGAGATGATCTGCTCAACAAGATGATTTTGATTGTCCAGCAGTACTGAGAAAGGAGCACTATTAAATTGTAAATCCTGCAACCTTTCATTCATGTTGCTCGTTGTAATGGTCATTTTTTCAAATCTCGTGATCAAATCAACTGAATTACCTGACGTACTTGCTCAATTTCCTCTGAAAGTTGAAAATTATTTCTCTATAAAATTTTACAAATCTTCCAAATCTTATTTCAGAAGAAATTCATTTTATAAATTTTCAACTTCTTCCATCAATTCTTTCATAAAAATATATACTTCTTGCTTTGAAATAGAACTATCTTTTAGATGCTGAAATATCTATTTCTCTTTCTCTAATTCTTTTTATAAAGCATCATTATCATCTTCAGCTATGGTAAATTTTATAACAAGCTCATCAACATGATGAGACATAGAATCAGATGCACCCTTTGATTGATTCTCAACCTGACCAACCATGATCAATGGTAAAGATTGATAATCCGATTTCTCTTTTTCATCCTTCTCCATTAGTTTCTTAACTAGTTTTTCTCTTGATATCTCAAATTATAATGATTCATTTATAAATTATTTTCAAATCAATGTGAGATTTTCATGAATGGGTTGTTCTTAATTCTCAAATTCTAAAGGCAGGTTCTCTTCCTGAGCAATTTCTTCTTCAATTTCTTGAATCTGACTTTGTTGCACTAGTTCTGTCTGATAATTTTCAATTTTTATAGATTCAATCTAGCCCAATGATTGATCTATAATTTTTATTCCTTGAGGGTTTTTAATTTTAGGTACCACATCAGTTAATTCATGTACCTCCACCTAAGGAAAAATTTCCACTTCTTCTTGAAACAGAGCTTCCTTTTTTCTCTCTTCTTGAAAAAGTGAACTTATAAATTTATAACTAAAAAGAGTTTTTATCTCAAGAAAATTCCTAGTAGTTTATTATTCAACGACTTGAAACTATTTATGCTTATATTTTTGAATTAAACATTTACATTATTCATTAGTAGGGGCATCTTATTTTTTAAATCTAAGTATCCTTGATGTCATTAAAAAATCCTCTATTCTGGATTGCGCCATACCTTCTTTCGATTTTTTAGGATTCTCCCCCTGAGTAAACACATGATAATCTTCAACTCTAACAAGAACAATTTTATCTTTTATAGTGCTCCAATGAAAATTTTAGCTTTCTAAAATATTTAAAAATTAATATATTACTATGGTGGAATCTGATTCTCGCATCAATCGGCCTCACCAAATATTCTTCAATCAACAACTTTGAAATAGAAATTCCTTAAGGATAAAAACTCATACAAGCCTCGGGTTGACAAAAATAACTCAAATATCAAGTCAAATATCATTGAAAATTTATCTTTATGTCCCTTAAAAATAGAAACATAACAAAAAAATTTAAAAAAAAATATTCTATATTTCAAACAACCTTGGGTCTATTCTAGTTAGAATAAATTTAACCAAAATCATCAGATTTGGTTCTAAATATTTGACCAACATTTTCCTTATATTAGTAGAACCAAAAAAAAGTCATGATATCATCAAATATATTATTTTTATCCCCGATTGACTATTGATCATAATGAAAAAATCCATCATGAGGGAAGTTCAAGATTCATGCACTTTCAGCAGAAGGGACTGATAACTCTCTATCTTCGATCTTTGCTACAATCGAATCTTGTATATCTCATAACTAAATTTAATAGTTTGAAATAAACATCTCAACTCAACATCATAGAAAAAATCAGGGTATTCTTCAAATAATTTCATTTCAGTACCTCTAAAGGATAATGTTTGCTTCAAAATCAAGTTCCTATGATACATCCATTCTCGATCAATGACGTTTCCCTGAAATATTTTTCGTCCAGTTGATCGCTGATGCTTTACATCACTGGATTCGCCTTCTTCGATTCTCTTTGTTTTTTATATATCGATCTAAATATTCTGATGGTTTGAGGATATAGGGTTTTAATGGTGTGTGAAAAGGAAGAAGAAAATGGTGAAGGGTTTCAGTATTTTGAAAGGTTCTGAGAAATTGAACGTGTTTTGGAATTCGAAACTGGCTCTGACAGAGCACGGATTCATGTGTCATTACATACATAATAATCATTTTAGAATTTAAAATAAATTAATCTGTATGCAGCATATTTAAAATTTATTTCACAATGAAAATAAATGTGTAACTTATTTGATAGATAAGTAACTATATTATTTTAAATAGTGATAATTTAAAATAATGCAATCAAATAACTTCAAGATTAAAATTAAATAATATTTATTTAAAATAAATAATATTATAATTAAAAATAAAATTTATTAGTAATTAAATAATCCTTACTCCCCCTTAATAAGATCAAAACATGCATTGGGAACTGGTTTATTAATAATATATGCTTATTAAATTTCAGTACATATAAATTCTAAAAATTTATCTTTCTAAAGAACATAATCTCTTATAAAATGATATCTAAAATCAATATTCTTAGTTATAGAATGATTTATTGGATTGTTTAAAATATTTATAGCCCTAGTATTATCACACAAAATAGGTGTATTATTAAACATCAGTGTGAAATTTATAAGATTGTTTTTCTTCCACCATACTTGTGCACAACAATTGCAAGTAGATAAATATTCATCCATGGCTATGAACAAAGTAATTTCATGTTCTTACTTACTAGACCATGATACTAATGGTTTTCCTAAAAAGTGACATGTTCTTGATGTTATTTTTTATCTAATATAAAACTTCCAAAATCATCATCCAAATATCAACTTATATTAAAATCGGACATTTTTTGATAAAGAAGATATTGAAAACCATATCCTTTTAAATATCTTGAAATTATTTTTACGACTGTAATATGAAATTCATTAGGATTTGATTGAAATATTACACAAATACATAGTGAGTACATAATATCTGGCCTACTAGTAGTAATATATAATACACTACCAATCATTCCTCTATATAACATGTTGACTACTAATTTTCTCATTTCATCCAAATCAATATTTATATTATTACACATAGGATTTGAATAATTTATGATGTTTTCATGTCCAAATTTAATTATAAAATTAGTAATGTTTTTAATTGATTCAAAACATTTTCAAAATGTTTTTTAAAGATTCTACGTGCTAAAAATAATTTTATTTCTCCCATGATACTCATTTAAAATTATTTTTTCATTAATTTTGAAAACTCATGAAAAATTAGTTTATTTGTTGATACAAAAATTACATCATCGATATAAATTTGAACCAATAATATATTAGAATTTATTGTTTTCTGGAAAAGTGTTGGATCTTCCATACAAATACTAAAATTATTTTTCAAAAGAAAATAACTTAATCCTTCGTAATAATATATAGGTGCTTGTTTAATGCCATAAAAAATTAGAATGTTTAAAGACAATATCACATTTTTTCAAAATTTTCAAAACTAGGAGGTTCCTAAACATAAAATTCTTCCATTAATTAACCATTTAAGAAGGTAGACTAAACATCCATCTAAAATAATTTAAAAGTCATATGAGATGAATCAGCTAAAAGGATCCTAATTCCATCTAATATTGCTACATGGGAAAAGGTCCTATCATAATATATACCGTCCTCATGATAATATCATTTGTCAATTATTCATTCTTTATTTATTGTTATGATCCCTTGATTATCTTATTTTTTTCTAAAGACCCATTTACTTCCAATAACAGGATAGTTCTTTGGTCTTTTAACTAATTATCAAACATCACTTTTTTTCAATTGGTTTAGTTTCTTATCATCCAACATTAATAAAATAAGGATTCTTCTTTGTCTTAGGTTCTAATTAGAGTAGAAAGGAAAAAACTAATGTATATTTCATATATTTCTTTCTCATTTTTATTCCTATGTCTAGGTCTCCTATAACAGTTTTTAAATGGTGATTCTCTGTTGTTATTTTTGCCTAGGTAAAACACTATTTGGATCATCAGTGACATGTTCTTATGTACTGGACTGAATTTTGTTTATATCAATTTCAAATTCATCTTTTAGGTTTTCAAGTCCCATGTTATCATTAGGTTCATATTCATTAATTTGATCTTTCCATTGGTCTAAATGTTCAGATTCATCAAATTTCACATGAATTGATTCTTCAACAATAATTTAAATTTTACTATAACTCTATAAGCTTTGGTGATAGCAGAATATCTTAAGAAAATTCCTTCATCATATTTTAGATAAAACATACCAATATTGTCCTTGGTGTTCAAGATATAAACCTTGGATCTAAAAAATTTAAAGAATATTACTTTAGCTTTTTTGTTATCCCTAAGATCATAGATTGTATTTTTTAAAATTGATCTGATCAAAAATTTATTTATTATATATTAATATGTGCATAAAGCTTCATCCCCAAAATAGGTAGGAAGATTTAATTCATTTAGCATAGTCATAGCTATTTCCAAAATAGTTCTATTTCTTCTTTCAACAATTCCATTTGGGTGAGTTTTCTTGATGAATATAAGGTGTGTTTAATACATAGATTCGAGAAAAAGTAATTGAATTCATAATTCCCAAATTATCTTCCATGATCAATTCTTAATTTAATTAATAAAAAATCATTTTCATTTTGACCAGCTTTGTAAAAATGATTAAATATATTAAAAGATTCATTTTTATATTTTAGAAAATGTATCCATGTAAATCTAGATTAGTCATAAACTAAGACATATAAATATAATTTACATGCCAAAATTGCTACTCTTGAATGTCTAAATAGATCCCCATATTAATAATTTCTAAAGGTTTAGATGTTCTATTTTTTAATTGATTTGAATGATGATTTGTGTTGCCTACCAATTTGACATGCATCACAGAATATTGAACTATCTAATTTATGAATGGGAATATCAGAAACTAAGAGTTTCTTAGACAACTTGTGTAAAGCATGAATAATGAAATTTCCAAGTAGTATATATCAGATCGAGGATTCATTTATCATATAAGTTAAAAAATTTACTTTCAGATTACCCAAGGAATCAATGTTTAGGGTATATGTATTGTCAATTATTGGTGATCAAAATTTTAGCATGTTATCTTTAAAAACAGAACATCAATTGTTAGAAAAATTGAAAAAATACCCATCATCAAAAAGTTTAGAAATACTTATCATGTTATGTTTCAATCCTTGTACATAAAGTAATTTATTGATTGAGACAACTTCTGGATCTCCAACCATTCCAATACCAATAATTTCTTATTTTGGAATTGTCACCAAATAAAACTATTCCACCATCCTAATTAGTTATGGTTTTAAAGTTCGATTAGTTTCCACTAATATTCCTAGAGCAGCCATTATCCATGTACCATATTTTTTCTACTTCGGCGACCTTCTTCCTACAAAGAAATTTAAAAAATTGTATGTTTTGGAACCCATATTATCTTGGGTCTAGTAGTGTTTTCTAGTAGTGGAATGGGAATATAAATTTTCATTTTCTTTCAATAATCATTTCAATCAAATAAACTGTTTGAAATAATGGATTTTTTTAATTCCACCAATTTGGGTAATTCTTAAAAAACTGTTTTTAGTTATATGAACTTTTTTCTACAGTAATTGCAAATTACACCTTTTGAATTTGGAACAAAATAGTTTTTTTACATCTTAGGATTCTCACCATTACTATATTTTCTATATCTTTCATTCATAATCAAGATTCTTACCAAAAATTTAATTTAAAGTATTTTCTCTTTTTGTCAAAAAATTACTCTTCTTTTGTTGGTTTCTACTATATCATCCAGTGTTTTGATCTTACTTTCATGATCTGCACTATTTGTGTTCGATAAGATATATTTCTATATTAACTCTTTATGTTGTTTTACAAAGTGTATCATTCTATTAATATGGAATTGTTAATATTTTTCAGTTATTTATGATTTTTAATAATATATCATATCTTTCATCTAGCATGTTGCAGTAGGATTAAAGTTTGTTATTTGAAATGCTATGGTCAAAATCAAAATTGGAAGATAAATAATATTGTACCTCATTATCTTTTGGAATGAAACACATTTTTTATTTTAGATTTGATTCTTCTATTTCTGATTCAGACATTGATGAGCTCATTGAGTCATAGAAAACACCATATGTAGCATTCATTTCACTTTTATCTTTCTTATCATAATCAATATTTTTGGTAATACTATTTTTCTTTTCTCTTTTTAGTAAGGGAAAGTCAGTTCTTCTGTGATCCAATTTCTTGAATTCACAACATCTAAGTTCCTTTGAATCTTTCTCATATTTGTTGACGGATTTCTTGAATCCTTTATTTTTCTTACAAAAGTTTCTGAATTTTATGGCCATTTGTGCAAGTTCCATCTCTGAATCAGATATGTTAGAACTTAATTTTCATTGATCTCTTGTTTCATCTTTCTAATCTTCTTCTGATATGTAACTTTCAATGTAGTATTTTACCATTTTATCAAGACTTTATGCTCACTATATTCATCTTCCATATCATCTTCATACATCATCAGTATTCCAATCAATTCTCTCATAGTTAAATTTTTAACAGGTGATAATTGCCTAATAGCTACAAATATCACATTCATTTGGGATGGTATTAACCTCAGTACTTTCAAGGCTTGATCTTCTTGGGTGATAGGATCTCCCATGTTAGTAATATTGTTTACTATATTTATAATCCTTCCATTCATCATAGTGATTATTTCACCATCAAGCATTCTAAATCTATCAATATTTAGTTTTTCTATAGCACACCTCATTTGTCTAAAATTTTTGGTTCCTTCATAGGAAACTATCATTGTCTAGAACATCTCATATGTTGTAGAACACTCTGATACTTGGTTAAAATCATCCGGTCCTAGAGGACATATGATTTCATTCGTTTCTTTTGAATTTATCTCATACCCTATTTCTATGGAATTACTCCATGTTTCTGATTTCTCAAGAATCTCATGAGGTGTAAGAATTTCAGAGGAGACTTTGAATCCATGGGTTTTTAGGTAGATGACCATCATTGATTTCAAACATTCATAGTTTTAACCATTTATGTACAGATCTCGAACCATTGGCATCCCCCCTCGTGTATCATCCATTGAGATCATTGTATAATACATTAATTTAATTTTTCTATAGATTTATTGAAAGAACCACCTATGATACCAATTGTTGGATCATGTTATTTGAAATATACACAAGGGGGGGTCAATTGTGTCTATCATGTTTTTTTGGAGAATTATTAATGATAATAAAATCTTTCCTATTATATTAATCATATTCTTAATAAGAGGAAATGATTAAATATTAGGACTAAAATATTTATAGTGGTACGAGGCACAAAAATTTCCTAGTCCACTCCAACAACACTCTTCTACATGATTATGTTTATTTTTACTATTCGAACCTATTTTCACAAGACCATCAACAAATTAGTGCAGAAAGTTGAAAACATTACAATTTAAGGCTAAAACAAAGTCTTTTGGTTCTAAACACAAAACTAATCAAACAACTTTGTATGAGAACTCTTTATTCCAAATAAAAGTGTATTTTTTGGATAAATACTTTAGGATTGATCTTCATAGTTACCATAGTATGCAAATGAAGTAAAATAGATTGTCAATTTCAGAAATGATTTTCTTCAGGTAAGAGTAGTTATGAATCAATTCAGTTGAAATTTATCTTAAAATATATTTAGAAACCAATAAGTATTATATTAAAGATATAATTTCAATGTAGAAAAATTAAATCTTCAACATTCCTCTTTCTAATATAAAACAGAATCTTATCGTTCTTTGTAGCATCATATCTGTAAAAGATTATTTTAAATTATCACAGCATCTCTATTTTTTTTTGAAACATGAATATATCTATATTTAAACATTGTAAACATCAAGATTTCATGAGATATCATGTCATGTGTGTATGGAAAAATTCAGATACTAAATATTTATATAATAATGAAGATAACCTTATTCATAATTTTAGATCCATAGAAGTCTTCTAACAGATCGTGATATTCAAATCATTGAATAAAATAGCATTTGTAAATTCCCATAATAATCGGTATGAAATCCTCCTATTAAATGGATCCTTTGAATCATATAAAAACATCTTTAAAACAGTTAAATATGTTCTTTAAAATCAGACTTCAAATTTGGCTTTAAATCAGCCTAATAATCCTCAAAAATATTGTGCACAATAAAGTCAAAATGTCAAATCTCTGATGTGTAGATAAATCAAACCTAGTGTTCTTTTTAGAATAAATCCATATATCAAAAGTATGGTTGATCTCAAACGAATGGTTTATGATCCATACTTTTGTCATCGTCTTTTAAATGTATGATATATGATCCTTAATTTTCTCTTCTTTAGAACATAATGTACATGATATATACTTTTTAAAAAACATAAGTTTCATCAAAAAAATAGGGTTGATGATCCTTACTTTTGTGAATAAAATGAAAGGTTCCATTCATACAAACCGTATTTCATCGATAATTTTCTCATATAAAAAATGTAAGGTTCTTTATAAATGTATAGTTCTCTTTCAATAACTTTATGTCAATGTATGGTTGATTAACCATAATTTTCTGAACTCCAATAAAATAAATGTTGGATATAATCCTTACGCAACACTCTCCAACGTATGGTATAAATAGTGATTCCAGAACATGCTATATAGCTTTCCAAACACTTTGAAAAATATTTCATGTAAATCAT
This sequence comes from Viscum album, assembly GCA_963277665.1. Lineage (NCBI taxonomy): Eukaryota > Viridiplantae > Streptophyta > Magnoliopsida > Santalales > Viscaceae > Viscum > Viscum album. The sequence continues at coordinate 332,507,135 of OY728161.1, forward strand.
ATGCTTTAATATTATTCTAAATATGGGAATATTAAAAATATTAATTTACAGAAATATACTTACAATAAACTCATTAGAATAAAAATAAAGGTTATTTTTTAGCATCAAAGTCGTCATAAAAATATAAAGTGTTGTTGAAACAATACAATCTAAATTATAATGACATACACTTCTAGAATCATATAAAAAATTTGATAATAAATTTCATATAAAAATCATAAATCCTCCAATAATATGTTAGGAAAAACTATAGGTGAATTACAACATCATAGTACTTCTATATTAGAGTCCTATATGGAAAACCATATGCTCCATGATGAAACTACAAATAAATTAATATAACCTCCAAATGATACTGATATAATCCACATTTTTTCCCTATTCCCTATGTCCCAAACACACCCACCGTGAAATTGTGAAACTACAAAAACATATAAGGATTCAATACAAAACATTCCATGATCATTTAATACATAGTATAATATATTTATTTTAGGACATTAATGCTTTGGAAAGACCCAAGTCTCCTCCATCATCTATGAAATGTATATATATATATATATATATATACATTAATGGATTCTGATATAGTAACAATAAATGACTAAAAAAACATCAGTCCCCTTAAAAATCATGATCTATATGTTATATTCTTTTTTGATATATCTCAATGTAGGATATAATTTAAAAAGAAAACCACGATTCCATATCTTTAAGCCTTTTTCATTTTCCTCTTGTATAAAATTTTTTGTCTCTCCGTTATTTTAATTCCTAAATTTTCATCTTTTACATTATATATCTATATATATTTTATTTTATTTGAAATATTGTAGAGTTATTTGAGTTTATTTTAAATGGTATGGGAAACACATATTTCTTTATCATCTTCTTTTATAGGTTATCACGACTGTTAATAGGATATTTATTGGTTCATAGTTTTGGTTAAAACCAAGGGTCTTGTTTTTGTTTTTTGTTTTTTGTTAATAATATGAGATTCTATACTTTTCTGCAGTGTTTGTCGGATTCCCTTAAAACCAAGGGATAAATATATAATTTTAAATCCATATTTATTGTAGGATATATAAGGTCTCATTGATGTGATATTTCTAAAATCTTATATCAATGTATTCATTTTAAATTTTGACAATTTATTTCCCTATACACTTGTTTGTTATTTTCACTACACACAACTTATTTTGGTTATTTTATTCTAAAATGATATTATATCAGGATAATAATATTTATTTTACGGAAATATTTTAGAATGGTTTTTAAAATTAATTAACCCCCCCCCCCCCCAGTTTATTTTATCTCTCTCCTATATTGCTATATTTGGTATGAAATTAAATCTTGGAGTTTTTCTAAAAATATACATTTTTTGAAAACTAATTTTTTTCCTTGTCGTAACTGATTTAAAAGTTAGATCCCTTTAAAATTGTAAGTATTTCAAGCACAAATAGATCCGTTGAAGGTAAATATATCATATGTGAACCATATATTGATGTATATAATTTTATGTATTAGATGTCTTATATTTAGAACATTCTGATATATATTGGTTATCATGTATGGGAAATGAATATGAATGGTTACACTCCTACAAGTGATATGGTGAAAATTGGATTCCTTATAATATTACAACATTTGAATTAGATAGTGAAGTGATGAAATCCTTACATACAGATTAGACCCAAATTAATTTAATCATATTTCAGGTCAAATATATAATCATGAATTCTAGAAACTCTGAGAAGTTACTCCTGAAGGGTTATAAAATATATTGGGTAATAGACATGATATGAAAGGATACGATTTTCACTGTTTTTATATACATCATGTAAAATATAAAACTGAAATTGATATGCTCTTTATGGAAATTGTCCATGGAAGAACATCTCTAGGTTATACATTTAATATAGAAACTCCTGACATAAAAAAATCACTTTTTACATTAAATTAGGAAAATTATGTGATGGTAATCCAATATGTTAAGGAAATAAATAATATGTTAGTTGATGAGAAAATTATATGTTTATAAATTTTTTTATCATAATGAACTGACATGCCGATAAAGAAATTTGATGTATTAAAGGATAAAAAGTTGAATATTTTAATGAAATTAATAAAAACTATTATTATCGTGAGAAAATTGAATCTCTATCAAAAAATATGAAAATATTCCTCGAAAAATGGAATCCTACATACTTGTCAAAAATGTGGATTATAAAATTCAACAATAAGTAACATGATTTGAATGTAAGAAGAAGGGACATAATAGTTTGTAATGACCCTTAATAAAAAAAGCATATAATGGAGGAGAAGTAAACAAGAATCAATGTATTCAATTTTTTAACTTATAGTGTATGTGATGAGTCCCTCTCCAAAATCCAATAAAGTTATGATAGTGTTGAGTTGAATATGGTCAAATTCAGATATAGTAATGACATAAACAATAACACCACTTATTCTTCATCGACAAATTCATTTTATTCATATGATTATTCTAAAAACCATTATTATAGTGATATAACAATATTTTCACAAATACCTAGAGAAATAAATTTTGTTAGCTCACTTAAAATATAAAAATACCATAAAAATTAAATATAATCTGGAACCTAAAGAAAAGGATCAAATCATAATTTAATAAAATGAATTATTAAAAATGTTGTATGATTTTCTGATTATTTGTGAGATGTTGTATAATACCAATGATATCAAAAAAATATCCAATGAAATTTACTCAAGTAGAAAATAAATAAAGAAATTTCCGAACACAATGAAATAATAATTTTGGATGTTTTTTTTCCAAAAAATAATATTCTTCCAAAATGATAACAATTGTAAAAGGGAATTCAAAAAAAAAAATTATTTTTAACACAAATATGGGAATAAAATTTAATAATGTAATTGAAAAACCTGTATATATAATATACTGAAATTTATCTATCATTCCTACAATATCGTATCTCAAAAATAGTTTTCACAAAAATTGTTATCAAAATCCATATTAGCTAACCAAAGTAGACCCAAAATATGGGTACCAAAAAAATGATTTCTTAATAATGTAAGAAACATCCCAAAAGAGTAAATCAAATAAAAATAAACATGTTATATGGATAGTGTATTATATCAAAACTTGTGTACCGATCACTTTTAATTTATAAAAAAAACAAGATAGAGGGCATGTAAGAGGGGGTGAAAAATAATGAAATTAAATCATCATTATATATAAAATTATTTTCGAAAATGTTATTATTATATAATATGAATTATAAGTTTATTATTTTTATAAATATTCTCTAATAAATATAAAATTATTTAATAATTATTTTAAAATACATCTTCATAATTATTCTTTCTATGTATTAGATTTTAAATTAATAATTTTATTTACCAATTTTCATTTTAAATATATTTATATTATAAATTTGAAACATATTTATGCATAAAATGTTTAATTTTTTGCATTAACTATTGCGATACTTGTATTTATTTTGAATCCATAGACATTATAGTGCACACAAAACTATTAATCTGAACTGAAATCAATTAATATGAGATTTAACATAAATGTATATCAAAGATAATTTTTTGGTGAACCACTAAAATGTGGTAATAAACCTAATCAATATTTCAATCCTAAAAAAAGTAATGAAATGTATAAAACATGATTGTATTCACATTGACCATTTTGGAACAACATAAGTCATATGTATTAGATTAAATTATTTTTACATATATTTTTTTTATTAGTATACAATATTCATTTTTTTATTTTCCATGGAACACAAAAATAAGTCTTCTAAAGTCATAATATTATTTACCATGAAAATTTAAATTTATATTGTGATCATAATCATTAAAATATAAAGTTATCATGGTGATAGTTTTATAAAAAATTGATTAAATTACATTGAACAAAAAAATTCAAAATCATATAAATTTTGTCTCATAGATTACCTTAACAAAACAGGGTTTTCCTTCCTTCAATAAATGTTTTTATTAGAATCAGATCCCATTTTTAATATTTGAATTAGTACATAAAGTAGATCCGTTATTTTTATTCATGAAATATGTCCTCTATATAGGATTACATCATTTTAAAGAGATTTATGGATTCCTCAATACTAATAATCCCTTCAATAAACCCGAGTATTAGAATTAGATAATGGCTATAACTCCATTAATTCTCCAAAGTATTGGCTTTTTGTTAAATTTTCCTTGCATCAATTATACTAATGTATACTCATGAAACATTAATCAGAAAATCATTTCCCATTATCTTCTATTTGAAGTGAACTAACAAATAAAATTCTATTTTTGTGTTATTATTATTTTCACTACATTCCTCTTGACTTTTCAACATATTTATTTACCATCACATGTTCTATTACATATTTTTCAACTACAATATCTTTCAAAGATCCTATTTTTGTACTCTAAGAATAGTCACTCATTGGTTAGATAGAAACTAGATTATTTAAGTAGGTTGGATTAAATGAATAGATGTAATAGGTTATCATATTCTTCATCTCACAATATATTTTTCCCTCACACATCATCTTATGTATTTATCTCTGTTAAAGATAGAGGTTCTGAATCATTATACATAGTAATTGATTTTTCATTGAAATTACTCTTATAAATTTTTCTATTCCATACATCTGACCATGGTTTTGAGAATCATTCTACTACCATTCCATTAATTTTTTTATTTCCCTTATTTAAGGGGAGTATTTTTGTAATCTTTCTCCAGGATCATTAATCACCAATCTAGATTTCATGACATTTAGAATGAAATAATATTACTTCATTTTGTAAATTTTCTTAACAATATCAACTAGATTACCTCTCATATCATATCATTCCTTTTCGGAACTCTTTACATCCCTACTAGATGGAACACTTCATGAAATCTAAATATATCTATTAAAATATTTCATACCCCCCCCAATATTTTTGGGGCGACATTGTCAGTACATCATGTTATACCTCAATATATACCCTCAAAATAACTATCCTAAAAAATTCTCCTTATAACCATTGGGAAAATATAATTTTTGAAGTTTTTTAAAAACTATTCATATGTAAATGTTAAATTATTAACATTCAATAAGACCTAGCTAAATTTTATCCAATATCTAATGAAAAGCACATTTTTGGGTACTTGAACAATGGTAAATACTACCATTTATTTAATAATAGAACCCAACCAATTAAGGATTCCATTAATATCAAATAAAACAATAATATTCATAAACCTTAATTCAAATTGGAATATGTGTCTAACCATAAATAATTGACTTTGAATAATCCACATTCTATAAAGATTCATTTTTATATTGAATCTTTTTCCCTTTTATTAATTCATTGAAAAAACCTAATGATCATCCCTTGAAAAATATTACCCATGATTTTCACTAGGGATCTCATTCTGGATGTTATATCTCAAATGATGTTGTTAAAATTTCATTTATTTCTTTTATATAACTTATAAACCATGATGATGATTTTAATGATTAGTATTAGTTTTTTAAAATGAATGAATATATAGACTAATTCAAAAATATGAATGTTTTTAATGTAGAATAAAATCATTGTGATCATCCTGATATGAGTAAAAAATGTGTTTTTAGAAATAATTTTATTTAGAAAAGTGACATTCCATATAAAAAATCTACAATTATTTCAATAATAATTAATAAAAAACAATGCGTTGATTGTTGTGAAACCTTCACACTGATTTATCAGCTAGAATACCAAAGATTCATTTTAGCACTGAAAAGCCATATAAATTTAAAACATTTTAAAATGGATGTTTAATATACATTTCAAAATGGTTTTATTTATAAAAATGAGTTTATTGAACAACCACCCTATTTTAAAAATCCAAAATTAGAATATTTTTTTCATTTTAACCAATTTTTTATGTGGTTTAAAAAGATCCCTTCAATCTTGGTATAAGACTTTAAGAAGAATTATTTTATAAAATGATTTTAAAATAGTCAAAAGGTGTTTGATGGTATTTTTAAATTATTTTCAATTGATATGTTAATCATAGAAATCTATATTGATTTTATGATTTTTTTTTCAGAAAAAAAAATTATTTTATTGAAATTGTTATTATTATGGGAAAATTTTGGTAATGAATGTTATGGGTGAGATAAATTTCATTTAGGGTTTTCAAATCTCTCAAAATATGGATGGAAAATATCGAATAAAATGAAAATAAACTAGTGATATTATAGAGTATTTTTGAATGTAACATTCTAAGGATATTATCAATCCTACAAGTATTTATGTTAAGCTAGTATTATAAAAAAATATTAAACCAGTTATAATCAAGAATAATAGATATATGATTCAGTGACTTCTTTACCATACCGCAACCAAACCTGATATTTCATTTTGGTTCTATATATACACTTCTTTTCAAGCCAATCATAATAAACCATACCTTAAATCTCTATAGGTATTTATCATTTTTTTAAAGATTCTAGAAATAGTATTTTTTATCCTAAAGAAACCTTTATTAATCATTCTAGTTTTCGAAGTGCTAATTTTGGTTGATAAAAACTGGATTGAAAAATTACAAGTGGTACATGTCACCTTCATAGGAATAAATTAATCTAGTAGAGTATTAAGAAGGAAAATTCAGCATCTATATCAATAGATTAAGTGGAATAAATTGCTACAATTTTTTTCCACCCTAATTATATGACTTTAAACAACACTCTTAGATTTTCGGAAAACATATCTTCAAATTCCTATTAAATTTGATATGTATAGATCCGTACTCATTTTGAAAAAAACATATTTAGAAAAAAAATATTGAAGAGATTTATTTTTGGAATCTATTTCTGAGATAAAACATTCAAAAATATATATATCATTAGATAATGGATTACCATTGAATTTCAATTAGTATATATCATACCGAAACCCATTTTTTATAGAAATATTAATTTTATTAATGATTAGTTATGAATGGAATTATTTTAACTCCTCTAATTTATGTTTTATCATATCAAATATTTAATATTTTTTAAAATATATTATTTTATTTTCATAAAGTTTATTTTTTAATTGTGTCTAAAATCAGGTTATAGTGATATGTTTGATTATATTATACATTTTTTGTATATAATATATACATATCATTTTATATATATAAATTTTTTCAAATAAAATTATGGATAAATTTTCAAATGGTTATTGGGGGTGAAAAATGTTTTTGAAAGATAAAGAGCTAATATAGAGAGTATAAAAATTCTATTTTTTAAAGGACTAATATATCTCTGATAAGGCTCTTATTTTATGGAGAATACGTAGTCAGTCACAGAAATAATATTTCTAAATATTTTATCCATTTCTTCTTTCATATTACTCTCCTTACTATAATTAAACATAAATTAGTGTTTGGGATCATCAAAATGGTACTATTGTTGAACTTATAATTAGTTATACAATATAAATCCCTAAAGGTATTTCTAATATTTTTTAATTGATGTTTTAGAGAAATTATAGGGTTTAAAGTGGCTATTTGTTTCATACACTGTCTAGAGATAGTAATAATTTATTGATAAATTTTACACAATACCATAAAAGGATATAAATCAGGGGACATGGAATAATGAGGCGGATTATAATGGTGAGTTAAGCTGGTGATAGACAAGACATAGGGTTTGGGACCACTGAGGAGCAGGCAGCTCGCCCGTTTGGGCAGTAGTGATGGCCACCACACCTGTCCTTCTCTGGCAATGCAAGTTATCTATGGAGTCCTTCTCGCCATTATCTGATCTATCCCTCCTACCCGACTTCCACCAGATTCAACATTGCCTTAAAGTCACAGCCCTTAACCGAGGGTCTCCTTCACTTCCACTCTCTCTACAAGAGTACTCTAAGGCATTTAATCTCCATGGGCTATCTCTAATAGGTCGTTTCGGCCAACAATGCCCATCCTTGGACTATTTCACCTGTTTCAAAAACGAATCCTTCCCCAGAAAATATTGGGTCATCATCGGGCTCCTAGATCCTCGTCACTTCACTATACGGTTCTCCAATAATGATTATTTTGCCATATTTTGGTCAAAAGGTCTTTGTTCCTGTGGAGAGCACTATTTCTTTCTTCTTTTCTGGAGCTACAATTTCAATTGGAAGTGGGTTTCCCCCTTTGTAGTGATCTAGGTGAGCTTTCCGGGTCTCCCCTTCCCTTACAAAATCCTGCTATTCTACAATTGTTAGGCAATATGGTCAGAAGGTTTTCGGATTATGATGAAAGTTCGAGGAATTTGTGCCATCCTATAGGACCCTGAATTTGTGTGGATGTCGAAGTCCCCAAACCCCCTGTTGAAGAAGTATGGATCGAGGTTGAAAACGAGTTTCAGTGCCAACAACCAGTGGATTTTGAGAAATTGTATGATTTCTGCGCTTCATGTTGTCGATCGGGTTATCTTCAATGGGACTATCATTCACTATTTCAGAAATATTCAAATTTGGTTGATAGTGGAATTGTTCCCCCTTAGAAACAATCGGTGGGTACCTCAGATTCAAATGTTACTAGTGTCTCTTTACAGAAGGATGATGTGGCAGTGTCCTCTGTTCATAGTGGTATGCGCTAGATTGATAAATATTTGGCTCCTCCTATGAAGCAGAATGTTTCAATGCCTAATCGGATCACCCAAAATGAAGAGTCTTTGAAGCCAGTACCTCTATTTCCAGAGCCCAAGGTCATGGATGTTTTCAATAGGTTGATCAGAGATCTTAATGGTATGAAATACCAAATGGCAGTGAATTCTCAGTGCAATGCAGCAGGTGTTTGCATTGATTCTGGTTTAAATGGTTCTCATTCTGAGATAGAAAGGGTTAGTGATGAAACTCATGAGGGAGTTCCCATGACTCCTAGTGTTGGTTCTTATGAGGAGGCAGTCTGGTAACCTATTGCAGGACAGGTGGCAGTCACTAAGAGTCCAACCAGATCAGGTCCTAGAAAGGAAGTAGAGGATATTGAGCATGGCATTAGTTTTGATGGTCTGAGTAATGACGATCATGTGCTGGAAGTTTAAACCGATCAGATCAGATACACTATGGATGAGCAGCAGGATCGGGGGAGCGTGAATAGTGATGGGGATAGGAAGGGCATCTTTATAGAGCGCAAAGATTACTCATATTTTCCACCTCCCATGGAGACACATCCAGCGAAAAAATTAAATTCCAAGCAGATGGATGGTGATTTTCTCGATCTACAATTAGATTTACTAATGGGTTCAGATGAAGAAATGGTTGAACATGTTTTTATTAAATGTTAATAATGAAGAATCAGCTAGAGCGACCGGAAGGACTTTGAGGATGAAACTTAATGATGAAAAATATAAGGGGATCGACAAACAAGACATGATTTTAGTTTGGGGTTTCATCAATGAGAAGAGCAGCCTTGAGGAGTACGTTCAGACTTGGGATAAATTGACATTAAGAATTAAAGATCCCTTAATGGATGAACCAGAAACTCAGGTACACAATATGTCATAGAAACTATTTATGGAGCCAATTTATAGTAGTTATAAATTGTATTTTCATGGTTTGGTTATGTCCTTTTGTGTCTAAACCATGGTTTCTCACTTTTTTTCAGAAATTTCATGGAAATAAAAATAATAATTTTCAGTCAAAGGTGGATTATACCACAATACATATTTATTAGGATTGATATTTGAGAATCATTATGAAAAACCAAGAATCCATTCTATTTTCAAAACTCATTTCATCAATCATTGGTATGGCTACACTAAAATTGATAAACCACAATGTGTGACCTTTATTACAGATTCATCACCAGTGAAACACAATCATCATGACATTGATACCATGAAATATACATAAAATATTATTATGCATGACTGAATTCTATAAAACAAATTTATATATAAAAAATACCTCTTCCATGATACAATGAACCTACTTCATTGAAATGGAATTTGATGATGAAAATATAGATATAATTTAATGTTTGGCCTAAAATAATTGATTCAATTCATTATAGACTTATCATGACCAAAGGTTCCTCGATTACCAAGTGGTACTATAAATAAACATAAAGGGAGTATCAAATATTATTAGAGACCTTATATGATAATATCTAGTCATCAATGAATTATTGATTGATACATGACATGAATTTTTAATACATATCCATGAAGACTCAAATTATCAAAAGGAAAACTAGTTTACAACAACAACAATTCATTATCTTTTCTCATCTCATCTTAAGTATTTTTCATGTTCCATTATTATAATTCATAATTCCCTTTCTTCTTTATTTTCTCTCTAACTCTATTAATCATTCATTTTCTTCTAAATATTCGAGAGAGTGTTGAGTTGTTGTTAGTGTATTTCTAAAAAAACCTATAACTGATTCATATTTATTAATTAGGTTCTCATAACCATTATGTTGTGTTGTTCTTAGTTATTGACTTTCTTTAAATCCAATGGTATTCATTGGTTATTGGTTTTTATTAAAACTAATGAATTATTAATTTTCCTCTTTTGGTTCTCCGTTTATATTAAATCTTTTGGTGAAACCTAACAAATTAAATAGTTATTGATGTGATGACATTTTGGGGATTAGTTGTGAGCTATTTCTAAACTCCTTTGTAAAATATCCCCATATTAATTTTTTTAATTAATTTTATATGACACATAATGTTTTAATTTCTTCTAAAAATCAGTAATTTGTTTATTTTATCCATTAATCTAATTCTTTCATGATAAAAACATTTAGTTTAACTAACCATTTAAAAACAAATAAATAGAAATTAAATCCCCACCGTCATGTAATCATTTTCTCTGAGATTCCAAATTATCTCATTATTTTTAAATTTACTTTCATAAAATTAGTAATTTTACATCTATATAGAGATATAAAATATAATGAATATACCTTTCATATGAAAATTAATCTATTAAAATATTACATTTTCTTGTTCTTATTTATTCTTTATTATAAATTTAATTTGGGTTAATCAATTATACATATTTATTATATTACTTATAATTATTTTAAAAAATAATAAATTTAACTTCATATGATATAATTTCATATCACAATAAAATTAGTAAAATACATATTTTTGTATAAAATTAATAAATATTGGAGGGATTGTAAATTAATTCTCCTTTAAATATTATAAATCCATCTCAATAAAATTCTCCTGTATTAGTGATTAATTAAATATACATAATAATTTTAATAATTTTTTTTCAAAAATATTAAAATTTTAATATATTATCTTTAACAAACACCAAAAAATAATTTTCTATATTTAGAAATTATTTTTAATAATACCTTTATATTAAATTATTTCGTTAGTTTTAAAAATATATGATATGATAATAATATGTGAAACATAAATATATATATTTTTATAACAAAATATCTCAACTAAATATTTTCTTTTCAAAAATAATTTTGATAATTTATTAACGTCTCAAATGAATTGTAAAATTTTATTACAAAAAATGTTTCTTAGTTAGTTTTGTTTTTGTATTTCATATGATAAATTCTATTCATTGTAGTATTTATTTAAATGTATATATATAATAAAATTTTAGGGTTTTATAATTTCTATGCTCATACATTATCAATAGTTATGATAACATTGGTGGGGAGTTCATATATAATCTTTAGTGAAAATTACCTCAAGAGAGTTATTAGTTGTAGGGTTTGTATGATTTCATTCTATTGATGTGAGATAGAGAATATTAAAGATAACCCCATGTTATTCTTCTACCATGGGAAAATAAGTCTTAGCATATACAAAATTGGTGGTCATCAATAGTATTAATGAGTAATATTAGTTTATAGTGGTTAGTTTAACACCTTATAGAATCCTCTTCAATGTGTTTCAATTATTAACTAAGGTACCATCTGTTTATAATACGCTTGCTTCTTTTTATTATTTTATTCTATTTAATTTCACTCATTTATTTACCCAAAATTATTTCATATCATGGGAATCAAGGTGGAGATTACTCTAGTTACCTTGTTTTTGAATAATATTGATAGAGATTATTCATGTTTTCATTATGTGATCTAGGTATGTTACCTAATAATAGAGTGGCATCTGACATTAGAGGGTTTCTTTTTGCAAAAGATATAACTCTATGTTGTCATCCATGAAATGGTGTTGTTTTTCTTTTTGTGTGTGGTCATCCATTTATTATAAAAGAGAGTGGAGTTATAAGAAGTGTCAGATCAGTTTTTTGGGAAATTATAATAGCAATAGTGGATTTTGGAATTAGGGGACACATTTTCCTTATCAAAAAGAGTTTTCATGGATTTAGGTAGAGGAAATTTTAATGGTTATTTCATGTGTCATTATGTAATTTATATATTTATATTTAGAAGTGGTTGTAACACTACCAATAGATGTGATATTTAGGTTTGGAATGAGTTTCAACTTAATGATTCCCTGATTTTGATATATTCTTATCAAATATAACCCTATTATTCTAGATAGTTGAATATTCATACCGATGACCTAATATATAAGGGTTTTATATAGCCTATTGTAACATTGTCGCAATCTCTAGGGTTTTTTTCAAGAATATGAACTATGTAATTAGTTTGCTTACAGACTATCGATGGTTTGAACTGGTGAAATTCAAGAATAGCTATTCTATTTTGAGGATAGATGATTTTTTTAATTCTTTAAATAGGGAAAGATCTTTTAAGGGTTTATCTACATTTTTTTTCATTGTACGATGATGAAGGAGGATTATATAAAAATGAATAAATTTAGATGTTAGTACCAGAATATATAGTTTATTGTAATTTGATTTAATGTCTCAAATACACTGTTAATTTTTATGGGACTCATGGACTCTGCATTCTGAGAATTTCTATATCAGGTAATTATTGTGTTCCACAAAAAAAAATATCATGTAATTGAAGAAGGATGAATTTCATTTAAAGAATATTAGGGGTGTTTTAAGAATCATTTGAAACCATTAGTTATTTGATATTACTTGCAATTGAAATATTCTTACACTTGTGGTGCATTTATTCGGAATATGGTGTCTCTATATGTAGAGGTTCTTTATCTCTCGATGATCATGGTGATTATATCTTAGGTAGAAAAAATTAATATTGTAGTGGTCCATATCATCCATGGTATCATATAATTTTATAATATTCTTGTTTCATTCTCCTCTAGGATGGTAGCACCATTGATATCCTTAAACTAGATGATACTATATCTTAAATAAACTAAATAATATAATGTACCTTTTGAATTTCAATATGACAATTTGATCAATCCACAGGTTCTCTTGTTTCTAGAAAAGTGAGTTATGTTCTTGATTTTTTGTGATGCATCCAATATTGGTTTGGGTTGTTTCCAAAGTAATTAATTTCTAGTGATCTCAAAAGATTCTATTCAATTACATTCTCCCTAGTTTAATTATTTCACCTACGATCTTGAGTACCTAGTAGTGGATTTTTCCTTAAATTTTTTCTGAAAATAAATCATTTGTGATTACATTATGAACTATATGATTGAAAATTAAATTTTTATTTTAAAAAATTTCTTTTTAGAAGAAAAAAAGTGGGAATCATTCCATGAATAGAAAAATAGGTTATTGAAACCACATAAGAGATCACAAAATCATTAAAGCATAGTTTAATACTATTTGAAACAATATGCCTATAAAATCTCTAATGAATATTAGTTGATTTTATATCTAGTTTATCATTAATAAAATATTCAAAATGATATGATATCTTATCCAAGGTCTGAAATTAATCCCCCATGATGATATTCAATTTATTGAACTCTTTTTTTTACCAATGTGATCTTTTTTTGTTGATCCAATCCTTATTTTCATCATTAGTATCAACATGAATAATTCTCTTATTCATCATGTTAACATCATGCTGTGAATCATTGAACTTGAAATTGTACTCCAGCATTTCCCCTTTAGAGTGGATAATCAACAGCAAACATTTTTCTTTCTCTGCCACCTCCTTCCCGGATGCCAACTTCAAATCATAAAAATGCCCTAATATATGATACATTAATAAATTTTTACTGATCCTAGCCATTTATGTGATAACAACCTACTGGTAATATTTTGAAACTATGAAACATAATTTCCGAAGAACTAGGGATTTGGTCTTATCATCAAACTTCCCTTGATTCATTGAATTACCACACTTGTCTATTTTATTTTAGATCTAAATAATTGGACTCTTTTTACTCACATGTAAATGTGTAGTTTTTTCTCATTATGGTTTATTTTTTCCAATATTTTTGGTAGATTGCATCTTTATGGGCTTATGTATGTGGTAATAATCCATATGCCATTTATTTTTTTTCTTTATGTATAATACAGTTACCTGAGCTCCGAGTTCCCATATACTTCTTCTTTTTAGGATATGAAGGCCTCTAACATGCATTCAATCTATAAATTCCACTAAATATATATTCTTATCTCAATCTGAATTAGATAATTAATTTATTTCTTCATCACTAAATACTGGATCTTCATGGGTCTTGGAAGTAGAAAACGTTATTTGCAACATGGTAATAACCCTTTTAGACCCATAGAGGTCATAATCAGCTTCGTAAAATTCATCCTATGATATAAAATGGTTATTGAGCTCGATTGAGGTAGAATATCCCAATGGTTATGAAGTTAACAACATTTTTGGAACTCTTTCATTCTGATACATTGATGTAATATAATCTGATTTAGATAGAGTCAAATTTCTAAGGATGTCATCGTAATGACCGATTCATGGATAAATAGAAGAAGAAATATCATTCCCATAATACCCAATAAAAAACATTATTTGATCATATGTAAAACATTTAGCATAGAAACACAATTTTGTCTCTCCCACTACTGGAAAACTTTGTTTGACACCATCAAAATCGATCCTAAAACAAAAAGAAATTTTCAGAAACCTTCAGTTCTAGTCGCAGTTCCCCCTCCTCCTTCTAAAGAGAATCACCCATTTTGAAACCTACATTATATGATATACCAATTTAATATCCCTAAAACGGATGGTTTTTTAAACTACTAACATCTAGGATGAGAGGATTCACTTGAGAACGTAGTCGAAAATCCTATTGTAGGAGGACCAAATGATAAAATGATGAAAAAAATATGCAAGGTCTGAAACACCATTTGATTGGGGTATTTGAACTCTTCACTCACATTGAACCATGAAAAATCAAAAAGAGGCTTGGATATGTCTGTTTCCATGAAAATTCAGGTCATAATGTGGTGGAACAGGGATATAAAATGATCATAATAATCCAAATTACATCCAATGAGTTTAACTATATTGTAAGGATCAATGTATTTTGGAAGGGAATGGGATTCCTAGAAAACATATTCAGATCACCACAATATGAGGTTTATACTTCCAGGGAAAATAGTACTCCCATTAGAATAGGAAGAACAAAGAGCCTTCAGTTGATTTTTGTCCCTCAGACCATAAAAATCCAATCTCATGAGCACCCTAGAATCAAATAATAAAGTGCATGTGATTTAGAAACCAAATGGTAACTTTATCATCCAGGTTCCAAGCGTCATTGGTGAATCTTTTGAATCCATATTGTGATGTCATCCACCAGCTAAAACAAGATGTTAGGTAAACCCCATTTATAGAAGTCATGTCTACAAAATCCTAGAGGGAGAGTGGAAGAGCTGAGGCCCCAATATGAATAGAATGTACCTTCTGGAAAAAGGATGTTGTGGGAGAAGTCAAGAAGAATAGTGGGGTTAGAAAATGGGGATAAGGATGACAATTAATTTCCTCTACATAGAGGATAGAGTTCATTCGAAGCACCAAACACCACCATTTATTGGGGAAGTCACCTCCCTCTAGGGTTCCATTATTAGATATCTATTTTGTGCATATTTCACTAGTCGTGTTTTGAAATATTTGGATCATATAATCTTGAGTTTCATTTTCAAACCATGGGATGTTAATATATATTATATAAGTTGGATATTATTATTACACACCTTCAAATTTGAGATCTTCTTAGACATAGATAAATGAAATTGTGTGGATGATGATATGTGTATAAAAATTTTAAGATACTTTGATTGGTATTTTGGGGATGTATATAGAGTGATAGAAGAGATAATGGAAATGAACCCTAATATCAAGGATACTACTGGTGAAGTTTTTCTATACCATATTATAATTAAATCATAATTATTTAAATGGGTGGAAGATTCATGATGGGGATACCCTTATTTAGTGGTGATGTAGGATCACATCTTGTTATTTCTTCTCTTGATTGAGAGTCGGAGGATGATCATCATCACATATTGTTTTTAGGGGTACATTTTGATTGATTGGTGATATACAGGGAATTTTTTAAATATTTAAACATATAAAATTTGTATGTTCAATATAGTATATGTAATATGATTCACACCCAAATGATTCAGTTCTATAGTCTGATGATGAAAAAATGTAGAAGAGTTCATGATATGATGTCTAGTCGGTCTGTAGATGAATGTGGGGCATCATGTGTTTATATGTTTATTATAATTATTATAATTCTAAAATTAAAATTGGAATGATACTTAAATGGATTTATTAACAAGGATTCCTCATGTTCATTGAGTATTTGATTTTGTTTAGGTGATTTTGAATCAATTGATAACTTCAGATAATTTCCTAATGATCAAGTAATCGAGTTTTGTCGATATACCAATAAGGTTGTATATTGATGAGATTGTGTAAATTTATTGGGTATTGAGGGCGGTCATATCTAATTGAGATCTTAATTTTACCCCATTATTCATATGAGTTTTTCAATATCCTTTTTTTATCTTATCAATGCCTCATAAATAAATTCCACCCTTAGATAGATATGAAAATAGATTGGACAATCCCAATGTTGGAGAACATGTTGTGTGCCGATTTTTTTATTTGATTGATCATATCTCATGTAATATATATTGGATAAGTATGACTATAATATTATTAACCACTCTTCTATATTCATGGGTTCATTTAAGGTGTTTTATATATGTCCATGTAGATCTATTTTTTCTATACTGTAATTCAGAAGTTAGTCTTCCTTGGACTATTAGTGGTAAAGAGCATGAATGAAATGGTTTAGATGATTTGAGGGTGGATTAATGTAAAAAAGACCTTAATAACTCATATGATTTTCATTTGAGGATACTTAATGAGTTTTAAGTCATTTATAATGTATTCCATAGGGTTTCCACTATTCATATCCCCTGGAGTTTTGGTTGTGTTGGTAATATTTCACTTCAATTTATCAGTTCATTAGAGTTATTTGAGCACTTACATGGGGCAGGATTTCAGATAGTATATCCCAATTAGATAGATGGGATCAATGATAATTTACATGTCTTGTATCTTTGTTTATTCTTTTTAAATTCATCTAACATCATTTATTTTGGGTAGTTTAATGTAGAGGACAATGTGATGTCCATGGAGTGGTCAGTTTAGATTCTAGATCATGAGAATAAATTTCTAAAAAGGTGTTCCAATACATTGGTTCACATTTTTTTGAGGTTGGGATTTTTGGAGGAATTTACGTGGGAATATGAATCCCACATGCATGCCCAGTACAATAATCAATTTTGAAAATCATTTTTTATTAATAAATTAATTTAACTACTTTTTAGATTTACATTTATCCGTTCCTATGTTTGGTTGTGTTTTTTTGTTGCCTTTTTTTGACATGTATCTCCTTGGGGTATTTAGGTTGGAGGGGTTTTATCACTTTCAAGTTATAGTTTTAATTAAATGTGACAATTATCAATTAAAAGGGAACTATTTGAATTTATTGACCCTTTATAGATTCGTATATTTTTTTCAAAGTTTTTTTTGTTAAGATAGATTTTGAGGGTGCTATGGATGAAAATGTATTGTTATTTCTCACTATGATAAAATTCATACGGTTAAGGGTATGGAATAGGTCGTTTATTGATTTTAGCCGTAGTGAATTTTATTTTTTAATGAATGAATAACCTACTATATAAAATTCCCATTATGTATTCTTTGTTTTTTGGTATATTTTTTTAAACCCCAATGTAAAATTTGGATATTCTTAACACTTGATTTGATGTGAATAGTATAATGACCTGAGACTGCATAAAACCTATACACACTATTCTAGTGATAATTGTTTTTACATATTTTAAACACTACTAAATGAAAATTACCTATTTTAGCCATTAAATATTAAAATATAAAAATCCAACATAGGAATTACATAGTTACCAAATTCCATGTAGGATATGGTTTTTGATATTGAAGAAGAACCCTAAAATATTTGTTTTATACATTTTCATCAATTCTGAGTAAAATGAACAAATTTTATCCATACATAATTAAAATATCAAAATCTAACATTTTATTTTATACTTATTGAAGTCCTTTTAGGTTAAATGTTTTAGATATTTCATAAAAACCCGCCATGTTACCAAACCAAAGAATTATTCATCAAATGGGATTTTTTTAGATTATACAAATATTTTCTTATTTCATAATAATACAATAATATCTCACAAAAAAATTTATACACACATGATAACCTTCTAAACATATAATTCAATATTTGGTTCTTTATAGTTTGAGGACGTGGAAACATAATAAAGT
The DNA here is from genome assembly GCA_963277665.1 of Viscum album. Taxonomy (NCBI): domain Eukaryota; kingdom Viridiplantae; phylum Streptophyta; class Magnoliopsida; order Santalales; family Viscaceae; genus Viscum; species Viscum album. The sequence goes on from OY728161.1 coordinate 332,525,796, forward strand.
GATATCATAGATTCTCTATTAGGTTAGTCATGGTAAATATAAAGTCGATGATCATAAATAAGCATAAAATATGAAAAATGTTATGATGGTGTGATCAAGGTAAATGAGTATAACATAAGAAAATTAACACATATAAAAAATGGAACATGAAACATGATTCAGGGAATAATTCTTTAACATTAAAAAAAGTAATATGAGTCAATAATCATGAACCATGTGAAATAAATATTGATCAATGAAACTATTAAAACTCATAGTAATCATAGGTAATCCATGTTAATATCATGGAAAATCATTATTTCATCATGGAAACACATAAAAATTTTAAATATATCATTCAAATTGTAAAAAAATCCATCCAGTTAGCATTATAATATCTTGGATTTACTTATATTCAGTAATATACATCATCTCTAGGGAGTAAGATACATCATGTTTACTCCATCTAATTTCCAATGCATTGGTGGGATTCATTGATCTCACCCATTATCATAAAAATTAAACAATAACCATAACATAAATAACTTACATATTGATTGAACTAGTTTAACAAAATCACAAAAACAACCATGATTCCCTTAATAACAAGACAAAACCATGGATAAGAAACATGTTTTATAATGATTTCTTGATAATGTAATCAACCCATCAAATGAATTTGGTTTCATGAAGTTTTCCTTAGAAAAATCATAATAATAAGATACCTGAATAAATAACATGGATGGTATCATAATATCTTATCATCAATGAATCATGAAAAATCATAAAATTTGTAGTGATAAATGATTAATTATTTCAAAAATGAATTTGAACATTTCTTCTAAAATCATGAAAATATCATTTTCTTCCATGATATTTTAAAACAAAGAATTTCTATAATAATAATAAAAATTAATAATAGTAGAAACATGTAATGTAACATTCAATACAATAAATGATCTTAATGTTGGTTATATTAGTTCATACTTTATATGTTAAAAGATAACATATTTTTACCCCTTGTGAAATGTAAAATGTGTGTCATATGTTAAAAATTTTAAAATATTAAATTCAATAATTTATAAATAAATTCAAATGTAGTAAGGATAATAATTCCCATACATTTAATTGTTGTAAAAAACTCATTTAAACATTTGTACGAATAATGAAATGGAATAAACTATTCATCTATCAAATATAAACAATCATGGATACTAGAAGATAATCAATCCTAGTTAAAATGATATTAGAACATAATGTTTTTCCTTATTAGTATCATTTGAATCATGACACTGTGAAAGTATTAAAATTAAATAATTCCTTAAATAGTTTAATTATAAATAGATTAATTATATAACATATAAAAACGAATCTAAATAAAACATATATAATTAATTTACTGCATAACATGACACATGTCTCAATAAGAAAACATTTACATAATGAACCAAATCTATTTTTATAATCATTGAATCAAAAGATAAAAAATTAGGGATAAAAGTATTTACATGAAAAGATATATAATATTTATCAAAATAATAAAATATGACCTTTATGGGATGTGCATACCCCAAAAAAATTATTATTTAGTGAATATGAAATATATCTCAATGAAATAAATGTGATATGGGAATCCCTTAAGTCAAGTCTTAACATGAAACATACATTACCTTGAAATATTATAAAATTAATTTATATTTATCATAAATATATAATAGAAATATATTATCATACCATAATTGATTTACATGTAACATATCAAGACCCGTTTATTAACACTTCTTCATTAAAATCAATATTACATTAGTCAACTATTTCATTTTTCTTTCAAGTTTCGATAAAATGGTTCCGATAATTGAAACTTGAAAATGGTTTCATCATATATTTATTATTAATAACTTCTTAAGTATCATATTTATTTAATTTATAAACATTAATAAAAATTTATTTATATTGGTTATAAAAAGGAATCAATTCAATTTTTGGATACTGTAATAAGTACAAACACATTCGGGATGATTTAACATTTTTATGGTTGTAGGAAACACTGGTAAATAGAAAAAACAATTATAAAATAATAATAATTACATATATATCATATTTATTCATTAATTACTTCTTTATGACCACGATCCATATAAAAGAGAAATTGAAAAAAGATCGCATTGCTTCACAGAGGTGGTAGTCTGATGGTATTCACATAAGACATTATTGTCCTACAATGGATGGTAGGGTCAGAAGATAAATATTATTTTATATTTAAAAAATAATAATAAAGTTATAAACACTATATAAATTCATTAAATACAACAATACGACCAACCATTTGAGGCATTGACAAATATGAAAATATGTCTTCCTGGGAGTGGTAGTCCATACATATGCACGTCAAAATTTTCATTTTTAATTTTGATAGATAATAAATAGATAATAATGGTAATTATATTACTATAATAAAATTTTAAAAAACTATTGATTCTTATTTCACAATGATAATAGGGTTAAATATAATTATTTTGATGGTAGAAAAGAAATTAACATGAAATTATTCGATAAAGATTATTACACTTTCATTGATACACCTAATTTAGACCTCTTCATAGGGACCCTTAGGATGGTACAATAAAAATAAAAATCAAATATTTAATGTGTATAAGTTTGTTTAAGCGGTATTTTTTAGAGTTAGGTGGATCAAAAATGATTCTATAAGAGAGGATATGAGGTTCACTTTTATAATTTATGTGGCTTGAAATCTTCTAAATTAATGAAATATTAATATATAATATGTGTTTAACTCATTTATAATTGATAAAATGGGAAATATATTTAAATATATATTCTATTAATTTGAATTAAATACATCTAATAATATTTTTGAAGTTACTAATTTTCATTTTGATCAACTTTCCTTAGTTTAACACCAATGTTGAACTATTAAACCATAAAATTAGTAACAAAATTCATTGTAATTAAGTGTCAATATATCATTTATAAAAGGATTATTGGATAATATGTGTAAATTTTAAGATATCATTGTTTCAATTCCAATTCACTTGAAAACAAATATATATTATTATGACTATTAAAATAACTAATTAAATATTTTTAATCATAATATATCCACAAATTCAATTTTGGGAAAATTCACATAATTTTACATAAAAAAATTTATATTACCATTTACTTTAAATATTAAAATTAAAAATATTAATTTACATTCATTTGGATTCATAAAAATCACGAAATATTCAATTTAATTAAAATATTATTTATTCTATTTTAAAACTATTAAATTGGTTTTCCACAAGCTCATAAAAGCACTACATCAATGATAGGTTGACTTATTAGGTAATTATAAAATACCTAAAAATTAATAATAAATTTATATCATAATTATAATATACTCATAACTAATATGAAAAATTATTAAAATCTATAAATCCTTTTTATTCATGTGGGAACATATTATTGCTATTAGTAAAAAATGAGTGATATTTTATAATTATTATTTACATAAAATAATATAATTCATACAATCATAATAAATGGGAAAAAAGAAATGTTATTATTATTATTATATATGTAATAAAAATATCCAATAATGCTAAGGAGAGTATGTGAGAGATTTTAAATCCTTATTCAAATAATTTAAGCTAATTTAAAATAGTTTTCTATTAACGGATGTGTTAAATAATTTACCTAGAGACAATTCAGTATGAACAAAAATTATGTTTAAATTGTCAAATAATATCAATTATAATTTTTAAAAATATGGAATTCATTTTTCAATACATAATTCTAAGATGTTGCATAAATTAATTAAAATAACCGTGTAAAATACATTGAAATCATTTTTAGAGAAAATATATTTTTGACCATAAAAATGTTTTTATTATCATTATGTTACTCATCACTAAAATTAGATTAATATTTATAAATTTTTATTATGATCTCTATACATTGTAATAATTCATTCATTAATAATAATTAATATAATTAACTAAGATAAAAACACATTATACACAAAAATATAGTTTTCGGAAAATATAACTATTTTTACCTTCAACTAAATGTATCGTCAATTAAAAATGATATATAATAAATTTATTAATAATTATTAATATGTTTTAATTAATTTATCTTTTTATTTAATAAAATATACAATTAATTTTTGGATCATGACATTGAACATTGAAATTTACAATACATTAAGATCAATTGATGAATTTACATAAAATGATATTATTTTTATCTTTTATAATTGTGTACATGTTTCATATGAATTAATAAATTCATTTTTAATAAGGGAATATTTTATAAATAATATTTATAATTTAGTAATTCCAATTTGTACCCAAAAATCCAATGATAATTTGATAATGATCAAATAAATGTAATAATATTTTTGTTCTTATATATAGTTCATTTATTTTTTGTGTTGTGTCTGCTACACACTATTGAACATAATAATTTTTTTGAAGAACTATTTAATAAAATAATATGATGGTACATTATATCTATTTAAGTAAACTAAATCCTTTAAATTTAACCTCATGTCTAATAAAAAGGGTTTTAACATTTTCAAAAAAAATACAAGGAGAAGAAGATAAATATATCAAAGTGGAATGAAATAAAATTGAATCCAAATATAAAACATTGAATTTTGAATAAGGAATTAAATACCTATATTAAATATAGGAAACTTATATTTTACTAAATATTTCGTAGACCAAGTATTTACCACCTTGACCCTCATACCTGTGAATGTTTTTTATAAACCATACCATCCTATATAGACAATATATACACATAATACAAGATAGAGTTATATTACTCTTTGTTGAGTTTAAGGAGTTAAATTGACATCTCTATAGTGGATGTGAGAGAATATAATTACATGATTTTATCCTCAATTTTTATCATATGTTTATGTTTCGATCATTTTTCCCCTCTTCTTCATGCCATATTATAAATAATAATGATTAATTTTTCATTTCTAATGTACTAAAATTATCTTTTAATGGATTATAAACACAAAAAAGATAAAATTTTATTTATCTAACCCCTATTAATGAAAAAAACCAAAATTGTTATCACATGTTAAGATAAAAGAATCAACATTCATAGAGAGGAATAATACATTAATCTCCAATCCTATAAAAGAACACCCAAAGTATAACATAAATCATCCCATTAATTATTAACCTAAAAATACATCCATTTAATATGTAACTATATTTGAAACCAAATTCTTAAATAATATATTGCATTTTATTCTAAGATCAACTTAACATTTATCCACAAATAACCCTAATTACTCATAAAGTCACATTCCAAAATAAATTATATTATGAAATCATATTCGTATCACCTAATATTAAATTATAGTAAGTGAACAATTTTAATTAATGAAACTAAAATATATAAAAAAATTAAAACATTATGGAACCAACATTCTTATGAAATTGTATGAATATCAATTATGAACATACAATGAAAAATTAAAAGAGGAATAAATTTTTAAAATTTCATCTAAGTAGTGAGATTTTTTGAATAATTAGAAACATAGTATTACGCTCATACTCAATTTATTTATAATAATTTGTTATAATTATTATAATTAACCATTTATTGGTTATAAAATTGATTCAAGTAAAGATAATATCAATTAGCTGAAAAAGGGATAATTTTTACATAACTGTTTTTATATGAATAAAATTTTCCAATTTTAATTATTTAAAATAATATATAATAATTATTGACTTTAAAGAAATTTATATATTATATATCAAATATTATGAATTTATTTTTATATAATTATTATTACAACTAATAATATTAATATTATATCATATTATGCTATAAAAATGCATTTTCATAAAAAAACAGTTTTTTTTAACATGGTTTCTAAATTTCTTTTACAATTGATATCTTCCACATATATGACCTGAATTTGAAACATGGATTCTGTATTCGGATAAGAATTTACAAAATATTAAGGAACTCTCTTTCATTTTTGGACATTATAAAGAACATATAAGGTAATAATAGTACTATTGTTAAGAATAAAAATGGTTTACCAGGGGAGACACTAAAGTAACAAGTGTTATAATGGGAATAAAACATGATTAAGTTTTATTGGATAAATATATATTAAAAATATAATTTCTCACCTTATAAGTATACTAAATTTATTTCTACTGTCCAAAAAATTAATATAATAAAATTTTAAAACATTTAAAAAATACGGGTGTCTTTGTCATCTCATTAAAAAAAGGGAACCTTTTCCCACTAACTTTATATCCCTACTTTATCCATTTTTTATTTTTCAAAATCTGATAATATTTCTCAAAAAATATTTAAATTCATCATATTTTTGATATTCATCATAAAATACACTCCCCAATGCCATTAAGAAGAGATCTAAATGATGTTTTCCAACAGGTTAACATCTTAAAAGAGATTGATCGTAAATATGCTTATTTGACCATATTAAATTATGTCCTAGCAATTAAAAAATAAAAACTCTATTAAATTACATAGAATTTTTTTTATTATGCTGATGGTATACTATTTAATCACCTCATTTTATAAAAAATTTGAAAAAAAATAATCGTTTGTGTGTACGTTTGATAACAACCTTGTGAAAAAATATAATATTTTTCACCACTACCTCACATAGATACTCATAATGTTGGAAATATTGAATGTATATGATATTTATGAGTGAATTTTTATTTATTAAATTTCATATATCACTTTCATCCTTAAAATTCCACTATTTAAAAAACTTTAACATAATTTCTATATTAGTGTGGACTACCTTCACCATGATGTTATGTGATTCATCATTCATGAATAATTTTACAAAATGACACAAAATATATACAGAATCTATATTTATGATTATTATATCATGATTCAAATTATAGAGAATATAGAAACATAATCATGGCATAGTGAATATAAATGAAGATTCAAAACATACATGAATTAAAAATAAGCTAACTCCCAAATTAATGATAATTATGAATGATTAAAAAAATGGATAATAAGATGTTATAATTGGAGAGTATATAATATTATAGACATGTAAGAAATTTTATCGTATAATTATAAGAAATCTAATTTCATGATTTTGTATGTCAAATCTTATTCAACTATTTTGAAGCATGAGGTAATGGACTTCTTCTCAGATTCCACTCCATTAAGGAATATTTTGTATTATGCACCTATATTAATTCATGCGGTGTATATAATTCACATATAATATATATTAAATTAATATATATTTATTCATGGGAATTAATTTTTCAATTCATGTTTATTATTTAAAGGGGTGAAATTTTTAAATCTACCAATGAGATGTGAATTTAAATTACAATATTTTTTTTCGGATTTCATGTATTATCATGGAGAAAAATTAAAAACACTCCTTCATAAACTCCATTTATTCTTAAATCATCTATATATTGAATTATATTTTTTAATATAATTGATATTTTCCTCTCATTGTGACTTGAATCAACAAAATAATTTTTTAAAAGAAAATATGATCATATTTCTCTTTTTGATCTGGTATATTTTTCAACCATGCATTCAGTTTTCAACGTTAATTTATAACTCACATTTTATTTATTATAATGATTTATTAAAGACATATTATTTTTTTAACTTTTTGAGTGGTTTGAATGGAATATTTCTATTTTTTCAAAATGATTTTTTTCATTTATTATTAAATATTAAATGAAATGTTTCATTTTACTGTATATGGAATTAACAGATTTTCCACCACCTTAATTATTTTACACGATTATGAATATTAAAAAATGATTCAATGGTATTATATAATAAATTATTTAATTAAATAAAATTTTAATGTTTCACTTCAAATTTATTTCATTTTCTAAAGGATAATATTTTATGAAAACCTAATATTTATATTGATTTGATGGTTGTTGTTTATATCTTATTAATTTTGTTTTCATTAAAAATATCTTTAAACACTCACATTCATGTCATCATCTCTAATTGGAAATTAAATATCTCATTAATACTCATAGTTTTTATATCATGGATATTCTTATTTCCAAATGTGTGTACCAATTATACATATTGTTTTTGTTGATGAAATCATACTATGAATGTTTCTTGGTTAACATGGGAAATATTGATATTTTGTATTCCTCACCGAATAAAAAAATTGGTAATGAATGTTATTTGAGAAATAAATATATCATTCAATATATGAGAAATAAATTGGACCAGTTGTTACCAATCTCCCCAATTATAGATAGTTTCTCATTTCATTGACACTTTTCATGGGAAAAAGTAGTTTACATGCATTACTAAAAGGGTTTTGGTTTATCAATACCCATATATGAAATTACATTACCATAAGGTTTTTTCTGGATGTCTAAAATTATTTTTTTTGTTCATAATTAAGATATTATTATCCACAAGATTATTACATCTATACTCTTCATGTATTCATTTTATTCTCAGGTAATTGATTAAATATCATGTTTTTTACGTATTTACCTATCCAATTTGATTATGTATTATTTAATCAGGATTAATTATGATGTTCATGTGACATCTCCAGTATAGTCCACACATAAGTAAATGAATTAGAGGACCACATGTCTTCTTGCACACAACAATGTACACTAGAGGCGGCTGACAAATAGTGAGGATCTAATGGTGGTGCGATGGGGAGATTGTACCCCATAAATAAGAATTAAAAATAAAATAAAATTTAAATGAATTGCGGGGAGATATTACTAAACTCAAAACATATAAATTTCAAACAAAACAAACCATTCAATAATGTATGATTATGTATTTACAAGGATTTCAATACATATATTAGGTGATAAAAATATATTTGGGTGAGGAAGAAATAAAGAAATATCCAAGATTAAACATATACTATAGGAAATATGAGTACATGATTAGTACGCATATCCCATGACATGTCCTATCCTACAAAAAGTAATAATAAAGAGGTGTTATCCAAAGTCCTAACTAGTAGCAATGTTGTCTACTCTGTTTCCTTTTGTCAACCCAAAAATGTTGTGAGTAAAACTAAAAAGTAACCCATAAACAGTGACTAATTCATTTTGAAACCATGAATATAAAACATATGTTTTGTAATGAATTTATTTAATAAAATATAAAATAATAGAGAAGTGGTGTCAAAAATAGGCATATATGTGGTACCCAAGGGACCTTACTGGCATTGACCTATACTAGTAATCTCTAAAAAGAATAAAAATAATGTAGTCATTGTAACCATGAAAATAATACCATGAATCCAAGGACAATAAACAATGTGAGTCCACATACTGGGGTTGAGTAATACCATAAAATGTAACAACTAGAATCCAAGTACATATCTATGGAATTATATTTATAAAACTTTTTATCCAACCCCTAGTGATGAAGACATAGTCTATAGCTCTGGATTATTATCTAATTGGTGAACCATCATAATTTCACATTCTAAATGGGATCTAACCGAACCTGAGAAGATATCCCTTAGTAATTTTCCTATTGAAATTGATTGGGATCTATATAGGTGATATAAGGAATTATGTGTCTTAGGATATCAAACTGAATCTTGGAGTTCATCCCAAAAAATCCAATGTTTCATGAGTTTCTCTATATTTCCATTATATAGAGGGAGGAATTTGAAAATGAAAGATACTAACTAGATGTAATTCAAGAATACCCCAATCATTTACATCAATGAATAGTGTGACATCCATTGGGGATTGATTATAATTCCAATGTGGGATCCAGGGATTTCCTTTGGAATTCCTTCTATTCATTGTATTACCACATTAATTTTATTAACAATGAATCACATTGAATTTACATTAATGGGATATATGTAATTCATTGGTTTTTTTAAAGGAATTTGAATCCATAATATAACCCTTACACATGAAATTTCTAACTTCAAATCCATTACTAGTTTCACTATATTTCCAATAAATATAAGGTATAAAATCCTTTTCCATATAATGTAAATTTATTTAATGAAAAAAAAATCACATTTGAACACTATTAATTTGTATTACACCAGATGACTTCCAGTAGTATTTAAACCATTAGTTTCCCTATTATAATTTCACTAACTATATTATATAATTAATTATATCACAACTCACCCAGACCATTACCTTATTTTATAGACTTCAAGGAATCTCATGAATTAACATCCCATTAATTTTTTTTGAACACTAAATGAGGGGTTTTGGAAAGTTATCATTTTATTTAATAAAAATGGACTCACCCTAGTTCGAATGGGACATAAACATACCATGTCTATGATATCGGTTAATACACCTTAATTAAATCTATGTTTGATATAATAGATCATTAACCTCATGGACATCTCATTACATGTATATTATTTATAAACCTGGTTTAACTAATTAAGGATGGGAACTTCTTGTTTGACACATTTAATAGGTCATGAATATTAAAATATCTAACATGGTATATTGAAAAGTTGAATTAATTACCTAACCACTATCAACATATTACAAAAAATAGTGTCAGAAATTTTCTGAATTTAATTTTGAGTCATAATTAATCCATAATTCTCCCACGGACTAATATTGGTTTGTGGGTTGTTCTATAAACTATGGGTGTTATTATGGGGAACCGAATAGACCTAAAAGGCAAGAATTTATGTAATATAACTTGTAGAATTTAAATACAAGGACAATGGTGGATGTTGGTGAAATTAAAAACTCATATATCATATGAAATGGAATTAATTTCAGGTAAAGAACATAAACCCCTTACATTACCATTGGAGTGACCCAGTCATCTGATATCAGCCTTCAGTTTGGGCCAAAATAATGGAAATACAAGAATCAGAAAAATACCAATAAAATAGGGAATAACACATATAAATAGTTTTAAGAAACAATATAAAAAAATCAAATAAAATAGTGGAGCAGACTCATAGAATCACCATTATCATTCTAAAAATTCTGATAGTAAAAAAAACCATGAATGAATAAGGTCATCTATGGCCAAGGGATACTGAAAGGAGTTCTTAACAAACCTATAAAATGTCACCTATGTTTTACATTATTGGGTAAAAAGGATATGTGGTGAGATAACTAATGAAACTTTTCCCTATTTTAAAAAATAATCCAATATACCACCATAAAGGTGATGAGTATAGTAAGAATCTCTTACCTCTCAGAAGACCATCAGCTAGACAGTGGCATTATAACACCCCCATCTACATACCACAACCACCCCCTTCTCTTCCCAAACACACTTGAGAGAACATTTAAACCCCAATATCTCCTCAAAACTAATCCAAAATGGTTCTTTTATGGTGTTTAAAAAAAATAGAATCTAAATTTTAATATTATTTGACGAATCTTACCCCTCACCAACTAGAAAACTCATACATTACACACACACACAAAAACCATACAGAACATCAGATTTTATAATATCTCTTCCAAACTATAGCTAATCTTTGATCTATTTTCTAAAAATTCACCGATCCTTAAATGAAAATGAAAATAACAACCTCTCTGATTTTAGTAATACCGACACTATACCTTAAATTTCCCTTAATTAAAATTTCATCCACCGATAGTCCATGAAATTTATTCAACATAGAAAAAACCATGATATGCCACTATCAGTTCTTTACTCAAACCAGTGGTTACTAACATCACATCTCGTGGGTGGAATTTCCTTGTCAAGAATTGATCACTTTATTCTATGTTACAACCCAAAAGAGAATTCTCCCTTTTATGAAAAATCATATTAGGAAGCTACACCTCAAGAATAACACATCCATGTCACCGGAAAACATAAATTTATCACAAACTCTATCACCAAATAGATCATTTCACTCAACCGAATAACATTTGGTTGGATTATATAAGCATGATCCCTAGAAAATTGAATATAAATCAAAAAACAAACACATTCCAGCCCCAAAAAAAACAACTAAAACCACCCACCATGATGTTATTAAAAAACTAAAACCTCTCACAATAGTTTCATCATTCAATCGTTACTAACATTCATTAAAAGATTTCTTAAAATAATACTATGAGATAAACCATCCCACCAATCTAGTATATATTTATTACTAATAATTCGAATCCAATATCTCACCTCGCACCACTTGTTTGAATCCTTAACCCAAACCTTTCTTAAGGATTGAATAACATAGTGATATCCCATGAAAAAATTTTTCTATATAAGTAAAAACACACTTGGATAAAAATAGAATAATCTCTATAATAAATTACAACAATTTCCAGTACCACCCAACATTCAACTCTCAAACATTACACTTTACTAGGAATAGAAAATATCCTTACTTTGAAACCCAAAATAAATCATATTTTTTCATCATACCCATATATAGGTGGATAAAAAAACATATCTTTTAAAAAATAGATTGATACAAAACCAAACCTCATTATTGAACATTGCATGTCCATTATCATGAAAAATAATACATGGAAATTCACTAACTAACCATCGAGATGATCGACCATTCCTACTAATGCATTGTAATGAATTTTGATCATGATTTTTCTTTACACTAGATTCATCCACTAACCATCCAAATAATGCATACTTCATTCCAAAAATAAATTTATTAATCCTCCAAAATTGAGTTCTCAATTATAGTTTAACATTGTTGTGTTCATCCATAAGAAACCACTCTCCATACATCAGTGTTTTCCTCTAAACATTTATAGATGGTCTCAACAAAAAATCCATAATTCTCTTCACTAAAATACCATTGTAATTTCTCTAGGTATTCTACATTGAATCCATAGAATTTATATCCTCTAGAAAATGGAAAGTTTCACCACAGTATTTGTACAATAACACAAGGTTGAACCTCCCATGACTAATTTGATTCTCCTAAAAAATTATTTTCATATATTCCCATAAGGAATAAAAATAATGAACAAAATTTAAAGTAATTCTAATCCACTCAATCCTAAGAACCATAAATGACATAATATTCACTTCCTGTTTATATATTATAAGTACTTATTCCACATAATTCACTATTAACCTCTTAAAGAAAAGGGCCACACCCAAAAACCTTCTATGGTTCACTTCACACCATTAAAAATTTAGCTACACATCCATAGAAATTATCTCTAAATTCAAACTAAAAAAACTACCCATGATGCCTTGGGTAAGAGTAACTAGAGTTGATAATGCCAGCACACCTTTATCCATTACTGTGTACCAGAACCATAATTTTAAAATTTTTAAACCAAATAAAAATATAGGAATCTATTTTAAAAAAAAAATCATTTCATAGACACATAATTTTAATAAACTAAGCCATGTCAACTAAATAGGCCACCCAAGAGCGTCCTCCATATAGTTAGGTGAAACAGAGAAAGACAAGCCACATGTATAACCAAAGATAAATCTAAAAAAAATTTGGATGAAAGTTATAAATTACCATCAAACATACAATGATATAAAGAACAAGATAAAATAAAAAAGATGTTAAAATTAGAAATGATAAATAATTATCCATGTATACAACCTTCAGTACCAATGTAGCCCTCTATGAAGATGATGAAAATAAGAAAACCTAACATGTTACATAATGACCTCACTTTTATCTAAGTCCATCAAAATATAGTCTACAAATTCCAAAATGAAAAATTAGGGTGTAAAAATAAAACCCATTATTATTTAATAGATACTTTATGAAATATATAATTCCAAGAATGTTGTTATTTTATCCATTAAAAAATAGTTTTATGAATCTTTTTCTTAAGATAAAACGATATTTTAAATCATAATTTGGTTTTTCGAAAAAATAATTTAATATTCAAAAAGAAATTACATTTGATAAATCATGAATGAAAAATAAAAAGTAACCATTGATAGTCCATAATATATAGATGTGAGTAAATAACAGTGAAAATACCTTCGGGTGATTATCTAATCAGAAATGATAAATCATTCCATTTTGGGATCTAACCTATGGTAATATGTGATATGCATGAAAAAGAAATCCCTAATCTAAGAAAAATGTGTATCGAACATGTATATTATTTATTTTTATTAAACACACCATAGTTACACCGACCCTCAAATGGAATTACACACACTAAAGTGACAATTCTGTACCTGACACACCCAAGATTACCGAATGATCTAAGTTCAACAAAATCCATTTAATTGTTATGATTTCTATTTATGAAGAATATATTTATAAAAAAACCCATATCCTTTCATTAACACTTTCTTAAAAAACCAATATTAAATCATTTCATCAAACACATAGTGTGAAAAAATCTATTTTTAAAGAAAAAAGCCCTTTAAAAAATAAATATATATCAATTAAACCATTATAATCACACATTAGTAAATTTCATAAAATAATAAAAGGAATATATAAGAACCCAAACTAATTAATGTGATATAACCATTTTATAGAAACCAATACCACAAAAGTGTGGGAAAACTAATTTCCTTTGGAAATGGATATTACGAAAGAGTACATTATGTCACCATAAGACTAGATCCAAAAGACACAACTTTAATAACCCATCTAATAGATTAGATTAGGAATCCACATCCCAATTGGTTTTAATTGGAATATAGGAGAAGTGATCTGGTGAGGATCAATAGGAATGGGGGTAAACCATATCATAACACAATATAACATGAAAAGATCCATTAAAAATGAAGTAAATACACCAATAATCCAAGGGGGAGACCTCAAGAACATTTGATATTTTTTAGGTTTTTCTTAAAAATGATTAAGATAAAATTAGTAATAATAATTATTAGGGAGAGAAGTGAAAAATCAAACATTTTAAAGGCCTAGTGGGCCACTCATTGTAAGCGCACATTGTTAGTATAACCATGTTCCATCTTTGAATGGCTACTATCGCTTTAATATATTAATTATAGGGTCTCCTAGGACTAGATTCACAATTTGGGAGAAATATTATTAAACCATGTGACTCCCATTGAAAATTACCCATCCCCTCACATGGTTTCATTACTGATCCACCTGGTCAGACTAACCAATATCCAAACATAAAAAAGACCTATGTCGTTTCATAGATTCATAACACACGGTTACCACATGGATAATATAAATTTTGAAACAATCATGTTTCTATCTTTCATTTTCTAAAATTTAAAATTTTTGTCCCTCAATCCCCTACTACCTGTAGAAAAACAAAAAATACAATCCATGATTAAATTAAAATATAGATAGGAACCATTGGATAATACAATTATTCCCATCATAACACATTTTTATCTTTATGAATTTCTCAAGATTCTATATTCATAAAAAGTTAAGTGCAGTACTACAACATTATTGAATCACAATCCCACATCAATATCATTTCATTAATTAACATGTGAAGTATATGTTTTTACATACTAAAATGGGAAACATGAAACAAGACATGAAATAACACAAAAAAACTATAACTCCATTCAATATTACTTTAGTAGAAGACATTTTACAATATCAATGGCGTCCATGAACCTTAGTGCGAACACACATCACTTATCTAACTGATGGTATACCATGAGATGTAAAACTCAGAGAAATAATTGATCACCAGTATCAAACTATACAGGGTGATGATTATTGTCCTCTTAGGTTTTTTTTAAATTTGTTTCATGAACAACCTCTTCTATTTAAATTGGACCTTATTTGTCATATCCTAAATATGTTTCAGTACATCCAAGTATTAATCTGCAAATTATTCCAAGAATTAGGTAGATCTATATTTCCTCCCATATAAAACTTCATAAGTAACCATCTTCATTTATGATTGACATAATTTTTTTTGGAAAACTCAACTAGATTCAGATACATGTCTTAAGAAACACTAAAACATAGTGTGCATTATTGAAGCATATACCCAATAAATTGAATAAATATATATATATATATATATCCATCCATATACAGATGATATTACACTATCAATTACAACTATAACCTATGTCCCATTGAAAACCATTCCAAAATATGGATGTGATACTTAGGTCCTTTTGTGAAACAGTTGAAAACTGAACCCCATGAAGTCCCATAATATCTTGAAGATACATTTGAATGATATACTCCACCTTCATCATCTATTTGATTTGGGGGAATTTTTTTTCATTTCAGGATAATATCAATGCTCAACCAAGTCACATCCTTCCCACACAGAGTCTTTTTTAAACCCATTTTGATGTCCATGGAAATATCATCCCACATCCTTAACAAAATTGGATAATGATGAAACAAACTAGTAGGTTTATCTTTCTCTATATTAATTTTCAAACAAGTGAGGCATCATGACACAAATTCTGTAATCTAATTTCTTCTCCCAAGAAACCAATTCAAATATCTCAAGTCATTTTAAATCTTAGTAGTACCAGGGTATATAGACCAACAAGACCAGTTTCAACTATCCATAAAATCCTATCATAATGGCCTTGGATTGACTAACCTTCTCTAGAAACACAAAGTACTATTATAACACCAAGACCACCCAGATATATTCTCCGTATCATTATGGATTTTCCAAAAGATATATCACAAATATTAAATTACCTTCTCAAGTTTGATCCACTAATAAAATAAATTGTTAGACTTTATAGAATCCATGAACACCTACCCACGTATATCTACCAATCCTAATACCACCCAAATATAAAAACTCATCAAATTAAACTGATCCACTAACTCATTCATAGATTGGTCAATAATTTATTACTCAGTAAATTAACAATAAAATTTTATTTCCAAAGAATATATGCAATATAAAAAATTAAATATATAAAGATACTCAACCAGGAGTCAATGTCACAAGTTTAGATCTCTTTAGGTGAATTTACACATAAAGATCATAAAATATAAATACACCATAAATCTATCACCACAATGATAGTGAAACAAATTTATGAGTGTGTCCATAATTTATTCTAGATTATGATCAAGGGTAGGGTAGTTTTTCCATTGATTTTTTAACTTTCAAGAGCCATTTTCCAGAACCTATTTCCCATAAATAATGACTCACCCCAATCCCATACTAGAAGTATCATATAAAACAACATAACCCAAAAATAGTACTAGAATATTCAAAACTATAGTTGTGTTAAACCTATTATCTATAAACTTAATGGACCTCTAACATTTTTCATTACACTAAAACTTATCACTTATACCGGTTAAAGTCGTCATTGAAGTTGAAATTTTGCTGAAGCCTTCAATGGACCACCGATAATAACTACACAGACCCAAGAAACATCATATCTCAAACACATTTCTCATAATATTTACTAACACAAAAACCATTATTTTTTAGTAACCACTGAGGTAAAACTCTTAGATATAATATTACCATCAAACATTACTTTCTAAAACCATAATTCACATTCATAAATCATACCATGTAGCTGATATTACCCCAATGTTATAATAATGATATCTAAATGATATATGTGTTTATACACTAAAATGGATTACACCAAAATATCATGCATGAACATGAACATTATGTATCCCAAGAACTGATTAATGAACTAGTTCACTAATTCAATAAATACTATATGGTAATTGAGGAGGCTGAAATGCATAACCTCAAAATCAAAATTCCCATACAGACTCCTAAACATTGTCTTTTGTTTATCCACTTATTAAACACTCACCAAGTGAAACACTGAAAAAATTCCAATATTTTAAAACAAACGACCCCTATCAACTTATCAAATACATTATGAATCCTTTGAACAAGATACTTGGTTTTAACGGTCCTCATATTCAACATTATATAATTCACACAATTTCTGAGGATCCCGTATGAATTCATAGAAAAGAGAAAATGTGATGCCAATGGTTTCACAATAGGATAAATGAATCCCTTGGATTCATGTTAGGAAAGTTTTAATTTAACATCGGTTCAATCAATAGGTTCTATATGATGATATGTGATAGAAATTGGAATCACGCTATGGAGAATATAAATTATAATATAGATCACTCTCTATGGTGGTAAACCATATAAATCATCTAGGACGTTAATGCAGTATGCAGACACCATCAAAGGAAGTGGAAAAATAAAAAAATGACAAAAAAATCTACTAAAATCTATTAAAATTGATATAATAACTATAGAGTATATGGAGAAATGTTCCCCACTCTCCTAGATCTAGAATCCTTCTCATCTGGAAAGGCATGAGAGACCCGATAGGGAGATAATAAATTAACCTAATAATGTTAATATTCTATCTGGAACATAATTTTAATCATCAAATCTAAGTAAATAATAATATCTATGATATGAATATCAATAACCAAGAAAACACACACCACTTTGATGTTGGTTATCATCACCAGACATGTTGGACATTTTAACCCTTCCTCTGACCACATTCCCCATTGTATAGAATGATCCAACGAGAATGGAATTGGATGTGAATGGAAGACAAAACAATAAAATAAAATTGATGATAAAAAAATTAGTTAAACCTGAATGAAATAAATATAATATTTTAGAAAATTAAATAAATAACATACCACTTATAGAATCCATCCCTGTATAAGATTCATCTTGTAAAAAATATTCTGAATAAATACATTTAGTCTCATATCCTACTCAATCTTTATTAGCCACATAAACATCCCCATTGTACTTAGGATACGAACCAAACCCCTTGGATGAATCATTAAAAACCATATCACCCTTTTTAGAGTATATTTCTCCCCAAATCCTTGGAAAATCCTTCCAAAAAATTTCCTTAGGTGTCTAGATTTTTCACAATGATGATATGATTTGGGAGCCTAATAATAATTACAATTGGTTTGACCAGGCCTTAAAAATTAATATCTAAAAATATGATACTACATGATTAAATAACCATAGTCCTAAAGAAAATTTATTACTTTTATGATTCCTTTTATAGATAGAAGACACATCATGTCTAACAACTACACCAACTAATGCTCCACCCAAACATATTATCCACGATATATATACCGTTACCACAAACTAATTATCAAATAACTAAATAAATATTAGATGGTACATGATAATTATCATCAATCATATATAATAACTCATTTCTATTACCCACCTTCATTCATTCAAGTAATATTTGGTAATATGGTTCGACGCCAAATGCACAGACTTTGAAAAATAGGTGAAATACTCTAGAATGTTACACTTCCCTTTCTCTATGTTTAAAAACTCTAATGTATTTCCTACACATAATGTATTGAGATAAATATACGAGTCAAATACATTCATTATATAATGTTAGGAAACTTCTTAATACTACATAGCTTGTATAATATATTCCAATTTCTTCCTTCAAATTTCAATGATCATATACATTGAAAAACAATCCTTAGATTCCATAGGAGTCTTTAGGAAATAAAATACACTCTTAATAAAAATAGAATATGTCATGGATTCCTAGATTACTATGTATCATCATAATATGGGTGGATTTTGATTATTAAATTATGATCTATGCTATGTCACTAACACTTGGTTCTATAAACAAACATCACCTCAAGTTTGAATGGTACAGATTACAGTTTCCACCAAACAAGGGTCGACGTGATGATTTCCCATTGAGGAATTCCTCACATATTCCTTTATCAAATATGGTATGTATCTCCATGTATTCATATCTAGTTAAACTCAATTAGTGTCAGAACTATTTAGTTTATTTATTCCCTATGATACTATTTTCTAATTACCCAACCTATGTCATCTAGAAACTTCACATGAGAATGTCTACTACATGGTGAGGTGAAACAAAGTAAGGGAAGTCACTTTTATAAATAAATATCATATAGATTATAGTTTAGAAAAAAATAATAAATATCCATTAGACATAAAAATCCAAAACAAACTAGGTAAAGTAGAACATAAAAAATAATATAGAGACTAACAAGTCTCCACGTGATCAATCATCACCTCCAAAAAATATCACTATGATGTTAATGTTAATGATAGAAAATAGAACACTACAAAATACTCTCTCCTTTACTAATTTCATTCAAAACAAAATCTAAAACCTCAATAATTAAAAAATATGGTGTAAGGATAAATCCCAATATGATTTCACAAAATACTATATACAAATTCTAATATAAATTATGTTGTACTTTTAGCTTTCAAACAAAACTCATTTTATAATAAATTTCCAAAAATATAACCATTCCATAAATCATCCATTGGTTTTACAAAAAATTATTTAATATTCACAAATAATTTATTATGAAAAGTAAATGTGTTAAAGAATAAAATAATTTTCAAAACAAACCATAGATACACTATATGATAAGTATGAGAGAAAATAACCATAAAAATACCATCTTGTGATAAACTAATCACAAATGAAAAGGAATAATTTTTAGACAGTAATCATTGGGAATACATGATATACATTAAAATAAATCCATAATATTCGATATATCTCGATCCAACTAGTATAACGTTTATATATTCATTACATCTACTACAGTGACAAAAGACATCTACTAGAATTAAACACACTAATGAGATATTTCTATTCCTGTCAAACCCAAGGTTACCTAATGTGTTATGTTTTCCAAACATCAATTTAAAATACATGATAAAATTTTATAAATCATTTTCATAGAATATAAAATATGATTCCATGATTGATACCTCATTTTTTAACTAAAAACACTGATAAATCATTTCATCAAACACATGGTGTGAAAAAATATATTTTTAATAAAAACCTCATTTAAACATAAATATACTTCAATAAAACCATCAAAAAACACATAACAAACAATTTTATGGAATAAAAAAAGTAATTTATAATGAAATATGTCATTTCATATGTTATAACCTTTATATAGATACACCGACCTCAAAACAGAGGGAAAACTAATCATCATATAAAACAAATACTGGGGAATAGTATGGAATCTCCATAGAACACTATATCCATGTTAAATTACAAAAATATTATATAAAACCCATTATATCCATAAAATTAAACTAAATTTGGTTCCACTAACACAAGAGGAGAATATATCTAGTAATTATATAAAAATAATAGGGGAAATCAGTTAAAAATGTGACATACCATGAGGTGATCAATTAAAAATGAAGAAATTATTCCAATAATCCTATAGAGAAGATACTAGATCACTAGAAATGGTTTAGGGCTTGCTTATTGGGTAGTATTAGGATATTATGAATAAAAAGGAATGGGGAAAATTGTTTAAAATAAACCTAATAATGTCATAGAGGGTCGTTCTTGGTTACGTCATATGGTTAATCAAAACATGCACCAACCATGTGTGGATACTATCCATTTAAATTAGAAGATGTACTGCCTCTTCAAACTAGATTTACTATTGGGAAAACAGTAATCAAACTATGTGTCACCCATGGATAGTCACTCAGACCCCCACCATGTTTCTTTCGCGATCTATGTTGTTAGATTAATTATTCTTAAACCATGAAAAACTCCATTGTCACCTCCTAGATTAATATTGTATGGTTATTACTAACTGTGTTCCTGGACTATCTTCTCTAAAATTTTACATTTTCATCCCCTATTCACCTAAAACCTCAAAAATGACATGAAATAAATATAAATATTAAATATATTCATACCTATTATTATGTAGGAATTACATCACTTTATGGGGAAATTTTGGAACAAAAACATTATGGTACGATGACATTACACCTATAATTCATGAACACATGTTCATCATGAAAATATCATTATTGAATCACTCAATATACTCCAAGGCCCAAAAAACTACCATAGACTCATAAATGGACTATTTTTACTAATTATATCAACAAGAGTCATGTTGAAATAACATGTACAACCTCAATCATAGGAAAAAAATGGAATCTCTCTCTAAATATATTCAAACACATCCCCTCAATGGAACCATGCATCTTTTTTTCGAAACATGCGATCATGATTCTACTATTATTCCACATGTCATATTTTTTATTGGTAACAACATAAAACCTCACCATCATTGATTCATACAATGTCTTTTCTAGCTCGAATATGGGGTTACACACCATAACATGTCACAACTCAACCCAAGATCACCTTTAACATAGTAATCATTCTAATATATAGCATTTAGATACACTCAATACATAATATATTATATCGAAAGGAAAATGGTTAGTAATTACACTAATATAAATCCAATACTCTTTATTCAATAGTAACCAAGAATATGTAAATCCCAAAGATATGGTAACCCAAAATCTTAAACCAAAAACAATAATGTTATTCCCAAGCCACTTTTATACTTACACATCTTCAAAACCTAAAAACTCCGCGACTTGGCCCTAAACTAAATCATCACACCACACACCACTTAACCTATACCTTCACATACAGGACATTTTCCAAAAATTACATTAAAGAAAAACTACAACATAATTATCTAGTAATCTACTCAATCCTTCCATACAAAAAAGCCATTAAAATTGAGGCCTCAATACATCAAGAAAAGTTTCTCAAAATATCAAAAAAACATTATGATTCAAACCAAAAAACTCGATCACACGTCATGAGAATTAGTTATATTTCTTTAAGCTTCAATCTAAGAACCACATAAATAACTAATTACAAGAACGCGTTAACCCCCTTCACCTAGGAGTCAGAATTGACTCAATTTCTAGGTTTATCCCAAAAGGGTCACCATGGTTTCTCACTTATCCTTTATATCCAATAAATAATGCAAATAAGGGATAATTATGGGAAATTATGTGAAATATCCTTGTTCCTACCTAAGGAGTCTCTAAATGATAATCTAAAACTAAGTCTCACAAAATATTATCTTATAATAATATTTTAATCATGGGAAAAAAAATTTCATTAATTTAAATATATTATCTATATTAAGGATTTCTTCTTGTAAATAAAGAATAAATAAATTTTTATTATTCAAGATGAATTATATTTTTCACATTGTTTTTCAAAAAAAAAATTAATTATATAGATAGGAATAGCTATGAAAATTATATCGTAATTAATTGAAGCTATAAGATCATTATAAGATAAATAAAAAAATTAATCTATATAGGAAAACACCATTTATATTGTTTTTTAAAAACTAAAAAATTTGAATCCTTTTAACATATACACATAACCACAGGTAGTTAACTAATATGTAACATGATAATATTGACATAATAGGGTTATGTCATTCCAATATGTGTTTAGTTATATGAGCCATCAATTCCATGTTATGGAGGTAAATTCTCGATGAGTTGTAAGTCACATCCCATTTATGTCCAACCCATTATTGGTCAATTTTTCAAATATCTCTACCCAAACACTTAAGTGGTTAATTATATAATCATTTAATGCTAATATTGACTAAAAAGGGTCTAATAAAGCATATAATTATTCAGTTATATGGGTCATGATTCCCATGTAAGATAAAAAACACCTTATAATATACAATTACCAGACCATTTAACTATCATCCATATCTAATCACATGTATTAATTAGAAAAATGATAAAGGCACATAAAATTTTTAATGATTACCATTATAGTTAATTAAGATAGTATTTGAAAAATATTACACTTGGTTAATCAATTCAGGCCGGTTAGATAGAATTTCACAATAGTAGTTATGGAAAAAAAAATTAGGATTATATAGACACATTATTTACCCAAATATTTTCCGTAGATATAAATATAAAAAACTATCACATGACTATGTACTATATGAAAATAAATAAGGAATATAATGGTATAAAAATCTATGTACCTGAATGATATATTCTCAAACACCCATTGTTATACCAGAAAAAATTAAAAATATGATAAATTATTATCATGAGGAATAATGGGATATCTCTCATGGTGAAATAACAATCACCTATAATAATGGAATTCATGAACGGACCATTCAACCCTTATATTCATGTTCTTTACCCTATGTGTGGGTTGTCCATTCCTGGGCATGATCTATTTACCATCATCTAACACATTATAACTCACCATTCTTCCATTATCAATCAATAAATCCTTGGAAAAAAATTATCTATGAGAACACTTTGTGATGTCATTGTCTTGGTTCACTAATAAGTAGTTAAACCAAAGCGCCACATGTCCCCATACGCGGCTCCACATGTTCATGAGGCCAAAAATAAGATATTAGGTTATGATGGTGGTATTGTGGGGAGATATTATTCCCAATAGAACATAATTAAACACAATATAAAATAAATTAAATGAAGTGGGTGTAGATAGTAGTGAACATATAACCCGGAAAGTGGAAATAAAACCAACCATTCATCAATGAATGACGATAAATTTAAAGCGTAGTAAATATATATAGTATGTGAAAAATATAAAAAAGGGATATAAGGAAATAATTAAACAACCAAGTGGATAAAACACCTTTAGGAAGTCCAAGTACATGTTCTGTCCATATATCCCATGCCATGTCCTAGCCTAAGATTAGTAATAGTACAAAGTAAATACAAAATTCTTAACCTGTGACTAAGAGATATCAGAGAGTGCCACAAAGTATTCCAAACAGGTTGAGAGTAAAACATAAGAGGCCACCACTAATTTTGACTAATAAGTTTATAGTATGTGAATATAAATCAAATTGTTTTTAGTATATACATTTCATGAATATTGTAATGGTGGTGATGTGTTTAAAATTACTGGGACTTTGGTGGGGAAAGACCAAACCTACACTCTATTTCATAAACCAACTATTTTCACAAGGTATAAATAAGTTAGTCCAAGGAACTATGTAAATATTCTCTTTCCTCCATGAATGGTTAATAAGTTGAATTCACATAGTGGGTCCGAGCATTCCCACAAAACAAAACCATTTGAATCAAAGGATATCTCCAATGAATTAGTATTTAAAATTGGTAGCACAATAAATTTTCATTGATCTATAGTGCATTAAATTGGGGTAGTATCCCAGGGTAGAACACAAGAAAATATAAATTTTAATGGTGCTAAAACCTAACTAGAGAAACATTATCTTAGTAAATTTTGGAAGGGACTTTATAGGGATATAATTATGTAATAAATTGAATTTCTTCTATGATGACATCATGAAGAATCTAGGATCTCATCCATGGAATTCAAATTTTTATACAGTTTCTAGATGAATAAATGACATCCAGCTAAGGCCTTGATGAAAGGAAGGCATTAACTACATTCATTGTAAGACTCCCATTTACATTAACATCAATGAATCAGATAATATACGTTATTATTATTCTTGAAATTCAAATGAGGAATCCTAGGAATACTCATGGAATGCCTAAATTTCAATCCATATCTAATACTTTTATACTAATAAGGCATACCAAATTCATTAAAATGAAATAATTATATGTAATCTATTGGGACCATGCTTGGAATTAAAATTTTGAATCCCTATATTACCCATGGAAAACCATATTTTTAATCTATAACTAGTATAATTATATTAACTATAGATACAAGGAAAAAAATTCTTTGTAAATGAATGGAAGTAAGTTTAATGATATTTACATCATGGATCTGGTCAATTCATTTGAATAAAACCCCAAGAATTATAATATCTATTAAACCATTAGATTTGTTATTCTTCTTTCACTAATTATCTTATATAATAATGGTTATCACAACATACCAAAACCAATTCCTTAATTTACTTACTTCAAGGCATCTCAATGAATCCATGTACCTTATTAGATTTCAATACTCAATGAGTTATTCTTTGAGGTTATTATTTTTTTAACAAACATCGATCCCAAACTAGTTTTAAAGGAAATAAGTATAACATGTCAATTTTATAGGTTGAACCAATATAGTTATAGTTATATTAAAGTTGATGGATCGAGTACATCATGCTCATTTCCTTACTTATAGAATATTCATAAATAATATTAATCTAATAAAATAAGATAAATTCATGGGAAATAACTTTAATAGGTCATGACTCTTCCATAACCATAACAAGTCCATGGAATTATTTGAATAAATTTCCAATCCACTCCAAGAAACTAACATAAATGATAGTCATAAATTACCATAATTAATTTCTTTATTCATAGTCAATACATAATAATATAATGGAGAATGATAATTATTTGTTGGAATCACAAAACTAATGGTATGATTAGGTAAATATATTAAAATAATTTCCATGAATTAATCAAATCACACTTCTTGAATTTAAATACAAGGCTTATGGAGTACATCAATACAATGAACCACCAATAATTCTTATGAAATGGTATGAAATTGTTGGGGTTTACTTATAAGACCTAACTTATCCTTATAATGACCCATAAATATTATATCAACCTTCAGTTCGAGCCGAAATGAGAGGAATTTGTGAAAGAAACAATCACCATGGAAATTTGGAATAACCCAAATTAGTAGTTTGAGGAGAAAAGACATCCCAAGTTTTGAATATAAGAGGGTATTGGACTATACTTTTCACCTTTATCCTTCCAATTCATATGGAGGATAGAATATTAGACCAGTAATAGTGGATATCTAGCATGACCAAGTGAGTGAGAATATTAGGCTCTAACCATTGGAAAAATGGACCTTACACTGGAAATTTCTAGAAAAAAATTATACCATTTGTAGGAATGATAATCATTTTTCCTCTATTAAAAAGAAAGGGGCCCTCTAGCTGGCTGGTAATCCCATGTATAACCTTATTCCTCTTTAATACCATCGATTATTCAGTGGTCTCTGGGGAACTAGCATATAATACAAAATCCCAATATTTTTATTTCATGACTACCACCCACTAATCCTAAACACACTTGAGACCTCCCAAACCACTATAACACCTTAAAACATAAAAAAATCTTCATTTTAGGGGTTTCAAATATCCTAATTTGATTATGAACATCCACTGAATAATTTTACGCTTTACTAACTATAAATGTCAAACCTTCCTCAATTCCAAACACCCAAATAGAATACATGGATTTATATTATATAACCATCATATAATTATTAATCTCACCCATGATTTTATTACAAACCCCATGATATGAAAATGGAATATATGAAAGATATCAATGATGTACAATATTTTATTTTACAATAAATAATATTTTATTTCCAAAGTAAAATGGGAATCATTTGTGTATCATTTTCATCAAGACTACTAAGTTAATAGATCCTTAGTTACATGATCCCTTATATCTTATGCTAATCTAATAATTTAGAAACAAAATATGGGTTACTGGTGTTATAGTTCAAAATATTTTTACCAAAGGTTAATTTATTGGAAAACCTGATAACTAGATTTAGAAAAACATTGATTAAAAAATAGAACCTTGTAGAACTTTTTCGGAAAATATATATGTATTGAATAATATACTAATGTTTGGGTAAATTAATGACTTTTTTGATTTCATGGAAAACACATCCTTTTCTAGAAAATAAATCTATATCTAGATTTTGGTGTAGAATAATCATGTTGTAATAATGTTTAAAAGTTATGATCGAACATATTTTGGCAATCATTATAGTTTATGGAGAATTTTACTTTACTGCACATCTCATTTTACTATCCCAAGGGATATGGTTTAGTATATTCACATTCTCTTTAAGGGACATTTTGAAAGATATAAAAATATTTTTATGATTTGCGTCCATTTCAAAAGAAACAATGTTTATGACTCTGAGATTATTTATTTCTATGAATAGATTTGGTAATTATATACTATTATTTAAAATTATTAATTCTATGAGATAATACAATTTTTTTCATTTCATAGAAATTTTTCCCGGTAGAAATATTTATATTAATAATAATGGAAATTGTAGAGATATTCCTTCTAAAAAATCCAAAAAAATAGTTGTTGGAGCTTAACATGACATTGAAATATTAGGGAAAGTATCTTAGGTTATTACTAATAAACTATCACATGTTTCTTAAAATTTCATTGCGTGAAATGATAGACCTATATTAGATAATTTCAGGTAATCTAATCCCATGTCTTATATTGGAACTACTAATCCATTATAAACTATGAAATAGATTATGTCCATTGGGAATATATTTATTTCCTTAGGGTGTAATAAAATATAAAATGTTATACTTTTAGTGTATTTTCTTAATTTGATATTGATTAGTTGTGGTAATTGGTCTAGAATACATGGGATGAACAATAAATTGAACATATGAAATATAGATATTTTACACTAATATTATTCAATATATCTCTCTCTCGTGATAAATAGACCAAAATAATGAGAAAGTTCATTTGATTATAAAAGGGAGATGAGAGTATTATAGAGTATGTTTCTACTTTTACAAGATAACCTAGGTATGCTACAAATTACATACATAATGAAAACTATAAATTAACCATTTTTGAAGGTCATAAGATATACTTATAATGGGAACTAGTTTCTCAAAAAATCACTAAATGATGAAATGGTATTATGGTCCATTAAAATAGAGAAATAATTTTCAATTTCCTATATATTTAATTCGATAATGTGAAAAAATATTCTTATGAACAATATGAAAAGGGAATACATCAATGAAGAATAAGGGAGTGATGAAATTTCAATCATGTGAAAATTGAAGGAAGGAAAATCCTAGAAAATGATTTAATGTCCTTGGAGTTTGTTATAAGTATGAAGATAAGGTTTATCTAGAAAATGAAAATAATCGAAATAAAAAACCAACAACAATCTAGTTGTTATAATATATAGTAATGGAAATCTTTTTACTACAATACCTCATGCTTTAAGGGAATTAAAATTAGATGTTTCCATGGGGAGAAAGAAAATATTAAAAAAATCACTGTAGGTAGGGATTTCATTTCAAAGGTTATATTGATAGCTAATTTAGTCATACCCATGAAATTTTCAATTCTTTATTTGACTATATGTCATCATATAATTTTATATCTTCTATTTTTCTATGAAAATAAGACAGTTTTCAAAAATCATAATAAGGGAGTTTCAAATCAAGACTCCTAGTAGAAACATTTTGTTATAAGGATGTGTCATTGAATTCCCATTGTTACACCTAAAGAGTCCCTTTTATCATGCATGATTATTATAATTACTATTGAAATATATATAATCTACAGTATACACTATATTTTATAATATATTTTGAAAATTTATTACCCAGAGAAGGAAATAATGATTTTTGATGAAGATGTAGGAATTATTATCTTTAAAGGGGAAAATTCAACATCGTGGTCATGTTGAGATCAACTACTAGTATCTCTTTAAATTGACATTCATGGTGATGAAGAGCTAAAGAAACTTATATAAGGTAAAGGTCATCCTCAAATTGTGGATGTATCTATTGTATATTAATACATTGATTTATTACCAAAATAATTACATGTAAACCCATTAGAGCATGATTTGGAGTTTTCTATAGATTTTCTCTATGATGTGAGAGTTTTATAGAAGACTCCAAGTAGAATGTCTATTTTTGTAATATTTTTGTTAGTGAAAAATGTAAATTAATTGTGTGATAATGGATTTATACTCCCTAGTTTCTCACTTCAAGGATCCCTTATTTATTTTGTTAATAAAAAATATAGATTAATGAGGTTGACCATTGATTACAAGGAAATAAATTCAATTACCATAAAGAATTATCATCTAACCTGTAATGATTAATTATTCAATCAACATGATGTAGATATGTATTTTTCAAAGACTGATAGTCATTATGGGTATCATAAATTATCTGTAAAGAAGGAATATATCCTAAATAAAACATTTCATATGAGGTATTATCATTATGAGTTTATAGTAATACCATTTTTATTAACTAATGGACCTTCTTTTTTATATTTATGTTTCTTAATAATATATTGGTGTACCATAAATGTTATGAGGAACATGATAAACACTTGTGAATTATTCATGAGAATCATAGTGAAAAGTTTTATATGGGAAATTTATCAAGTGTAAAATCTAAATTCTGGATATTTCTTTTGATGAAAATATTGTCACTAAGGATATAATCCCGATCGATCCTTTAAATATATATGTATACAAATAATTTCCTACACTAATGATCATAATGGGTGTCTGTTTTTTCCTTTGATTGGCATGTTATTATCAATGATTTGTTAAAAAAATCCAAATTTCTATACCCATTAACCAAGATTTGACATAAATGGGTTATGTTCTTGTAGTTAATGGAATATGAATACTATCATAAATAATGGAAGATAATATTTTTTAATTACCTTGTATTGACTCTACCATCAATAAAATATGTATTTTTAAAGTATTATACATTGATGACGATAATGTTTTATTTTCGTCTGCAGAATGATAATGTTTTTTCTTATTAACTAATGTAATTAATGACTCATGAAAATAATTATATGTCCCATGATCTTGAGTTTGAAGGTTTAAACATTTATTGGAATATTTTAATGAATTTTTTATGTGTAAAAGGATATCAAATATACAAATATCATAAGGAGTCCAAAAATATATTTTCATAGTTAGAGATAAACATGAGGAAAAGGAAATGTCTCAACATTCTCTAAAATGAAAATTTATCATTACAATAAAACATATGGGGGATAATAAGGTGGAAAATACATTGATCGGGAAGAATTAAATGGTTTTAAAGGAGCCAAATAAATTTTTTGAAAATCTATAGATGTAATTAAACCCCTTTTCTATGTATCATATGGAATGAAATAAGAAACCTATGGAAAATACTAGGAATGAATACCTCCACAAATTTACTATATATTACCCCCAATGAAACCACTAAAATATCTTCATCTTCATATTTTTTTGATAAAAATACCTAATATAGAAAACTTTAGTAACCAACCTATGTCAGTATACATGGATTGATATGAACACTCAATGTTTGAGAAGGATTATATCTTCCTCCGTGTTGTATTATCACGTCATAGTTATATGGACTAATAATAAAGAATGATTTGGGTATAGGTAATTTTATCCACTCTTTATAATAACCACACCCACCTACCATCATTTGGTATTATTATTTATAAATACAATGAGGTGTCTCCTAGATAGTAAATGCATTAAATTGTGCATTTAAACATGTGAGTAAATTATTCAACTAATATATATATCAAATAAATAAATAAAACTCGAAGACATTTCATCTTATGAAAATATTTCTTAATAGAAGCATCTATTTAAAAAGAAAGAATAAAAAATTATCATTATATTGTAAACATATTTTTAATAATATAATATATCATTTTAAAAAAATTATAATTTTCATGCAATATATATATATATATATATGTGTCTATGTATTTAGGTATTATCCCCTTAAATATCTAACATACACTAAATTATAAATGACTTTGTGCCACTTCACCTAATATTTTATCATGTATAATATCTTTTGATACAAAATCAAAAACTCATTTCAGATATATTCAAAGAAAATTTTTAAAAGTGATCATTCACATCACCATGTATCACATCTTATTCAATACATTGTGAATACCCATATAAAAAGTTTTTTGATTAGCTCGAAATTATATGTACATTAACACTTTTAGTCAAATTTTATCTACATTCAATCAAAATAATGTTTAACCCCACATGACATTATAGTATTAATACCAAATATGAAAATCTATGTCCATATATGTATGAAAAGTGTGGTCTATAGTAAATATTTAATTTCACTCATGTTTTAAAGGGATCTGGCATGAACATTATCAAACATACCAATCTATATACATATGACCACGAGTCAACATCATATGAAAACATCCATTTTTCTACATTACCTATTCCCATGACATCATGTCATATAGGAAATAAATCATTTCAATCCCACATAGAAAACTCATTTATTTTCAACTCTCATAGTATAGACTACTGTGATCTATGAAAACATCACATGTCATCATCCTTATGGATAATAAAAATAGATGTCCCTTATCGATATATATATATAATATCAATGTGTGGATACACACTTCAAAAATATATCTCAATCGATGGCCATGATTTCAAGATTTTCATATGAGAAGAAAAATAGCTTCTTGGTTAAGATCTAACTAAGGACATGATCAGTAATATACCTAACCACCCCTTGACCGGATAAGTTAATATATTGATTTACTATATGAGGAATAAAATTATGAGGACTGTCATTCTTGGTATCTTTACAACCTCAGTTAGTTGGGGCTCAAATATGATTCATGCTCCCCATTTATTACAAATACATCTGTGTGGAACACTCCATGTGGTATACTTAGTTGGTCATTTAGTGCACACAAAGAATCATATTCATTATATTTTTCCCCATTAGTATAATTTTCTCATTATATAAGAATAATAATAATTCAAAACATAAAATTTCATCATAAACTATAATTCATCATGAAAAACCCTAGTTTGGGTTAAACTCAGTGTAATAAATTTGAAGCTCAATTATCATTTCACATCATAGAATAAATATATTAATATACTGTTTTCAATATCATTGTTTTATTAAATGGGTGTTTTATTTTAATAAAAAATTATGAAACAAGATACCATCCAATATTCTTAAAATCATTAATAATATTTCACAAAACATACAATAGAAGTGGTTTTTAATATCGCATATGATAATATACCATATCATCCATATATTTACCAATATATCTTAGTTATATTAACTAATTACGTCATATATAACCCATATCACATATCAATTTTAGTATGTCACATATCTTTATGACGATCTGATAAAAGACTTCCCCAGAACTTTCTATAGAGGAAAATTTATGAAGGAATCCCATTTGATAAATTGGTTGACATGAGAATCATATTACTTACTAATTAACTTCAAGAACATATTCATACTTCAAAAAATCAAATATTAAATTTTCAACATAAGTTTCTAATTATAACTATTTCATTGGTCATCACCACTATCCTTTAACCACTCTTCCATCAATGTTTTTCTATAAAGGAATGTAACTACTTATATTACTGTTTATCATTCCTCTTATATTATTTTGGGATAAAGTGGAAATCCCTTTAACACGGTATCTAAATATATCTATTATATTTAATTTACTTCCACATTCTAAACTCTTTTATAATAGTGTGATAACACTTTGTTAGAGTAACTAATGTAACATTTTTCATTTCAAATTATTACCATACTTGTAACCCCTTTTTAGAGGTGATGTTTTTTTGGTTAGAATAACAAAAAATAAAAAGATTCTATAATTTTATAAAATAAATGAATGTCAAAAATTACATTTATCATTATCATAAAATATCATATAACTCTTTTATGATATTATATAATGACACTTTAATTTAAAATCGGTATAATGTTTTATAAAAAACTGATATCCACATTCGAAATTCTAAAAAAATGATAAACATTAAATTTTTTATTACTAATGAATATCCAAAAAAATTTAGGTTATTATGTCGAAAAACACATAAACATAATAATGATTTTATCATTTATTTGGTAATTTCGAAAATCCCAAACTAAAAACATTTTCCCAGTAGACTCTTGGACACTATATTCTTTTCATAATACCATTCGTTGATTTAAAAAAACATTTTTTGTGAGGAAAATCATTTTCATTCTTTTAGTAATAACATTTTATAGATAAACCACTATTTCAATAACATATATTGTGTATCATATTTTTAAGATAGAATTTTATTAATATATACCAACATTGTGTTGTAGGTAAAAATTACAATATATTTAAATTGATATTTTCATAAACATGTTTAAATTAGATAATAAATTTTATCCAAATATTTTATTGAAAACGTTTTATATAAAATTGATGAATCATAAACCTTGTTTATTTAATAAATCATCCCATACGGTTTGTAAAAATTTTTTTTTCACCAAATATCTTCTCTTATCAAATAAGAATATTTAGACTAATTTATATATCATTTACTCATATTCATATGATCTTGGAACTATCCTTTGAATTTTTATTTCGAAAAACTATTCATTATGAATATAAACTAATAGATCATATAATTCAATATTTTATTTTTATCTCCTATATACTTACATAGCATTATATAATATACATTCTCCTTCACATTAACATAAAAATAAATGAATTGTTTCTTTATAACATACATGAAATGGACATTCCATGGAGTTTCCAAAAAAAAATTTACTATATCTTGGATAAAAAAATCATATTAAATTATTAGTCATCCTTATTGGTATACATTGTATTTATTAAAATTGATTGGATTCTTGAATAATCACTATTAATATTTTCATATAATTTTTTTCTCCCAATTTAATCATTTTCCCACTTGTACTAAACAAGCATTTCTAGAACCGAGACATCATTTTCCCAGTTCATCAATTCTTAATACATTTTGAAAATTTTGTAAATTTTTTTTGAATTAAATCATATAATCTAAAATTTTATTTATATGAAAATATTTTAAATTACAAATATGAATAAAAAATTCTATTATCCTCTTAAAGAATTATATAGAATTGAAAAAATCTTAAACACATTTTATTAAAAAAATATCTAATTTAATTTAATCAAAAAATAATTAAATATTATTAAAAAGTGAAAATGAGATATAATGCATATATTAGGATTATATCCAAGCTTGGGGTATCAAAATTATCAATGAAGTAACTCAGTATCTACATTAATTGATGAAAATATTCATGATATAGTTATTTTTTAAATAGGAGATCCAATATATTTACAATGCTTTTTATATGATAAAGTTGATATCATATATTTGTCAAAATAATTAAATTGATCTCTATATGAATTAAATATTTATGGTAAACTTTAGTCTTGTCAATTTTTAATTATATTAAATAACATTGAATTCCACATGACATACCAAAAAAATATATTTACATGAGTGGATACTAAGATTCCATTATTTAATTTTCATCCAATTTTTCTACAACCTTAAATGATTCAAAGAATTATCCCATAAGAACCTAGATTCACTAGTATAAAAATTTAAATAGTAGGTATGTAATTAAGGTAATTTTCTGAAAGATATAATTTTCCTTAACAATATTTCTTAAATCATCAATGTTTAAAAAGAACATTTATTATGTTACTAGTCATAGGAGTGACATAAATTAAACTTTTCCTTTTCAAGAATTATTCAAAATGATTTTATTGATGATGATGGTGATATTATCTACAATATAAAATTTTATTATATTAGTACCTGGTATTGTTAATCATTTAATAAATAATTTTATAAAATAGTCTCCAAATAAAATGATGAACCCTTTTTAAATGTTCAACAGATCCATTAGTGGGGAAAATTTTTTTTTAATAGATTGTATAGGAAATGTTTTTTTGAATAAGGTCATAGTTATATTTAATTTAGTTCTATAAAGGTATTCCTTCCCCGTATAATGGTATCCATTTATTTATTCTTCTAGTTTAAGTTTAGGTTAGTAATTTCTTAGTATTAATAAGGGTTAAATATTTTTCTTGAGGAATAAATCAAGACAATGTGTTCTATGTGTAAGGGTAGACCTATTTCACTACTGGTTGTGTAAGGTCATTCAGACCCCAATCTAATTAATGGTATGTTGTTGTTACCCTCATACAGAGCATTCATATTGTGTCTAGGTAACAACTTTTTAACAAATATATTATTATCATCCACATTCTACTTATAAAACATTTTAAATATAAATAAAAATTTAAATATGGAAATCAGAGAGATTGAATAAATTGTGGTTTATAATTGAAATTATTTACTTCCCACAATATATAGTGATCTTAAATGATGGAATGATTCAAATTAAATGGAAGAAAATTTAATATGAATTTCTGTGAAGTAAAATATATAATTCTTTGTGAATTTTATGAAGCATCAGGGTAGTTGTATCTAAAAATTTAAAAATACATTTTTATTACCCCATGTTTATATGCTCCTCCTTTCATCATGAATTACATATCTAGGAACGTTAACTTTCATCTCTCCTTCTCTCTTCAATCATTTTTGTGCAGTATGTGTCCCTTACTATCACCATGTATGGGATCTATCTTCTCTCATATTTTTTCATATGTTATATTCTTATGATTTTCCCTTTTGGATGAATGGTAAGAGTTATCCCAATAGTGATAAATATTAAACCATATCAATAATTTTTGTTTATGAGGTGTTTCATCTATATTTTATTACATATTTTCATGTTATATATATATGGTTTCTAAAAAATATTTTCACATGAATAGATAATTATTCTACTTATTATCTTATGGTGTATTGAATTATATAATTAAAATATTGAGGTAAAAATAAATTAGATTATCACATGAATATAATAAATGTTTTTTAAATGAAAATTGATTTATCTTAGATTTTTAGTCATTTTTTGATATTGTTTGTAGGATTATCCCTTACTATTTCCATAAGATAAATTATGACTATTGGGAGCCTTGACTATATTTATGTTTTTATAATTATGGATCCCTTGTTGTGTGATTATTTGATATCACCTTGAATACAATTCAATAAGAATGGATATATGGATACCGAATTCATTTATCATGGAATATATTGGTTTATTTTACAATTCTAATGACTATAAAGAAGTGAATCCGATGATATCTATTTTTAAATGATGTGAAAACGGGTTGTGTTATGTGTTTATGATTTTTTTCTATTATAATGTGATTTCCTTGTGATTTGGTAGTTTTTTTGATGCTATAGTGATTATATATAGTTGTTGTGGTGAGAAATTGGTTTTTATGTAAAATTATAGTTATGTCGGTCTTCATGGAATATAAGGGTTGGGTTTTTTATATTATGTTTTTGTTCTTATAGTTACCTAGAATCTATAAAATTATTAATTTGGAAAAAAATACATATAGAAACAGTTGAGGATGAAAATAAAAAAATGTTAAATTGGATGAATATGTTTAATATTAATATTGGATGAAGAAAACACATTTTAAAATGGTATTTATTTTGTGTCATTAATTAAGAACAATAAATTTGATTTTTGTTAATTGTCTTAAATGAATTGAATGATAAATGAATGAATTCTATAAAACTAAAAATTAATGGGTTGGAATGGATAATAAATATAAAATTAATATGGGAACTATAGCTAATGTTCTTTATTATTTATATTAAATGAATGTTCTAGAAAAAATAAATTATTCGATATTGTTTATGTAGAGGTATTGGATAGACATGAAATGAAATATAGAATATAGAATGGGTTTTATGGCATGCTTATATGGTGTTATCCATTAAAAGTAGAAAATAAATGTTGGGGATGTTGTGAGGCCTTCTGTATGCTATTTTTAATTTGGTACCACCCTTCTTATGAATCCATATGTTGGTCATGTTTGTGTAAATGTTTTATATTGTATTCTCATTATTATATCTATACTGACCCACCAAGGATGACGAAATTGTGTTATAGAAATTATTTTTGGGTTTTTTTATATCTATATGGTTGGTTTGAATGGATGGTCATCCCCTTATTTCATGATACCTCTTCTAGGAGAGTTTAATATGCATAGGTTTTGTTGGTCAGATAAAAAAAAGTAAACCAGTTGTTGTTTTTGAAGAGACCAAAGATGTTTTTCATAGTCTGGGTCATGAATTATTGGAGGAGGGCATGATGTTGATTTCCTTCATGTTTACAATGCCATAAAATTATATTTATGGTTATGGTGATGATGTGATGTAATGGAACATGTGTCTTTAAAAGACATGTGAATCAATGTCCCATGTGCCTTTGACTAGTATGTTATCTGATAGCCCATCCATCATTGAGTAGGATTATACTAAAGAGATGGTATCTCTACTATATATGAATTCTGGGTGTCATAGTGGAACTATAATGGGATGGTTGTGTGTGATGGCCTTTTTATTAGTATTATATATATTAGGTCATGTTGTTTGTTTCAATATTTGGTTTTTAATTCATCAAGAGGATGGGAAACATTTCACATGATAGGTTCTAGTTGACTCAACTCTCTATTCATTCATGTATTAGTATTTAAATATCACATTCTCAGGAGATCCCTTGGTTATGATTATATAGACTATACTTGTATTCTAACACTTCATATAGAAATGATATGATTTATATTTTGAGGTTGAATATAGGAAAAGATCTAGAAATTACTTTCTTGGGTGGTTGGAGATGTTGTTGAGTTTATTCAGGATTGTTTTTGGTGTTTTACTTGGATATATCTATTTTTATTCTAATGAAAATACTTGAATTGTGTTTATTGTTGATTTTATCTTTTCATATATTCTGGATTTGTTTGGAGTTTAATATCTTATCTTCTGATCTTAAATTTATTTCTATTAAGGGTAATGTCTCTTATTTGTGTAATCATATTTATTCAATAAATAATAGTCACCATCTGGGGACCTACTAGAGTTATGAATCAGGGGGTCATTATCTCCCTTTTTTCATTACCATCTTGGTATGGCTAATTTTGGAGTGATGGTTCATAGAAAAGTGGAATTATAGGTTTGAGAGATTGAATGGTTTTTAGAGTTAGGAACTATGAGGAATTACTTGGTCAATAGGTAAATGGTGTCAGTTGGTCTTGTTGCATCATGTAGGCTATAGAATATTATTAGGGAAATTCAATTTTAGGTCTCCCCTTGATTCTATGTGAGGACTATGAGCCATATGGATGACCAGTTGAGTGGGTTTTCTTGTATTTTAGAGACCTAGGATATGTACGTGCATCATGATTAGTTATCATTGTGATTGAATGGAGTGGATTTTGGAAATTTACTAATATAATTAAATAAATATTAAAATTTTATATTTTTTTATCTTATTATTACAATGTTTTTTTCTTATTTAATCATATAAGATGAAAAGAAAGATTAAAATAGTGATTAACTAGCATGAGATACTTTTTTGAAACTATAATAATACTAGCATATGTGCTTTATTTTCCTATTATAGAGTAATTATTCATGAAATAAAGTTTCCTCTATTATTAAAATTCATAAAATTCTATCTTTTTCCCTAATTTTAAAAAAAAATTAGAAAATCATTATAACTATATTATTTGGAGAATTTATACAGAATTTGGAAAACCTTTTTGAAGTGTTATACCTTGAGTATATTTCTTTCTATCATACTAAAATAGTTTTTTGGAAAAAAAAACGTGATTCGTAATATTCTAATTTCGATGCGAGTTAATATTAAATCCATTACCTACCATATTAAATTTATTATAAAAATGATTGATGGAAATATTTTAATAAAACGTTATCAACATTTGGAATTTTCAATTTTTAAAAAATTAGTATCATGATTATTGGTAATTGTTATGAATATTTTGAGACATTGATAATAATGAAAATCTCATTATATTATCCATGATTAATGTTCAATTATTTTAAAATATTAATATGTTTTAGAAACTGTTGTACATATATAGAAAGTCCATATTATGATTATAGAATTATAATTTTGGGAAATTTATATGCATGCACTATTGTAACATATTGATAAATGTATCTCTTAAAATTATTTACTGATTTAATTTCGAGACTGGTAAGAATTTAGTTCTAAAATATACTTCCTCTCATATTAATCAATCTATAGTTTTTTGTATAAATCTTGTTTAATGTTGAAAACATATTTTTAGTAACTATAAAATTTATTGTGCGTGATTACTGAGCATGAATCATGTTTATTATGTTATATTTTGGATATCAATTTATGAGTTATGGAATAATTAACATGAATTGAGGGAAATTATTTCCCACACCATGAATTGATTTATTATATCATGTTTTAAATCCATGTGTTCAAGTTAGTTCCACCCAAAGAGGACAAAATCTAGTTCTGTAAGATGGGTTCCTTTAAAATGTATAATTGTGGAAACTATTTCTATTTTGATATAAGTCATGTTTTTTGTTTGGAAATTTTATTTGAATCATTGGGATATAATAAAATACACTTGTTGAAAATGAAAATAGTAATGTTATATCGATAAAAAAATTTCATGAGTATGTTCCTAGTGAATAATTTTTTCTTAAAAAGTTGTGAACTCTATATTAAGATAATGTTGAATATTACAACATTATTTAAACTTTTTTATTAATTTCATATGATAAAGTTGGTTCTCAATTTTTGAGGTTATGTGTTAATAATAACATTAAAATAGAATGGTACAACAATTTTAGTTGAATAGAAATAATATAATGAAATAATGTGACTTGAAAATATATTTTGCGTTTCAAGTTCAAAGTGAATGATAAAATATCATGATAGAAATGTTTTTTGTTTTTTAAAAATAACAATTAAATTTGATATGAATAATGATTCAGTTATAAATGAAAATATATTGTGGACAAATTAATTCTTGTGATTCATGGTGAATTAAATAAGTTAATATTTTGGTTAACCTATTTGTTTTAATGGTAATGATATTTAAAAAATGAATTGATCATATCATCCCTGGAAGCTCATACAATGCTATATAATACAATTTAGTAAGACCCCCTTGGTAAAAAGTTATTTTTTTGAACAAATGTTCTCAAACATAACTAAACAATTATTTTATTAAATTTTACATTCATTTAAAAATTAGTTTTGAAAATGTTTTGAATATTTTTTTATTAGGGGGTATCAGAAATACCATGTTTTGGGAATTATTAATAATATTTTTAATTTAAAATGTTTTTATAACCGAAAAAATATTCTAAAATAAAATATACATGGTGAAATAATTATATAATAATTAATTTATCCAATGAAAAATAAATACATATTTTTTTAATATATTTCTAACAAGTACAAAGTCATTTTAAAATAATGTTTCGGTTTTATATTTATTAACATCTATACTTGTGGAATTTTGTTTAATTAAAATATCTATCAATTTCAATAAATTATTAATTATGCATTCTAGAATTCATTGTTCATGCTAATATTTTTTTTGGAATTTTAGCTTCTATAAAAACATGAATTGAAAAATTAATTATATATTTTCGTTTAATCACATCAGATTGTTAGATTATTTAGGTCTTCGGTTTAATTTTGTTTTCTCTTACATGAAGTTCTTGGATTTTTATATAAGGTTATTGTTTTATTGTGTAACCTTCTATGGTGGTGTTTTGTTATAATTATTTGATTAATATGTATTATGTCTTTGGTTTTCTATTGAAATATATGTGGCCATATTCTTGTTTGAGAGGTTTCTCCCTAAGATATTATATTTATAGTTGTTTTGGGCAGAAAACATCATAGGATCCTTAATATATATCTCATGTAGATGTTAAATTATCTTCCCTTCCACTTCTATCCCTATATGTTTTTTTTCAAATTCCCAAGGATAATAATGATTTAAGAGGTATCTAAGGTAATGTATTGGAATATTCTTCATTATTCCTTTTCTATTTTGGAGTATCTATTGGTTCAAAAATGTTTCCTAAATTTTTTTTAAATGAATTTTTTAAATCATTAAGTTGTTTTAAAATATTTTTACATAAATATACGAGTAATTTGAAGGTTTTAAATATTAAATTAGGAATTTATTACTATATTTTTAAAGATATTATATTATTTTAGATGTATTTAGGTATTTTCAAATTTATAAAATGAAATTTTCCAAATTATTTATAATTTTAATTGAAAAGTTGATATTTTAAATTAAATGATTAGCCTTATGTGTGAAATACATGTTGCAAAATGGTAATGGTGGAATTTAATATCTTGAGAAAAGGTAATATTTTGTAAATCTTGAGTAATGGAAACCTATATTATATGTATGATACATGAGGGTTAATATATTTTTATAAAATTTTATTTAGATTAATATCTAGTTATCCTTATATGAAGTCATCCACGAAATATGTAATGGTAAAGGATACTTTCTATGGATTGTATAAATATAGTTTTATCATTAGGTAAGAGTTTGTAATGTCTTATGAATAGAAGTTTTCTTGCATAAGGGTCATATAAATCTCACATAATGGTAATATTTGGGTTGCATAAGGGTAATATTTGTTTTCCCTTAGTTTCATAAATGTAACTGATCAGTATGTAAGGGTATAGAATGATTTATTCTACTCACATTTGGGTGAGTTGTTTCATACCTAGTTTTTTATGGGACTAATGGTTTCCTCATAGCATACATTGTGGTTACATATTCCATGCATAATGGTTAACTTATTTCAGAAGTAGCTTTTTAAGGGCAATTTTGAACTTGATATGTGTCTGGGTAAGACCATGTTACCCATACGTAGAGCATAACTATTGAGTACAGGTAATTATTTTTGTATATAAAATTCTATTTTTACCCCTCTTGATGCGAGATTCTCAGGGTGGTCTGATCATCAGGAAATAGGGTGGTTGATTATATATTTGATTCATGGTTATGTGTATGGTGATCAGTATAGATATTGGATGAAATAAGTCAACAAAATTTATAATAAGCGTGACCCACTACTTATAAAACACACTGAATGGAGAGATGTTATGGCCAACCCACAGAACAACACACTTGGGATGATGCATAAAATTAAGGAATTTGTGATCTTGGATCACCAATCTTTCTTGTACATTTATAAGGAATGAATTCACAAGAGTTAGGGGGGTATAGAAAAAATCTTTATAAAATAGATATAAAAATCATTAGCTCTCAATTAAAATATTTAATGAATTATGAGTGCCATATGGTGGATATGTATAGACAATGGGTGAAACAATAGTCATGGTTCTAATAACTGTAATTTTAGGTATTCTAATTCTACAATTTTCCCTTAAATTCAAAACAAAATTGTTTAAAATCCCTTTTGGGAAAACGAGAACATAAATTTCCAACTATATTCTACTGGATTTGACATTGAGTGACTAGCTCACTGGATTTGACTTTAGTGTCCAAATATGTCATTCTATAATTCTCCATCTGAGAAAGTCTTCCAAAATTCATAACAAAATTTAGATAAATCATTGAAAATTCATTTTTTCTTCTTAAATTAATGAGGTAATTGGATCATTGTCACCATTCATCAATGATGATTTCCACTAGGTCTTAAATGAAGTGATATGGTTGACCATTGTTGTATCCAACCTCTTTAATCTCCCTCACATCATCAAGCCTCTCTAATCCAACTAATCCACCTGTGAAATTTACTTGATGCCTCTAAAATGGTTATCATCATTATCCAATAATGAAAATTAGTCTTCTTCAGCTCTTCATCCCCTAACTGAAAAAAAGAGAAATAATTGAAACCATAATAGTCGAAATTAGGAAATAATCACCTAGATGAACCATCTTGTAAACATTGTTGTCAATATTATTGAGCACTTATAATGGTCTGTCTCCTCATGAAATAAGTTTTTATTTTCAATTGTTGAGAGATATTTGATTCCACATTTTTATCCAGACAAAGTCACTAGGCTTGAGCAATACTTTCTTGCGACTCCTATATGCATTATCCAAATATATCTAGGGCGTACAGTTGGTATTTTTTCATTCTTTTTCATGGAGTGTATTAATGAATTCTATACACCCTTTCACATCCATATTAGTTTCTTCCTAAAAAAATTGAACAATATCAATAGGGTAAAGTGTGTAAAATATAAAAAATTTGAATGCGGAATATTGAGTAGTGGAATGGTTGGTCATATTATAATAGAATTCCACATGTGGTAGGCACATTTTCCAATTATTGATATATTTCATGAAAATGTTTCACATAAGGGATGAAATTGAATTATTCACCAACTCCATTTTACCATCACTTATTGGATTAAAGTTACATTAGAATTTTAAATTTTTACCCTTTTTTCTCTACAAGGTCTCCCAAAATCCACTAATGAATTTTTTTTCTTGCTCCAAAACAATATTTTATGTCATTACATGG
Organism: Viscum album; assembly: GCA_963277665.1. NCBI lineage: Eukaryota > Viridiplantae > Streptophyta > Magnoliopsida > Santalales > Viscaceae > Viscum > Viscum album. Next base: position 332,569,662 of record OY728161.1, read on the forward strand.
AATTTTACAACTTGCTGAATAAAAAGTGTTGTAATGTTATTGGATCATCTATTTTGTGGAGAGAAATAAAATTTTCCATTTTTTTAAAGGTTGGGGCCGAAGCCTCAATTTATTTTTTAAAGAAAATACCTCTTTAGACTGGGTAGAGGGAGACCCATTACATAGCCCGAAGGCCCAAGGCCAAGTGGCCTGAACACAAGGCTTGAAAGCCCATTTTTTGGCCCAAAGGACCCCTTGGTAAACAGTACTGCTACCGTATTGCACTGCTACAGTACTTGCTGTAGTACAACCACCGCTATAGTACCTACAACAGTCCCTCCAACACTACAGTGCCACTGTTATAGTTCTGCCGCTGCTATAGTCTGGATACAGTGCCCCTGCTATAGTACCCCCTAGAAATTCGCCCCTTCTTGGATTTGATCCTGGTTCCTTTGGATTCCAACCATGACCTTGTACCACTAGGGTACATGCTCGTTGGTCGAAATAAAATTTTTGAACTTATAAAATAGATTCACCATATCAAAAATATAATATATCCTCTCTTGTTCCTTACAAACACCATTATAAATTATATTTATATTTCCTCCAATAGAGTCTTATAGATTGGGAAAGGATGATATAGTCCATGTGGGTTCAGTTGATATTTGGATTTATGGAATACAATTCACTTTCCTAGAAATTTTTTAACATGTATATATATCATATTCCAATAAAAATGCACACTAACAATTCTTAATGTTTTTTCTACACACAAATGTTCCATTAACCCACCAGAATGTGACTCTTTTAGTAAAAGTAAACCTATAGAGAAATTGGGAAATCAAATCATATCAAACAAAAATAAAAATACATAATGTAAGTAGATCTTCTCCCAAATAAATCCTAGTTTACAATATGGATAAGGCTCACTAAAGTCACTATTTGTAGTATATAAATATTTAATGCATTCAAAACAAATGAATTTGCAATCCAAAAAATATAAAATAGAATATATATATATATGTGTGTGTGCAAGTGAATCATAAATATTATTTTCATTACCCTTATTATTCATGATGACATGTGTTAATTGTTCAATGAATTACATCCATCTTTCATATCTATAGTTTAGATTAGGTTGTATCTTAAGGTATTTAAGAGACTCATGATCAAAATGGATCAAACATTTTCTAGCCCAACCATAATGTATTCTGGTTTCTATTACTCTAAACACTGCATACAACTCTCTATTATATGTAGCATAGTATATAGGTGGTCGATTTAACTTGTCACTACATTAATGATTATTCATACCTTCATGCATGAATACTCAACCTATTTCAATTCCACAATCATCACCTTCAATTAAAATGGTCTTACCAAATTTTTGATTTAAAAGCAGAGAGGCATGGTTGAATCTCTCAATAAGAGCATGTAAGTCCTTATCATGATTTCCACCCCTTTTAAAAGAACATTATTTTTCATCAACTTATTCAATAGTGTTTCTAGTGGTCTATAATCCTATAAAAATATCCTATAAAAACAATCATTCCCATGAAAACTTCTTACAAATCCAATAGATGTTTGAGTGTATCATTATTGTATCACTTTGATCATCTTAGTGTCAAATTCAACTCCATTTACACTCATTACAATCCAACGAAAACAATATTATCAAAAACAAAATCACACTTATTTATTTTTCCTATCATTTTTTCCATCCTTAACACCTCTAGGAATTTTCGTAAGTGATCTAATTGTTAATAACAAGTCCTATTTTACACGAAGATATAAAAATGTAAATTACAATAAAAATTCCAAAATATGCACATAAGACATCATTCATTAACCTCATAAATGTGATAGGTGAATTGGTGGGACCAAAGTTATGACTAACCATTCATAAAGTCTGTGTTTTGTCTTAAATGTTTTTTTTTCACTCATCTCTTTAGTTCATCATAATTTTATTGTAGAAACATCTTAAATATTATTTTATGAAAGTATTAAATCCATTTAACTCATATATAATATCTCATATCCTAAGGATGGTATGACAATAACTAACCAGGAAGTTATTAATATCCCTACAGTCAATGAACATTCACCTTGTTCCATTATTTATTGGTATAAGAATCACTGGTGTGGAATGTGGACTATGTATCTCTCTGATATATCCCACAACCAACATCTCTTTAATATACCTTTTAATTTATTTTGACTCTTCTCGATTGGTGTGTTATGTAGGGCAGTTTGGTAGCGATTTTCTAGGTATAAGGTTCATTTTACACTTAATACCTTTAATGGGTAGAAAAACATGTGGAACCTCTTCAAGAAATACATCATTCTGCTCTTGTAACTTGGAATCAACAAAATTTGGAAAATTGAATAAGTCATTAGTATTTAACAACACATATTTTTAACATGAGTATGTGAGGGTTTTATATGAAAAAAACATCATTAAGTTAACTATATTATTTCAACATCACAATTTTATCTTCTATAAAATTATTTTTTCCACTTTATTTTTCTTTTCTCTACATTTCATTTCTTCCCTCATTTTCTCTCTTTACCTCATTCTATCCATTTTCATTTTCACACATTTTTTCATCATCAATTTTTTTTGTATTTTCATTAGAAATGTGATATTACAAAATTTAATTGTGGGGTGCGGGATTTAGGGTTATACGTACCCCCTCAGAGTATAAATGAGTGAAAATTCTAGAAACCCTTCATGAGTAACAAACTGAGAAAATAGAAATAGTCATCCCAAATACAAATGGAATTATTTCACAGGAATAAGATATGAAAAATATCTAATCATTTTAATTAAAAATGGTGAAAAATACCTTTACATATTTTTTGATTATCCTCTTTCCACAATCATTCAACCATTGATGCTGATATGAATATTTGTTCTTCAAGGTCGGGAGTCACAAATTTTCCACCAAATTAGTTCTCACCACAATACTACAATGCCCTCCATCAATAATTACAGTATGAACTTTCACATTGCTCTTTCATGTATGGAAAAGATTCTCTCAATTATCTTCCTCTCTAATGGACCTTTCTACACTTAAAACTCTTCTAATGAAAATAATCTCAACATCTTCTACAAATTATCCATTATCAATTTTGAGTGATTCCTCTTCATAATCCACCAATATATCTCCATATATCTCCCATTATCCATACATATTTATGGTTATCGTGTTCCATTTTGGCAACTCACTAACTATTTGACCCCTAACGTAAATTTTGAAACACAGAATATCATAATTTCGTGTTTGGTTAGCCTAAAAAGTATTTTTTACGTGGAATAATTACCATGTCACTTTTATGATCAGTGACATATTATTATTTTCATTGTTATCTAATCCCTATCCTTTAATCTCTCCATGGAGTGAATGGGATATTGTGTTTCCTCTTGTTCCTGTTCTATTTTAATTTTTCCCCGACCTACATGGCTTGGTGGAGTATAGAATGTATCTCTACATGGTGGCACATCCCCATTTTTATCTAAAATCTCCCAATTGAGTCGATGTAGAATCTATTTCGTGGTTTCTTCTAATTCATCCCCAATATTTTCTTGAATCATGTATATTTGAACCTTATTATAGTAATCTTCACCACATTTTCTCCCTTTTGTAAGGTGATGAAGCTTATCGTGGAGATATATATGGTAGTTTGAGAGATCAAATCAATTATTAATTTAAAACATCATGTATTCCCAAGTATATATAGGACATCCTATATATTGGACTCTATCAGTATGAGCATGATCCAACCATAATATTTAATAATCAAATAATTCATGGGATTTATATTTTATGTTTTTCTCTTCGGTAGTGGTAAGAAAAGAGAAAAGTCTATTGATATTAATCTCCCATTATAAGTATTATTTTTTATCACTTATTACCTCGAAATGAAGGAACCTTCACAAAGATTACTCCATGGATGAAATCCTCATATGGAATCTTTTGGTAAATTCTGTGTTATTAGAAACTACTCCTTTCCTACACATCCAAAAAATCAACATCAAAGTTCTCCATGTCCTCCTCTATGATGTGGGAACGATGTAGTGCTAGAGTGCATTGTAGGTTATCATGAATAATGATTAGACTTGGTTGATTATCCATGTTTACAATCCTCTCATATATCACCTCATTCATTTGATCAAGAATGTTTTCTAAAAGGAACATCAATTCTTGTATTTAGAGTGGGTAGCTAATTGTAAAGGAGATATATTTCATCTTCCCTCATCGCTGGCATTAATTGTTCGCTTCCCATGATCTTTTACCATGATATGTAACAAAAAATCAATAGGGGAGAGACAAAAACAATGATACAAACAAACACTCACACACATGTAGAAAAAACACACAAACAATATATAAACAATCATGCACACTAGATACACACACACACACACAATAGGATACATACTCATGTAGGAAATATATAGACACTCATGAGCACAAGGATACACACTCAAACATGAAAGATATTGACACTCATGCACATAAGGATACATATTCACATATAAATGATATACACACTTACTTACACAATGATACACCCTCACATATGCAATATATACATAGTAATTCACTCAAGGATAAACACTAACAAGTATTTTATTTTCTTATCTCTCTTCACTATCAACACACAATTCAAATCCCAAACTCTTATGAAATTTAATTTCTTTTTCGGGGGATCACATTACCAAAATCCCTCCCAAATACAATTTGTGTTTTAGGAGGATTTAATGATTGACTTTTGAGTGGTAAAGGGTTATCAAGTGGTAGAGGGTGGAAATGTGGTATAAATTTTTCTTAAAATGGTGGAAAATATTGGATGGGTTTAATAAATAGGGTTTACCCATTTTATGTAAGATAAAAATTTAAAATAAATGAGATCAAAATATGTTTATTGATTGTGTGAAAAATAGTGTGTCTAATAATATAAATCACAATGTAGTGAAAATGTTTCATAATTAATTTGTATCTAGTAAAACTAATTGTTCTTAAATATTGAAGCATAAAATTGAGGATAAAGAGAATTTTTTGTAATTTTTTTTGTTGAGAAAAAAAATTAAAATATAGAAAATTTTAATGGAAATATAGATGTATGATTTTTGGCTCTTCAAAAAAATAAATCATGAATAATATGGTCCAAATTCAGGATTTGTTTGATAAAAATATTTTTTTGTGGTTTTTTCTATTGGTGGATAATATATATTGATAAGAAGGGTAATGGTAAAAAGAAATTTAAATTAAGTTATATATTCCTACCATGTCAACAACTGATGCGAGATGCTAGGGGTGGCCCAATCTTCACATCTTAGGGAGGAGTATGATGGATACAATTAAGGGTTAATTGGAGAAATGTGGGTATATATAGTGGATGCAAGAATTAAATCAATACTATAATGAGAACGAATTACATAGTAGACAACACACTGAATGAAAGGATGTGATGGACATTCCAAACAATAAGGTACCTTGTTTGAGTCACTGAATTGATGGATTTATGATATTGGATCAATAATCTCACATGTATATTTACAAGGAATGATTAAAAAAGACCTGGGGGAAAATTTGAACAATCCTCACCCAATATAGAGAAACCAAATCATAATAAATTTATTACCATCCTAAATAAATTGAATGTCCCATGGGGTGGATTTTTATATCCAAGGGGTGATACTATAGTCAAGGGTCTAATACCCTAAAGTCATAAAGTCTAAACATAAGTTGTCCTTTTAAAGTAAAAATAATAATTTCTAAAAAATTCCGTTTTAGAAAAGTATCACTTAACTATCCAACTATATCCCATCAGAATTGATTTAGAGTGACTAGACCACAAGAGTTGAATTTGGGTCCAAAGATGCCAATCTAGAATTCTCTATGTGGGAAATACTAATATATTCTTGCAAACATGTGGTCCAATATTTAAAAATCATGTTTTGAATTGAATAAGTGAGTTAACAAGCCCATTTTCTCCATCCCTGCAAGTTGAGATCCATTGGGCCATTAATTAAGTGATATGGGTTCCCATTGTAGCGTTCCACAAATTTAATATGCCTTTCAACATCAGGGCTTAAAAATATAACTCCTCCACCTGGGTAATTGAATTGATTCCTTCAATATAGTTATTATCATCTTTAAAATTGTAATGAATTTTCAATATATATAAGGTGAATTATAGATGTAAATCAGTGTTTATGATGTTTTTAAAAAATTTCAATGAATTAGTAGAAATCCTAGAATATTAATAGATCCTAAATGATGTTGAAATGAAAATTATATAGAAGAAATTTTAATAACAGTTTATTTGAAATAGAATATGGTATATTTGATTGAGTTTCAATATTTTCTGTGGAGGGGAATATTTAAATCTATATAAAACCAGTTTTGACCCCTAAATTGTTTTTGTGACCTCATAGGTCATGAATTCAAGACCATGTAAGGTTGAGTGTCTTATCTCTCCCCCCTATGATTTATTTGAAAAATATTTTCATAACCATCAACATGTAGGGAACTGTATTTATCTCTTATTTTATTTTATATTTGGTATTATAATTCCATTTTCTATTTGGGTGGATAGAAATTGTTATACAAATGAAGTTAGATAATTGGATAAAATATGAATTTGAAGGGGACGAGCAGTTTTTCCAACATTTTACTATATTTAATAAAGTTGTAAATATTTTACTTCTTAAAAGAAATATTTCATGCTAATGATATATTATTATAATTATCATATGAGAAGATTAATTAAATAATCAAAATATTATCCAAGAATTATAAAGTGATTATACCATGAATATAAATAATTTTTTCATAAAAGGGAGTTCCCATTATATTTAACTTTTTTTTTCATATTTATAAAAATAATTATTAAATCATTATTACATACTAAAAATTTTAGATGTTCTGAGCCTTGATTGTGTTGTTGTTGTTTTAATTGTGGAACCCTTGTTGTGTTATTTTCTGATATCGAATTGAAAAATATTTTCACAGAACTTATATATATAAAATGTATTATTTTATTATGTAAAATCATTGTTTCTATGAAAATTACATAGAAATTAAAACATAGAATATGATTAGAGACGTTTTCAAAATTGATAAAAGTGGTTTTGGAGTGTGGTTATGAAATTTAGTATATTTAATTATAAGTGGTTGCAATGTGGTGGTTTTGGTATGATGTAGTTGTGATTATATGTGACTGAGGTGATTGGACATTGGGGGTGTTTTGAAATGGTGTAAATGTGAGGCTTGTGGGCATGCAAAGGATGTGTTGTTATGTGTTTTTTATTTTGTGCTTACGGTTTAGTATATATAAAATGATTTAAATAGAAACCCTTTTAACATGGAAATGTATGGGGATGGAAATAATGAAAGTTAAATGGGATGATTGTTTTTAATTTGAATAAGTAAAGGTGATAAATAATGTGAAAATGGTTTTTACTTGATGTGGTTAATTGGGAACTATATAATTGATGTATGGTAATTAGAATAAATGAATTGATATTAAAAAAATGAGTTGTATGAAACTGAAAGGGAATGACTTTTAATGTTGAATAAATTCATGAATTAATATAGAAAATGTGGTTAATATTGTTTATCCTTAATATAAAATAAATGGGTATGAAAAAAATAAATTGGATCATAATGGGGAAAGTTTTAAATTGGAATACTTGTAAATAAAGGAAAAATGCGGCTTATAGATTATGTAATTATTATGTGTTGTTATAAAATTATTGGTCAAAAAAATCTAGTAGAGTTTGCGGGGCCCGGTGAGATGTTGTGAGTTGGGATGGTACACATGTGATGAACCCAGATGTTGGGATTTTGTGTTTGATTAATAAAAATTGTATTAGTATTATGATTTCTTTACACAATGAACTTATCTCTAGTACTGTGTGACTAAGGCCAGAAAACAATGAGGTGTTTTTCCAATATCAAGTTGGTGAGGATAGAAGGATGCCAGCTGTGTCTTTGCCACTCTCTCTTCTCAAAAATTTTGATATACCTGGGATATTGTTTCCATAAAGTCTAATTTTCACTAATGGTGATGTTTTATGAGATTTATTTGGTGTTTTATGGTTGGATTCATTCATGTTTGGAGGTAATGAGGTTGATGTGATTCATGATCATGAAACACTAATATTCATGACATGGATCTTGCCAAGATGTGATGTGATGGCCTAGTTTTCTTTGGGTGGGATGTGATATGATGTCCCAGGTGTCTTTGGCTAGAATTTGTAAGAAGAGAATCTAAGGAAATGTTATATGATGATGGGATGCGATAGAGAAACAACATTGGAAAATTTATGTGGCATCCCCTTTTTATTGATGTTATTTGTATTATATTACAATGCATATATTTTTATTTGGAAATGAATTTGGGATGATGTTGGGAACTAGATTAATGAATATGTTCTTGTTTATTCTTCTATCTATTCACTATAGAATTTTTATTGTATTCTTACATTTAGATGGGAGTCATTAGGAATGATCCAACTCAATATACAAGTTTACTTATCAAATGTATGTATAAACTATTTATAATGGTTATAAGTATATATATATATATATATTATTTTATGGTCTTCTAGAATGAATTTTGTGATAAATATAGATATTAATAGCTCGGATAATTGCATTTGTTGTTGAGTACCTTCCATTGGATTACCTTTGGAGTTTTACATGGAGACATTTTTTATTCATATTATATTTCATGAATTGTGTATATTGTGGATTTTATATTTTATTATTATATGGAGTATATTATTTATTGAGATCATATTTTATGATCCTTAATTTCACTATGTTGGGTGTAACATCTCCCATATGTGTAACCTTTATTATACCATTGGTTTTAGTTTCCATTTGAGGGCTTGTGGGAGGTGGGACTCAGGGGTCATTATCTCACTTCCTCCTCCACCAACCTTTGAGTGGTACATTTGGAATGAGGGGTTATTACATATTTACATTCTATATTATGTATGTAAAATGGATCTCTATTTCCCCTGGTAAATAATTTTTCTATTAATCTTTACTCTTTTATTGGGATACAAATTAACAGCTTCCAAAGTGGTCAAAATTTATTTCACAATCTCAATTTTTTAGGATTGGTTAATTTATCAGTGAAGGTATATTGTAATATATCCAAATAAAAATCTATTTCTCTTATCCTATGGATATTTAATGATTTCCCATATTTTTATCAATCATTTCCACTATTTGTATCATGAGACATCCATAGAAATTTTCAATAGAAAATCCAACCCATTCAATTTTTAATCAATTATATTTTTCATCCATGTCCATATTTTTCAAAATTCTATTAAAAAATTCCCTCTTATTTAATGAAATGATTTATAAAGAACATTGTATATTATCATTGAATTTTTTCAATTTTTGAATGAAATACTGAAATATTTTTCTGAAAGGGTATATTTTAACTATTTTTACAAAAACTCAAATGGATTTTTTCATTTTTGACATATAAGATTTTAACATATTTTCCATCTACCATAACCATATTGAGATAATTTTTCCTTATAAAATATATCAATTGTTTTATAAATAAAATACTTAAATGAAATCTTGTTTTAATGTTTATCTTTCACTTTTTTAATCAATAAAAGGAATTTTTCATTATATTACATATTTTTATGATGAATTATGTGTTATCATTCATCTATTATTAATTTTTTGTTCATTAGCATTCTATTAAAAAAATTAAATGTATTGTGATCATGCCTCATTGGAAATTAAATTATTATTCCAAATATATATTTTTTGTATCCAATATAGTCCTATTTCATAAACAATATTCTAATTATACATGTTGGGTTATTAAAGAAATTTTACAATGAATGTTGTTTGATTTATTTTGGATATCTTGATATTTTATATTCATTAAATAATACGAATTTTTTTGATAAGTCGTAATATTTATGGAACTGATATATCATTAAATATATGAGGAATTAATTGGAAATGTAACTGATGGTGGGCCTCATTATTTATATCCCATTAATGCATAAACAGACCTTATGATGAAAACTACCTGTATATTTTTATTTAACAGGTTTTGGTATATTGAAACCCATATTTGAAAATATCATTGCACATGAACCTAGTCATTGAACCGAACACATTAAATTTTTGTCATTGATAATTTTTTTCTACTACCTGTGAGATTATTACATTAATATTTTCCATAAATTCATTCAATTTTCATGTTGTTGATTAAATTTTTCATATTTTTAGTTGGTTACCATACCATATTTATTATTACATATATTCTCATGATATTTTCTGATGCACACAATCCTATCTGATATTTCTTGATAAATCTTATTTTGTATTTCCCTGAGATAGGAATAAGGAATCTATGAATCATTTTCAAGTGTGTTGAATATTTATTATTTCTATGTTGTATATTTTACTTCCATAGATAGCTATGAATAATATATGAATATATATATATCTTTAAGAATACTAAATTGTTCAATCATTAGTGATGTAATCTCTTTCATTATATTCCAATATGATTATATAGACATTGAATCTGGGTTACTAATGTTAGAGTTGTATAAATATTCTCCACAAATATACTATTAATTTAATAATGTAAATTAAATCTCTATGAATTCAAAAAAACATATATTCTTCAAAAAGTGGAATAAATATTTATTCCTAAATTAAAAAACTGTCCAAAAATTAGTATTCTATCTCCCTTAGTCAAATAATATTCCCAATACAATGAACTTTGTAAAAAATAACTTTGATCTAATAGTAACCAAATTACTTATTCCCATTAACTATAATTACTAAATAATGAAAAAACAAATTAAACATAAAGATATTTATTTTATTCAACTTTTATCCCTAATATTAAGAATATCTAAATAACTTCTTACTAACTCACAAATTAAACCTAATAGTTACAAATACATCAATGATATCTTAAATCCCTATAACCAATTCTCAAATAATAATTATTCACCATAAAATCTCATAAGATAAACCCCCAAAATGGTACCAATTACTTCAATTTAACAGTCATTTTTAAACATAAATACACATAATGTTGTCTTTATCTCTTTTTTACCCCCATATGATAGCTTATTAACCTATAAAAATACCTAAACCTTTTTCAAAAGCTAATTGAGATAACATGTAACTTGTACAGCAACATCTATTGGTAAAAGAAAATTATACATCTTGTTAATGATAATAACTAAGATAACCTAATTATAAAAATCCATTGAAATAATATCAAATTCTATTAATGAGTCATTTATATACTCAAGACGTTTAGGTTTATAATTTTAGATAATTATGAAATAACACTTCATGTAACAAAAACCATGTCCCTCCCATCAAATGGATAATATTTCATTATACCCTGATTTTATTTTTCCACAATATGACATAAACCTCAAACGAAAAATTATCCAAACAATATACCATTTTATACATATATTACATAATGTACTTATTTATAACCTAGGGAAATGGAATCATAATAAAGGGTGAGACCAGATTCTCAAAAATGGTGGACATAAAAGATATCAATCAATGATCATTTATATATAATCATAACATTAGTATAAGGGTATGAGAGCATCATAAAAGTGAATGAAAATAACATTATATAATTCATATTCATTATAACCTTGATCATTAAACATAATTCATTGAATTAATATTTACATAAGTAGAAGAGTCATACGAGTAAATAGTAATGAACAATTTGAAATCAATATTATTCAAATGATCCATTAAAACTCAAAAAAATATTAAAAATCATGTTGGTATTATAATATATTATAATTTAATAATAAAATAATATGGACCAAATAATTTTAATATTATTTTAGGATTAAATAAAATCTAGTAAACATTTTTATCAATTAATAATTACTTCTATCCAGTAAATATCATTTCCTATGAGGAGTAAGTTCCATTTAGTTTACTCTATCACATTACACAATTCATTAGAGATATATATCAGGATAACCCATATTTATGAACAATTTCAATAAACCATAATATTAATAAAGTGTATGTATATTTCATTTAATAATAAAATATATTTAAAGAATCATATTTCTATTCATGATGTGATTAACCAGTCGAAAATAAATGGGTTTCATAATGATTTCATTATAACATAATTTACCCTATGAATGTAATGGTATTATTAAATAATCATTATAACATCTTCATAATAAGCCATATAATGAGATAAAATAGTTGTTATCATAATATAATATCCCAAATTATGCATAATAATCAAATAATGTAAATTTAAATAGATTAAAATATACATTTAAATGAGATGTTTACTATTTCATTGAAAACACTAAAAATATATTTTCTTTTAGCAGCATTAAAAGCTAAAAATTCCAAAAATTTTGTGGACACTATTATTTGAAAATAACCCCTCGGACATGTGATATAATCTTCAGTAAATAGAATATTATTGAAGGTGAGAAATTCAATTTGTAGCATATAATTTAATAGAGAACAATCATTTCACATAATTATAAAAAGTAAAATTTTATTCATATGAAAAAATTTGGAAAATATTCATTTTAATCATTTTTGTGATTTTAAAAGTTATTGAAAATAAACATTTATCACGTTATGTCCTTCCTTCAGAGGTCCTGTCTGCCCCCCCCCCAATACCGGTTAGCTTGAAGCCTCATAATTCATGAAAGGTTTCTCTATAATTTAGTTTGTCAATAGCAGAGTTCCCCGATGAAGCCTCCTTTTATGTTTTCACCATTATCATCATATTTGTTTCTAATCATCCATCAATCGAGGTCTTAAAATTTTTTGTCATCTCATCTTGGAATTTTAGGTTCCCAACTATTGTGGGGGTTCTCGATGTATGTAATTCTAGAGTCTATGTTCTCTTCAATGATGATTTTGATCAATCTGGGTCCTCATAAACTTGGGTTTACAATTACTGGAATTTTCTTCTCTTTCATTGGACCATTTAATTCATGAAGGTATGAGATTGGAAAAGGGTAGAAGTTTGGTTACACCTTCCAGGGTTACCTCTTCCATTCAAGAATCTATCCATTCTAAAAGGAATCCGATATTTGGTAGGTTTCTTCCCTCCTATCTATGAGAAAACCCTTCATTTGAAATTGTCTCATGGGGTGTGAATTTGTGTTAAGAGGTATATCTCAAAGTCACTCCAATACAGGATTCATCTATGGATTGGTGACAAGGAAGGATTCTGGAAGATGATTCATTACAATGTAATGTTTCGATATTGTTCTTCATTTCATCGTCATGGAAACTGCGGAAAATTGTGTAGGAATTAAAAATTTTAGGTAAAGTGGTGCTCGTAAGAGGGTCTCACCCCCTAAGTGCTCAGATTCTGGTAGATAGGTCCCAAAATAGGATATCCAATTTCTTGTAGGTGAGGAAATCCAATTGGTTATAGCCCCATCTTCTTAGTATGATCATTAATTTCAAGTCCCTCTAAATCATATGGATGTGGTAGCTTCCTCAGATTCTCCTACTAAATTAGGTGTTTCATCTCATTCTACTCACATGTAGGAATATGGTGGAGAGTTAGATGATTCTTAGATGAAACAATTGTCTTATCATGAGTATGATCGAACTAATTTAGTGGTGAATGGTATTTCTCTAGAGAAGAGGAATGGAAAACCCCCATTATGGATAGAGAAGTCTTCACTCTCTATCGAGGGAGAAATCCAAAGTCTTATAATCTCACATACAATACCCTTATAGAATTCCTAGATGAAAGGTGTTACAGTTTTCTCAAACATGCATCAGATATGGTTATTAATAGGGTAGGTGAAACGTTTGGTGTGGTCAGTGTTTATCGTTGAAATTCGTTTGGTAATGTCATAGGGATGGAATGAGGCCTTAGGTGTAATAAGTAGAATTTTTTGGTAAATGCCAAGATCCCAGTTTTAATATCTTTTGATGAAAAGGTCTCAATGAATGGATGGTGAGAGGAAAAGATTGAGTCAAGTCATTTTAAGGGAGTTAAAGGATATAAATAACAATCGTTAGGGCAGCTCACTTATCATCCTTAGTGAAGGGAATCAAGGAAGGAATTGTCATCATGGATTCACTTAGGCCAGTATCTAAAACCTAGAACCAAGGTGGAGTTTCTATATTGAAATCATGTTCTATATATGAGGCATGGCCTTGATTTCGAAACCTTAATATGAATATATCTAATTCCCCTCCCATCTCCTCGAGAGGTCTGGAAAAAATGATTATACCTGTGAACTCCAGTAATAATTCTTACATGAGGAATTGAACCAGATGTTAATTCAACTATAAAATTTAATTTTTCTTGAGATTGAATCTTGCTTTGTGGCATCAATGATGGTATGAATGTATACATCACTATTTTCTTTCCACTTTTTTATCTCCTATGGAACAAAGTGATGATGTACAATGAATTTTTTCTAATTTTGTGTGGTTGTGTAGTGCCTAGATTCTCCCTAATTCTCTTAAAAATGTTTTCTTCATTAGTAAAAATGTAATTTTTTGTTAGTGCATTATAAAAAATTAATACTTTGGAATCATGTGAATCATAACCCACTTGAAATTAATAACGTATAATGAAACATTAAATATAATGAAAATAATGATATTAAATATATATAATGTAAAATTTTTATTATATATTTAGTATAGACAGAATTAGGTGCACAATAACAAAAATATATCAATGTAATAATATTGAGTGGATGAACAATTACAGTTTTAGTAATATCTACAGAAAAAACCCGTAAAATAGGAAAACATATATAGATCAAGAAATAATCATAGTAATTATTAAAATAATAATAAAACAAAATTTAGTGACGTATGTTCACCAAATAAAATTAAAATATAGTGAATGAGGCATATTTATCGGAGAAATAAAACTGAGCTAGGAAACCCTTACATCAAGTATTTACGTTTATTATATGTGAACTTAACATCTTGTATGATAAAATTTAAACTATTAAAAATATATAATAGGACTATATTCATAATTAAAAAACTATATATTATTTAATTAAAAAATATAATCACATGTTTAATAATATTTCGTCATTAAAATCATCTATTTGGCTGTTAAATGTTCAGTTTTTCAAAAATATTTTGTTACATTAGTTTCGGTCCATGAAAATTTTCCATGATTTATTAAGGTATGTAATAAAATAATAATTTTATAGGTATCATATTTATTAATTATATAAAATTATATAACTAGTTATATATGGTGGTGATAGTAAATAGATTACGTCACATGGTAGAGAAGGAAGTCTATACGTATGGAGGAGTGATGTTTCCACTTTTAAATGAATGGAATAAAAGAAAGTTAAATAGTAATTTATCATTCAAGAAATGTAATTATATCATGTATATGAAATAAATTTTCCTAATTACTATCCATATATAGTAGAAATAAAAGAAAAACCACATCTCTTCATTGAGTTTGTAGTCAACATTGATGCATTCACAATGATTTTATCTTACAATAAATAGGGGGTCAGAATGTATGTAATATTTTATTCCTAAAGAATAACATTAACTTTTTAAAAATAAAAGAAAAATGTAATATATATATATATATATAAACAATCATTACGGTAATTGATGTTAAATAAAATAATGGTTGTGGAGATGGTAGACTATATGTATACACGACGACATTTCCATTTTCTGTTACGATGGGTGATATATAGGTAATTATTATTATATTGAAATTATTACATTTAAGTATAAAAAATATATTTATTTCACTATGTTAATATGGTTAATATTGAATTGGAGAGGGTAGAATAATTAACAATCATAAAACGATTTAGTGAAGACAATCACCACTTCTTTGAGAAACCGTCATTGGATATCATCATAAATAACCTTTTGTTGGTCATTTAGGGACAATAAAACTTATATAATGTGTATGTGGATATTCTAAAGTGTATTTAGGTGGTTTTTTCTACTAGTGTGGCTAGTGAATTTGTGTAGAAGATATGAGAGGATGTGCACTTTTATATGTGGTGTAGTGGAAATATTTTAAATATATGAAATATTATAATATAATATTTTTCTAACTCATGATAAATTGATTAAAATTTTCAAATATTATAATATAAGGATTCTCAAGAATAATTTTTTTAAAAAAAAATTATAATCAATCAAGTTTAGTGGAATATTGAGACTGATCACTCAGTTTAACTCCATGTTAAGCCTTTTAACATTAACCATCGAAAAAAAATATTTAGCCTTCCAGGGTAAATGATGTAATTATAAAAAAATAATGTGGATAATATGTAGAAAATTCTTAATAATAGTGAAAATTTTCTATTCACATGGAAATAGATAATTTTTTTAATGATTTTCATGACAATTTATTAAATATTATTAAACCTAATATCTCTTTAAATTAATTTTAAACCAATTCATAAAATTCGATGTTCAAAACTCAAAAATTAAAGTTGATATTGAATTTGAATATTTTAAAAATTATAAACCATTAATTTATATCCATTAAAATAAGTATTAACTTTAACCTATATATGAAACAACTTCTAATATTTTATAACTATAAAATTTTATTTTCTCCCTCTTGTACATGGTATTCATCAATGATGAATATTTGTTTTAGTTAATTATAAAATTATATAAATAAAAATTCATTTAATATTGTAAAAAATAATTCATTTTCAATTTTATTATTTATAACCATTAATAATTTCATTTTATTATTATGAAACAATATTATAACTATAAAAATAAAAGAGAGACAATTTGTAATTAATTTTTAATTAAAATAATGTAATTTTCATAATAAAAATAATGTATAATCAATTTTAAATATTATTAAATTTAGTATTATTATGGGTGAAATAAACACATAAAATGAAATTAATTCAAGACTTTGAGATATTTTGATGTATGTTCGCATAATATTAACCCATTTTAACCAATTTTACCCTTTACATGGGTACTAGACATTTACCATGGATATTATTCACTTTGACCAAAAATTATCTAGACATTAAAAATATATATTAATTATGATGACTCTAAATATGGAATCCATTTTACTATATTCAATTCCTATAATTTTTTGAATATAATTATATTAGTCATTTAAAAAAAAGACATAAAACACATATTTAGAGAAAATGTATTTTTAGGCATAAAAAGATTTTATTCTAATTATATTTCTAGTATCATTCATTAAATTGTTATTAATTTATTTTACTGAATAAATAATCTAATAATAAAAATAAAATCATAAATAAATAATTATTACATTAATTTATTAAGAAAATAATATATGGTCACATAAAACTAATTTTTATAAAATAACTCTTTTTATCTCAATGTTATTTTAGCTTCACTTGTATCCAATGGATAATCAATCTGAGAATTATTTTTCAATACCTTCAATTGTAAACCATTATATTTCATTAATTATTAGTTCATTTTTAATCAAGATTCAAAATAAAACTATACAATACTTTTCAGAATGTCCATTTTCATATAAAATTATATTATTTTTAATATATAAGATTGGGTGATTATTTCCTAGGAATTACTCAAAAAAATTATTTAAGGAAAATATCGATACATATTTTTTATAATTTAATAATTCATATTCTTACCCATCAATAAAAATATTCTGAAATAAAAATCACATTTATATAATAATATTTAATGAGTATATTGTAGTTCGTTTAATATTGGTTTTGTATGTTGTACACACTATCAAACATCATACTAATTAAAAATAAAATAACATTTTAAATACTGTTGTGTTATATAAGGATTATGTGGTGATACCTTTTTATGAATAGTTTTAATAAGTGATATCATTGAGATTGTATGATATGATGTTTATTTCCTTATGGGATATCATCACCACATGGTTAAAAATATTTTTTCAACCTTTTTCAAATAGGTTTTTATAAAAGGAAATGTGTAATAATGAAATAAAAATTTTCATGAGTTATTGCGGATTATGATATGGTTATAAGGCTTATTCAATAGGTTCTTGTTTTTTCATTAATATTAGAATCAATTATTGATTTTCCTCCTCCCTGTGGTGGTTCTTCATTGGATCCATATTTAAGGACATTGAAAATATTTGATACTAACACATTGTTGTGTTTATCATAACATTTTTATAATAGTTGATATTGATATCGGAAAGAAGTGGATATTTCATTTTAAATACTAAAGTCTTATATCATTTTTTCTGGTTGTAAAGTCCATTTTTGGAGTTTTCCAGGTCATGGTGAAGGCTTATCAGGATTATATATGTATAAGGGTCCCTGATTTCCTTAAATTCTTTTTTATTCTACTACATCAATCCAAATCCAAACCCAAGATATCATTTTTTCTCTCAATAATATCTTATGTGTTTTTGAACCTCTTACTTATTTGTGATTGATCTATCTTCATCCAAGGTACCCCATGTCCCTTTTTATCAATTTTATATTGGCCACTCTTTCTATAGAGAATAAGTTTGTGTCTTTTCTTTAGGTTTTTCATTGAATATGAGTTTGGATAAGTTAAGCATAATTTTATTTTGGTTTTAAGGAATTCTATATTGATATTTTAATGTTTTAACCTTAGATCATAAATTTATATTTTATATTCCTCAAATCATAAACTGAGGTAGACGAATTGAGAATTATCCCCCATCATTTACGTTCAATTATGGATGTGACATATTTTTTCCATTTAAATGGATTTTATGGAAAAAATTATTAAGATAATAAATTGACTAAACAAAATTAATGGAAATTGGATGAAATTTACCTACTTTATATTATTCTATTTTGTTTTCTATTTTTGATGGATGTAAATGATTCTATTGAAAACTCTTACTCAATACTATGATACATTTCTTTTTTTGATTGAATTACTAGAATCACTCTCCATAAAATTATTGTTATATAAATATATAAATAAAATGAATATTTTGAAATTTAACGTATTATTAATGATGTTTTTATTTTTATATAAAATATTTGTATAAAAAGGATGATTATACAAGTATTTTATTTTGTTTTCCATAATTTTTCTGTGGTTGGTTATCATTGACATATTTTACCATTAGGTATGGAAATGGTCATCATTGGAGTATTTTTGTTGGGATTTCCATAGTTTTAATAATAATATATGGTTCTTGATGTGGTAGAAATGTATGGAATGTTGTGTGGTTTATAATGGGTGTGTAGATGTGGACAAATAATAATGAAAATGTTAATTTGAATGGTCTAAAATTTAATCAATGGTGGTTATTACTGAACTTTTGTTTATTAATAAACAAGTAATTTTTGGAATGAATGTGGATAATGGATAAATAATGGGTTGAAATTAAACATTAATAATTGATTTGTATATTGAATGCAATGTGGTTTGTAAAATGGTAAATTTAAAAATGTATAAATTATGATATAAAAATGGTAATAGTTAATGTGATTTTGGTTATTTTTGAGAGAAAGGGTTTTTGGTAGTCTTATTAAGATGGTTGTTAGTGATAGTGAATGGAAATGATGATGTGTTTATGGATTATCTATTGGTAATGTTATTTGGAAAAAATTCATCTGTTTATATTGTTCTTGGTCATAATTTATGTTTTATTTTTCATAGGATTTCTTATTCACTCCACCTGAGTGTGAAACCACCATATATTCCTAAATGTTTTAGATTCTATGTATTGTTCCCTAAATATTACGGTTGGAAAGGTAATGGAGATATGACTGATGTCACTTCCCTACTATCTATCATTGGTTTGGTATGAGTTGTGAGGGATCAATGTTGGTATATGAATATGGGTTTGATTTAATGTGGGTATGGAATTTAATATTATGACTCATATTATTACATGGTTAGGAATATAATGTTATGATGATGGGATGATAAAGTGATGGAAAATTTGATACATGATGGGGTCATACATCCATGTAGGATGGAATGAGGTTTATTTCCATTAGGTTCATGATACCTAACGATGATGTGGTGATGTGATATGTGCATGAAAATATGTTATTATTGTTGTGAAGTTATGTAGAATATGGTTATGGAGTGAAGTATGATTTGTAATTACATACCTATAGAAAGGATTGAAGCATTGGGTGAATATAGTTGGGATGTGAGAATGAATTTTTTTGGATAAGTGGTTGTGGGTACCTATTTCTATATTCTACTATTTTTATGATTTTATATTTGGATTTTTATTATGTTAATAGTATCTAGTTTGTTTGGGTGGTAGCCAATAATATTTATGTGTATGTTGGTTCTATTATTTATTTATTGATATATTTTTATTCTTCGTAAATATTTACATGAGGTATTTAGGAGGATCATACTTAGTATAAATGTATGGTAACCCCTATATAAAAATATATAATTTATGTTTTCATATTGGGTTCAATGATGAAGATTGAAATTAAATGTTTATGTCTTCAAGGTATTTTTAGAGTCACTACCTCATTTTTTTTAATATGATTTCTATTTTGGAGGATTTTATCTTTATAATACTAATAAGAATTGTCTGATATTGGTTTCCATTTATATTATGCAGTCATTTGGGGGTTTCTTTGTTTGTTTCTATAAATTATGCAGGTAATTCCTCCATTTTATATGTTTTACACACACATTTTTTTAGAATTCTGTTCATATTAATGGAGAACTTTAAGGGTCACTCTCATTCATTTTAATCCCAATATGAGTTTTTAGGTTTGTACTATCATGATGAGAAATGATATTTTAATCTCCTAAAATATAATAGAGATGCAGAGAGAGATAAAACATATTACTTATATAAATATCAACAAAACCACCTGAAAAGGATATCATGACATTGTCACAAATCCTATTTCACAATAACGTTTCTTTTCCAATCGTATTTTAATGTTTTTCATAGTTTAATAATTTTGAATATCCAAAAATAATTATGATAAACTATTTTTTATCTTAAAAAACTAGAATATATATGATTTTTTGAATCATTTCATATCTTAGATAATCTTTTTTTGGACGTGTGCATTTTTTAATGAACATTTGTATTATCCCTTTCCATGAGACAACTAAAAAAATATAGGAAAATCATAGAATGTATATTCCTTGGGATTATCCAATGTATATCCAAATAGAAATAAAAACTCATTATGTTCATTTTACTTGGTTACATGATATAATATTCATGAAACATATATGAATCCTCACCATTATGAATTCCACACCAAATTCCGCATCATTCACTATTTGGAAAATCCATGTATACCATATCCATCAACCTATATAATGTTTCAATACACATTTAAATCCATCATTCTTCCTATAGTTTAGGTATGATTATATAAAATGGTATACATCGATTTTATAATGAAAAAATGAATTTCATAATTCCTCTATAGCCCATTTAGGTTTTAAATAATTGGATGATATATATTATGTTAAATATCATGATGTAATATATTGTTCTATCCCTAAATCATATATTATTACACATCTATTAATGGACCATCATTATCCATATATATAGACTAATTTAATACAATTCAATGAAATCTCACACGGGCTCCCGTATGATTTATTCTCCCATGAATTGCTACTACTACTACTACTATGTTAATCATATTTTGGCCTTCATAACCTATTCTTTTATCCTATGTAAACCAATAAACATTCTCCATAGTACCTTAACAGTCACATGATCTAGTAGATGATTGACTTAATCATATTTGTATGAGATTATTACATTTTAATAATATAGAACTAAATTTTTAATTATTATTTAATATTCCGTCCAGAAATTTAAAAATCAGAATAAATCATTTTCATTTGATAAATTAAAAAAATCAACAATAAAATATAAAATAATAAAATTGAAACTAAAACACATCCATGAAATTATATTAATATGAGTCCCCCTAATGTGTTTATATGAGGAGTTATATTTCATTCCTTTATATTTTTCAAAATATGAAGCATGTATTTTGAGATAGATAGGGAATAAATTTTAGATTTAAATATATTGTTCAATTAATGATCTTATCATACTAATGATTCACAAAATGAACTATAAAAGTTGTAAATCACACAATTAGAATAATCCAATTCATTTTCAATTCATCTAATTGGTGTTTTATATTAAGATAAATCTATGATAATACATTCAACCTCCTATGACATGTTTATTTAGGGATAATAGTTCGAATTTAAAATAATGAAAGGTAGAGGTATAATTAAGTACTCAAGAATAACCATCTCATGAATTTTAGTAAATAAATGTAATTTTTAAGGGTATTTAGTCAATATATTTAGTGATGGTTGACTATGCTGGAAAAATTTCTAGTTGGGATATAAAATAAAAAAGTGGGTTGATCAAACACTAATTGAATTATGTATAACCACATAACCTTATGAGAAATAGAATGAAATGTATCTTGGGGGAACATGAAAGCTATTTAATCATATATATTTGAAGATAATATATAATTCTACTTATACCATTATGGAAGTTAGTGGTGGCATTGTCCATGTTTAACATAGTTATCAAACAATAATAATCAGAAAACTGCATAAGTTGTAAGGAATCACACATATACGTATGATAAGTATTTGGGGGGATCCATTCAATCAATATAATCTCAATTCCAAGGATATGTCATGATGCAGATTTACCCAGGTAATGTGTTTGTAGAGGTAAAATATCTAAGGATAATGATGTGAGTTGAGGGTATCTAAAGTTGGTGGTGAATGAAACTGTGTGAGGATTTCACAGGAAACACCTAGATATAATAATAAATTTGAACATACATGAAGGTGAATAGAAAACATATTTTGGGAATCAAAAATATTATTACGCTACCCTCAATAACCAACGCCTAATTGAACCGTAATTATGTTAATTTAGAGAAATTTTGTTGATGGATTTAGTTTTAGGTAATAAACTTACTATAATATAATTATTCTTAAGAATTATTAATAAATTAAAGTGGTTTAAATAGTTTATTAATAATATTATTTCTATTTGTTACTAGGAATAATATTCTATTTAAACAGGACAATGAATTATCCATTTCAAAGTTGATATGTTAAAATACTTTTTGTTAATCGTGAAATATATATTTAATATTTTTAAAAATAATGTATCTTGTTTTACATGAAATAAGATTATATATTAATAAACTTAGTGAGATTATTTAACAAGATTGTATTAAAATAATCCATGTTATGTAATAGATGTGTGTTGAAAATAATTTTCACCTTTTTGATAGCGAAGGAAAAAATTGTGTTACCATTTATTAATAAATAATCTCAATGATATGGGATAAGATCATATTTTTTTTGAAAATATTCTTTTAAAATCAATGTTAAAATCCCATTAATCAATTTTAAAACCTATGTAAACTTTATATATTTTTTTTCATCATGGGTTTCATGAGAATGAATTAGAATTGATCATAATTTAAGGTTTTTAAAAAAAATTATCATCATATTTATTTGGATGGTAATTTATTAAAATATATGTTTTTATTCTTGGCATGTGATTTTTTTGATGAATAACATGAATTTGGATCAAAATTAAAATTAAAAATAGTGAAAGCTAATTTTAAATTCAAATGTATTTATAATAATTTATGTTTTTAGAAATCTACATTATTTATGGATAATAAAATTTCATTTTGGATTTAAAATGATAAAATATTAAATTTATTTATTGAAATTACCTTCTTGAAAACTTATTTGATTATAATTTGTTAGGTCATTTTTATTAGAAAATATTTCCTTATTTCTTTTTTTATGAACTACATAGATCATCTATCGTGTAGTTAATTCAATTAACTTGTATGGAGTGGCCATGATTTATTATATGGTATCCCTTAAGATACTATATGTAAACAATTGAAACTAGTTACATCTATTCAACTCATGTAATCTAGACCTCACAATACTTTTATAGACCATCCACATTAAAGGGGAAGGGATTCATGACCAAAATTTTCGAATCAACCAAAAACGCAGAAATATAATTGAACCAAATTTTTTATCCCAAGATACCAAGCACACCATGGCTTATAAATTTTATGTGTTCATATGATTCTATACTACTCTAGTCTACCATATTAATGGATGTGTAACACCAAAGTTACCACACCAAGAAGTCAATAGACCTTGGTATCACCTTCAAGATACCAAATGAAGAGAATCTCCAAGATAACATAATCCTTAGGTCTCAACCCACTATTACTCTATATCAATTGACTGTAATCCGTAATAAAAGTTATTTTATGAACTCCCAAATACAATCGACCACACCTCCTCCTTCATCAACATACCAAAAAAATCATTTTCAACTTACCATGAAAACCTGGTCAAATATACTATAAACTAGAGACCTAATAGATACTTTCTAAAAATGCATTTACGGTACTTTATCTGATTAATATAAAGTAAAATGATTATGTCCTGAAGAAACACAGGAGGGCATGATGAATTTAAAATGATTCATGATTGAAGAAATTTCATAGTTAATGATTTTATTAATAATTGGTTAAGGCATGAGATCCATAGAGGAGAAAGAAGGATACACTAAATCATGATAATTCTAGGGGTCAAAATGGATCTATAACTAATAAAATAAATTAATAGCTACTATGACTGAGAATTTTAAGAAGATAGTTCCAAAAAAAATTAATGATAAGAATGTTCGGGTTCAATCTATGTATCAAGGAAGAACTAATTCTGAAATTGGTTTGATTAAATAAATATATTTTCATATCATATTTATAAAACTAAAACTATACATTACAAGCCTATTTTGATGAAATGTTATTTATGAAAAAGTTCCAAAAATGGTGAATCAAATTTAATCATATTATTTAATGATTTGGTATCCTTGTTTTTTCAATGTGAATATATGTGAATGTTATGGGGGGATCCTTTATCCTCAATGTTGAAACTACAAGAATGGATGTTCAGGCACATCAAATGCTTGATCAAAATTTTGAATGGATTTAATTTGTCCATCCAAGAACCAGTTTCCCATTGAATACCACAATTTCAATTTTCACATTCCATATACTACTTAAAATTTGTTCAATAGCCCCATCAATAAACACATACAGATTCTAATATTTTATCCATCAACTCCAAGACCACAACCCTTGACTAAGTACTTCACAATAAACGGATTGAGGAAATATAATGATTTATAGGACCAAATCCATCAAATATGGAACACCCCACCTATCATTATCACCATCTCCCCCCTCATGAGGGAACACCCATGACAACCTATCTTCCACAATACACATGTACAATGGAATATTTCGTCACCCATTATTCTATAACAATAACAAATCATGGTCATGAGAGGGATATTTTTTAACAAAATGGTTCAAATCATGAACATATAGAGAAACCTCATCTCTTGATCTTCAAACATGTAAAAACATTTATAGAATACAATCATTTAATTTAATGAAATTGTTTTGGATTTAGTTTACGATAAAGTGTAGGATTCAATATGAATCATAATGGTCTTTGATCTAATTCATGTAAAGAATTTGAGTTTCATTATTTATGGAAGAACTATTAAAGTAATAGTATTTAACTTCAATTATTTCGCAGTTGAAAGGATTAATTATTTACTCCCTTCTTTGTATTTTTATTGTAATACATTAGTGATTACACATTAATCAAGTAGTTTTAGAGCCTATGAGATTCAACTTATATCATAATAATTAATTCTCTATTTAATTAATAATCTATTATATTCAGTTTTTCTATATTTATTTTAATTTTTTAAACAATTAATATATTTACATTATATTTTTAATTTTAAATTTAATTTACCTCTTAAAAAATATCTCACACACATGCAACTAATGTTCTCTTAATTTATTGTGACTGTGATAAGTGTGTTAAACTAAGGGTGATTACATATCTCTAATTACTGGGCTATGTGATATTATAGGTTTTAGTGATTATTTCGTCACTATGATTAAAATAAAACTCTAATATGAGGGTAATAAAGATTGGTTCCACTTTATAAGCGATAAAACAATAGATTGGTAAGGAAAAATAATAATTTAAAAATAAATGATTGATGGTATGTTAGTTTAATTCAATTCAATTAATCTAATGTAAAAAATAAAATATACTGATTTTATAATTCACCATGATATCATTAATTTTATAAATTTATTAAATTACAATGGTCCCCTCTTTGGATAAAGATTCATCAAGATCATAATATCTACATTTTTATTCTTAGAAACCTTATCTCCCTAGAATATTTCTTTAGAGGCTTGGTCTGGCCAATAACTAACCTCTGTTAAATAATTAATTTAGTAGTTTATTCATTATTTTGAATTGGAAATTCATGTATTTGTGGGCCCACGAGACTCATATCACATTAGTATTCAGTTCCCAAGTAAGTAATATTTTATCTATACATGGTTTACAATCCATTATACATTAAACATATTATTTTCATCATGGTTGGAAAGTTCCAATATGTTCTACATTATAAAATATCCCCTATAATAGTTATATAGGTTTTCGTTATAGACTTTCCACTTCCCTTTCATAACATAGATACTCTCATGATTCAAAATAACATTGTGTGTAACATATCATGCACTAATAGTTTGACATGATCCCCATTTCATCCCATTAATCTATATATATGTGTTTAATTGGATGTCTCGTATATGTAATTGAATTAAATATGGATTATGTTTTAATAATACAATATCTATAAAAATTTCGGGTTCTTCGAGTATGGGGTTGAGTTCCTCAGTTAATATAATCATTTGAGACATGATCTACCTTCCTATATTTATTTCTTCATTACTCTTCACAGTGATCTATAAGGCTATTTTGGTCATGGTAGTTATCCGTATATAGAGAAGTATTTATAAGACTACCTAGATAATTTTTATTCTTTTTATGATGGTGAAAATAATATGGTCATTGTAGAGAAGGTGGTTATAGGTCGTAGATTTGAGAATCTTTCCTAGAAAACAACGGCTTCATAAATATATAGTAATAGAGATTCTTCCTCAAATCCCCCCAATGGTTATTCAAATAATTATAATGATACAAATAGTATTTTAAAGGAATTTGTAAGATGTAATATAACACTATGGAGAAACCCTTCTCCATTAGTTTTTTATGTTTTTTATTTTATACATGTTGATTTAGGAATTTGGCTCCCTTAAATATTGATCGAGTTAGAAAATTCTATAGGACCACATCCATTCAAAAAAATTCATGTTTTATTACTTTCAATTTACTTGGAAATATAAAAATATCTATATTGGGAGAACAAATTAGAATAAAAGTTCCTTTTTTTAATCTACTATAGAAATAGATTAATTTTTAGGATACTCATAACCAGATTATTAAAATTGGATTTGTAAAACTAAAAGAAAATTTACTTGAAAAATATAAATGTGTATGGTAGATACTAAATAATATAAATAATCAAAATTATGGTCAGGTATAAATCATAGTTCACGGTTGTGACCGTGAGGAACTTTAAGTGGAAGGAGTTGACACCTCTTCTATGGATGGAACAAGAGATGTCACAACTTATCTTGTCTCATATTCTAAATAAGTGGGGTTTTAGGTTGAAAAAAATTTATCAAGATGGAATGAAAAAATTTATGAAAGTAATATTTTAAATTTAAGATTATTAAATTACAACAAGGATGAAAACAGAAGGGTAAAATTAATTTTCTTTGGTACATAAGCATTTGGTGACTATATCAATAGGGGTAGATCAAGGATTTAATGAGTTTTGTTATAAATCTAAAAAACATAAAACTAAAAGAAATATGGTATACCCTATACATAATGAGTATCCTAGAGAATATTTGTAGACTATGACCATCTTTGATATATAGTTTACACATCATGTAATGGAATAGTTTAACCTGAACTTCTATGCTCTTTGACACTAGTCTTTAACTCTAAAGATTTGATGCATGAAAATTTTCAAATTTCAACCATAGAGGTAGATGAATATAAGATTTGTTGTAGAACTATATATATCTAAACCAATATAAATTAATAATAGTGGATTAAGAAACTAAATTTTAATCTACGGCATGGATTTATATAAGGTATGACAAATTATAAAGGAGTATCATAAAATATAAGAGAATATATCCTCTCTCTTGAGGGTCCGCATCAATAAATATCCATAATGGTCGAATTAAAAACATGATCAAGGGTTTAAAATGGAAAAATATTCAATTTTATGTTTTCCTATGATGGTTTTAAAACATCATTTTCTATGTAATTTTTATTTCCTTATATGATTTCTCATGTTCCAATTAATTCTATAAAATTGATTTTTTTTAATCCCCAAAAAATGAAATGTGAGAAATGAACCCAGGATAGTTAATGGAATTTTATAAATATAAAAAATAATATTAAAAAATTAATTAATTTTTTTTATTATAATAATTTTAAAAATGATTTTTGAGTTTTTAATTCCTTATATGATGATTGATGTATTATGTCACCAAGATAGATAATGGAATGGAATATCTATAATGATGATTTGTCTCCCATAGTGATGAAACACATTCAGGAAAGAGAATGAGAGTTCTTAATTAATTTTATGAATAAAGGAAAGATATCATGGATTAATATCATGGACTTTAAGGAACAAATCAATTGAATAATTTTTTCAAAAATTAACATATTTGATTTGAATAGGGAACATATTAAAAGTTTCATTGTGTTACATCTAGTAACACAAACATGACCTCTCATGAAAAAAAAATTAGCTCAAATGTGTAAAAAAATATTTAGATTGATATTTAAAGAACAAAATTAATCTAATAATGAATTATAGTCTAATTTATAATGTTTTATAAAGTATAAATATAATTTTTATAGAATAGTAATTGGATTAGTATACATAAAGTCTCATGTGATTGATAAGGATGATCATTATTTTTGAGTAAGGTGGTTGATTATGTGAACTTATCTACTAATATGTGTGATAGATTATGATGTTTTTATTCTAATAGAAATGATATATTGTTGTGGATATTTTGTATACTCACCATCTATCCTAGAATAGAGCATTATGAATGTTCCACTAACTACGTCACCAATTAAAGCTAATATAAATAGTTAGTTACATATATATATATATATATATATATATTTATCTACATCTACCTACCCAAAAAATCATGATCTAATAACTCATATGATAGTTATGAGATGGGTGAATATGGTAGCTTACACTACCATATTTGATGTGGCTTTGGTAGATAAGGGTAGTTCCACATGTATCACATTTATGGGAAGACATTTGACGATATTTCTCCTAAGTAGTGACTCACAATGTCTTAAATAGATATGGGATAGATATGGATGATGATGTGTGCTAAATTATCTCTTCTCTTATATAAATATTCAATTTTTGGGAAGATAATATATACACCTATAACCATGGATATTTTCAGTCCCTCTAATTTCTTGTATTATTGTGTTATCCATGAAGATGTTATTCCCTCCAGTATATTAACATGTATAAAGCTACTAGATATATAGGTGACTATTTCCTTCATCACTAAATATACATGGGGAGATAATTATTTCCTATATAATTTAATGATCATTGTATCCTAGGTGAATTATAAGGTGTAAAAATAATTTATGTGTTATGATATCTTGTTATTATTATTTCATAACGAAAATATATATTTGGTGAACATGATAATAGTATTTCATGGGTATTTTATACAATAATGATCTTGAATATATTCTTTTTTTATGATATTCAATTTTCTATACTATAGTTTCTATTGTATAATAATGAAACTAGATAGTTATAAGGTTATCTCATTTCATGGGATTAACATTATATGTATTGTTGTGAATTACCATATAATTTCACTTCTATATTGTTCTCATAGGGTCCATGAATATTAGAATATACATATGATGGATGATCATTAATACTTGAGATCGATAACTAATATAGATGAATAATAGATAGGATATTACATTATAATGGAAACATTTTTTCATCATTTATCGGTTTTACATCAGTTTGGGATACTAGATTTGAATTATATAGTTTCATTTTTATTACCACATTGTATAACATAATGAATAAATATATATGAATTTTCTATATTGATCATTTCATAATTCATTTATGTTATGGTGGAGGATGTTTTATAATAATAATATATAATTTTTAGATAGTTACTTCAATTATTATATAGATACTTTAGCGATAATCACTTCGCATGTCCTAGTAGAGAAAATATTAGAGATTTCACTTGCCAGTACACATGTAAATAAAGAAGTTTTATCATATTTATAGGTTAGTTTTTGATGTTTAGAACACCATTTAATTAGTATGAATATTTTAGACTAAGTCATACTAAGAATATTTAGTACATGTGGTATCAATTGAGGACTTGGTAATGGATAAAGAAGTAAATGTATTTCTAATGATGACTCTTATTGATGAGACAGAACTGAGACACTAGTATGTAAAAAATTGTTATAAATGTAGGAAACAACTATTATGTAGATCCAGGATATGATTTTTGGATTTCATTATTGAATTGGTTATATCGTTGGACAATATATATGGAATCTATTATAAGGACATATATCTGTAACCATATTATTTACTATGAATTAATGGTCAATATACTATCATGGAGATTTCGGGGATAAATTTCTAATATTAGAAGGTTTTGTGGTAGATATTTTGATGTTATGAAAATGTGAGATAAAAATAGAAGATGATACATTGTGGCATATAAAAATATAATTAATTTCATGGGATCCAATCAAGATCATATATTAGTTGTGGTCTATACTGGCCTTGATTCATAATATAATGAAAAATATATTCATCAAAAAAATCAATTCTCTTCTGTAATGAATTTATTACTCTCGAAATTCATTATTTTGTTGTTTTGAGACCCTATAGACATATTCATGAGGTTGAGTAGTAGGAAACTATTTTTAAACCTATTACGGTTTCCACCAATGGTTGTTTTGGCATGAGGGATCCTTGTGATCATAATACTGTAGTATGTGTATAGTAAGAAGTTGAAAATTTTAGTAATTATGGATACACTAATGAGTATTATTTAAATTATTGAAATTATCATTTATAAAAAATGTGTGAATTTAAAAAATGTATGAAAATGGTGTATTAATTCTCAGTTTCATGGTGAGGGGAATCCATCTCATGATAAACTAGGTCTATTTTCATTTAATTTTACAATATCTCTTTATGGTTTTCATATATATATTAGGAATAAATTATATAGATTATTTTGAGAGTTATAAGAATATTGATTATGAGTCTCTGGATATCATACTTGATTTATATTCACTCAAAGAATGAGTTTTTCTAGATCTTGAACTAGATGGACTTGTGATATTTGAACTTGGACAGGGCTATATAAATATGTTTTGGTGGCCTCAGATTTGATAAATTATCACATGTTATGTTCCATTAGTGGGAGAGAATATTGTTTATGTGATACCTCCTTGATTTTTTTTCAGGAAGTTAATTTAGCCACGACACAGTGGTCATCAATTATTAGTGTGGTGACGATGGGGAAAAAGGTGGTTAGTTTTATCTCATAAATGGAGTTTTAATGATTTTTTTACCATCATTCCATGTGGGAGTATCATGAGTAGTTAAAAGGATAATTTTATTACACTGTATATTTTTTTCATTATGAAATAGAATTATTATAATATTATATTAATTTCATGGGGTATAAAAGATACATGATTATGAGATTATTAAATATAATCATTAAATTTATTATGGATATTAGCGATGTTCTATGATATGTTATTATTGTTTATAGAGCATTTACATTCAATGATAAGTCATTTACATTATATATGGGTACATAATGAAGTATATGATCTTTTTGTATGTGTTTATGTTCTAAATTCTCTCTATATATAATTAAAGTAGTCTATGGTTTTTATTTTCTATTGATCATTGGATCCATTTCTATGGTATGGAATATAATTAATTCCCTTATGCTTTAAACAGTACATAAATCCTTATATTCCATGGAGTATGGTTTTAAAAAGGATGAAAGGGTAAACTAATGAACCAAGGGTGATTTGAGGAAATTTGTAATTGTTTATAAGTTAATTTAAAAATTAAATTTATAGTCAGTTAAGCCTTGAAAGGATATATTATAAGGTATAATTGTTAGTTGTCCTCTAGTCATGTGTTTTTTTTAAATTACTTCACTACATAGAGTTAGTATTCATTTAGAAATGGTGATCATTTTGATTTATGTTAACTCTGAGAAAGTGTTCAATAATGAGATTTGTTGTGATCATATACATTTTTTTGGAAACTATGAGATCTTCCGTAATGGTACAGATTTATATTCTACTTTACATATGTTCTATAATGTATCTAGATATATGAAAAAATATGAGGAAAAAATACACTTTAGGTGAATATATTCAAACTATTTTTTTTAATGATAGAAAAATTATATAATTCAATTGTAGAGTTGATAATCTGATAGTATTAACATGATTGACCATGACATAGGTATTATCATTTTTATTCACGAGGTTATGAAAGGTGATTATCATCATAATTTAGTATAGATAACATAAGATAATAGGAAGGAATACATGCATTAATTATCTAAGTGAGGGGAAATGTATTTTTGATATAGTGTTATATGATTTCATATAGTTTTTATTAGTTTTTGTTAACTATATGTTTGTTAATTTATTTCATTTTATAGGTTGGTAGTTTTTTAGAGTATTTAATCATATATGATGGATGTTTTATTGTGTTTTATATGGATTTTTATCATTTCAATGAAGAAAATTTATTAAAGTAGGATGATATAATAGTATATGCTTTCACCGATGGAAAAATTTTCCAATGCATTGATTTTGATTCCTGGTTTTGTGTTATTTAACTCTTTTACACATATTTTAATTAGATGATTTGTTTCATTGGCTTAATTTATCATTATTAGAAGTTTTAATCTGAAAATTACTTTTATAATTTAAAATAAAAATATATAAAATCACTATTTTTGTAATTTCTGATTGAGAAACATGTTGATATATTGATTCCCAAATAGTATTGTTACCCTAAGTTAATTTTTTCATAATGTTTTACCACTATTTTGTTTGTTTGTAATTATGAGAATGGATATTCAGTGAATCATTATAATAAATAATTATTATTTTTTGAGTTATCATATATCATTTCATCTATATTTTTCAATTATATGATATGATATTAGAGTTAGGGTTTATAAAGAATTAATCAACCATTGAGGATCCTATAAAGGGTATAATTATTTACCAGAAATCAATGGATCATCACTAAAGATATAATGTTATTTTTCTAATGTATTATTTTCATTCATAAATCCCACTCATCAAATTTTATAGTTTTTTTTGAATATTCCATTTAAAATTCTGTATGTTTTTGGATTCTCAAGATCATTCAAATGGATCATGAATCATAAAGAATTTATTAATGGATTAAAAAAATCCTAGAGAAATATTTTAGGATTCTAATATTCAATCTTAAATTTAAAGTAAATTCTATTATAATTTTGATTAATCCTCCTTCAGTTTTGTTCTAGATGAAGATATAAATCCAATGGATTTGGATCCTTCGGAATATAATTATCAAATTACAAGTTAATTTGTAGATACTTTTTAGGGATGAATTTAAGGATATGCTTCTACATTCCCATTAAAATGATTCTCCAAACCTATGAAACATAATTTGAAATACTATGATGATAAAAATCATACTAAATTAATAACTCCCAAATATATTTTAGTTTATGATAAATCTTAGGTATAATTATCGTACTTCATTATTTTATCTCTAAATTTTGATGGATTTAGGTTTTTAATGTGTAATAATGGAATCCTAACATGGTATTATGATATCAATAATTACAACCCATATAATTGTGGAGAAGAATGGTGATGGTGAATGATGATATGGAAGAATGTGGTTCATTAAATCACTTATAAAAAATGTGTAAAAAATTACTATATAAACATGGAGAGTAAGGAACATGATGTAACTTTATGGAGTCAATATATTCATTTTATTATATAGATTGGATGGTTTTCTTCTATACTATATATCTTTATAGGGATAGAAGTGGTCACATAATCCATATTTATCATTTTCATCTAATCAAATGACTAAATGATAATACATAATGGGAAGAACCATGTATGTTTTAACAATGTGGATTGATGTAATTTCATTTGAGGATATTGGTTCATTGATCAACATAGGAACATTACATGAATTCACATTGTCATCTAATTGTAGTGTTTCATCAATATGATGACTAAGATAAAAGTATACGGAATATGAAGCACAATTTATGAGTTTGTGGTGGTGCTACATGGAACCCCCTTATAGGTAGAGGGATTTGTATGTGCATGGGTGTATGTGGTGTACCCATTTTTTGAAATTAAAATACTATTCGACTTTTCTCAATGGCCCAAATAAGACGAAACCATGTTTAGCTCAATTGATAAGAATTTGGTTGATGATTTAATTATACGTTGTCAAATGACAATGATGATTCTCAATAATAAAATAAAAATAATTTATATTAATTTAAAGAGTTTATTAAGTGGGTAGTGTCAAGTGATTACCTAGAATAATGTTTTCTGGAAAATAATTTCAATGAATAGTGAATTTTCATCAATGGATATAAAAATTATTTCTTTTAATACAACCATATATATTATTATTTTTTGATAATAATTATACATATTGAAATTAACATAAGATCATAGCTTAGTCATTGGGGTGATATTATAATCTATGAATGTATAAAAATAACACTTATGTGGTAAATCAGGTGTGGGGGAAAGATGAAGAACCTTAATGATAGTGAAAGAAATTTTTCACTTAATGTATATTAATGAATTATATCAATCATTTATTAACAACATTAAATTGATTATATTTTTTTGAAATATCAAATTTTATTAAAATATAATATGGGAAAATTTATGATGTAAATCATGAAACAAAAAAAGGAGTATCACATTAGGGTTTAAAGGGGTTCTTATAACGCTAAATATTCTTTTAATTATGTTGTAAGATATGTGCTTAACTAAGAAATTATTTCAGTAGAAAATTTTTAAGAATAGAATATGTTTTAAAAGAATAAACTTAACACACATTCCAAAATGATAGAAATTTAAGAATTTATGTAAAAACAAGCTATAATTTTTACAATAATAATAAATTATGATGAAGAAGATGAATGGTATAGGTTGGATGTTATTGGTAAGGTATTAATTCATTATGGTAGATATAGTGATGGAATATCCTTGATGTTGAATATTTCCCAGTAAAATGAACACCTTAATGAATTCTTCTAGAAATTTATAATTAATGATATGAATAATTGGAATAGAATGACGAAGAGTGTTTTGTAATTTAATGATTAGATAAGTCTAATCTTATGAATAAACAATAATATTGATTTTCATTGACTATGTACCATATTTTAATTCCCCATACCATAATACATAGTCTTATTTGGAGAGCCACAAGATCTCGTGTGCAACTCCCCTGCCCAAGATAATTTTTACTAGAAGTGAGGGTCCAAGCACCATCAAACAAGAATATTATACCGTCAGTATCATATCCATTCACAAATAAAATAAATATAGTATAAAAAACTCATACTTTTCAATGAAATAGAATAAGAAATATAATGTAATACCTAATGTAAAAATTATCATTCAAATAAATTTATGTTGATCATAGTGTTGAAATCCAAGAGAGAGTATGTAGTTTGTAATATAATTATTAAAGTAACACTATGGAATCCACTAAAGTAAAACACAGTACAACTCCCATATCTATGCTCTTGGTATTAACCATATACCACAGGCCCCATGAACATTCCAATATCCATATACATGAAATCTATATACACATCAAGATTTATGATCATGGTGGGAGTAAAAATCCCATAGGATACCACAAATGTTTCCTTGAAAAGTGTAATCATATATAATTGGTATATTCCATGATAATAATAAATAAACCAGAACTTATGAGAAATTATAAACTGGGCATCTATCTATAAGACCAACCTCTATAAGCCTCAGTTGTAACTGGTTCGACTCCATGCAATATGGATAATCAGAAGATGTATCCATTTCTCAGGATCTACCCACAAGGTTATAGAATATGTTACTTTCTATATACAAGTAATCAAGTCTCTAGTTTGGGTATGAGGCTAACTAGTGAACATTTACCTGGAATCCTAAATAAATTTAGTTCAAGCACGTTAGTCAAAAACCTCAAGGTGTCATCTTTTGTTTAGGAAACAAGTTCATAATGATCCTTATAGAGACGCTATAATTTATCATATATCATTACATGATTTAAGAATTATTAAACATCAAATTATTTTCCATGGATCATAAGTGCTATTATATTTGATGACTAGGTACATAATCAAACAACAAACAATGAACTTTTTATTTAATCTTCGTAACGAGATCCGAATGTCCAATGTTATCATACATAGGAAAAGGATAACCTATGTATAATATTAAAAAAGGGTTGAGATAAAATCCCAATAAGGGATTAATCATAATAAAACATCTTTAAAACATTGGTTATAAAGCATGACATAGAGATATTAAAAGGAATATAACACAATTAAACACATGGAACCATACCATATATAACATCAGATCATAGAAACATGGAATCAAAGTAATGTGGCAGAAACATAAAACCTGAATTTATCATCAGTGAAGGATCATTTCACATAGATGAGAACAAGTCAAGAATAACCACCAATCCTGTACTACATGGTGGCACAAGTCAAGTCTAACTGTCAAGACCATTGCACATGGAAGCACAAGTCAAGGCTAACCCCCAATACTATTTCACATAATGTATAGTGAGACTAAACATTACCCAATGCGTTGGAGAACTATGTTGGCACACCTATCATAACATGTTCATGAATATTCCTTCAACTTATAAGATCGTACATAATTAGTCATACATAAACATAAGGGTACCCATAGAAAGAAATGGGTATCATAATCATGTCAGAAATCATAATGAATGGGAATATCAGATAAGTTTTACTGAAAAAAAAAAGAAATTAAAACATACATGGATATTTACTATGGAAAATATTCATAAAACATGGTATGTGATGTCTAATATAAGTGATAATATATAAAAATAGTATTTAAGAAATTTTATCATTAAAACATTTCTGTGAGGTTTTAAAAAAATACTAAAGGAAATTTAAAATATAAAAGGGAATTGTATTTTGTATAAAATATGTTTTGAAACAATAATTTTTTTCATAATAAAATTAGTGATTTCATATAAATATAGGTGGATTAAAATAGATGGTAGATTACACATGAAATTTGGTAAAAATTTAAAAAGATTCCATTAAATGGGTTTTCTTATCACGAAGTATTGAGGATGAAAACATTTATAAGCATGGATATCTCTGAAAGAGAAAGAATAATGGATATTGATCCATGATTTTTTAAATAGAAATATCAATTATAATATGTAAATAAAAAGAATATAGGATTTCATTTGGGTCAAAATGGAGAAAGAATAACCAGAATGAATAATGGAGGTTTGGGGAGAATCTCTTACCTTCAGTCTGATGGTGTTTTACACTTTATATTAATGACCTGAATAAAAAAATTATGTTATTTAATTAATAATTAAATAACTTATTTTATATTTAATAGAATAATTATAACCTTTTTGAGTTCATTCAAAACATTTTGTATTGGTTATGAGGTTCAATTTCATTGTTCTGATGCATTTGTTTCCTGGTCGGTTTAATTATATACAAGAACGAAAAATTATGTAAAATGAGGAAGGTTTTATAAATTTTGAGTTAATTTTTATTATTTAACATCTATAATGATAAATTGTAGTAAATTTTATATTATTACTTGGAGTGACAATGAATCATTGTATTAAACTTTAGTGATAACCTTTTTGGTTAATTGGCAGTTTTTTATCACAATGAACACATTTTGTTTTATAAATAAAAACCATGTGTACAATAAAATTAAAAAAACCATATATGATACATAATATAAATATTATAGTCTAGTTAATCCATAATAATGGATTCATGATAATAAATGAATATGGTAAATGAAATTGAAACCCCGTCACCCTTGAAAGTGGTAAATTTACACATCTAAGATGGTGTTTTTAACTACTACAATAAAAGAAGGATAATAGAGGGACTCTAATAAATTATTCCAATACTATAAAAAAATTAATGTGCATATAAGGTACTGGTATTTTCATAAATGTTTGATGAGGAAACATAATTATAGATATGAAAACACATGAACATGAAAAGAAGGGAAAATAGTTGAAAGCATGAATTTACCTATTAAATTAATCTTCATTGAGGGCATTTTAATTGGAGAGGATTTGGAATTTTGATGGGAAAATGACTTGTGAATGTGGGTTTGGATCATATAGATATATTTTAGCATTATTTAGGAAAGGGAAAAGGATTTATAGGAGGGAAGAGAATATGGGAGTGTGGATACTTTTTTATAGTGGAGGGGATGAGGGTTTTCTTAATATTTTAATCATTAGATTATTATTTCACCATAAGACATGAAATAGTGATGATTTTATGACCATGAATAATAATTTTTACAAGTGAGTTCTCACCAAGGGTTTTTACATCAGTGATGATGCTAGTAATAGTGTATCTAACCCTTAATATATATATAGGGTAAATTACTATATTTCACTATTCATAAAACAATCATGTATTTTAGAAAAATACCAAAATTTTACCCTAACCATTTTTTAAACACATATAATCTAAAAATGAAATCCATTTTTCTATAATAAATTTCTAAATATTATTAATTTAATTTTTAATTAAAATAATAATTTACTTGAAAAATAATGTTTTTACAATTATAACTGGTTTTATAATGCTTTTTAAAAATTACATAATGTCTTATAAATTTATCTTAAAACCTTAAGACATTAAATTCATAATTTAATAACACATTTTAAGAAAATAAATTTTGTTTAAAATTATTTAATTAATATTATTTAATTATTTTTTACTTATAAAAATATCAATATGTTTACAATGGTCATATTGTTACTTATAAGATGTCTAAATCTTATTTATAAATTCTTTTGTGTGGTTACTATTCTTTTGGATGATTTACTAATCATAAGGGACCTATTACTATTCATAAGGGTCATTTACAATTCACAAAAAATTAAGTTTGTCTTATCAGACTCCAAACATCATATTGATCACAAATGTGTATGCCAGATATTTGAAATTCAAATAAGAGAAGTGACAGTATTATGTTTAAAGGTCACATAGTACATAGTATTTCATTGTGTTGTGATTTCATGTTACTATATGACAAAATTATAAGAAGTTAATTTCCATTGATTAAATATTTGTTCATTACATTCTTCTTCTCATATGAAGTTTCTCCCTCAAAATTATCATTTATCATTCTTAGTCGTAAATAGGTGTGGGTACATTTCCTTCATTTCCTCATCAAGTTATCATGTTTCCTCTTTATACTTATGGTTTTCCCATAGTAAATTGACAAGGTGAGTAGTATTGTTATATAGAACACTATCTCTATGATCTATATCTTCACTGGTTTCTCCTCATAAGAAAGATCATTCTCCAACTGTACAACCTCCGAAGACAGTACATGTGAATGATCTAGTATGTACTTTCTTAAGGGGGATACAGGAAATATGTCATGTACGTTAGACATGGTAGGTGGAAGTGCTATTTGTTATGCCACAACTCTAAGAAAATAAAAAATATCAAAGGTTAAAATGTACCTAGGACTTAGCATTCTTTTATCCCAAAATCTCATGAACTTCTTCCATGGATGTATGTGGAGGAATACCATGTCTCCAACTTTTTACTTTAGCTCGAATCAACGATTGTATGCATAACACTTCTTTCAACTTTGGGATACCATGATGTGTTG
Source organism: Viscum album (assembly GCA_963277665.1). Taxonomy (NCBI): domain Eukaryota; kingdom Viridiplantae; phylum Streptophyta; class Magnoliopsida; order Santalales; family Viscaceae; genus Viscum; species Viscum album. Next base: position 332,609,768 of record OY728161.1, read on the forward strand.
CTAATTGGTTTTAACCTTCTCCACCATTTAATTGGCCATTTTAGGTCCTATCATCTTACTCTCACTGAATTCATCCCAACACGCCAATGTTTGGCTCCTTTTCCCAAAAAGGGCTTTATAGGGTTCCATTTCGATTCTAGAGTGGAAAGTATTGTTGTAAGATGATTTTACATGTGAAAGATGTTGCCCCCACCCTCCATTAAAGTCCATATAACAAGATATCAACATATCTCCAAATTTATGAATATTTCACTCAGATTGGCCATTAGTTTGAGGATAATAGGTCATACTGAAGATCAGTTTAATGCTTAGAGCATACTGAAGACTTTTATAGAACATCGTGGTGATTCCCAGATCACTATCAGATATAATGGATATTCATACTCCATTAAGCCTTACCACCTTTTTGACAGATGTTCATAAAAGTTTATCCAATGAGAATTCCTCTCAAATTGCATTAATGTGAGTTGTCTTTGTAAGATGATCCACAACAACCCATATTGCCTTGTTTTTTATGGATGTCCTTGGAAGTCCAATGAAAAAGTCAATGGTGATGCCCTCCCACTTCAATGTCGGTATGTTTAGTGGTTGAATAATCCCATTATAATTGTTTATTTAATCCTTCACTTGTTGACATAACCGGAACATTGATGTATATTCAGAAATCTACTTCTTCTAATTTTCCCACCAATTCTTCTTTTAGAGATATTGATACTTCTTTATGCTCCCTAGGTGAATAGAGAAGGTTGATCTATGTGTGTCATTAAAAGGATCCATCTATATCATTGGATCATATGGTACACATAGTCATGAACAAAATCATACAACTCTTTCCCCATCAATCTAGAACTCATAGGATTTCCCATTTCAAATAGTTTCCATCCTTTTTTGAATTTCCACATTATTTCATTGAGCATCCTATTTTTTCTGTATGAGCGGTGGTTGATAAAATATTTTAGAAAGGATTTATGATGACCCTTCCATAATTATTCCAATGTTCATCCTATTAAAATAAAACAATATAGGGTTCTTTTTAATTATCATCATTGAAAAAGATGCAGGATCCTTTCTACAAAGAGCATTTACCACCTTAATTGCCTTGCAATGATGGTAGTGAATTGCACAATCATATTCCTTGATGAGCTCTAACCATATAATTTGAAACATATTAATATCCCTTTGTGTGAATATATATCTGAGACTCTTTTGATCAATATATATCTCACATGTCTCCCAATATATATCATGTTTCCATATTTTCAATGCAAAAAGCACAACCTCCAACTCCAGATCATGTGTGGGATTGTTTTTCCCATGTATTTTCAATTTCCATGAGGCGTAGAATATAACATTATAATATTTGATCAGTACAAAGCCTAATCCCTTTATTTAAGAATCACAGTAAATCATATAGGTTTCTCTACATATTAGGAGTGTGAGTACCAGCACAGTGAAAAGACACTTTTTGAGATTTTTAAAGCATTCCTCAGATTGTTTGGTCCAAAAAACAACACCCCCTTATATGTTATCTTCATAATTGGTTTTTTCCATCAAGATAATTTCATCACAAATTGTCAATAATACCCAAATAGACATAAAAAGCTACGAATTTCGATTACAGATGTTGTCATGGGTCACTCATCAATTTCCTTTATCTTGGAAGGGTATTAAGATATCCATTTACTGGCGATTACGTGGCCCAATAATTATACATCATCCATATATAACTCAAATTTTCTATACATTACATATAGTTTTACCCTTTTCAATGTCATAAACATAGTGTTCAAATTCACTACAGCTTCCTCCTTGCTCTTGAAATATATCAGAATATCCACAATAAAGTCAACCAAAAAAATTTCAAGGCAATATCTAGAGACTCTATTCATTAAATCCATTAATATTTTATTATAATTGGTTATTATTAAGGGAATATCCATGAATTCATTATTTTTATTCCTCATTCAAAAGGAATTCTTCAAAATATCTTCATTCCTCTCCGTTAATTAGTGATATCATGACCGAAGGTCCACTATAAATAAATAATTGTCCCCATAAAGCTGATCGAAAAAGTCATCTATCCAAGGAATGGGATACTTGTTCTTTTTCATGAATTTATTAGGATCACGATAAATATTGCGTATGTGCATTGAACTATCCTTCTTCTTGATGAAAAGGATCGGTGCACCCCATGTTGAAGTATTCAGAAGTATAAAACCCATCCCCAGATTATCCTATAACATATTCTTTATATCTTAAGGCTCTATAAGGTCTATTCTCTAGGGTTTCTTTGATATAATTATGGATCCAAGAATAATTTCATTTGAGAATTGAACCTCTTTATCAAGAAGAATACTAGGAAATTATTCAAGGAATACATCATTGTAATCCCTCACGATGGGAATATCTTCGAGAAGTATATTCTCTTTTATCTCAATAATTTGAGAACGATATGATTTCTCATTGGGTATTAATATTTATAATTGAGATAATGATTCTAAAGTAGATTCATCCAACTCATTACAAATTTAAAAAATTAGAGGATGCTTCGGGATGTAAAGAGTGACCTCCCTTTCTCAACATTTGATGTCTTATTTGTATAAATATATCTAATTAATGATTAAGATAACATCAAACTCCACTAAAAGAAGTTTGAAAATATTTTCTATGAGGTTCAGTCCACAAACAATTTCTAGGTAATATTTATAAAGCATGGACTTAATAATTTCTCCACTTCCTGTTCCCATAGATAAATTAGGCTCCAAATATTGAGGTGTTGTTTGCATTGTTATACGAATCTTGAATGATATGAATGAATACGTAGAACAAGAATAAAATTGTATAGTCACTATTCAGGAATGAATAACTAGTGTATTTATCGCCGTATAATTTTTCAGATCCACCTCAGTAGTAGTGATAGAAAAAGAGCTTCCATTGATACATGGAGTTTGTTGTTGATTTCCTCTGACAACCCCCATATTTGTGAAATTTTATCATAATTCCCATGCCCCTGGTAGTTTTAACAAAACACCATTGGCTGAGAATTTATTTGATCATTCCTTTGTTCCTCCACATTAGCAGGATTCTTCATATCCCTTTGGTAGTTTATAGCTAGATGTCTCATTCTTCCATGTTTGAAGAAATTCATTATAAGGAATCACCTTTAAACATTACACAATTTTGAATTATGTTAATAATTCACGTTGATGATATTTTCATGTTTAGAGATTTAGAGAATTGATTCATAAAATATATATATATATCAATATGAATATTATTTTTAGACACTTATACTCACTATCCATTTTTTCATAAAATAAAAACTTTTGAAAAAAAGAGTCATTTCTAGTTCCACGTTTTAGACAGAATTACTTTTCTACAATTCCATCCTTGATCCTGTTAATCTTTAAGACCTGTGAAAAAAATTCAAAAAACGTGGTATGATCATAAAAAGATCATTAAGGATTATAAAATAAGGAAATTAAACATTAGTCCATCAATACAAACCATGCAGAATCTCATTAACATACCTTATTAAATAATAAGATTTTTGAATAACACATATTATTCATAAATCATAAAGGTAACTTGTGGAATCCATATCATAATTACATTGAAGTTATCACAACTACATTGGGAGTTATTTTGGAATACCCATCAAAGTATATTCCCTAAATCTATTAGGAGAAATGTTACCTTTTACCTCTGTCACATTACCCAATGCATTGGAGATCTATCTCAGGCTCACCCACCCTAATATTATCATGGAACCACCCATATATGTATACAATTCCCAAGAACCGTAACATATTCATAAAACATAAAATAAACATAATGGAAAGATAAAATTTCATCATTTCAATCACTATATATCATTTCAAGATATTGAAATAATAAATCCATTCTAAAAACCATTTTCAATACCAAAATACGTAAAAATAGTTTATGGTATTTATTTTCCTTTTAAAAACACTACAGCTTGTAGTGGATGCTAAATATCAAATAATGCTCATGGTGGAAGAAAGATCATTGTCACTGCGTACATTAAAAAGAAGCATTCCTTTTTTTCATTTAGTAAAATGCTACATAGAAAAATATTCTCTTTGAATGAAATGAAAAGTCAATGGTATTTATACACCACATAAAATAATGTTGTGTACAAATAAAAATATGCCTCAATGAATGGAGATTGAGATAAAGTCTCTTACCTCATGTGTGACTTCACTCATTCATTCTTTAATCTAATGAATAATATACTAAAGATAATTTCTACTTCATTGAGAAACATTTTCAAATTTATTATTCCTTTTTTGTCACTTATTAACATATTATAAACATTAAAAAATAATTTAAGTTAATAACGGTCTTTTTCTCGATATTTGGTTCTTGAGTCAAAAATGAACTTCTAATAATTACAGGTTCATCATGTGGACAAAAGTAGATTATAAAAAATGATATTCATGATTTAGATATCATATATATCATATATATCTAGTTTATATATGTATTTATATTAGTACATAACATTTGGATATAAGAAATGAAATGCATTGTTCATGGAGACGGTAAGCCGTAAGTATGCATGAATGATAACTTCATTTCCATTTTTTATTTAATGGAATGAAAACATAATGATACATAGATATATTATAATTAAATTATAATATCAAATATAATTTCAATAACTCTATCCTTTACATGTTCCATGTATGTCATGAACGAGTCATATCACTTTGAGGGGGCGGTAGTCAGCACTTCCTCAAATAAAATTATCATATTTACCCGCTATGGAAAACATAAAGGAATGTTATGAATAAAAAATTCCTAAGAATAGAGACAATATAAATATAATATATACCACATATAAATATAGTACCATCATGATAAGAGGTAGGAGATAATCGAACAGTCATCATTTCGTGAGGTAGCAGTTTGTCGTACATAGAACTAGTATGTTCGTATCCAATAGACAGAGGTGTTAGTATCTAATGTTTGAATTCTTATCTTAACAAAAACCTAGTATATTTTTTATTTTTTTCATTACGTAAAAAATAATAAGAATACCATAGAGAGTGTATAATTAAAATAAAATAAGAGAACTTGAGGGAAGACGTTACCTTTAAATATGGTAACTCTCTTTGGTTTGATCCAAAAGGATATCTTGAAGTGCTTTCTCCCTATAGTATAGATTTTAGGATGAAGATAGGGATTTTTAGAGCTTATTTCCGTCTATTTTGATGATCCAATGGGTCTGGACATGTGTGAGTAAGGGTTAGAGGTGATGGCTTTTTATATGGGGGAGGAGGGACTCTTTAGGATTGTTTGAAAATATTGTAATATTATTTAACTATTTTTTGTTTCTACATGTCCAAAACATATTTTATAATAAGATAACGTGTATATAAGTATAAATAAAATCATTAAATATGAATTTTATGGTTTTTGGATATTTTTTAATCCATGTATGTTTTATTTAACCCTTTGTGAACATATTTAACATTTACCATGTTCTCTAATATATTCATACTATATGGTTAATATATTTACAATAAAATTACAAGAGATCAAAAATGGATCATTAATGACATTATTAACATCATATATGTCATTTGGAAGATTCTTAGATTTTTAGGACTATTTTATCATTTAATAAATATTTATTGATTTAAAAACTATTTTAGGTCAGTTTTAATTCTATTAATAACATGAATTTTTTAAAAAATCAAAACGAAATTTATTCTTTTGAAAAAAACATCATTAATTCATTTATAACAATTAATAATAATCTATAAATTTATTTTATGGAATTAAAATGTTCAAAATAAATTTATTTTACTATTTATAATATCATTTATTTGAATTATTTATTAATGAATCAATTACTGTATCACCATTATGTCATAATTATATTTAACTATTTAATGTATAAAAATTATAAATAAAATACCATGATTTAGAAAATCATTTTATAATTCCAAATAATATTTATAGTTAAAGAAAGAACTTATATAACCCCATATAAAAAAAATTTAGTAAAAGGATTCTTATTTATGTTATTTTTGTCCTTACTTTAAAATAAATAATATAAACTGTCATTATCACTCCCATGTGGCTCCAAGGCATTCCACAATCGACCCAAGGATTACCATGGTTAGACATGTATCATCTAATAGGGTTAGTACAAGTGTAAGGGTGTTTTAATAGTATTATAATATTATTTTTCACTCTTATTTTCCATATTTACCTTTTAACCATAGTAAATAATATATTTACTAAAGTAAATATTCATAATGTCTAAAAAAATTTATCGATTTACAAAATTTGGACCTCCTTATTCCCAATATGGAATCCATTTTTTCCAAATTCGAAACAGTGAAGTGGCAGGAATTAATATAAATTATGTCCCGTTGTCAAAACAAAGAGCATGTTTTTTAAAATAATAACTATCAAAAGATTTACCTTTGTTTATGTCCAAATTAAGAGTTAAATTACTAACAATGAAAAATATTGTATTTAGTGGTAAAAATATAATCTAATTACACTTTAAAACCAATTGAATGAAAAATATAAATATATAAATAAATTAGATTAAAAGGTACTTTTGTATGAAAATATAGTATTTTTCTCTATTCATTAAATAATGAACATTATCATAATAACACCAAAATTTTACCCAAATTAAATTTTAATGTCCCGTTTCTAAATAAGAAGTTATTTTTTTCAAATAGAACATTTAAAAGTGACATAAAACTAGATTTAAAAAGGGTTTTCCATCAGAAGACAATAAATTTTCTTTTTAAACAATTTTAGAGTATTTATGCTTAAAATTGGATTCATTCACATTTTAAGCCTATAAATTTTATTGAATAAATGTAAAAACATTTAAAAAACACGTATAATAATATTTTAGTTAGTTCTTTTTATTCTCGCTAATACAACGACTATGAGTTATCTACCATTTAAAATAATAATATTATTATTTTATTTTTTGGTATAACTCAACATTGCGTGAAACGTAAGATTTCGAAGAAACCCTTTGTTTATTTTCAAGTATGCCATCAAACATAGAATTACCTTTAAAGAAAAATTAATATTTAATTCATGAATTTTAATAAATATAAAATCTCCTTTTCTTTATTTACCTAGGATGTTACATCCTTCCCCACTTTTGGATATTTCGTCGTCGTAATTTTATTAATTTATCTAACAAATGGGGGTATTTTTCCCTCATATCATTTTCAGATTCCTAGGATTACTATTCAACCCTATGGTTTTTCCATAAAAATTTTACCTAATGGATTACCTTATTCTGAAACACTTCCCATCTTCAGTCAAGAATTTGGACTAGTTGTTCCTCATAAGAAAGATTCTCTTCCAACTGAAGTACCTCTAGACTCAAAATATGAGATGAATCAGGCATATACTTTCTCAAAATTGAAGCTTGGAATACATTATGTACCTGAGATAAACATGGAGGTAAGTCAACTCTATACACAACTGATCCTACATTTCCTTGTATTTCATAGGGTCCAATGAACCTTGGACTCAGATTTCGCTTCTTACCAAAATGCATCACAATTTTCCATGGAAAAATTCTAAGAAAGACATGAACACCAACCTCGAAAGAAGTATCCTTACTCTAGTTATCTTCATAACGTTTCTGCCTCATCTATGTTGTTATCAAGATCTTTTGAATCAACCGAACCTTTTCTGTCATCACTTCTACCAATTCTTGTCCAATAAACATCCATTCACCTACTTCATCCCAAAAATCCGGAGCTCGAGATTTCATTCCATATAATTCCTCAAATGGATCCTTCTATATATTTGAATGAAAACTGTTATTTTAAGAAAATTCAACCAAATAAATATATTGGTCCCAACATCCCTGGTAATACATTAAAAAACCTTTTATCATATCTAACTGTGTCTGAATTGTTCATTCTGACTGTCCATATTATTGTGCATGAAAAGTTGTACTAAAATTTAATTCAATACCCAACTACATTAGATGCCCTTTAAAAAAGTTAGAAGTAAACCTAGGATCCTGCTTAGATACAACGGAGAGAGAAACTCCATGAATCTTGACAATCTTTTTAACATAAAATAGAGAAAGTTGATCTCGGGACAATATATATCGAATAGGAAGGAAATAAGAAAAAAATTTCAATCGATAAACAATAAGCAAAATTTCATTTTTACCTTGAGATTTTTTCTGTAATCCCACAACAAATTCCATTGATATGTTTTCCCATTACCACTCAGGCACAAGAAAAATATGAAACATACCTTTCAGTAACTGATGCTCTCCATTAACCTATTGACAAGTCAAGTGCTTAATAATAAAGTCAACAATATCTATTTTCATTTCATCCCACCAGTAAAACTCCCGAAGTTCTCTAAATATCTTATTAAGGACAAGATGAACTGAATATGGAGAACAATGATTTACACATAATAACTCTTTCTTCAACTGTGATTCATCGGAAACACGTAATCACATCCAAAACCTCAAAACACACTCATTACCAACACTAAAATCAGGAAACTTACCCTTCATGACATACTATACTTTTTAATGCAACTCGCTTTCTTCTATCTATGATTTTTTAATTCCGTCTGATAAAGATTATTTCACTTACACCTGAATCAAAATAGTGTAATTTCTTATACTAAAAACTTCTAATACAAAATTCATCAAATCAAAAACCAAAGGATCTCATTCCAAATTTAACATGGTAAAGGTAGCATTACACTTTTGACTCAAATCATTAGCCACATTATTTTCCTTTCCAATATGGTAATGGATCGTTCAATCATAATACATGAATAATTTCAACCATCTCCTTTGTCTCATGTTTAATCCCTTCTGAGTACATATATATTTCAAACCTTTGTGTTCAGTATATATTTCACATTTTACTCCAAAAAAATAATTCCTCCAAATCCTTAAAGAAAAAAGAACAGTATTTAATTCCAAATTCTATGTAGGGTAACTTAACTCATGAGGGTTCAACTAACATGAAGCATAAGCAATTACATAATCATTACGTATTAGGAAACCACCATGTCCTTTCAACGATGCATCACTGTAGCAAAAAAAATTCACCATTTCTAGAAGGTAGTTCCCAAACTAGAGAAATCACCAATCTTATTTTAAATTCATGAAAACAATCATCACATTCATTTTTTCAAATGAAATGAATAGATTTTCAAGTTAACTTATTCATTGGGAATGATAACCATGAAATTTTTTCAATAAACCACAAGTAACAACCTGACAAACCATGAAAACTACGAATCTATATGATATTGATATGTTTTGTCCATTATTACATAACTTTTTTTAGAATGATCAATAGTTATACCTTTTTTTTGACACAATGTGACCCAAGAATGAAATTTGATGTTACCAAAACTCACACTTTCTGAATTTCCCGTACAGTTCCTTTTTTTAAGGTTTTCATGATAGCCCATAAATTACTTTTATAATCCTCTTTACCTTTATAATAAACTAAAATATCATTTATAAACACAACCACCACTTATCACATGAATTAGTTGGTCCACCGCTGCATCAAACTATTCAATTATGATTCAAACCATCTCAGGATGTTGATTTAGAAGGTCATTTACCTTTGTATTCCTTCCCTGTATAGCTGAACTATTTCTTCTATGAAAACCCTTTTAGGAATTGAGAAATATCTTACGCAAAGCAAAATGGTAATCTGTAAATTCTATATCATTTTTATCATACCATAAATTATTTTCTAGATATTAATTTAACAATACCCTAACTCCTAAATTTTTCTAAACTGACCTCTGATACCCACTATAAGGACCTAGCCTTAAACATTAAATAATCATTAATTCAGTTAATATTTCATAATAAAGAATTTTTCAAGTTTAAGGATTTAGAAAAATAGGTCACGAAATATCCATAACAATTTGAATATTACATAGGAAACTTCGGCTCAGTATCCATTTTTTTATAAAATAAAATATATTTAAAAAAAGAGTAATGTCTACTTCTACATTTTAGACAGAATGACTATTCCATGATTCCATCCATGACACTATTAATTGTTATGTCTTGTGAAAAACATTTCAAAAAACATGGGTTGAGCATAAGAATCACAGTTAGGATTATAATATAAAGAAATAAAACACTAGTCTGTCAATACATACCAAGAATATGCTCTTTAACATACCTCGTGAAATCATAATATTCATGAATTACACATAGAAATAATAAATCATAAAGTTAACTTGTATCATCCATATCATACTTACATTGTAGGTTTCAATGCTATAGAGGGAGTTACGTTAGAATACCTATCATAGTATATTACCTAAATCTATTAGGATAAACTTTAACGTTTACCTCTTTTACGTTACATAATGCATTGGAGAGCTATCTTAGGCTCACCCGCCCTAGGATTATCATGGTATAACCCATATAAGTAAAAAATTACCAAGAAGCATAACATTTTCATTACACATAAATAAAACATAATGGAATGATAACATTTCCACATTACAATCACAGTATATCATTTCAAGATATTGAAATAATCAATCTATTCTCAAAACCATATTCCATTCCAAAATATATAAACAAGTTATATGGTATTTATTTTCCTTTAATAAACACTAATACATTTAGAGGAATCCAAATATAAAATAATTCTCACAACAGTGGAAAGGTCGCTATCACCGCGTAAATTAAAAAGAAAAATTCCTTTTTATTATTTAGTAAAACGCTACATAGAAAAAGATTCTCTTTGAATGAAATGAAAATTCAATGGTATTTATACACTGTATAAAAGAAATTCATGTATGAATCAAAATTGACCTCAATTAATTAAGATTGAGATGAAGTCCCTTACCTCATGTCCGACTTGACTCGTTCATTCGTTAATCTCTTAAATAATAAAGTAAAATTAATTTCTACTTTCTTAATAACCATTTTGAAGTTTATTAATTCCTTTATATCACTTATTACCATTTCATAAACATTATAAAATCATTTAAGTTAATAACGGTCATTTTTTCAATATTTGGTAATTTTGCCAAAAATGAACATATAATAGCAAGTTGTCCATGTGGTAAAAAAACCATTATATCCATAATGATATTCTTAATATATATATCATATATATATCCATTATATATATTTATTTATAATAGTACTTGACATTTGGAAGTAATAAATGAAATGCACAATTCATTGAGACGTTATGTCGTACGTACACATGTACACTACTTTAATTTCTATTTCATATTTAATGGAATGAAAACATAATGATATATAGGTATATTATAATTCATTTATAATAACATATATATTTTTAGCAACTCCATCCTTTACATGTTCTGCATATGGCATGAACGAGTCATATAACTATGAGGGGGCGGTAGTCTGCATTTTCTCAAATGAAATTATTATATTTACCCATTATTAATAACATAAAGGTATGCTATAAATAAAAAATACATAAGAATATATAAAATAAAAATTTAATTTATATCACATAAAAATATAGTGTCATCATAATGGCCACCATGAGAGGTGGTAGGAGATAATTGAATAATCGTCGTTTCGTGTGGCTGTAATTCCTCTTACAGAGAGACAATATGTTTGTATCCATTAGATGGAGGTGTGTGTAATTTTAGTTTTAATCCATATCATGAAAACAACCATGTATATATTAGATAATTCTTTTTTATGTAATAATATAATAAAGGAGCATAAATAATGAAGAAGTAAAATAAAAATAAAGGAACTTGAGAGAAGACGTTTCCTTCAAATCGGGTAACTCCCTTTGGTTTGAACCAAAAGTCATTCTTGAAGTGCTTTCTGCCTAAGGTAAGGCTTATAGGAGGAAGATAGGGATCTTGAGAGATTATTTTAGTAGATTTTGGTTTATCCAAGGGGGTTGAGAGTTGTGATTAAGGGATATAGGTGATGGATTTTTATAAGGGGGACGGGCTCTTTAGGAATGTTTGAAAATATTATTTTATTTTATAATGATTTTCGGTTTCTGAAGGTCCAAAAAATATTTAATTATAATATAAGGTGTATATAAGTATAAATAAAATCATCTAATAATAATTTTAAAGGTTTGGAAATTTTTTATTCCTTATATTTTTTATTTAACCCTTTGTTAACTTATTTAACTTTTACAATTTCTTCTTATATATTCATACTATATGATCAGTATATTTACAATAAAATTCCAAGAGACCCAAAATGGATCATTAATTAAATTTGTAACATCATATATGTCATTTTTTCGAATCTTAGATATTTTGGAATATTTTATCATTTAATAAAATATTGACTGATTTAAAAACTCTTTTAGGTCAATTTGAATACTATTCATATCATGACTTTTAAAAAAATCCAAACCAACTTGATTCTTTCAAAAAACCAATCATTAATTCAATGATAACAAGTTATCCTAATCTATAAAATTAGTGTATGGAAAAAAATGTTTAAAATATATTTATTTTAATATTTATAATATAATTTACATTGAGAAATCATTTTATATTTCCAATGAAATATTTATAGTCAAAGATATAACATATATAAACCCATATAAAAAAATTCGTAAAAAGATTCATTTTTAGGTAATTTTTGTCCTTACATTTAATTAATTAATATACAATGTCATTATCACTTATATGTGGCTCCATGGGGTCCCAAAATTTACCCAACAATGTCCATGGTCGTATATGTGTCAACAAATAGGTTAAGTACAAGTGCAAGTGTAATTTAGTATTATTAAAATATTATGTTTCACCCTTATTTATCAGATTTACCCTTTAACCATGGTAAATAAAATATTTACTGAAGTAAATATTCATAAAATCAAAAAATAAATTTACATATTTACATAATATGGACCTCCTGAATCCAGATATAAAATCCATTTTTCCAAATTCCAAATATAGAAGTGGCAGAAATTAATTTAAAATTAATTATCATTGTCAAAATAAAAATCATGTTTTTAAAAAAATAATTACTATCAAAATTTTTACCTTTGTTTATGTCCAAATTAAGAGTGAAATTAGTTCCAATGAAAAAAATTTAACCAAATGGTAAAAATATAATCCAATTACACATTAAAACCAATTTAAAGAACAATATAAATATATAAATATATTATATTAAAATACAATTTTAATTAAAATATTGTATTTTTCACTATTCATTAAAATTTGACTTTATCCGAAAAATACTAAAATTTTACCCAAATTAAATTTTTATTTCTAGGTTCTAAAGAATTAGTTTATTTTGTAATATAGGATATAGAAATATTACCAAAAGTATGTTTAAAAAGGGTTCACTATCAAAAGACGGTAAATTGACCTTTTAATGAATATTAGAGTATTTATGCTTAAAAATGGAATCATTCACATTTCAAGACTATAAATTTTATATGATAAATGAAAAATCATTCAAAAAACTTGTAAAATCATATTGTAGTTAGTTCTGTTCATTCCCGGTAGTACAACAACTATGAGTTCACTACCAATTAAAATATTATTATTATATTATTTTTTTTTGGAATAACTCAACTTTGTGTGAAATGTAATATTTCAAAGAAACCCATTGTTGCGAGTCAAGTATGCCATCGAACATTGCATCCCTTTTAAAGTAAAATTAATATTTAATTCAAAAATATTAAGAAATATGAAAATTTCATATTCTTTATTTACCTCAGCTGTTACATTCATGGTTCCCTTTCGATAGTTCCCAGGATGTTTCTTCCTACAATCTCAACATGTGGGATGTTCGATCGTCTTGCCATCATGAAATTCACTTTCTAATCCATCCATATTAGACACCATTGTACACTTTTTTTCACCAGGCCCACAAGACCACTAGGAGTCTCTAATCTCCATTTCAACCTTGAGGGCATAATAGAGAATCTCCTCATAATATTGAAAGTTTAAAATCACCAACATTATTTATAGACTCATCATTAGTATAATAATGAATTGATCAACCTTGGATTGGGTGTTTAGGACAATGTTAGAGGCGTATCATGGAATCCTTTTGATGTTTTATTTATGTGCCTCGATGAAATCATCTTCTTTCTTCTTGAGTCTGAGGAACTCTCTTTGCATTTTGAGATGAAGGGTTCAAGGAAAATATTTATTGAAAAATATTATCTTGATTTCCTCCCAATCAATAGAATAAGTTTTCTCCATAGACGATTAACTTCCAACACAGATCAGCTTCCCCATCAAAATAATAGACTACCAATACAAATTTCTCTTCTTCTAAGCACTAGAGGACAATGAATAATTTTTCAATGGAATTGATCCAAAATTATATGAGGAGGGGGTCAAAAGAAATACTAAATATGAGAGGACTTAGATACATTAAGGATTTAATGGAAACATTTCATTCACTTGTGGGAGGAGGGTGTTCCACAAGATTCATGTTAGTATTCATAACATGAGACAGCTAAGAAAGTACCTTCATGACGTTTTCAACAACTGTTCCCATCATATTTAGAATATCATTATAGAAATGTTCAGATGCCTTATCACATTGATTGTTGGCACGTGTTCTTCTATTTCCATCATTTAACTAATAAAAATAATATACAGCTGTAGGGATTGAAAACTTATCTATTAAGTATAAAAAGGAAACATTTAACATTAAAGGATAAACATGTAATGGTCAAGTATATGATAACATATGATTCCTAGGTCTAAATATAGGTTATCCATGACCTATTTCTTAACATATATTCATATAGGACCTTTTTTATTCCCTTAAAATGGTTTGTACCAATATCATGAATTTATCAAAGAATATCCCCCACCAGTGTCAAACCAAGAGTACAGTAAGGCTTGTTGTTGTTCACCAATTTCTGATCAAGCCTAGCTCAATGCAGTGTTTTATGGATTTTACCCTTATATACATTTTTTTCAGAGCCACATCTACCTATTTGTATCCAGATAGGGATGTATTTTCTGGATAAACAAATTACACTAAACTTTACAAAATTTAGTGACGTTTTTATATACATAGTCTCATACATAAGGTTCTTACTAGAGTGCACTATTCATAATCTCCCAAAATAAGTCAAACATCCTATGATACCAACTATAGAAACCATAGAATTTTAAATATATCATTACATGATTTTATGCATAATTAATCATCAAATGAAAATCCAAGGATAATAAATTATAGTGTCTTTGAAGACTAGGTACATAATCAAACATCATAAAGACAACTTTTTCTTTAATCAGCACAATGAGCTCCTAGTATCCAATATTCCCAAACATCTACATAAGATAACCTAGGGATAACATGAACAATGAGATGAGATAAAATTCTAATAAGGGATAAAGCATAAGAATAAATCTTTAGAACATTGGATATGAATCATGACATAAAGATATAAAAAGGCATATAATGTAATTGAACATTTAGAAATAGAACATGTATAACAATGGATTATATAAACACGGAATCATAGTAATTTTGAAGAAACATAAAAACAATAATTTAAAATGATTCAAGGCTTGTTGTAGTTATAGAATCATATGTTAAGGTTGACCTAAAAGACCGTTGCACATGGTATCACAAGTCAAGGTTCACCACAAAGATCGTTGAATGTGGTTGCAAAATTCCAGGCTATCTTCCAAGACTGTTTCACATAACAACTCATGAGACTCAACATTATCCAATGTATTAGAGCACTATCTGGGTGAACCCATCATAATATTTTCATGAATATTATTTCCACTTATATAATTATAGATAACCAATCCTACATAAACTTAAGGGTACCCATGAAAATAATTGGGTATCATAATCATGTCATAAATCATAATGAATAGGTGTATCATACAAGTATCCATGAAAGAAAATAATTTAAAAAAACATCGACATTCACACGGGGAAATAGGTAGAAATCAATGTATGTTCTGTGAAATATAATTGATAACACATAAAAAGTGTATTTAATAAATTTTAGTATTAAAACATTTTAGTGTGATTTTAAGGAAAATACTATAGTGAATTTAAAATCAAAAATATAAAAATCATTTATAAAAAATCATAATTTAATCAAGAAGGTTTTAATAATAAAAATATTGATTTTATAAAAACAATTTAGGCATAAAGTAAATGGTATATTACACGTTAAATTGGGTAAAATTTTTGGAAGTTCCCTTAAAGTGGGATTGCTTATCAAGAGGTATTGAGGGGGGGGGATCACATAAAAAGTGTATACCCACAAAATAGAAAGATTAAGGGATATTAATTCATTATTTTGGAGATATAAATAGAAATTATAATATGTAAATAAAATGAATAAAGGATTTCCTTTGGGTATAATGATAGTAAGAATAACCTGAAGGAATAATGCTTGTTTGGAAAGAATTCCATACCTTAAGTTCTATGGTGTTCTCCAGTTGATGTTATTGACATGAATAATAAAATGAGGTTTATTATTTTATAATTTTAGAACATATTTTACATTTAACTAATTTATTATAAACTCTTTGTGTTAATTCATAACATTTTTGATTGGTTATGAGGTTCAATTTCATTGATCGGATCTGTTTGTTTCATTAACAGCTTACCAATATACATGAAGGAATAATAATGTAAAATGAGGATGGTTCCATAGAATTGGAGTAATATTATATTATTGATCATACATAAGGTTGCATGGATACAAATTATATTTCGTTACTTGGAGTGAAGATGAATTAATATATAAAATTTTAGTGATAACCTTTTGGGTTAATTGGTGGTTTTTTATCAGAACGAACAAATTTTTTTTTGTAAAACAAAACCATGTATATAAAAAGATTTCAAGACCAATAAATTTAACGACATGTGATTCCGAGGTCTGGAGAGATCGAAACGGAATTTTGAACTTTTTTAAGGTACGTTCAGTAAACGTGTGAGCTGAATATTATACCTTTTAAATAGTCCCTCAGATCAAAAATTTTAGGACACTGTTGAATTCAGAACATTGAGATTCGCCTAAAAATTAAGTCACATTGGTTGGCAATTTCCCAATGGAATAGTTATTTTTATGAATTTTGGAGAAAAATAATAATATAATTTAATATAATTCTTTAATTTTCCATTTCACTATTGAGTGGTCGATGGTGATATTGCGGGGCAGCGACATAGCTGCGAGGATGCGCATTTTTGAGGTACATAAATGGATTTTTAAACTTGCAGTGTAACAAAACATTAATGATGCATAACAGCGACACTATTTCATAAATGAAATAGCATAATTACGCGGCTTCACAATAGAATAGGAATGATGTAACCTGCTCTTATTTATAGATCGAAGCGCTGGGGAAATATGGATAAGAAATTTGGAGGATTCTCTAGAGAATATCTAAAAAACATCCACCCTAGATAATAATGATGAACGTTGGAGGATCATCACCACATGTGATGCCTTAGGAAGATCGGATCTGGGAAGCGGCGTTGACATCTTAACCCCTTGAGGAAGAACGTTATGACATCAGACGTATTAAGAGGTAGGGGTTTGTTTTGATTAATGATCATCCCCAGTCATCATTCCTTAAAATGACATATGTGGATCAACCAACGAACATGTGGATCCACTAGTCGATCATTCATGTGGGAGGGTGTCATTGGGGGTTCAATGTTGGGATTGTTTTATTATTGTTTGAACTGCACTCCCCGAAACCTCCCCAGTTTTTATTCTTAGATGCGGAGGGTGTGGGACAACATGAAAAATGCATGATACCCATGGCATGTTTGTTCCTTGTGATCGACTCTTTCAAATAGATGGACAGGTAGTTTAGCATATATCGTAGTGGAGAGGGAATCCCCTTCAGGCTGCGGGCACAAATGGTGAGAAAAACAAGCCACCATAGTGCAACCAGTGGCCCATTGAATCTACGACTGGCATGCCGACGATGGAATATGGCAGTGCCGGTTGCGTGTCCGACGTAGAAGATGTGGGTCACCGGGAGAAGGAGGAGTTGCGTCTTTCGGGTGCGCTTTGGTAGCGTAAGCTGTGGTTTCAACAGGTCATGGCGCTGGAGTCCCACAGTGCCAGCGTGGCGCCGCATGGAGATGTGAACCTACCATGCGGGATAACGTGGGGGATGAGGTAGGTGGGACCAACTGCATGAGCAGCTGTGGGACGTAGTTATGCCCTATTTTGGGAGAAGGGGGTCCACCTGCAATGGCGGGATAGGGTGACCCTAGTGGGCCTCACCACCTAGAAGGCTAGACCAATCAGGCCGGCCCAGTGGGCCAGGTCAACCCGGGTTGGGTCAGACTCGGGTTGGGTCAGGTCAACACAAATGGGGCGGACAAGTCTGAGACCCATTTCAACCCAGTTATTCATAAAGAGCTTTATCTTCTAAACCATATGTTCATTTGACTTACCTTCTATGGAAATAGTACCCTTGGGAAAAGACAGTCCATTTTTAGTGACTGGACCTGAGTTTTGGAAAATGTTGAAGTACGTCCGAGTTTGATCGAACATGAATCAAATCAGGACCTTGGTACTAAAATTATTATAACTTACAGACCAAATGTTTGATTGATGTGTCGTCTATCTTGTTGGAACCCTTATGAGATGGCCATATTTCACGTCACTTATTTTTGGGACTTTGTCATAGTTGAGGTATGATCGATAACATGAGGAGTAGAACCAGAGTGTTTCTTGTGGTGAGAGTTTCGATGGCTAATCCCTTGACAACTCAAGGTGAGGGTATTCCATACTCCTCTGCTCCAGTATAGACGAGACTCCCCACATAATGTGTGAGGGTTCATTTTCTTATGAGCAGGTTATTCTATCATCTGAGTCGGTACTCTCCGATTAGGCTAGGGCATGGGTCCTCCATAATTAACTCATAGAGTCTGGTACTTCCATACTGGTTAGGGTGCAAGTCCTCTATGTTAGGATTAGGTACTCCCCTGTCGACCGAGAGTATGGGTCATCCTTACGTAATGCTACAACAGAGTCGGTACTACCCTATCATGACAGGGCACAAGTCCTCTAGAATGGGGCTGGTAATCCCCTGATGTAGTAGGGTTCAGGTCCCCAATAGTAGATATAGTGATAGAGTCAGTTACCCAACTACATTACCTGGTCGTGAGTCATCCAGTCACTGAGTTGTACTCCCCTACCGATTTAGGGTGCGGGTCCTCTATACAACATCTTCCAGTAGATTTGGAACTCCCCATCCTTTCCAGGGTGTGGGTCCTCTTGCATAGGGTAGGCACTCCCCTTCCATAATTGGTTGTGGTTCCCCCGTAGCTAGAAAACTAACCAATTTTTACTCCCCTATCATGTAGGTTGTGGGTCGTCACTTATGGAGTAGTACTCCCACATCTCCATCTAGAGAAGAGACACAAGTCCTTTATGGGAGTTGGATCTCCCTCGACTGTAGGACACAATTATGAGGAGTGGGACCCTCCAATTGATGTAATTGAGACCAAGGTAGATGTTAGTCCTCCCTCGATGGACTGTAGTACATGCCACTTCTTATTTAAGTAATTTAAATATCATTGGTTTGAAGGGAGTAGTGCTCCCCCAACTGATCATAGTGTAGAGGAGTGGGCCTCTTCACATGGTCTCCCTTGGTCTTGCCTCAGAAGAAAGACCACGATAGCAAGACCTCTAGTTATGGACACTAGAGGTAGTTCTGGTAGAAAGTTCATAAGGGATCACTTCCTTTTGGACAAACCAATTGAAATGGTTGACTTTTACCTGGGGTAGTACATCTCTCAAATGGGTCCCATTAGGGATGGATATCTCATGGAGGGTGTACTCCTGATCCATGAGTTACACATTGATCCTTCTTTAGAAATATTGTTAATGGATTTGAGGTTGGAGTCTTATGAATATTTGTGGTTGAGAAAATTACTTCTGGATGAAATAGCTATATGTATGGGCATATACCATAGTATATCTAACGATGCATTTCTTTGTGGTTTACTTCATGGTTTTGGATTTGTTCTTTACTTCGTGGTTTTGGATTCCTTTTTTACTTCGTGGTTGTTTTGTGGTGTTTTCCATTGTGGATTTCTGAGAGACCATCGAGGGTCTCAGGGTTCCTTAGTGAGTAATGAGTTACTCACCTCTTCATGGGATTCACATGCATCTGTTGTGTCGGGTGAAGACGCTTGATGTTTCAGTAGAGGCGCTCAGGGAGATAGGACCGACAGACGTTATGATGGTGGACTTGGTGGCCTAGGATTAGGCAGGGCCTAGTACGACTAGAAGGATAGGAATTGCTACTTCGACATCCATTTGCTTCACTACTATAGAAATCATGTATGATTATCCACAAATGGCCATTTGTGCTCCCTTTGTACTTTACTATTTCCAGTTCTTTCGATGGGATTGTAAACTTGCCTAGTTTTACCACTCAGTGCTTTACTTAGTGTTGTACTCTAGTTTCTGATTACATAGTGTTAATATTCCAGCCATTTTTATTTGGTTTGTGAGTTCATGTGTGTATATATATTTAGTAAAATGCCACCACTTAATGTTTGACGCCTTTGGTGCTAGTCTCCATCCCCTCGCCTTCGGAAGACATGCTTGGGGTATGTCATGGTATATTCCCTAGGGGGTGGGTCATGAAAAATTGGTATCATAGGCATTTTGGTTCTTCCTCAATGACTAAGGGTCCGTTTTTTTGGTTTGGGATCAATAGTGTTTAGTGTTAGTAGTTTGACTTTCAAGACAGGAACTCCAGTGTTGGATCAGAAGCCGATGTATCTATACACCAGAATTCTAGACCCCTGTTACCCGACTCAGAACATAGAGAAATTGGTTGTGGGTAAATGAAGGGATTATGAAAGTTGTTGGAATGATTGTGATTTCTACATCCTTCTTTAGTCGGCTCTCTAGATATACTCTTAATTGTGGTTCATGTTTACTCATTTTAGGATTCCTCCATGATGACAGCCAGATATGATTCCACATTAGGATCATGATGATCTTCATCGAGTGGAGGCTTAGGTACTGTGCACTGATACATGGGTGGTACCTTCTGGTTGTGCACTAGTGATTCCACCTCCAATCGAGTAGTAGTTTCCACCAATAGTTCAGGGTGAGGATGCGCTCAGGCTAAGTGTGCTACATGAGTTTTAGAGGAAGAGACCTCCCAATATCCATGGTGGTACAAATTCTCAAGTGCCTAAGGATTGGCATGAGGATGTTAAGCGTGTTTTCCACCTAGTGCAGACACCACCTGACCAGAGGGTAGTACAAGCTACAAGGCTTCTTCTGGGATCAGTGGGAAGATGGTGGAGTCTCAAAATTCATACTCATGATGAGAAGAACAACACTAGGATAGACTTTGAGAGCCTCTTTAGAGAGGAGTTATTTCTGGAGATTTTTGACTCTGTATGCATATATGAGATGTTGCACCTCTTGAAGGGAAGCATGATGGTAGCAAAGTACTCATCAAGATTCCCTTATATTCCTCCTTACTTCGTAGATAAGTTGTAGGACCCTTACTTCAAGGGACAGTCCATTAAGTAGGTACAATGCTGAGAAATCAGGTCATCAGTCATACCTCTCAAAATTCTGACTCATGTTGGGGTACTAGAACCAGCCCTGGTAGATGAGAGATTCCTAGAAGAGTAGTTGTGGTGTCTAATGGATCTAGTAGACTAATAGAGATGGTATCACGGTGTAGGAGGCATACCCATGTGTAGAGGTAGACAAGTGGGTTTGTGGAACAGAAGTGTCTTAAATGAGAAGATCAGTCGCATGAGAGGTGGTGTTATGCCTATAACTGCTTGGGGTATCTCACTTGAGATTTCCCAACCCTATTTACTGCAAAGAAGGAGATAACAAACAAACCTCCATGGCAGAGATAGTTCATGGAGCATGGAGTTCCACAAGTTCTCATGCGAGGTAGATGATCCGGATGAGCAGTAAGGGTGGTCCCCTCTCGGCTTAGGGAGCTGGAGAATGTGGGCGAGGTTATGTGCGCGCAGTCACAACTCATGACCAAAAATCTCCAAGAGAAGTTTGAGGTACGACCAGTGTCTCTTCCTTTGCTGCCTTTCTAAACAGTCACAGTTAATGGACGTTCATTTTCAATGATTCTTGTTCAAGACATTAAGGTCCCATTTGGACTATGGAATTGACCCT
Organism: Viscum album; assembly: GCA_963277665.1. Lineage (NCBI taxonomy): Eukaryota > Viridiplantae > Streptophyta > Magnoliopsida > Santalales > Viscaceae > Viscum > Viscum album. The sequence continues at coordinate 332,631,925 of OY728161.1, forward strand.
CGCGCTTAGAAACTCATGATGTAGGAGACTCTCTAATCACACACAGATGCTGATAGTGTGACATAGCTCTTGGAGGAATGAGTTTGGTTGGGATCTCTTAGTTTTGGAATCAAGGACATAAGACATCATTCAAGGTATGAAATACTACCATTAATGCCTGGAATGAAGATATTAGGCCAACGATGTGGTTTATCCACATGGTGGAAAAGGGATTTTTCTATTGCAGAAAAATAGCCTAGACAACACAGTTTGGACTCTTGAAATGAGTAATTCTTGAGTCATTCTATGGTGGAAGATTTAGACCACCATATGTTTTCTCAGTGCGGAAGGGTTCCAAACCATCCATACTTATTAGGGATGCAACAAGGGGGACTGTTAATGTTCTTTCTTCATCTTTTGGTGAGGCTGATAGAGTTTCTCAGAAGAGGGCTTGGTAAGACCAATCGTTCACTTGTGGGTATCCCTATTTGATTCATAATTACTCAAATGATTTAGCATCAACCATTAATACCTAATTCTCATGGGGGTTTTAACATAGTTCATCCAAGAGAGTATGTGTAATGTGGGGTTCTTTCTATTATCTGTGTCAGGTTAGCATGGAGTTGAGGCGGTAAACCCCATGATTGTCGATGAATCATGGTACAAAGTGTTTTCCCTCTTGTCGTTACTAATGATTTTTTTTCGGTACAATGTTGACCTAGAATGATTTGGACATGATAGTGGTTGATATCAGTGTTTCTTCGTGGAGCATGCTTAGAATCAATATAGAAAACATTGTTGATCCAGTTTCATCTCGTATGTTTGGGTTTTGGATTTTTAGCAACGAAAAGTTTAAAAGTGTGGAGGATATAACATCTCAGAATTTCGTTGTAAATTTGTTTTATTTATAAGGATTTACTCCAATACCGCAATATTTGACGTAACATTATTCAGAGGTACAGAGATACCAAAATGGAATTTTGAACTTTTTTAAGGTATATTCAGTAAACGTGTGAGACATATTTTCTATCTTTATAATTTCCTCTTGGAACAAAAATTTGATGGTACATTGAATTCAGAACATCTGGATTCACCTAATAATAACTTAACTTCGGTCGACAAGGACCATGCTGAAAAGTTATTTTTTGGACTTTTCGGGAAAAATAATAAAATAATTTAAGAGATTTATTTTTTTTTCTCAATTTTGAGTGGAGAACAATGATGCTACATGGCAGAAACATGGTAGCAATGATGTGCCTTAGTGAGGCTTCTTAATGGCTTGTTAAACTCGTAGTGTAACGACATTTTAATGGCGTGTAATAGTGACATTGCTTCATAAATGAAAAAGCGTAACGACACATTGTCACATTAAAATGGGAATGTTGTGACATGATCTTATTTATAGATCAATGCGTTGGTGAAATATGAATAATAAATTAGAAGGATTCTCTACTGAACCTCTAACAGACTTCCGCCCTGGAGAAGAACGGCAAATTCCGAAGGATCTTCACCGCCTACGAAGCCTTTCAGAGATTAGATTTGAGAAGGGACATCGATGTCTTAACTCCTCGATGATGAAGGTTGTGACATCAGACGTCATAAGAGGTATGGTTTTTTTTGTATAAAGATATTACCCATTGTTTTTTCTTTTAAAACGATTAATGCAGATCAACTGATGAATAGGTTAAAACACTTGTCACTCTTTCAAGAAGTAGGGTATCTTTTGGGGTTCTATTTGGGGATTTTGTTTACATTCACCCCCCCAAAACCTCGCCAATTTTTATCTTCTAAAATGGAGGGCGCGGATCGACACGAACAAGGCTTGATCCCCTATGCATGTTCATTACTTGTGATGATCACTTTGAAATTGACGGAATTGAAAATATGGATCAATCATAGTGAAAAGGTCGTCCCCTGGAGGCTGCGGGTGCAAACAGTTCAAAAAACGCACCACCAGAGTGTGTTTGACGACTGGGAGAATCTACGGCTGGTATGCTAGTGCTGGTGGCATTGGCAGTGACACGTGGTGGTGCTGGCCGTGTGCCTGGTATAGAAGATGTGAGCTGCCAGTCCAGCCACTGGATAAAGGATGAGGTGCATCCCGAAGATGTGCCTGGGTTGTAGATGTTGCGGTCTCGATGTGCCGCGGCACTGCAGTCTCGCGGTGCCAGCGTGGTGCTATGTGGAGAAGTAAACCCGCCATTTGGTTCGGCGTCGGGGATGAGGATAGTGGGCCTGAATGTGTGAACAAGTACCAGACATGGAAATTTCAATCTTGGGAAGAAGTGGGTCATCCCACAACAGCAGTCCGGGGTGACCTTGGCGGGCCACACCGCCAGGCGGGTCAGACCGATTATGTTGGCCTAGTGGGATGAGCCTGAAGTCCCTTCAGGCTAGGGTAGGTTGACCTAGTTTGGGTTGGACCCAGGTTGGAGTCATTTCGGACCCAGGTCGGGTCAACCTGTATTGGGTTGGGTCGGTCCGACCAGGTCAGACATGACATGGACCCATTTCGACCGAGTTACGCTTAAAGGGTCGTATCTCCTAAATAATATATCTATTTGACGAACTGTCTACGGTGTTAGAATCCTTGGTAAAAGACAATAATTTTATGATACTCCACATGAGTTTTGGGGAAATTTCATATATGACAGAGTTGGATGTAACATGAATCCTACCGGGGCCTCAATACTAAAATTCCTATAACTTACAGACTGAGCATCCGATTGAAGCCCCATTTGTCATATTGAAACCCTTATGACATTAAAATCCTTCAGATCACATATTATTATAACATCATCTCATTAGATTTTAGACAGATATCATGAGGATAAGAAAAAGTGTGTTTATTCTGGCGGGAATTAGGATGACTACTCACTTAACGACTCAAGGTGCGTGTATTCCTTTATCTTTTACTTTAGTAGAGACATGACTCCCCAAGTCATGGGTGCAATTTTGGTTTCCTTTGATTACATTATTCTATCTTTTGAGTCAGTACTCCACTATTGGACTTGGGTGCGGGTCTTCCATACTTAACTCACATAGAGTCAGGTACTGCCCAATAGGGTAAGGTGCGGGTCCTCTATGATAGGAGTAAGTACTCCCCTGTCGACCTAGGGTGAGGGTATGTAACATCCCAAGTAAGTAATGAATAATAGATATTTTTATCTATGTCTAATAATGATTAAGATAGTGTTATAGAGGCTTAAAATGAAAATAAATACAATCTTATGCATGGAATACACTAATATTCTTAAAAGATTGTTTTAGTGCCTTATGATGGGAAACCCTTTTTGAATCTATATTTTGACAATTTTATAAACTATTTTTGTCAAAATAAACTTATTCTTTATGATTGGGACATCAAAATTTACTTTGTGTGAATTTTTGGTATTTTTCTGACAATGTTCATTTTTTTAATGAATAGTGTAAAATGTTGTATTTTAATTCAAAACCTCATTTTAATCTAATTTATTTATATGATTAGATTATCTTTTGAATTTGTTTTAAAGTGAAATTAGAAAATATTTTTACCATTGAATCCAATAGTGGTCGTTGGAATTAATTTCACTTTGAAATTGGACTTAAACTAGTGTCAATCTTTTGATACTTATTGTTTTGTAAAAACACGCTATTTGCTCTGACAGCGGGAATTAATTATTAAATTAATTAATGTGACTTATATGATTTGAATTTTGTAAAATAGACTTCATTTTTGAATTCGGAATATCAAATATAGCTTAGGGTGATTTTTTGGTAATTTTCTGAAAAACTTCAATTTTTTATGAATAGTGAAACCACTAAGTGGTAATCAAGCAAACTGATTTTTCAGTTAAATGAAAGTTTACCGCTAATGTGTATTGAATTTCAAAAATCCGACATACATGGTTGTCATTAAGAAGTAAAATGTGGTTCAATGGGTTTAAAATATTTTTTTGGTGAATAGTAACTTATTAAGTTTTTAATCGCGATTAGTCGTAATTAGGGTAGTTTAAGGTATAAATAATGCATTAATAATATGAAATGACCTAGACACATGTCCCAACCTTATAGGTTGTGTCATGGTCGACTAAGAAAAGCCATGGGTCAACTTGGGGACCCCATGGATCCACTTTTGTTGGGAAATGACATAAATAACTTTTTATTAAATGTTAAAGTAAAAAATGAAACAAACAAGAAATGTTTTACAAAAACAATTTTTACATGGGGTTATAAATATCAGATTTTTGATTATAAATAGTCATTGGAAAGATAAAAAGATTTCGGACATCATAGTATTTTTTGTATGATTTTTAGACATTAAATAAATTAAATTATTTATGACATAATAATGATGCAGCGATGACATCATTATTTGACAATTTAAATAAAATGGAAAGATAATGTAAAATCTATGAACTACACATGTACAAAACTAATTGTATGAGTGGATTTATAACCCTTATAAACTTATCCACGAATTATTTCAATGTGGGACCTTTTAAAACCGAAACACATTTTCAAATAAAGTAATATTTCTTTACTTTCCAAAAGTGCCCCTCCTCTCCTCTTATAAAAGGCCCCCACCTCTACCTCATTTCACACACTCATCAAGCCTTTGGCTCGGCCAACCCCTGCCCATTTACTCTCTCCACATCCCTATCCTCATCCTAGAGGATTACCTTTGGGCAGAATCCTTTCAAAGGAATCCTTTAGGCTCAAATCAAAAGGAGTTACACTTTTAAAGGTAATTCATTCTCTCTTGTTAATTTGTTTTATTTTGCTTCTCCAACCCCCTAAACTCTTTTTATTTACTTCTTTTGTAACAACACCAGTATCTTAAATATACTAGGATGTTGTTATATGATTTATTTGAGCTACACTCTCACACAACTACATCAAATGGTTAAAGAACATACGGTTTCCGTGGATGGCGAAATTCTGCATCCCGAAACGATGATTGTTCAATACTCATATAACACCTTCAAAGGTGGCCATTATGATGTCACTATTTTTATATATGATATATAATATGTTTATTTTTTTCTTAAGCTTATGTTTTTTTCATTTTGGGCATACCTTTATGGTTTCCATTATGGGTAAACACGATATCTTCATTTTAGGAAGTGCGGACTACCGCCCCCTCAAAGTGATTTGATTCGTTAAATACCATATGTGGGACATATAAAGGATGGAACTATGATATTATATATTATATTATAGTTGAATTATAATATACCTTTATATCATTATGATTACATTCTATAAAATACGAAATAGAAATGAAAGTAGCGTTCATGCGTACGTACGACTTACCGTCTCCATGAACGGTGCATTTCATTTCTTACCTCTAAATTATTATGTAATATTATAAATGCATGTATGTACTGTATATATAGGACATATATGATATCTGCATCATGAATAACATTCTGGATATAATGAACCTTTGACCAAATTAACAACATGTAAGTGTAAGAAGTCTATTTTCGACTTAAGAACCAAATACCGACAAAATGAACATTATTAACTTAAATGATTACATGATGTCCATAACATGGTATAAAAGGAATAATGAACTTGAAAAAGGTTCTTAAGCAAGTATAGATTAACTCAAGTTTATTATTCAGGAGATTAAAGAACGGTCGGGTCAAGTCGGATACGAGGTATGGGACTTCGTCTCAATCTCCTTTCATTGAGGCATATTTTATTTTATACACAACTTTCTTTTATGCGGTGTATAAACCCCTTTTAATTTTACGTTTATTCAAAAGGAATCTTTTTTATATGAAGCGTTTACTAAACGACAAAATGGAATGTTTTTGTCATACGTATGCGGCGACAACGACTTCTCCGCCGTCGTGACCGTTATTTGAGTTTCGGCGTCCTCTACAAGCCATACCTTCTTTTTTAAAAGAAAAATAAATACCATGTTTTACTTTTCTTTTATTTTGGTATTGAAAATGGTTTTCACAATGTTTTTTTGTTGTATTTATATCTTGTGATTGAAATGTGGAAATGTTATGTTTCCTTTATGCATGTTTTATGTGATACGATTATGGTATGGTTCTTGGGAATTATTATGAAGACGGGTGGTTCCGTGATGAACTAAGGGCAGGTGAGCCCGATATATCTCTCCAATGCATTAGGTAACGCAAGGGAGTGAAACGTTAAGGTTTCTTCGAAGAGATTTAGGGAATATACTGTGATGGGTATTCCAAACGTAACCAAGAGGGTTACTCCCTACGTAAGAATGTTATGAATGCCTCAAGTTACCTTTATGTCTTATGATTTCTATGATTTATTCGTGATTTTATGAGGTATGTTAAAGTGCCTATGTTTTATGGGTAAAGTATGATTTCATTCTTATGTATATATGTACCCATGGTTCCTTTCCATGTTTTTATAACCCATATTGAGCTTTTTATGCTCATCCCAAGTTTTTTTGAAATGTTTTTCACAGGTCAAGGGAAAGGTACCTGATATGATGATAGTGTCAATGAAGTGTCAAGAAATAATCCATGTTTTATTTTAAATGTGTTTCCATTGATGGGAATGAAGAATACTATCTTTATGTAACCACTTTGTTTATATGTGGAATGTAATGAAAGTTTTATGATCTAATTCGCTAAAACTCTAAACCCGAAAAGATCCTCAATGTGTAATCTTGTAATAACTCAAGATTAAGTAAGGTATAAGGCTGGGGCCTTATAGTTGGTATCAAAGGTCGGTTTAGACAACTTTAGGAGTTAGAAAAGTGTTAAATTATAATATGATTGAAATGATATAGCATTTACGGATTACCATGTTGCTTCGCCTAAGATATTTTTGTGTTCAGAATGGTTTTTTGCAGAGGAAACAAAGCAGCTATGTTGGGACGACATCAGGAGGAAGATAACCTTCCAAATCAGCAACCTGAGATGGTCGGAATCGGAACTGAACAGTTTGTTGCAGTGATGGAACAGTTGACTCAGGCTATAAATGTTGGTGGTATCCATGCACGAGATCAGCCAGATCAATCGCAGAGGAACATGTCAGTGGTGGAACATTTCATGAGGCAACATCCCCCATCATTCAGAGGATCATCTGACCATGTGCAAGCTGAAGGGTGGATTAAAGAACTGGAGAAGATTTTTGATGTCATGGGGTGTTCAGAACATCAAAAGGTTAGTCTTGCTGTTTACCGTTTTGAAGGTGAAGATGATCAGTGGTGGTCGATGGTGAAAAATATATGGGATAGTGATAAGATTGAGGATCTTCACTGGGACGAATTCAAAGGTATCTTTCTTGAGAAATATTTTCCTAAGGTGGTTCATCTTAGGATGGAAAAACATTTCCTAGAATTGATGCAGGAGGATGATTCAGTGGCTGATGCTTTGAGTCGAAAAAGTAATACTTCATTAACAATGTTTCGTTTGGAACGTGATCCTTTGGTTAAGGATTTGATGAACTTTGTCATAGAAGTTGTTGGTGCAGGATGTCCTTCTGTTTTGTTTCAGGTATCAGTGAGATCTTCTCTATCAGATAGAATCAAGCAAGCACAGAAGCAAGACAGTGAGTTGCAGAAAAAGGTAGAGCTGGTTCAGAAAGGTAATTTTCCTGAATTCAACATTGATAATGATTGTGTTTTGAGATTTGGGAAGAGATTGTGTGTGTCTTGTGATTCACAATTGAAGAGAGAGTTGTTATGTGAATCCTATAGTTCTCTGTTTTCAGTTCATCCTGGCAGTACTAAGATGTACAGAGATCTGCGGGAGTATTACTGGTGGGATGGAATGAAAAGAGACATTGCTGATTTTACTGTGAAGTGTTTGACAAGTCAACAGGTTAAAGAAGAGCGACAGTTACCGAAAGGGATGCTTCGGCCTTTACCAGTGCCAGAGTGGAAATGGGAGAATATATCCATGGACTTTGTTGTGGGTTTACCGAAGACATCTCAAGGTAATAATGAAATCTGGGTTATTGTTGATCGCTTGACCAAATCTACTCATTTCCTTGATATACGAGAAACTTTCTCTCTTGATCAACTTTCCCGTTTGTATCTTAAAGAGATAGTCAAGTTACATGGAGTTCCTCTCTCCATTGTATCGGATCGTGATCCCAGGTTTACTTCTAACTTTTGGAAAGGCCTTCAGAAGTCGTTGGGTATAGAATTAAATTTTATTACAGCTTTTCAACCTCAATCAGATGGCCAGTCAGAATGAACAATCCCGACATTGGAGGATATTCTACGAGCTTGTTCTATGGATTATCAGGGAAGTTGGGACCAACATCTTTCTTTGGTTGAGTTTTCTTATAATAACAGTTTTCATTCCAGTATACAGATGGCACCATTTGAGGCATTATATGGGAAGCGGTGTCGAACTCCAGCATTTTGGAATGAAGTGGGTGAAAGGAAGCTGATGGGACCATAATTGGTAGAAGAGATGGCAAAAAAAGTTCAGTTGATTCAGAAGCACATGAGAACAGCTCAGAGCAGGCAGAAGAGTTATGCGGATAACCGGAGGAAGGATCTATCTTTCGAGGTAGGTGATCATGTTTTTCTCAAGGTTTCTCCTTGGAAAAGTGTGATGAGATTTGGTAAGAAAGGAAAGTTGAGTCCAAAGTTCATTGGACCATACGAAATTCTGGAAAGAGTTGGATCAGTTGCATACCAAGTGGCTTTACCTCTGAGTTTATGTCAGGTACACAATGTTTTTCACATTTCGATGTTGAGAAAGTATATGCCAGATCCATCTCATGTTTTGAGTCCAGAGGTAGTTCAGCTGGAAGAGAACCTATCTTATGAGGAACAACCGGTCCAGATTCTTGACCACAGGGAGCAAGTGTTACGGAATAAGGTGATTAAGAAAGTAAAGGTTTTGTGGAAAAACCACATGATTGAAGAGGCAACATGGGAATCTGAAAATGCAATGAGGGATTAGTACCCCCATTTATTCGATAAGTAAATAAATTGCGGGGACGCAATTTTCTAAAGGGGGGAAGGATGTAACATCCCAAGTAAGTAATGAATAATAGATATTTTTATCTATGTCTAATAATGATTAATATAGTGTTATAGAGGCTTAAAATTAAAATAAATACAATCTTATGCATGGAATACACTAATATTCTTAAAAGATTGTTTTAGTGCCTTATGATGGGAAACCCTTTTTGAATCTATATTTTGAAAATTTTATAAACTATGTTTGTCAAAATAAACATATTCTATATGATTGGGACATCAAAATTTACTTTGTGTGAATTTTTGGTATTTTTCTGACAATGTTCATTTTTTTAATGAATAGTGTAAAATGTTGTATTTTAATTCAAAACCTCTTTTTAATTTAATTTATTTATATGATTAGATTATATTTTGAATTTGTTTTAAAGTGAAATTAGAAAATATTTTTACCATTGAATCCAATAGTGGTCGTTGGAATTAATTTCACTTTGAAATTGGACTTAAACTAGTGTCAATCTTTTGATACTTATTGTTTTGTAAAAACACGCTATTTGCTCTGGCAGCGGGAATTAATTATTAAATTAATTAATGTGACTTATATGATTTGAATTTTGTAAAATAGACTTCATTTTCGAATTCGGAAGATCAAATATAGCTTAGGGTGATTTTTTGGTAATTTTCTGAAAAACATCAATTTTTGATGAATAGTGAAACCACTAAGTGGTAATCAAGCAAACTGATTTTTCAGTTAAATGAAAGTTTACCGCTAATGTGTATTGAATATCAAAAATCTGACATACATGGTTGTCATTAAGAAGTAAAATGTGGTTCAATGGGATCAAAATATTTTTTTTGGTGAATAGTAACTTATTAAGTATTTAATCGCGATTAGTGGTAATTAGGGTAGTTTAAGGTATAAATAATGCTTTAATAATATGAAATAACCTAGACACATGTCCCAACCTTATTTGTTGTGTCATGGACGACTAAGACAAGCCATGGGTCAACTTGGGGACCCCATGGATCCACTTTTGTTGGGAAATGACATAAATAACTTTTTATTAAATGTTAAAGTAAAAATGACACAAACAAGAAATGTTTTACGAAAACACTTTTTACATGGGGTTATAAAGATCATATTTTTGATTATAAATAGTCATTGGAAAGATAAAAAGATTTCCTACATCATAGTATTTTTTTAGGATTTTTAGACATTAAATAAATTAAATTATTTATGACATAATTATGATGCAGCGATGACATCATTATTTGACAATTTAAATAAAATGGAACGATAATGTAAAATCTATGAACTACACATGTCCAAAACTAATTGGATGAGTGAATTTATAACCCTTATCACCGTATCCACGAATTATTTCAATGTGGGACCTTTTAAAATCGAAACACATTTTCAAATAAAGTAATATTTCTTTACATTCCAAAAGTGCCCCACCTCTCCTCTTATAAAAGGCCCCCACCTCTACCTCATTTCACACACTCCTCAAGCCTTTGGCTTGGCCAACCCCTGCCCATTTACTCTCTCCACATCCCTATACTCATCCTAGAGGATTACCTTTGGGCAGAATCCTTTCAAAGGAAGCCTTTAGGCTCAAATCAAAAGGAGTTACACTTTTAAAGGTAATTCTTTCTCTCTTGTTCATTTGTTTTATTTTGCTTCTCCAACCCCCTAAACACTTTTTATTTACTTATTTTGTAACAACACCAGTATATTCAATATACTAGGATGTTGTTATATTATTTATTTGAGCTACACTCTCACACAACTACATCAAATGGTTAAAGAACATACGGTTTCCGTGGATGGCGAAATTCTGCCTCCCGAAACGATGATTGTTCAATACTCATTTATCACCTTCAAATGTGGCCATTATGATGTCACTATTTTTATATATGATATATAATATGTTTATGTTTTCCTTAAGCTTCTATTTTTTTCATTTTGGGCATACCTTTATGGTTTCCATTATGGGTAAACACGATATCTTCATTTTAGGAAGTGCGGACTACCGCCCCCTCAAAGTGATTTGATTCGTTAAATACCATATGTGGGACATATAAAGGATGGAACTATGATATTATATATGATATTGTACTGGAATTATAATATACCTTTATATCATTATGATTCCATTCTATAAAATACAAAATAGAAATGAAAGTAGCGTTCATGCGTACGTACGGCTTACCGTCTCCATGAACGGTGCATTTCATTTCTTACCTCTAAATGTTTGTGTAATATTATAAATGCATGTATGTACTGGATATATATGACATATATGATATCTACATCATGAATACCATTCTGTATATAATGAACCTTTGACCAAATTAACAACATGTAAGTGTAAGAAGTCTATTTTCGACTTAAGAACCAAATACCGAAAAAATGAACATTATTAACTTAAATGATTACATGATGTCCATAACATGGTATAAAAGGAATAATGAACTTGAAAAAGGTTCTTAAGCAAGTATAGATTAACTCAAGTTTATTATTCAGGAGATTAAAGAACGGTCGGGTCAAGTCGGATACGAGGTATGGGACTTCGTCTCAATCTCCTTTCATTGAGGCATATTTTATTTTATACACAACTTTCTTTTATACGGTGTATAAAACCCTTTGACTTTTACGTTTATTCAAAAGGAATATTTTTTATACGAAGCATTTACTAAACGACAAAATGGAATGTTTTTGTCATACGTATGCGGCGACACCGACTTCTCCGCCGTCGTGACCGTTATTTGAGTTTCGGCTTCCTCTACAAGCCATACCTTCTTTTTTAAAAGAAAAATAAATACCATGTTTTACATTTCTTTTATTTTGGAATTGAAAATGGTTTTCACAATTTTTTTGTGTTGTATTGATATCTTGTGATTGAAATGTGGAAATGTTATGTTTCCTTTATGCATGTTTTATGTGATACGATTATGTTATGGTTCTTGGGCATTATTATGAAGACGGGTGGTTCCGTGATGAACTAAGGGAGGGTAAGCCCGATATAGCTCTCTAATGCATTGGGTAACGCGAAGGAGTGAAAAGTTAAGGTTTCTCCGAAAAGATTTAGGGAATATACTGTGATGGGTATTCCAAACGTAACCAAGAGGGTTACTCCCTACGTAAGAATGTTATGAATGCCTCAAGTTACCTTTATGTCTTATGATTTCTATGATTTATTCGTGATTTTATGAGGTATGTTAAAGTGCCTATGTTTTATGGGTAAAGTATGATTTCATTATTATGTATATATGTACCCATGGTTCCATTCAATGTTTTTATAACCCATACTGAGATTTTTATGCTCATCCCAAGTTTTTTTGAAATGTTTTTCACAGGTCAAGGGAAAGGTACCTGATATGATGATAGTGTCAAGGAAGTTTCAAGAAATAATCCATGTTTTATTTTAAATGTGTTTCCATTGATGGGAATGAAGAATACTATCTTTATGTAACCACTTTGTTTATATGTGGAATGTAATGCAAGTTTTATGATCTAATTCTCTAAAACACTAAACCCAAAAAGATCCTCAATGAGTAATCTTGTAATAACTCAAGATTAAGTAAGGTTTAAGGTTGGGGCCTTATATTTGGTATCAAAGGTCGGTTTATACAACTTTAGGAGTTAGAAAAGTGTTAAATTATAATATGACTGAAATGATATAGCATTTAAGGATTACCATGTTGCTTCGCCTAAGATATTTCTGTGTTCAGAATGGTTTCTTGCAGAGGAAACAAAGCAGCTATGTTAGGACGACATCAGGAGGAAGATAACCTTCCAAATCAGCAACCTGAGATGGTCGGAATCAGAACTGAATAGTTTGTTGTAGTGATGGAACAGTCGACTCAGGCTATAAATGGTGGTGGTATCCATGCACGAGATCAGCCAGATCAATCGCAGAGGAACATGTTAGTGGTGGAACATTTCATGAGGCAACATCCCCCATCATTCAGAGGATCATCTGACCCTGTGAAAGCTGAAGGGTGGATTAAATAACTAGAGAAGATTTTTGATGTCATGGGGTGTTCAGAACATCAAAAGGTTAGTCTTGCTGTTTTCCGTTTTGAAGGTGAAGATGATAAGTGGTGGTCGATGGTGAAAAATATATGGGATAGTGATGAGATTGAGGATCTTCACTGGGACGAATTCAAAGGTATGTTTCTTGAGAAATATTTTCCTAAGGTGGTTCGTCTTAGGATGGAAAAATAGTTCCTAGAATTGAGGCAGGAGGATGATTCAGTGGCTGATGCTTTGAGTCGATAAAGTAATGCTTCATTAACAATGTTTCGTTTGGAATGTGATCCTTTGGTTAAGGATTTGATAAACTTTTTCATAGAAGTTGTTGGTGCAGGATGTACTTCTGTTTTGTTTCAGGTATCAGTGAGATCTTATCTATCAGATAGAATCAAGAAAGCACAGAATCAAGACAGTGAGTTGCAGAAAAAGGTAGAGCTGGTTCAGAAAGGTAAGTTTCCTGAATTCAACTTTGATAATGATTGTGTTTTGAGATTTGGGAAGAGATTGTGTGTGTCTTGTGATTCACAGTTGAAGAGAGAGTTGTTATGTGAAGCCCATAGTTCTCCGTTTTCAGTTCATCCTGGCAGTACTAAGATGTACAGAGATCTGCGGGAGTATTACTGGTGGGATGGAATGAAAAGAGACATTGCTGATTTTACTGTTAAGTGTTTGACATGTCAACAGGTTAAAGAAGAGCGGCAGTTAACGAAAGAGATGCTTCGGCCTTTACCAGTGCCAGAGTGGAAATGGGAGAATATATCCATGGACTTTGTTGTGGGATTGCCGAAGACATCTCAAGGTAATAATGCAATCTGGGTTATTGTTGATCGATTGACCAAATCTGCTCATTTCCTTGCTATACGAGATACTTTCTCTCTTGATCAACTTTCCCGTTTGTATATTACAGAGATAGTCAAGTTACATGGAGTTCCTCTCTCCATTGTATCGGATCGTGATCCTAGGTTTACTTCTAACTTTTGGAAAGGCCTTCAGAAGTCGTTGGGTACGGAATTAAATTTTAGTACAGCTTTTCATCCTCAATCAGATGGGCAGTCAGAATGAACAATCCAGACATTGGAGGATATGCTACGAGCTTGTTCTATGGATTATCAAGGAAGTTGGGACCAACATCTTTCTTTGGTTGAGTTTTCTTATAATAACAGTTTTCATTCCAGTATACAGATGGCACCATTTGAGGCATTATATGGGAAGCGGTGTCGAACTCCAGCATTTTGGAATGAAGTGGGTGAAAGGAAGCTGATGGGACCATAATTGGTAGAAGAGATGGCAGAAAAAGTTTAGTTGATTCAGAAGCACATGAGAACAGCTCAGAGCAGGCAGAAGAGTTATGTGGATAACCGGAGGAAGGATCTATCTTTCGAGGTAGGTGATCATGTTTTTCTCAAGGTTTCTCCTTGGAAAAGTGTGATGAGATTTGGTAAGAAAGGAATGTTGAGTCCAAGGTTCATTGGACCATACGAAATTCTGGAAAGAGTTGGATCAGTTGCATACCGAGTGGATTTACCTCTGATTTTATGTCAGGTACACAATGTTTTTCACATTTCGATGTTGAGAAAGTATATGCCAGATCTATCTCATGTTTTGAGTCCAGAGGTAGTTCAGCTGGAAGAGAACCTATCTTATGAGGAACAAACCGGTCCAGATTCTTGACCACATGGAGCAAGTGTTACGGAATAATGTGATTACTAAAGTAAGGGTTTTGTGGAAATACCACATGATTGAAGAGGCAACATGGGAATCTGAAAATGCAATGTGGGATAAGTACCCCCATTTATTCGATAAGTAAATAAATTGCGGGGACGCAATTTTCTAAAGGGGGGAAGGATGTAACATCCCAAGTAAGTAATGAATAATAGATATTTTTATCTATTTCTAATAATGATTAAGATAGTGTTATAGTGGCTTAAAATGAAAATAAATACAATCTTATGCATGGAATACACTAATATTCTTAAAAGATTGTTTTAGTGCCTTATGATAGAAACCCTTTTTGAATCTATATTTTGACAATTTTATAAACTATGTTTGTCAAACTAAACTTATTCTTTATGATTGAGACATCAAAATTTACTTTGTGTGAATTTTTGGTATTTTTCTGACAATGTTCATTTTTTTAATGAATAGTGTAATATGTTGTATTTTAATTCAAAACCTCTTTTTAATCTAATTTATTTATATGATTAGATTATCTTTTGAATTGGTTTTAAAGTGAAATTAGAAAATATTTTTACCATTGAATCCAATAGTGGTCGTTGGAATTAATTTCACATTGAAATTGGACTTAAACTAGTGTCAATTTTTTGATACTTATTGTTTTGTAAAAACAAGCTATTTGCTCTAGCAGCGGGAATTAATTATTAAATTAATTAATGTGACTTATATGATTTGAATTTTGTAAAAAAGACTTCATTTTTGAATTCGGAATATCAAATATATCTTAGGGTGATTTTTTGGTAATTTTCTGAAAAACTTCAATTTTTGATGAATAGTGAAACCACTAAGTGGTAATCAAGCAAACTGATTTTTCAGTTAAATGAAAGTTTACCGCTAATGAGTATTGAATTTCAAAAATCCGACATACATGGTTGTCATTAAGATGTAAAATATGGTTCAATGGGATTAAAATATTTTTTTTGGTGAATAGTAACTTATTATGTTTTTAATCGCGATTAGTGGTAATTAGGGTAGTTTAAGGTATAAATAATGCTTTAATAAAATGAAATTACCTAGACACGTGTCCCAACCGTATTGGTTGTGTCATGGCCGACTAAGATAAGACATGGTTCATCTTGGGGACCCCATGGATCCACTTTTGTTGGGAAATGACTTAAATAACTTTTTATTAAATGTTAAAGTAAAAATGACACAAACAAGAGATGTTTTACGAAAACAATTTTTACATGGGGTTATGAAGATCATATTTTTTATTATAAATAGTAATTGGAAAGCTAGAAAGATTTCCTACATCATAGGATTTTATTTATGATTTTTAGACATTAAATAAACTAAATTATTTATGACATAATAATGATGCAGCGATGACATCACTATTTGACAATTTAAATAAAATGGAAAGATAATGTAAAATATATGAACTAAACATGTCCAAAACTAATTGGATGAGTGTATTTCTAACCCTTATCACCTTATCCACGAATTATTTAAATGTGGGACCTTTTAAAACCGAAACACATTTTCAAATAAAGTAATATTTCTTTACTTTCCAAAAGTGCCCCTCCTCTCCTCTTATAAAAGGCCCCCACCTCTACCTCATTTCACACACTCCTCAAGCCTTTGTCTCGGCCAACCCATGCCCATTTACTCTCTCCACATCCCTATCCTCATCCTAGAGGATTACCTTTGGGCAGAATCCTTTCAAAGGAAGCCTTTAGGCTCAAATCAAAAGGAGTTACACTTTTAAAGGTAATTCTTTCTCTCTTGTTCATTTGTTTTATTTTGCTTCTCCAACCCCCTAAACTCTTTTTATTTACTTATTTTGTAACAAAACCAGTATCTTCAATATAATAGGATTTTTTTATATGATTTATTTGAGCTAACTCTCACAAAAATACATCAAATGGTTAAAGAACATACGGTTTCTGTGGATGGTGAAATTCTGCCTCCCGAAACGATGATTGTTCAATACTCATTTAACACCTTCAAAGGTGGCCATTATGATGTCACTATTTTTATATATGATATATAATATGTTTATGTTTTCCTTAAGCTTATGTTTTTTTTCATTTTGGGCATACCTTTATGGTTTCCAATATGGGTAAACACGATATCTTCATTTTAGGAAGTGCGGACTACCGCCCCCTCAAAGTGATTTGATTCGTTAAATACCATATGTGGGACATATAAAGGATGGAAATATGATATTATATATGATATTATACTGGAATTATAATATACCTTTATATCATTATGATTCCATTCTATAAAATACGAAATAGAAATGAAAGTAGCGTTCATGCGTACGTACGGCTTACCATCTCCATGAACGGTGCATTTCAATTCTTACCTCTAAATGATTATGTAATATTATAAATGCATGTATGTACTGGATATATATGACATATATGATATCTACATCATGAATACCATTCTGGATATAATGAACCTTTGACCAAATTAACAACATGTAAGTGTAAGAAGTCTATTTTCGACTTAAGAAACAAATACCGACAAAATGAACATTATTAACTTAAATGATTACATGATGTCCATAACATGGTATAAAAGGAATAATGAACTTGAAAAAGGTTCTTAATCAAGTATAGATTAACTCAAGTTTATTATTCAGGAGATTAAAGAACGGTCGGGTCAAGTCGGATACGAGGTATGGGACTTCGTCTCAATCTCCTTTCATTGAGGCATATTTTATTTTATACACAACTTTCTTTTATACGGTGTATAAACCCCTTTGAATTTTACGTTTATTCAAAAGGAATATTTTTTATACGAAGCATTTACTAAAAGACAAAATGGAATGTTTTTGTCGTACGTATGCGGCGACAACGACTTCTCCGCCGTCGTGACCGTTATTAGAGTATCGGATTCCTCTACAAGCCATACCTTCTTTTTTAAAAGAAAAATAAATAACATGTTTTACTTTTCTTTTATTTTGGTATTGAAAATGGTTTTCACAATGTTTTTGTGTTGTATTGATATCTTGTGATTTAAATGTGGAAATTTTATGTTTCATTTATGCATGTTTTTTGTGATACGATTATGTTATGGTTCTTGGGCATTATTATGAAGACGGGTGGTTCCGTGATGAACTAAGGGCGGGTGAGCCCGATATAGCTCTCCAATGCATTGGGTAACGTGAAGGAGTGAAACTTTAAAGTTTATCCGAAGATATTTAGGGAATATATTGTGATGGGTATTCCAAACGTAACCAAGAGGGTTACTCCCTACATAAGAATGTTATGAATGCCACAAGTTACCTTTATGTCTTATGATTTCTATGATTTATTCGTTATTTTATGAGGTATGTTAAAGTGCATATGTTTTATGGGTAATGTATGATTTCATTCTTATTTATATATGTACCCATGTTTCCTTTCCATGTTTTTATAACCCATACTGAGCTTTTTATGCTCATCCCAAGTTTTTTTGAAATGTTTTTCACAGGTCAAGGGAAAGGTACCTGATATGATGATAGTGTCAAGGAAGTGTCAAGAAATAATCCATGTTTTATTTTAAATGTGTTTCCATTGATGGTAATGAAGAATACTATCTTTATGTAACCACTTTGTTTATATGTGGAATGTAATGCATGTTTTATGATCTAATTCTCTAAAACTCTAAACCCGAAAAGATCCTCAATGTGTAATCTTGTAATAACTCAAGATTAAGTAAGGTTTAAGGCTGGGGCCTTATAGGGTACTCCTTACACAATGCTACTACTGAGTCAGCACTCCCTTTCCATGCCAAGGAATAGGTTCTCAAGGTTGGTACCAGTATTCCCCTAACATATTATGGTGCGGGTCCACCATAGTAGATATTGTGACAAAGTCAGTAACTCCACAACTTTACCAGGGCACATGTCCTCTAGTCACTGAGTGGTACTCCCCTGTCGGTTCAGGATGTGGGTCCTCTTGATACCATGTTCCATCACATTCAGTACTCTACTGTCATGCTAAGGAGTCGGTCCTCTAGCCTAGGGTCGGTACTCCCCTAAAATACTAGGGGCGGGTCCCCATAGTGAACAAACTACATGAGTTGTATTGCCATACCGGGTGGGGTGCGGGTCCTCACTTATATAGTAGTACTCCCCCATCTCCGATTAGTGGTGGGGAGCGGTTACATCATGGGAGTTGGAGTTCCCTCGGCTGCAGGACACTGTTATGAGGAGTGGGCCCCGACACTTAATGTAATCGATTCCAAGGTAGAAGTTTGTGCTCCCTTAATGGACTGAGGTGTGGGACAATTCATACTAGAGTTATTGAGATATCATGGGTTATACTAGAGTAGTTCTCCGCCAACTAAATGCAGTGTTGAGGAGTGGGACTCTTAACTTGTTCTCCCTTGGTCATGCCATGAGCGTAAGTCTGTGATAGTGAGACCTCTAGTGTCGGGCACTAGAGGTAGTTCTAGTTGAATGTTCCTAATGAAGCACGTCCTCTCAGGTATACCATTAAGAATGGTTGAGTTGTACCTGATGTATTTCATCTCTCATATGGGTTCCCTCAGGGATATTCATCTAATGGAGTGTGTACTCTTGATCCCGGAGTTACACATTGAGCCTTATTTGGAAATCCTTGAAATGAATTTTAGGTAGGAGCCTTATGTGTTTTTGTGGCTGGCACGATTATATCTAGATGACCTAGGTATATGTATGTGCATATTCCTTAGTAGATATGACTATGTATAATATTTGTAGTTTACTTCATACTTTTGGATTTTTGGATTACTAAGTGGTTGTGGATTTTTGGTTTACTTCGTGCTTGTTTTGTGGTGTTTTCCTTTGTGTATTTTTGAGAAACTACTGAGGGTTTCGGGGTTCCCTACTGAGTAATCAGTTACTCACCACTTTATGGGATTCACACATACATGTTATGGTTTGGGCAGACGTTTGGAATTTCAATAGAGCTGCTCTGGGATATGAGACCGGTAGATGTTGTGATGGTGGATGTGGTGGCCTTGGACTCGATGGGGCCTAGTAAGACCAGGCGGACAAAACATACTATTATGGCTTCTAGTAGCTTCACTACTCTAGAAATCATGTGGGATTTTCTGTAGATATCCATCGCTGCACCCTTTGTACCTTACTGTTTCAAGTTATTTTGTTGGGCTTGTATAGTGGCCTGGTTTTACCACTCAGTTCGTTACTTTTTGTTATACTCTATCTTATGATTACTTATTGTCCACCTTTCAACCTTGTGGAATTTTTTTATGAGTGCACGTGTGTACAGGTATCCAGGAAAATGCCTCCGACTTGAATGTTGACGCCTTAGTAACTATTCACCAGCCTCTGGCCTTCTTGAGGTGGGCTTGGGGTGTGTCATGATATGGGCCTAGAGGGATGGGTCGTGATAGAGGACACTTGAAAGAGGGTAAAATTTTGGGATGTTCCCTTAAAACATGTTTGCTAATCATGAATTATTGAGGTGGGAATAACTTGATAGAATGTATATCCCCAAAAGAGAAAGATTAATAGATCTTGATACATTAGTATGGAATTATAAATAGTAATTAGAATATGTAAATAAATATAATATAGGATTTCATTTGGGTTACAAGGGAGAAGAATAACCCGAAGTAATAATGGAGGTTCGGGTAGAATTCATTACCTTAAGTCTGATGGTGTTCTCCACTTAATATTATTGAAATGAATAAGAAAATTACATTATTTATTTAATAATTATAAAACATATTTTAATTGTAATTGTTTTATTATAATCTATTTGTGTTCATTCAAAACCGTTTTCATTGGTTATGAGGTTTAATTTCATTGTTCGGGTCTCTTTGATTCATGATCAGTTTACATATATAGATGAATGTATAATCATGTAAAATGATTATGGATTCTTAGAATTGGAGTAATATATTATTATTGAACATCCAAAAAGTTAAATTTATACAAATTTCATTTTTTACTTGGAGTGAAGATGAATCATATATAAAACTTTAGTGATAGCATTTTGGGTAAATTGGAGGTTTTTTATCACAAAAAGACATTTTGTTTTATAATTCCAAACCATGTACACAAAAATATTCAAAAACCTTTGATGAGTCATTAAAAATATATTATAGTCTTGTTAAACCATAAGAATGGTTTCATGACGAGAAGTAAATATGGTAGTAGAAATTGAAAACACATCTTCCTTGAATGTCATAAATTAACACATCTCATATGGTGTTTTTTACTACTAGTATAAAAGAAGGGTAAATGATATAAGATAATAACCCATTATATTATCATAAAAATATTTTATTAAAAATAAGGTACTAAAATTTTCATAACATTGGAATGAGGACAAGTACAGATATAAAAGAAAACAAAGGAACTTTAATGTAAAGTAAAATAATTGAAAAGAAGAATTTACATATTAAATTAGACTTCCTTGAGTACCTCTTAAGGGAGAGAATTTTGGACTTTTGAAGAGACCAAGGGCTTCTGGACGTGGGGGAGTAGCTTGAAGAGATATTTGAGCATAATTTAGTCAATTCAGAAGGCTTGAGAGGAGTGAAAGATGAGGGGCATGTGTGTGGTTTTTATAGTGGAGGGGAGGAAGATTTTCATAAAATTTTAATCATTAGTTTATTATTTCTCCATAAGACAAGAAATAGTGAGGATTCTATGAGCTAAAATAGTATATATTCCATGTGAGTTCTCACCATGGGTTATTAAATTAGGGATGAAACTAGGAATAGTGTAATTAACTTTTAATTTATATATATGGTAAATTATCATATTTCACTATTCATAAAAAATTCAAGTGTTTTAGAAAAATCCCTAAAATTTACACTAACCATTT
Organism: Viscum album; assembly: GCA_963277665.1. NCBI lineage: Eukaryota > Viridiplantae > Streptophyta > Magnoliopsida > Santalales > Viscaceae > Viscum > Viscum album. The sequence goes on from OY728161.1 coordinate 332,653,373, forward strand.
TTAGACATGTAGAATCCAAAAATGTAATAAATTTTTCAAAAATAATTTTCTATATTTGACTAATTTAATATTTAATTGAAATCATAATTTACTTGAAAAATAATGATTTTAAAATTATAGCTCATTTTATAATGCTTTTAAATTATACATAAGGACTTATAAAATTATCTTCAAAACATAAGACATAATATTGTTAATTTATGGACACCTTTTATGAAAATACAATATCTATTAAATTAATTAATTAATTGTTATTAATTATTTATGACTAACAAAAATAATTATACTTTTACTATTTTCATATTGTCACTTATGAGATTAATAAATTTTATTTATATGTTAATTTTTGGGGTAACTATTCTTTTTTATGATTTACAAATTATAATTGTCATGTTACAATTCATAAGGGTCAATTACTATTCACCAAAATTTATGTATGTCTTATCAGAATCCAAACATCATACTGATCACTATCGTGTATGTCATATTTTAAAAATCCAAATCACCGAAGTGATAATATTGGGTTTAAAGGTCACATAGTAATTAGTAGTTCATTTGTTTGTGAATTCATGTGATTATATGACATAATTTTATGAAGGGAATTTAAATTGATAAAACCTGTTTTTGTGATAGTCCTACCCTCTGAATAGGTCAACTATTATCATCATAGCATGTTTTGTTCACTCCCCCTATAAGGGATAATCATATCACGAAAATCCACCTATAAAATGTAATAAAAATAATACCTCAAAAAGCATGAAAATAATACACAATAGAGAAAATCACATTAGGTAGATCATAGATAATAGAGCATAGAAAATCATCATGATCATATAGTAGCAACATATTACAAAATTTCATTAACATGAAACATGGTAACAATATTTATTGGTAATATTTATGGAATCACGAATCATATGAATTCCTCATAGGAAACAAATAGAACCAAAATAAAACAACCCCAAGCATGGTAAACAAGTTTTTTCATTAAAATATAAAATCATGGAAACATGAGTAAACAAGATCCAAAAGTAACATCCATCATAATGGTTTCTGAAGTCAATGACATTATTTTCGAGAGCATAATCATTTGTACCATGTTCGTACACCCACCAAAACAAGATCACACCCCACAAACTCCTAGAACCACTTCGAAAGACACATAAAAAGGGTTCTTGAGTGTGGTAGAGAAGTATAACAATCCATGGGTTTAACCAAAACATAACCAATGTTCAATTAACACCAATTGTAATCTTAAAGTATGATTTTTTTAATAATTAATGCCATTTAATTGATAGTGTAATTTGGACAACATCGAGGAAGCAATGTGTTTGAATTAATTAGAATAACCTCATCCAGTGAATTTCTACGAAGGAAAATATTAAATCCTACCAAACCATGATTGACTCCCCATATTTCGTCACCAAATCACATTAAAATTAATTCCCAAAAATTGGATAATTAATTAGAGCCTTGGATCGATCAAATGGAAATTATGTTCGACCCAAAAATAGGATTAAATTTCACATAGATTAAAATAACACAAATTCATGACCTATTTTTTCATTATTCTAGAAAATTTTATGGAAAATACGATTATTCCATGTAGGTGAACTGAATTACTAATAGAGGAATAAAATAGATGTAAAAATGTGATTAAGAAATCCATTAAAGTACCCTAAATTTTCTCCTTTGATACATTTAAGATCCAAGATGAAACATAGAATTTTGGATATTCCAAAATGATGGACAACCATTTTCATTCCCTATACCATAACCTAACCATTGTTTTATTGAGATTGAACATGTATCCTAAAATAAATTCCCATATGATGTGTCCCTAAGAATGTAGTTGTATTCCCCTAACCACACCCACCTAAATGGGTGTGGTAGGATTTCTTATGCAATGGTAAACTAAGGCCATGCTAGAGAACCTGGGATTGGCCATATATTTTTCCCTTCCCTATTCTAAACCATGGAACATCAGGGACCACTTCAATTTAAAATATAATATAGTATTTCTCGTTTTGGCTATGAAAACATCAAAAACATATTTATGCTTTCAAAAATATCTATCAATATTTATAACCATTTTCAACCATAATGTGTTTTAAAACATCATTTCAAACATGATTGTTATTAAATTTACATTACCAAAAAATAATAGATCTTCAATTCACCCTCTTTAAGGAATTATTGTCCTTCAGAAGTACCTTTAATGGTTTTTCTCAAGATACTCATGCAATTGACCAAGAACATTAATGGACCACTCCCAATTATCCCTCTATATTTATCAATGATCCCCTAGAATCTATACAAGTGGTATTATCTTCATTCCATCTAATTTCATTCTCTTGTCTACAATAAACAATTTTCTTTACACATATGATTTTTAGGTCTTAATCAATATCTTTGAAATCCATCACATGGGTATGATAATGTATATACCTTCAGATATGGTACATATTAAACAAATATTGAATACCTTAATTGTGAGAAGAATTACCCAGACAAAATTCCCCTATTCTAATATACTTAGTGATCTGAAAGGGTCCATAAAAAAGAATTTATGGATACCATTTCCAACTCTAATATTGATTTCATAACTAAGGAGTCGCTCAAAAATATTCAATCACCTATAAAAAATAAAAAAAATACCCACTATGGTTGGAATAAGTATTTTTACTAATCTATGTTTTGATGAACCTATTTATGAATTAGTTTCATTATATCAATGGTCTCTTATTGCTACTAAAAAAACATGATATAATATTTAGAATAATTCATATAGATTAAGTCATTCCAATCAATAAAGAAAAAAGGGTATCCCACAGATGACCACCAGTATATAAAAATATAGACATATTGGAAAAAATTAAGTAACTATAGATGATAAGGGAACCTCTAAGGCCTACTTCAATCAATCCCCTTATAAACAACCCAAAATTATCACTATGGTCTGGCATAGAATTTCAAACCATTACTTGATGTTAGAATCATAAATTCTAAATGCGCCCCAATGACCCTATGTAGGGTGTATGAAAAAATATCAGTATTCCACCACCCATGTGTGATATCTTAAATATTTGGTATGTAGGTGTATGTAATAAATAAAGAAATAAAAACATTCAAAAAAATTACATATATATATAAACTTCTTTCTCCCTTCTTCTCAAAACCACAAGGAAGAAATCACCTTCTTCAGTCATCGCTAGTATAACTGTATAGTGGAGGATCCAAAAAAAAATCCCAAGGAATCCCCACAGGAAAAATAATACAGTTGAACGCATGGGTTTAACCTCTAATACAATCACCATAAAACTCATTGAAACTGACTCATCATGTCAAAATAAATAAGTTGATATCCTGAATGCATGCCCAAAAAATTACCCTCTCACACTGACCTAAACTCAGAAGAATACCAATCTGATTGAAGCCTGATGTTTTAGGCACAATAATTTCTATCCTCTAACTAATATTCACCTTCATCTTATCATATAACATATCTAGTAATGGTGAAATCCCTCCCACATAACCCCATCCTAATGGATACAATGAATGGTGAGTCTCTTCCCCCACCCAGTGGTCTCAACATTATCAATTGATTAATCCTCACTATCCTAGAGGATTTATTAGGAATACATGTCCAAACAATACTGGTGATTAACACCACCCTAAGAATCATATAACTATGTCGTATCCCCACATTATTGGTCAACACCACCTCATCATCGAAGTCCTATCTCTGTGCACACAAATTCAAAAGGCATGTCAGCCAATTACGATGAATGAAAATAACCAAAAGTGTACTCGAGACACTTAATATTGGCCCCTCATTCCCCTAATATTGTGTGGCATAATCTATTCTTCAACCTCATCCAACAACACATGATCCACAACTGTAACCTATGAACTCATCTACTCAAATTAATGACCAATTCATCCAACTTATTATCAACATCACAAGAGACTAGGCATCACCCAATCTAATGAACTATTTCACCTATTATAGATGGTCCAAACCATCACAATACTTGGACCAAACCCATCATGTCCCCATGGAACTATCAGAAGAATCAAAATATTTTATTTTAAATAAATTAACTATACCCATCCTAAACTTTCCATGTGGTCCACAACCTCTAACATGTCCTCACATGTAAGATCACAGATAGATCATGGCCAATGGAATCCAACGAGGTCTCATAATTAATTCAATGTCATGGTGTTAATTATGTATGGTTTCACATAGACTACCTAATGGTGTGCTCAATAATTCACCCCCAAAACCTGAGAGAAGACAATATAAATCTTGGAACCACCTAGCTCATGCTGGTAGACATTCATTCATCTAATATAAGCCTTTTACTCATATTAAATCAGAAGAAATCACAATTTTGAAGAATTATCTGAAATATGGTAAAATATCTAACACAGATTTAGTGCACCAAATGTAATGTTTAATGAAGAATAGAATATAGAATCAAATTCCTTACTGATATGAATCCATATCAACTGTTGAATCAAAGATTAGATCTCAGACAGTGGGGAAATTAATATCCATATGAGTGGGATGGAGGGGCATGTGAGTTGGGAACTCCCTTTTTCCACTAAGGATATGTGATAAAAATAGGTGTGGTTGGGCCCATTAATATAGTAAAAGTAATTACATGGAAATTTTCATGCTATTTAATTACATGTTTTTCACTCGTCTACTGATAAAACTCACGAAATAAATTTATTACACATTGTGTATTTAAATACAGGCTACGTAATTAGCCAATGGAATCATTTGGTAGTTGGAACATCCACTCTTCCATTGGAGTTTTCTAGATTCCAGATGGCTTCCATAAAAAAGTAGACCGCTCAATAATATGGTCTTATATAAAAAAACATCAGTAATGAGGTTCCAAAGATCAAGAAAAAGGGTTCATATAACCACCAACTAAAAAATTAAAATTTACCTAGAAAAAAACACATTCTAAGAACCAGGGCTCTAAAAATATCCCCACCTAAACATACATCATCCCTGAGCTATCAAGACTTAGTTAAAGATAGCACAGAACATACTCGTCCCACTAAAAACAACTCATTCTACCCAAGTTAGTCATAGTTCAAAAACCTCATGGAACTCCCTACCTTAGGAATTACCTACCTTCTGAAATTCTGATCAAAAAATTAAAATTTTCAATTATTCCATCGACCATCACTAAACTCAAAAGTCCTCTCTTGAAACATAATCAATCTTATACCACATTTGGATAACATATCGTATATGTCTTACATCAAACACACATTATTTAAAAAATCTCATCAGATGTCTGCCTCATGCCCATGTCACGCAAGTCACCTTTTATGTCTCGTATCTCCAAAGATACTCTATATACATACACCACATCTGGAACCCATAAAATCCCACATCATGTCAATGTCGATATGACAATCAACCTTAATGAAACCTATATCACATTGATACCCATAGATAAATCATGGATTCATAAACATCATATATATATATATATTGAATCTAAGTTGATGCCAACCTACTTACTAGGGCCTAGTTAGTCCAAAAACTACCTATGAACCTTGGGTAACCAAAAAAAATCATTTTGATACAATGTTCCCTATTAAAATAAGAAGAATCTCAGTCATTCCCTCAAATTTCCAATTAATATTTCTTACACACTAGCTTGCTCTAACCCTAACAACTCAAAAGAATCCACCTGGTCAAAAACTCAACTACATGAAGCATAGCCTTCCAATGGAACTACACTAGCTGAAGACCACTAAACTGTCTTATGGGTCCCACTATCACTATAACTACTTCCATGTGCATCTGAATCTCAGCTTCCAGTTCTTGGTTCTTCTCCCGGTCTGACCGTAGAAACCTAATTATACCCGGGTCTCCGATAGTTGGCTATTTAAGAAGGCCTCCTGCAGAACCCTCAGAGATGACCAACCTATCTTAATGATAATAAATCCTTCAGTTCCCAATGACACTACATCCCCCATCTCCTGGTATCCAAACTATCATGAGTAGCATCAATGACCCACTCCTAGGTGGTTTGGTCAAGTCTCTAGCATAAACACCCTCCTAATACTCAGTTTATCCTTGCCTCCTTTTCTGTAATACACCAAAAATATAATCACCTGAAGTTGTCACATAACTAGAATATGAAAATACTATCATATTTCCCTCAATTATTAATGTATGATTCATAGCCTCTGATAACGAGGCTAACCTAAATATGTTTACTTTCACCCAAATGTCATGTTGTAAACCATCCTTGAAATGTCACGCCCTCAAGGTTTCATCTCCCACCATGATAGATTTGAATCAAGACAAATATTTGAATATATTTTTATAGTATACGATTAACATTCCTCTCTAATATAGGTTAATGATCTACTGAATTCTACTCATCCTTAGTGTCTCTGGAAATAAGTTCTCGAAGCACCTGGCCTCAGAATCCTTCTAAGAAAGCCAATCATGTATGCAAACCTCTACCTGTATACCCCACCAATGATTTTTTGGTTATGTTTTCATTTATATCACCATCTTCAACCACTATCATAGGGGTGTATTTAGATGGTAAAATATCATCTGCAATTCCACTATATATTTCCCAACTACCTTTTGTCCACCCTCACCCTGAAATAGCAATTGGTTTTGCGGCTCGAACTCTCGAGACAAGTATTCCAGAGAAGGATATTCTCCCTGATCTCACCAACCAATCACATTGAGGACATGTACTAGGCCAACAATGTTCTTATCATCTATCCACTTCCCATGAATTGTCAAATATTTTGGCTTATCATCCTACATGAGAGCCTATACCTGAGCTTGTACTGGTGATGCATGATCAGCTTGGCCCTCTAGGGCCTCATCCTAGCCCTCAGGGGTCTCAACATGTGCTTCCCCTAGGGCACTAAATCGGTTCCCACTTGATGATCCATCAGAATACATCCATATATGTAACACCCTGACCCCAGCTACCCAGAGTCGGTGCATTACTTTGTAACATTAGAATGATCACAAAAGATCAAGTCTCGAAAGACCGATTAGTTTAGTAGCCTTGGAAACAGTAGATACATTCATAAATGTTACATTACATCATAAAGTGAAAAACTAATAACAATGTATTCATAGTCCACACTCATATCCTCTTCTAACTATCCCTGGAGTTCATACATAAAATAATTCTTCACATCCTGGAAAATATTAAAACATTGAAAGGGGTGAGCTCAGATACTCAGTAAGGATAACAATATTGCTGAAGCTTTCATAAATAAACATAAACATTTAAGGCAATGTATAACTAAAACAAAAGCCTTTTAACCTTGAACATCAACATAATATGGGAAAAGTAAAATGAGATAATGACATTTACTTCTTCACATGGATATTCTACTGGTCGAATAATCACATGCAATATCAACAACCACTTTCATAATGATGGAATACATAATGAAAGACTATCATAACTACATAGCCAAGGCCTCGTGCCAAGACCACAATTATGATTTTGTCAAGGCCTCATGCCAAGACACAAGATTGTCTCATTAGACCTGCCGATGCATCGAGGAGCTATAGCGGGCTCCACCCGTCACTTATTATGTCCAATGCATTCCTCATATGAATAGGTTTAAACATATCATAAACCATAACATAATCGTATCACATAAAACATGCATAAAGGAAAGATAACATTTCCATATTTCAATCACAAGATATAAATACAACACATTGATATAATAAAAACACTTTCAAAACCATTTCCAATACCAAAATAAAATAAAGTTAAAACTTTTTATTTATTTTTCATTAAACAAAGTTATGGCTTGTAGAGGAAACCGAAACTCAAATATTGGTCACAGTGGTGGAGAAGTCGTTGTCGCCGCATATGTACGGAAAGAAAAACATTCCCTTTTTTTCGTTTAGTAAAACACTTCGTATAAAAAAGATTCCTTTTGAATAAATGTAATAGTCAAAGAGGTTTATACACCGTATAAAAGAAAGTTGTGTATAAAACAAAATATGCCTCAATGAAAGGAGATTGAGACGAAGACCCTTACAAAGATAATTTTTTTAAATAAAGTAGATATATTATGTGTATTCACTATAAGTACACATAAATAATGTACAAATACAAGATAGGACATAATAAAATCATTACATAATTTGAATGTAGGATATTAACCCAAAGAATAGAAATTGGGTTAAGAAGTTCCCTTACCTCATGTCCGAATTCACTCGACCATTCTTTGATCTCCTGAATAATAAACTACAGTTAATTTATAATTTATTAAGAACCCTTTTCATGTTTATTATTCATTTGATATCACTTATTACCATGTTATGAACATTATGTAATTATTTATGTTAATAACGGTCTTTTTGACGATCTTAGGTACTTGAGTCAAAAGTGAACTTCTTATAATTACACTTTGTTCATGTGGTAATATATACATTATATCCATAATTATATTCATGATTTATATATCATATACATCATATATATCTAGTATATACATTCATTTATAATATTACATAACATTTAAAGGTAATAAATGAAATGCACCGTTCATGGAGACGGTATGCCGTACGTACGCATGAACGCTACTTTCATTTCTATTTCATATTTAATGGAACGATGTTATAATTATATAAATTTATAATATAATTCCAGTATAATATAATGTATAATACCATTTAATCCATCATTTATACATCCCACATATGGCATTAATGATTCAAATCACTTCGAGGGGGCGGTAGTCTGCACTTCCTAAAATGAAATTATCGTGTTTACCCATAATGGAAATCATAATGTATTCAAAAAATGAGAAATAAAAAAGAATAAGTAAAACATAAACATAATATATATATAATATATGAAAATATTGGCATCAAAATGGCCACTATTACAGGATTTAATAGAATATTGAACAATCTTCGTTTTGTGAGGCAGGAATTCGCCATCCACAGAAACAGTATGTTCTTTAACCATTAGATGTAAGTGTGTGTAAGTGTAGCTCGAATAAATCTTATAAAAACATTCTAGTATATTAAGGATACTTTTGTTATTACAAATGAAATGAATAAAAAGAGTTTTGGGGGTTGGAGAAGAAAAATAATACAAAACAACATTAGAGAAGACATTACCTTAAAATCAGGTAACTCTTTTTGATTTGATCCAAAGGCTTCCTTAAAAAGAATTCTGCCCAATGTGAGGCTTCTAGGAGTAATGTAGGGATGTTGTGAGAGTATTTGGGTAGAGGTTGGCCGAGCCAAATGGCTTCAATGTGTGAATAAAGTGGTAGTGGTGGGGGGCTTTTATAAGTGGAGAGGAGGGGCACTCTTGCAAAGTAATGAAATGTTACTTTATTATACAATGATTTTCGGATTCTAAAGGTCCCACACTTATATAATTATAGGATAAGGTTATAAGGGTTAGAAATCTCCTCATCCAATTGGTTTTTGACAAGTGTAAGCCTTATATTTTACATTATCCTTTCATTTTATTTAAATCGTTAATTAATGAGGTAATCGCAGCATCATCATGGTGTCATAAATAATTTAATTTATTTATTGACTAAAAAAAATATCATGATGTAGTAAATATTTTTATCTTTCTAATAAATATTTATAGTAAAAAATATGACTTTTATAACCCCATTTAAAAAGTGTTTTAGTAAAACAACTCTTGTTTGTGACCTTTTTATTTTAACATTAAATAAAAAGTTATTTATGTCATTTTCCTACCAAAGTGGCTCCATGGGGTCCCCAAGATGACCCATGGATTGTATTGGTCGGCCATGACACATCCAATAGTGGTAGGACATGTTTAATAGTCATTACATATTTTATAATACTATTTTTACCTTAAATTTCACTAATTACCTTTAATCACGATTAATTAAACATAAAAGTTACTATTCACCAAAAAATTATTTTAATCCCATTGAACCAAATTTTACTTTCTAATGACAACCATGTATGTTGGATTCTTGAAAATCAAATCACAGAAGTGGTAATGTTTCATTTAAATGAAAAATCAGTTTTTTAACTACCACTTAGTGGTACACTATTCATCAAAAATTGATGTTTTTCAGAACAATGCCAAAATTTCACCCTACACTATAATTGATATTCTGAATCCAAAAATGATGTCTATTTTAAAAAATTCCAAACATATAAGTTTCATTAATTAATTTTATAATTAATTCCCGCTTTCATAACAAATAGCGTGTTTTTAGAAACAATATATATCAAAAGATTGGCAATTGTTTATGTCCAATTTCACAGTGAAATTAATTATAATGACCACCATTGGATATAACGGTAAAAATATATTATAATTATAATTTAAAACCACTCAATAGTATAAGTTATCACTATAAATTATTTTGCTTAAAAAAGTTGTTTTTAAGTATTTTTCACTATTCATAAAAAATAGGAAGTTCTCAGAAAAAAACCAAAAATTCAACATAGGCTAATTTCGATATTAAGAATCCAAAAATGAAGTCCATTTTGAAATGTAAAATATATATAATTTTAAAAAGTGGTTATTACTATTCATAACTACTACTTTTATTGGTCGCAGTGTGTTAGAACTCAAGGTTGCGTACAACACGCGCTGCTCTATTATTCAAAGAGGAGTGTACCATGGAAGCGTGGGGTGTTACATTCTCCCCTCCTTCAATAAATTGCATCCTTGCAATTTGAAATTTTTCTTTAAAAAATAAAAGGTTGAAAATAGAAAATACTTATGTGGAAGACCCACATAGGAAATAAGGTTAATAAAAATATAACTTTAAATGAAAGAATGATAAGTACAAAGGTCACCCGAGATATCCCATAATAGGATTCTATGAAAATATTGATATGGAAGAAAAAAAAACCATCAAGGTCTGATGGAGAGTTGTAGAAAACTGGATTAGGAGAAAGTTAACCATAAGAAAATCACAAAATTGTGATTGGTTAAACGGTGATTGAATCCCCAGATGGAAAAGTTAATCGGCAACGTTTTTGTTTTAAGTTAACTTTTATAAAGTTGAGGAATTTATTTAGAAGATTTACTAAGAACGTAAGGGAATATACATACTTGTCATGTAGACATTCATTCTTTAATAAATTTTTACCACAAACCCATATTTCACTCTAAAAGTTAATAGAACTCAAAAATATTCTATTTATCCTAATTGTATAAGGTTCAAAATATTAAAACATACCATTTAGATTAGTAAAAATATTTTGTAAAAACCAGGGACTTCTTGTAGGCTAGTGGTAGGTAATAAAGGCTAGTCGCACTATGGTTGTGGGTTCGATTCCTGCAGCTTTGTCCGACGTGACGGGTTATGCCCCACCCTGCAGGTTGTCCTTTTCCTAAAAAATATAGTATTATAATATTCCAAAAATAATCTTCAGAATTGTTTTAACCTTAAACAATACTATTCAATGTTCAACATAATCCATCCCAACCTTTATAGTTATCCAAAATACATATGTCCAAACATTCTCTAAAAGGTTTCTTAATTCAAAAATCAATTTATCAGATTCCCCAAACAAAGTAAAGATTCTCATATTGTGACATACTAAAAATATAATTACCTTCATCGTATTAAAACCTTACTGAAACAACAAGTACTTCAGTACAATCCTTATATATATATCACATTATTCTAATAACCAGAATATAATCCATGAGTCCAAAAGCACCAATACATTAATTATTCCTCTTCAACTGTTGTAACAAAATAAGATTGGCCTTGATCCCTTTTCCTTTTCTGAGGTATGTTTCCCTGACTCTTAGGACATTCATTTGCATAATGACCCATTTCTCTAAAATTGTAGCATTCAACATTGATAGCCTCTTTCTTTCCCTTGTAATCATGTGCCTGGTGACCTTTTCCTCCACATTTATAACAAACTCTCATTCCTTTTAGGCAAGTACCAGGGTGATTCTTCCCACAATTATCACATAATGTAAAATCCTTCTTTCCATTTTTCCCTTTATCTGCCTCTTGTTCCACAGTTCTCTTCTTCTCTTGCTTTACTTTATTGTCATAATAATTATAGAATTCCTTTTCTGTCTTGATAGGACACGAGACAATATCTTCGTATGTAGAGAAGGTTTGTGAGACTAATGATCGACGGAGAAATGGTTTTAACCCATCAAAGAAACGATGAATCTTATTTCTTGGGTTACTTATATAATCTGCAGCATGTCTCGCTGACCTTGTAAAGTTGGCCTCGTACATTGCGACATTCTCATCCTCCTTTTGTCTCAGACTCAGAAATTTCCTTTCCATATCTGCTCGATGGTCACGAGGAAAATATTTTTATAAGAAAAGATCTTGGAAATCTCTCCATTCCATACATGATACTTCTTCATCTTCCTTTGTATATTGAATCAGTGACCACCATTGATCGGCATCTCCAATGATGTGGTAGACTTCCATGACAACCTTCTCCCTTTCGCTACTCCCCAAGGAATGTAATATTTTCTCTAAGGAGTTTATCCATTGCTAAGCTACTAATGGATTTGTACCCCCATTAAATGTTGGTGGTTGTTTCCTCATGAAGCGGTCTAACATTGATCCTCCACGTTGCCGATCATGGTTCTCCATACGAGTAAAGTTATTATTCATAACCTGAGTGAGTTGTCCCAGTATGGTAATAAGTTGATCATCACCAGTTGTATCTCCATATCCACAATAATTATCTTGAGTAGGAGGGAAATCCCTACACGGAGTGCATGCATTGATATGGTTTCTATTAATTCCACTAGGAGCCATTTCTAAACAATGGAAAAAAACTAGATTAGTTTATGAATCAAAATACATAATTCCATACTTGTAAAACACTTAACACTAATTGAACTATTTATGGATATAATCCATAAAAATGTTTTCTTTGAGAAAGTATATACTAATAACCCTTCATAGTGGTTTGTAATTAAAATGAGAATTATCCTAAGCATATCCCCCGGGAGTGTCGTAACCAAGAGTGCAGCAAGGCCCGTTGTCGTGCACCAGTTCCCGTTCGAGTCTAGCTTAAAGCGGTGTTTTCGTGTTTTACCCCTAGGTACATCTGTTCCAGATCCGCCTCTACCTGCTCATTTCCAGACAGGGATGTATATCTCGGAAAACTCATAAAATCTCTATAATACCAAAATTCTAGGAAGTTCTTCTATACTAATCCTTAAAGTCTATCTTCGGGCTATGTGCTCTAATCAGAGTTTATCTAAATCTAACTTCCAAGGTTAGTACTAAACTGCCTCTGATACCAACTGTAACGCCCCAACCCCAGCTACCCATAGTCGGTGCATTACTTCGTAACATTGGCATGATCACAAAAGATCAAGTCTCGAAAGACCGATTAGTTTAGTAGCCTTGGAAACACTAGATACATTCATAAATGTTACATTACATCATTAAGTGAAAAACTAATAAAAAAGTCTTCATAGTCCACACTCATATCCTCTTCTGACTATCCCTGCAGGTCATTCATAAAATACTTCTTCACATCCTGTAAAATATTAAAACATTGAAAGGGGTGAGCTCAGATGCTCAGTGAGGATAACAATATTGCAGAAGATTTCATAAATAAACATAAACATTTAAGGCAATGTATAACTAAAACAAAAGCCTTTTAAACTTGAACATCAACATAATATGGAAAGAGTAAAATGATATAATGTCATTTACTTCTTCACATGGATATTCTACTGGTCGAATAATCACATTCAATATCAATAACCACTTTCATAATGATGTAATGCATAATTTCAGACTATCATAACCACGTAGTCAAGGCCACGGGCCAAGACCACAAATAAGATTTTGTCAAGGCTTCATGCCAAGACACTAGTTTGCCACATGAGACATTCCGATACATCGAGGAGCTATAGCGTGCTCCACCCATCAATTATTAAGTCCAATGCATTCCTCATATGAATAGGTTTAAACATATCATAAACCACAACATAATCGTATCACATAAAACATGCATAAAGGAAAGATAACATTTCCATATTTCAATCAAAAGATATAAATAAAACACATTGATATAATAAAAACACTTTCAAAACCATTTCCAATACCAAAATAAAAGAAAGATAAAACTTTGTATTTATTTTTCATTAAAAAAAGTTATGGCTTGTAGAGGAAACTGAAACTCAAATAATGATCACGGCGGCGGAGAATTCGTTGTCGCCGCATATGTACGGCAAGAAAAACATTCCCGTTTTGTCTTTTAGTAAAACACTTCATATAAAAAAGATTATTTTTGAATAAACGTAAAAGTCAAAGGGGTTTATACACCGTATAAAAGAAAGTTGTGTATAAAACAAAATATGCCTCAATTAAAGGAGATTGAGACGAAGGCCCTTACAAAGATATTTTTTAAAAATAAATTAGATCTATCATGTGTATTGACTATAAGTACACATAAATAATGTACAAATACAATATAGGACATTATACAATCATGACATAATTTGAAAGTATGATATTAACCCAAAGAATAGAAATTAGGTTAAGAAGTTCCCTTACCTCGTGTCCGAATTCACTTGACCGTTCTTTGATATCCTGAATAATAAACTAGAGTTAATTTATAATTTCTTAAGAACCCTTTTCATGTTTATTATTCATTTTATATCACTTATTACTATGTTATGAAAACTATGTAATTATTTATGTTAATAACGGTCATTTTGACGATCTTAGGTACTTGAGTCAAAAATAAACATCTTATAATTACACTTTGTTCATGTGGTAATATATCAATTATATCCATAATTATATTCATGATGTATATATCATATAAATCATATATATCCAGTATATACATTAATTTATAATATTACATTACATTTAATGGTAAGAAATGAAATGCACCGTTCATGGAGACGGTAAGCCGTACGTACGAATGAACACTACTTTCATTTCTATTTCATATTTAATGGAATGAATTTATAATTATATAAAGGTATAATATATTTCCAGTATAATATAATGTATAATACCATTTACTCCATCCTTTAAACATCTCACATATGGCATTAACGATTCAAATCACTTTGAGGTGGTGGTAGTCCGCACTTCCTAAAATGTAATTATCGTGTTTACCCATAATGTAAATCATAATGTATGCCACAAAAGAGAAATAAAAAATCATAAGGAAAACATATACATAATATATATATCATATATGAAAATAGTGTCATCAAAATGGCCACCCTTTGATGTGTTAAAAGAATATTGAACAATCATCGTTTCGTGAGGTAGAAATTCTCCATCCATAGAAACAATATGTTCTTTAACCATTAGATGTAAGTGTGTGTAAGTGTAGCTCTAAAAATTCTTATAACAACATCCTAGTATATTCAGGATACTGGTGTTTTTACAAAAGAAATGAATAAAAAGAGTTTTAGGGGTTGGAGAAGCAAAATAAAACCAAACAACATTAGAGAAGACATTACCTTAAAATCGGGTAACTCTTTTTGATTTGAGACAAAGGCTTCCTTGGAATGAATTATGCCCAAAGTGAGGCTTCTAGGAGTAATGGAGGGAAGTTGGGAGAGTATTTTTCCAGAGTTTGGCTGAGCCAAATGGCTTAATGGTGTGAATAAAGTGGTAGTGGTGGGGGCCTTTTATAAGTGGAGAGGAGGGGCACTCTTGGAAAGTAATGAAATGATACTTTATTATACAATGATTTTAGGATTCTAAAGGTCCCACACTTATATAATTCGAGGCTAAGGTGATAAGGGTTCAAAATCTCCCCATCCAATAGGTTTTTGACAAGTGTATTCCTTATATTTTACATTATCCTTTCATTTTATTTAAATCGTTAATTAATGAGGTAATTGTTGCATCATCATGGTGTCATAAATAATTTAATTTATTTATTGTCTAAAAAAAATATCATGATGTTTTAAATCTTTTTATCATTCTAATGAATATTTATAGTCAAAAATATGACTTGTATAACCCCATTTAAAAAGTGTTTTAGTAAAACAACTCTTTTTTGTGACCTTTTTATTTTAACATTAAATAAAAAGTTATTTATGTCATTTTCCTACCAATGTGGCTCCATGGGGTCCCCAAGTTGACCCATGGATTGTCTTGGTCGGCCATGACACATCCAATAGTGGTAGGACAAGTGTAAAGGTCATTCCATCTTTTATAATACTATTTTTACCTTAAATTTCACTAGTTACCTTTAATCGCGATTAGTTAAACTTAAAAGTTACTATTCACCAAAAAATTATTTTTATTCCACTGAACCACATTTTACTTCCTAATGACAACCACGTATGTCGGATTTTTGAAAATAAAATCACAGAAGTGGTAATGTTTCATTTAAATGAAAAATCAGTTTTTTAACTACCACTTAGTGGTACACTATTCATCAAAAATTGAATTTTTTCAGACCAATGCCAAAATTTTACCCTACACTATAATTGATATTCTGAATCCAAAAATGATGTCTATTTTACAAAATTCCAAACATATAAGTTTCATTAATTAATTATATAATTAATTCATGCTGTCACAACAAATAGCATGTTTTTAGAAACAATATATATCAAAATATTGACAATTGTTTATGTCCAATTCACAGTGAAATTAATTATAATGACCACCATTGGATATATCGGTAAAAATATATTCTAATTATACTTTAAAACCACTCAATAGTATAATTTATCACTATAAATTATTTTGATTAAAAAAGTTGTTTTTAAGTATTTTTCACTATTCATAAAAAATTGGAAGTTCTCAGAAAAATACCAACAATTCAACATAGGCTAATTTCGATATTACGAATCCAAAAATGAAGTCCATTTTGAAATGTAAAAGAAATATAATTTTAAAAAGTGGTTATTACTATTCATAACTGCTACTTTTATTGGTCGTGGTGTGTTAGAACTCGAGGTTACGTAAAACACACACTGCTCTATTATTCAAAGAGGAGCGTACCATGGAAGCTTGGGGTGTTACATTCTCCCCTCCTTCAATAAAATGCGTCCTTGCAATTTGAAAATTTTCATTGAAAATAAAAGGTTGAAAATATAAAATACCTTTGTGGAAGACCCACATCGGAAATAAGGTTAATAAAAATATAACTTTAAAAGAAAGAAAGATAAGTACAAAGGTCACCCGAGATAGCCCATAATAGGATTCTATGAAAATATTGATATGGAAGAAAAACAAACCATCAAGGTCTGATGGAGAGTTGTAGAAAACAGGATTAGGAGAAAGTTAACCATAAGAAAATCACAAACTTGTGATTGGTTAAACGGTCATTGAATCCCCAGTTGGAAAAGTTAATCGGCAACGTTTTTGTTTTAATTTACCTTTTATAAATTTGAGGAATTTGTTTAGGAGATTTACTAAGAACGTAAGGGAATATACATACTTGTCATATAGACATTCATTCTTTAATAAATTTTTACCACAAACCCATATTTTACTCTAAAAGGTAATAGAACTCAAAAATATTCTATTTATCCTAATTGTATAAGGTTTCAAATATTAACACATACCATTTAGATTAGTAAAACTATTTTATAAAAACCAGGGACTTCCGTTAGGCTAGTGGTACGTAATAAAGGCATGTCGCACTATGGTTGTGGGTTCGATTCCTGCAGCTTTGTCCGACGCGACGGGTTATGCCCCACCCTACAGGTTGTCCTTTTCCTAAAAAATATAGTATTATAATATTCCAAAAATAATCTTCAGAATTGTTTTAACCTTAAAAAATACTATTCAAAGTTCACCTTAATCTATCCCAACCTTTATAGTTATCCAAAATACCTATGTCCAAACATTATCTAAAACGTCTCTTAATTCCAAAATCAATTTATCAGATTCCCAAAACAAAGTAAAGTTTCTCTTATTGTCACATACTAAAAATATAATTACCTTCATCATATTAAAACCTTACTAAAACAACAAGTACTGCAGTACAATCCTTATATATTTATATCACATTATTCTAATAAACAGAATATTATCCATGAGTCCAAAAGCACCAATACATTAATTATTCCTCTTCAACTGTAGTAACAGAATAAGATTGGCCTTGATCCCTTGGCCTTTTCTGAGATAAGTTTCCCTGACGCTTAGGAAATTCATTTGAATAATGACCCATTTCTCTACAATTGTAGCATTCAACATTGATAGCCTCTTTCTTTCCCTTGCTATATGTGCCTGGTGACCTTTTTATCCACATTTATAACAAACTCTAATTCCTTTTAGGCAAGTACCAGGTTGATTCTTTCCATAATTATCAGATAATGGAAAATCCTTCTTTCCCTTTTTCCCTTTATCTATCTCTTGTTCCACATTTCTCTTCTTCTCTTGCTTTACTTTATTGTCATAAGATTTATAGAATTCCTTTTCTTTCTTGATAGCACACGAGACAATATATTCGTATGTCGAGAAGCTTTGTGAGACTAATGCTTGACGGAGAAATGGTTTTAACCCATCAAAGAAAAGATCAATCTTACTTATTGGGATACGTATATAATCTGCAGCATGTCTCTCTAACCTTGTAAAGTTGGCCTCATACTTTGCGACATTCTCATCCTCCTTTTGTCTCAGACTCAAAAATTTCCTTTCCATATCTGCTCGATGGTCACGAGGAAAATATTTTTCTAAGAAAATCTCTCTGAACTCTCTCCATTCCATACATGATACTTCTTCATCTTCCTTTGTATTTTGAATCAGCGACCACCATTTATCGGCATCTCCAGTGAGGCGGTAGACTGCCATGACAACCTTCTCCCTTTCGCTACTCCCCAAGGCATGGAATATTTTCTCTAAGGATTTTATCCATTGCACAGCTACTAATGGATTTGTACCCCCATTAAATGTTGGTGGTTGTTGCCTCATGAAGCGGTCTAACATTGATCCTCCACTTTGTGGATCATGGTGATCCATACGAGTAAGGTTATTATTCATAACCTGAGTGAGTTGTCCCAGTATGGTAATAAGTTGATCATCACCAGTTGTATCTCCAGATCCACAATAATTATCTTGATCAGGAGGGAAATCCCTACATGGAGTGCGTGCATTGATATGGTTTCCATTCCTTCCACTAGGCACCATTTCTAAACAATGAAAAAAAAACTATATTAGTTTATGAATCAAAATACATAATCCCATACTTGTAAAACACTTAACACTAATTGAACTATTTATCGATATAATCCATAAAAAAATTTTCTTTGAGGAAGTATATACTAATAACCATTCATAGTGGTTTGTAAAGAAAATGAGAATTATCCTAAGCATATCCCCTGGGAGTGTCGTAACTAAGAGTGCAGCAAGGCCCATTTTCGTGCACCAGTTCCCATTTGAGTCTAGCTCAAAGCGGTGTTTTCGGGTTTTACCCCTAGGTACATCTGTTCCGGAATAGCCTCTACCTGCTCATATCCATACATGGATGTATTTCTCGGAAAACTCACAAAATCTCTATAATACCAAAATTATATGAAGTTCTTCTATATTAATCCGTAAAGTCTATCTTCGGGATATGTTCTCTAATCAGAGTTTATCTAAATATATCTTCCAAGGTAATTACTAAACTGCCTCTGATACCAACTATAAAGCCCCGACCCCAGCTACCCAGATTCGGTGCATTACTTCGTAACATTGGCATGATCACAAAAGATCAAGTCTCGAAACACCGATTAGTTTAGTAGCCATGGAAACACTAGATACATTCATAAATGATACATTAAATCATAAAGTGAAAAACTAATAACAAAGTCTTCATAGTCCACACTCATATCCTCTTCTGACTATCCCAACAGGTCATTTATAAAATACTTCTTCACATCCTGGAAAATATTAAAACATTGAAAGGGGTGAGCTCAGATGCTCAGTAAAGATAAAAATATTGTGGAAGATTTCATAAATAAACATAAACATTTAAGGGAATGTATAACTAAAACAAAAGCCTTTTAAACTTGAACATAAACATAATATGGAAAAATTAAAATGAGATAATTCCATTTACTTCTTCACATGGATATTCTACTAGTCGAATAATCACATGCAATATCAATAACCACTTTCATAATAATGGAATGTATAATGACAGAATATCATAACCACGTAGTCAAGGCCTCGTGCCAAGACCACAAATATGATTTTGTCAAGGCCTCGTGCCAAGAAACTAGTATGTCTCATGAGACCTGCCGATGAATCGAGGAGCTATATCGGGATCCACCCGTCAATTATTAAGTCCAATGCAATCCTCATATGAATAGGTTTAAACATATCATAAACCATAACATAATCGTATCACATAAAAAATACATAAATGAAAGATAACATTTCCATATTTCAATCACAAGATATAAATACAACACATTTATATAATAAAAAAACATTCAAAACCATTTCCAATACGAAAATAAAAGAAAGTTAAAACATTGTATTTATTTTTCATTAAAAAAACATACGGCTTGTAGAGAAAACCGAAACTCAAATAATGGTCACGGCGGCGGAGAAGTCGTTGTCACCGCTTATGTATGGCAAGAAAAACATTCACTTTTTGTCTTTTAGTAAAACATTTAGTATAAAAAAGATTCCTTTGAATAAATGTAATAGTCAAAAGGGTTTATACACCGTATAAAATAAAGTTGTGTATAAAACAAAATATGCCTCAACGAAAGGAGATTGAGACGAAGACCCTTACAAAGATAATTTTTTTTAAATAAAGTAGATCTATTATGTGTATTCACTATAAGTACACATAAATAATGCATAAAGACAAGATAGGACATAATGAAATCATGACATAATTTGAAAGTTGGATATTATCCCAAATAATATAAATTGGGTTAAGAAGTTCCCTTACCTCGTGTCCGAATTCACTCGACTGTTCTTTGATCTCCTGAATAATAAACAAGAGTTTATTTATAATTTCTTAAGAACCCTTTTCATGTTTATTAATCATTTTATATCACTTATTACCATGTTATGAACACTATGTAATTATTTATGTTAATAATGGTCGTTCTGACGATCTTAGGTACATGAGTCAAAAATAAACTTCTTATAATTACACTTTGTTCATGTGGTAACATATCCATTATATCCATAATTATATTCATGATTTATATATCATATAAATCATATATATTCAGTATATACATTCATTTATAATATTACATAACATTTAAAGGTAAGAAATGAAATGCACCATTCATGGAGACGGTAAGCCGTACGTACGCATGAACACTACTTTCATTTCTATTTCGTATTTAATGGAATGAAGTTATAATTATATAAAGGTATAATATAATTCCAGTATAATATAATGTATAATACCATTTACTCCATCCTTTATACATCCCACATATGGCATTAACGATTCAAATCAGTTTGAGGGGCCGGTAGTCCGCACTTCCTAAAATGAAATTATCATGTTTACCCATAATGGAAATCATAATGTATGACACAAATGAGAAATAAAAAAGCATAAGGAAAACATAAACATAATATATATATCATATATTAAAATAGTGTCATCAAAATGGCCACCATTAGAGGTGTTAAAAGAATATTGAACAATCATCGTTTCGTGAGACAGAAATTCGCCATCCACAGAAATAGTATGTTCTTTAACCATTAGATGTATGTGTGTGTATGTGTAGCTCAAATAATTCCTATAAAAACATACTAGTATATTGAGTACACTGGTGTTTTTACAAAAGAAATGAATAAAAAGAGTTTTGGGGGTTGGAGAAGCAAAATAAACAAAAACAACATTAGAGAAGACATTGCCTTAAAATCGGGTAACTCTTTTTGATTTGAGCCAAAGGCTTCCTTGGAAATAATTCTGCCCAAAGTGAGGCTTCTAGGAGTAAGGGAGGGAATTTTGGAGTGTATTTGGGAAGAGGTTGGCCGAGCCAAATGTCTTGAAGGTGTGAATAAAGTGGTAGTGGTGGGGGCCTTTTATAAGTGGAGAGGAGGGGCACTCTTGGAATGTAATGAAATGATACTTTATTATACAATGATTTTCGGATTCTAAATGTCCCACACTTATATAATTCGAGGATAAGGTGATAAGGGTTCTAAATATACTCATCCAATAGGTTTTTAACAAGTGTAAGCCTTATATTTTACATTATCCTTTCATTTTATTTTAATCGTTAATTAATGAGGTAATCACTGCATCATCATGGTGTCATAAATAATTTAATTTATTTATTGTCTAAAAAAATATCATGATGTAGTAAATATTTTTATCTTTCTAATGAATATTTATAGTAAAAAATATGACATGTATAACCCCATTTAAAAAGTGTTTTAGTAAAAAAACTCTTGTTTGTGACCTTTTTATTTTAACATTAAATAAAAAGTTATTAATGTCATTTTCCTACCAATGTGGCTCCATGGGGTACCCAAGTTGACCCGTGGATTTTCATGGTCGGACATGACACATCCAATAGTGGTAGGACAAGTGTAATGGTCAATACATATTTTATAATACTATTTCTACATTAAATTTCACTAATTACATTTAATCGCGATTAATTAAACTTAAAAGATACTATTCACCAAAAAATTATTTTCATCCCATTGAACCACATTTTACTTCCTAATGACAACCATGTATGTTGGATTTTTTAAAATCAAATCACAGAAGTGGTAATGTTTCATTGAAACGAAAAATCAGTTTTTTAACTACCACTTAGTGGTACACTATTCATCAAAAATTGACGTTTTTCAGAACAATGCAAAAATTTCACCCTACGCTATAATTGATATTCCGAATCCAAAAATGATGTATATTTTACAAAATTCAAACCATATAAGTTACATTAATTAATTTTATAATTAATTCTAGCTGTCACAACAAATAGCGTGTTTTTAGAAACAATATATATCAAAAGATTGACAATTGTTTATGTCCAATTTCAAAGTGAAATTAATTCTAATGGCCACCATTGGATATAACTGTAAAAATATCTTCTAATTATACTTTAAAACCACTCAATATTATAAGTTATCACTATAAATTTTTTTGATTAAAAAAGTTGTTTTTAAGTATTTTTCTCTAGTCATAAAAAATTGGAAGTTCTCAGAAAAATACCAAAAAATCAACAGAGGCTAATTTCAATGTTACGAATCCAAAAATGAATTCAATTTTGAAATGTTAAATATATATAATTTTAAAACGTGGTTATTACTATTCATAACTACTACTTTTATTTGGCGCGGTTTGTTAGAACTCGAGGTTGCGTACAACACACACTGCTCTATTATTCAAAGAGGAGTGTACCATGGAAGCTTGGGGTGTTACAATATATAATCCCACTTAATACCAATATAATATTTATCCTACCATAATAACATATATGAAAATAACATGGACAGGGAAAAAATTAATATGTAGTGCAATCTCCCTACCCTTGCTCTCCCCAATCACAACCTTGTCTCACAACATCTGACCTCATCAACCTTTACCCACCCATATTAGAGTCAGGTATCACATATAAATCCTAGGTAGTTTAATCGCCCAAATATTTGAATCATGTAAATGTTTGTAAGATTCTTTTTTGACATTTGAAACAACTCTCCCCATATACATCTGGCCATGACCATCCTAACGAACCATGTGACCACAATCTAAAGACTGTGTCTCCCAATGTGTTGATCAAGATCACAACATGTCGTAATTCTTAAATACTTTTATAAAATCCATGCCCATATATATATATCACTTGAATATAAAAAGTATCAAAAACATATTTCATTGGAACTCGAAACTTGGTCCGGTTGAGTAGAATGCCACTAATGAAGGAAAAGAAAGAAAACATTATTTATTTTCCTTTATTGAAACATTAAACAACCTAAACCCTCTTATTGTAATCCAGGATCCCAATGAAAATCATACACATAGACACACACACACACACAAAGATATATATATATATATATATCAAATCCTATGTGCCTAAAAAGAGTTCCTAAATAAAACCTCCCTTTATATACTGATCTAAGGGTCCAAATATACTCCCTTTCCATATGAGGACAAGGTTCAAATACCATAAACCACAAAAATTACACCCAATTATCCCACTATAGTTGGAAATCATATCAATTGTAAAATTGAAATAGTGAATAGTAGTTTCCCACATTGAGAAACCTGGTTTTTCACCCACGAATAGGGCTGCAGGCACCCAAACACGATCTCTAATCCCAGTTCAGAAAATACCCTAATATCTTGTCTACAATATAGAAATTATTAAGAGCCAATATTATGTAAATGAAAAACTTTTTATAATATTTTTATCACCCTAAACTGGTTTCCCACACAAACAATGCTCTAGGACGGAGGGATAATGGGCCTTAAGCACGCCTCCTCATACGCCAAAGGCTGATGACTAGTAATGAGGGTGTAAAGAGGTCAGAGTGTAAAGACTATACCCTCTAGTTATTGAAATAATAATGTTCCATTTATAAACATAGAATCATAAGAATGATCATAAAAAATAGCACCACTAACCCATTATAGCAGATGAATAAACAAAAAAAGTGATAAAAATTAATAATCTAATAAAAAATTTAAAATAAATTGCATTTATGCTACTAGTAAAATGTGATAGGATTTTTAGGTTCATAAATACATTTTAGTACATACAAAATAATAAATATAAATGTTCTCCCATTTCTGACCACGAGTACATAAAAATATAAGATTTGTAATACCCAAAAAAGACTAAAAAAGTAACTCAATTGATGTAGGAACCTCCATGGTACCCTACCATCCATCCCATGGAAAATATACCAACATGATCTCTGTGGTTCATCTCCTATGTGGGAATATTTACCTAATCTTAGAAGCATAATGTTTACATGGATCCTAAAGGGAGTGTGTAGGGTGTGAGAGTAAATCTCAGTAGGACACCACCAATATGTGCCAATATTACATTGGTAATATCTATGTCTATATAAAATATTAATAAATAAACACATGTACAAAACACATATATAAACTTATTCCCTTGATCTCAAAATCCACATGGAATCAATTACCTTCTTTGGCCATCATCAGTACAACTATATGAGAGAGGATCCTTAGCATAAATAACAAGGAGTCCCCTGATGAAAAAAACATTTGAACCCTACAGTTCCACCTCTAACAGAATCACCCAACACCTTATTAAAATTTACACCTCCTATCTAAATAAATAGCTGACATACCTAAGGGATTCCAAAATATGTACTTGATCCCATGAACCTCAATTAAAAATAATCCTCATCGGCTCAAATACTGATGTCTGAGGCACAATTATGTATGTCTTATAAATAATAATCACTTCCAGGTCATCAATAGATTTCATAAGGGATGGAAATAATCACTATCCCACAAAATCTTGGCCTAATGGACTCAATGCACTACGAGCCTCATCCCCCAAAAAACAATCTCAACAATGTCGATCAATGGATCCTCGTTGTCAATGCAGCTTTCAATATAAAGAACTTCTAAAACATACTGGTGTTCAAAGACACCTTAAGTTATATCTAACCGAGGAATCAACCCACATGAGTTGTCAACTCCACCTAATCACATGTGTCATATCTGTGTGCATGTGTCTCCAAATGGAATGATGGTCAATCAAGGTGAACGAAAAATTCCAAAAAATGTACCTAATACACATAATATCACCACATCCTTCCCCATGACCTTTTCTCTTAATTTTACGGTCAACACCATCCATCATCACTTGATCAGTTCCTATAACATTATGACCTTGTCGTGTCAATCTGAAGACAATGTCTCCCATCCTGGGATGAACATCACTCAAAAAACTCAAGCCTTTACTAACATGATGAACCATGTATCCTCATCCAGATAGTCTACACAATCTTAATCCTTGAGACAATCCCATCATGTTCCCATGGAATCATCACATTCATCATAATAATTTAATTTAAATAAATTAAACACATCCTTCCTAAACCCCCCACGTTTTTCAAGGCCTCTAACCTAGCCTTGTATGTGTGATCATGGCTTGTTAATTCCCAATGACATCCCACAAGGTATCTTAATTAATTAATGGATGAAGTGTTAATTATCTATGGTCTCTCTCAGACTAATTAATGGAATGATAAAAAACACACCCCCAATACACAATAAAAAACTACTGCATGAATTTACACACCATTTAATAATTTTATGCAGTTTAAATTTGGTTTATTCACTGTACTTCCTAGAAAACCCATGAAATAAATTTATTATATGTCATGTAATTGGGCTGCAATGAATATTTGTTCCTGGGTTATCCACTCTTCCTTCGGTGTTTTCCAGAACCATTGGGACATACACAAAGACATAAAACACAATTAAAACAAAGTAATGGATCAAAACAACACCCATAACGAGGTTATGAAGATTATGAAATGGATTTTTTAGACAACCAACTCAAAAATTCAAATTTACCCGAATATTGTCCCATTCTATAAACTCTAGACATTACACTTATGTTGGAAATTAAATGGAATACATCAACAAACATAAAGAGACTCAAATGGTTCCATCTAAATTAAATCCTAGAAACTATTGTTCTAGGAGAACTCAATGAAGGCTTAGTGGCCATGTCATGCTCCACACAAAGTCTATAATACATGGACAAATAATATCATCTAATAAATGAACCATATAATCTAATTGTCCATCTATCTAATGATAGTATACGATGCTCATTCTCATCTTAGTCCCTAAGTAATTCTATATTAATTTCCAAATCAGGGATGTAAAATATGTGTCCCTTTCATATATAATTATCAAAGGAACATAATGAAATTGTACTATGTTAGAAACATATATCATTCCCATATAATGAATTGAGTGATTCTCACAGATTTGTATGAAATGAGAAATATTTTTAGAAAATAAAAAAAACACTCAAAAAAAGAATCATGACCCTTCTATGTCCTAGGAAACATTGAAACAAATTCCATCATGACTTCCTCCCACTTCCACAAGGGCACATGAAGTAGTTTGAGAAAAACTATAGAACATAAGGGCTCAACATTTATCCTCTTACAAGCGAGGCATTTTGAAACCAATATAGAAATGTCCATATTCATCTATGGCCACCAAAATTATCTCCAATTGTCAGGGTGAATGTGTTTTCTCATATATATACCACCTAAATTTATTCAATGAAATATCTCATCATATATTCGTTACGGAATCATTTAATATATCCCTACCATATACTATGATCACATTATCTTTGATTAATAAACTCATAGGCATTGAGTAACCACTAACTTGTTTTTTCGATATCATATCACACTCTGGGTCATATTCTTGACTAGCATTTACCTGATCAACTAAAGAATATGGGTATTCTAATGAGGAACATTTCATTGATCCATTTTCAATGAAATAATTCATCCTCTAATCATCCAACACGATTAACAGAATTTATTATTCCTTTTAGGTCCATTCAACAAGCTATGGAGAAACCTACTCCATATGAGTAAGATAATCTATTAAGAATTTTTCCATTCTAAGTATAAAGGTAACCTCAATGTCATATTGTTGTAGGTACACTACCCACTAACTCTACCTCAAGTTTTACCCCTCTCTTAGAATATATATTAGTGGATATTGTGGTTAAGTGCAGATAATTAACCTCTCATTGAAGAGATGGTGTCAGTAATATGTCAAATCATAGGCCAAAATGTATATCTCAAATTAATGTCTATAATACGTTTTCTCATAGGTGAGTAGAAAATGATACTCACGAGATATTATCCACTACCTCTTCCTCAAAATATCCCCCTATCTAGCTCCTAAAGCATCAATATTAATGGAATATCTGAAACCAAGCTCAGAAACAATTAATACTTGAGTTTTATTCAACATACTCTTAATTTCTATAAAAACATTCTTCAATATGGTCTGACAACTAGAACCTTGCCCATTTATTCATGTATAATGTTATGTTTACTAAAAACTAGGAGAAAAAATGGATAAATCATTTTTAGTATCATTTTGAACAAAAAAAAATACTTATCTCAAACACATTATGTTGAAAATTCCATAACATCACTCAATCTTTTTTCTCCAGGTCCAATTAATAAAAAAATTTCTTAATGACATGCCCCCATGAATTACACCATGTGGGACAGAAAGTTACACTATAATAGATTATCCTAATACCAATGTTCTAAAACATCACTATAGACTATCTTGAGATATCTAGAATTTTGATCTGGTATCTGTAATTAAATGAGGATACCATTTATTAACATTTTGACAAATGAGTTAGTATGTTGGTAGATGATCTTATTCATGAGATACCTGAACACTACCAACACATTCATTAGTCCAAAAATAAGTACCATGTACTCATATATCCCATAACATATTCTAAAAATATTCTTAAGGATATATTTCTCTATATCCCACCACTGGTGAAAACATAATATGAAATTAATTAAAGATAACCATCATGCACATTACAATTGAGTAAAGAGATCAATAACACCTGGATAAGTGAATTTATTTTTAACCATCACCAATTTATAATTTCATTTATTTATTCAGTGTTAAGTATAATAATCCTTATTCGTGGAGAATAAAATAGGTGCACCCCAAAATTTCATACTCAACATTATGAATCACTTCAGTTCGGCATCCATGAGTTATACAATGAGATCCTTCAACTCAGCAGGAACCATACAATAATTGCCTATCAAAATGGGTTGTGGACTAGCAATGATTTATTTATTAAATAAAACTCCTCTAAAATGGGTAGTCCAATTAATTAATTTTAAAAGGAATCCAAATTGAGATCTATAACTAGAGTATAAGATGAGTGGCTACCACAACTCCTATTCAAAGTGAAAAAATATAATCAATAATAGAATCAACCTAATTTGGAATTTTCAAAGACCCACTCTGTAAGACCCTGGATCTCCATTTCAGGTATTCATTTTTATTTTGGGATGTTTTTTAGGAAAATGGATGAAATGTAAATTTTTCTATGTCCACGCCATGTACATTTGTGTACATGCCATGTACTCAATTTCTGTGGGTATATGTGTACTGGCCATATAAAGGATGAGTATATGGTCATGTAGGTGACCTGGAAAACCACCTAAAGTGGGGGCCAGTTGAGGTTAGTACACGATGCATACATAAAATAAACACCATGTGTACTTTTATTTTTATTTTATTAATCGGCCCGGGGTTGTGCCTCATCTCCACAATTTCATTCTTCATCCCATGTCCCATAAAGAAGAGTGATGTATGTCCAAAAATCTTTAAGATCCACCTATTCCCCCATCTGAGCTCTAATTAAGATGTCACCGGGTGCATTGGATTCACACCAGGGAGTTCGCTCTTTCCCTAGAGCCTCACTTCATGTTTTCTCTTGTCTCGTAAGTTATTAAAGGTTGAACAATTTTCACCTCTTTATTTATCTATGACGTTATAGACTGATTCAAGGGCCGAAATTCAAGGTTGATCACCATACCTAATTGATTTATGTGGTTTGTTCCTTTCATATAATTTCAATTGATTATATATGCTTAATTTTCCTAATACCCATGATGGTGTATTGAGAGTTTGGGATTTCGACCCGATTTAATGTATGTTATGGTTTTGTTGTTTGATTAAGGATTGTTTCCTCTGAATAAGATTGCATATCCTTGTTTATGGGACATCCCATGGGTGTGTCCCTTTTTTTACCATTATTGGTCGTTTGACCTAGGTTTCCTATGAGGCATACCTTGTTTTCTATGCCTTGAGTTTTTTACGATGGAGTTGATTGGTTATATGTGATACTTGTTTTTATAATTTGAGTAAAGTTGACTCATGTAGTAGTCTGAATTGAATTTAAAAACATTAATTAATGTTTTATGTGTTTTGATCTTCCTTGGATCATGATATCCTTTCACCAGGAAATTTTATGGGGTTTCCGTGATTATTTACATAGGACAGTGAATGCCTTGGGGTAGATTTTGACTCAGGGGGTATCGACTATGAGATCTACCTAGAGGTCATGTATAAATGATTGATTCCATGTGGACCGAGGGGTATTGATCATGAGAGATTCCCTGGTGGTCATTTTAAATTTAATAGGGTAGTGTTAATCCAAAGGGGTTATACTGTGAGATATTTCATAGGGTGTAGTAATGAATGGTTGTTTGTTTTTCTATGACAAGTCTTCTAAGCTGAAGCACAATATTAGACTCGTTTTTACTTGGTATTTTTTATGGTCTTTTGAGGCACCTATTGTTTCAATTTCATGGAGGGATATAGAGTTTAGGATAGATTCAAGGATTCATTATTCAATTGTTTGGATAGTTAATGAATAAGAATTAATGTAATTGGAAACTATAGGACTGTTTACTTTTGAGTACATCCTAGTTTATTGCATCAATTTGCATATTTTTCTGCTATATATATTTACTGAATGTTTGGAACAAATTTTTTGGTGGTTACCTACTGGGATTCATCTCACACTGGGTTTGGTTCATGCTTTTAGACCCAAATTGATTATATGGTTGTATGTATAGATAATGGAAATCACCCTTCTACATTAGGTACTTTATTGCATTTAGAGATGGAGAGCATGGGGCCAAGATAAGGCTTCTAATGCTATTGGAGTTTAGTGTATTCTATACATTGGTTTCAGTATTTTATTTCCATCATTGTGAATCGTTTGGCTACTTTCCTAGATACTTGTCACAAGAATCATTATTTATATATATGTTGATGTTTTTTACACTATCAGAGTTAAATTGTTTACATTGTTGTATGGTATTACTACTTTCTCTATTGATTGTTATTATCATTATACTATATACACTCTGCCAATGAGGGATTAGTTTCCTACTATCAGACCATGGTTATTGCTACTAGTCAATAGCCTTTGGCATTTGGGGAAATGCGCTTGAGGTCATATGACCAAATTGATTCGGGGCACCTTTGGGTTGTATATGAAATTGGGACGTTAAAAACTGGAATTAGAGGACTTTTTTCTTCTTTATCTTACTATTTGGATCCTATAGATAGGGAATGTAAGGAATAAGTGGTTCATAATAACATATTCCTAGGAGTTGATAACCCGTGTACATGGAAAAGCCAAGTTACCTCGAATATTGAAATTTTTCTATTTTTTCAATTGTTATAGTTGATTTGATTTCACAGTTGATTAGATCACTTGTATTTTATTTTTATCATAGTTATTATTGAGATTTTATTTCTATTTAAACCATATGATATTATGGAATTCCATCTCATACATCATATAGTCACTTGATAGAGATAACATGTCATGAATTCTTGTCGTGCCATTTAGGGTACATTACTGATTTCATTATGTTGTGACAAATCTTGGGCTACATATGAAAGTTGTTATGATATATTCTGTGATATAATAACTACTATTTTGATAAGTTATTGGAATATGTAATGTTTCATTTGGATAGAAAGAAAACATTGGTCCTTGAGGTGTCATGAGCCCTCTTGGATCCAAATTTGGTGGCTCATGTTGAACATTAATTGAATTTTGTCAAGTTGATATGTGAAAACGGATTCCAAATATTGATTCCTTTGAGTATGGGCTATCAAAGGTTGGAGTATTTCATTCCTTGGACAAAATTATATGTTTTTATGTGTTTTGGAGATGTTTCAAATGCTTAAAATATGGAATCCTAGACAACACAGTGTGCAATTTTATGAACATAAGCCAAGTGTTCTTTAGTTCGAGAAGAAACATCTTTTCACAAAGACATTCCTTGTACTACATGTACACGTTGTGTATTCTTTAACTGTGTGTATTATTGTGTGAGAAGAGACACATGGTTGGGAAACTTATAGTATAACACATCATGCCTAGATTGTACATGTTGTGTGTAGAGAACCATGTACCCGGTTGTGTGACCAATGACATAAGTGGATGAAACATAGTTTATACACATTATGACCCATTCTTGCAGGACATGTTGAGTCAAACCTGTCTCTGACCATGTTTTTAATGACACGGGTTGATAGAAATAATATAGTACATGTCATGTAGTGTTAAGTCGGTATACCCCATGTTTTTTAGTCGTGTAGAAGAACTTGGGAAAGAAGGAAAATTCAAGTACATGCAATGCACCAGGAGGAACACGGCATGTGTAACGGTGTTACATGACCTGGTTTGGAAGAGGTACATGCCCTGTTGAAACATAAGGCAATACATCGTGTGGTGGATATAAACATCATGTAACCATGTTTTGTAAAACAGAATTGTTTTCTTCTCACATTCCTTTCTATCACATCTATGTATCAGTCCATGATAAAAATAAAATGAGGTGTTTTCTTGACCTTAAATATTAATGCCACCAAAACATCCTCTAGTTGCGTTCCAAGTGCAGGGCAATGACCAGACACAATAAAGGATAGATCAAGGACTACCAGATGATTCAACCATCATAACTGTTTTGGCACCAGCTATTATACCAGATACAGGTGCTGATGCAGGGTTTTGTGAAGGATTTATGAGGATGATGCATACTTTCCAAGGAGCACCACATCCTTCATTGACCATGTAAAACATTATTAGGGTGTTCCAGTAGCATCAGCCTCCCACATTTCATGTGGATAGAGGACCACAGGGTGAAGAGTCAAGGTTGGAGGCCATGCTTGTTATATTTTATCATCTCGAGATGCCTCTATGGAGAAGGTTGAATTTTTAGATATACATGTTTCATGATTCTACCATGAGATGGTGAGATGTTATCACACATGTGGGACATCATTGAGATATGTCTTGGGAAGAGTTTAATAGGATTTTCTATGATTATCTCTATCCTAAGATGTTGAGTGTTGATCGATCCTGATAGTTCATGCATTTGGAGAAGGGTGTTCTTATAGTGATGGAGTACACTTCTTGTTTGACAGAGCATCAGTGCTTCGTAGCTACTTATGGAGGTGAAAATTTATCAAATTAAAGGGGGTTTGATCATGGTCTTGGGTATGATATTAGATAATAGGATAATGTATTCAAGATGACTTCAGTGATGACTATGTTGAACCAGGTGCGGATTACTGAGAGCAATCTGTGGGATTTTGGAGCAGCGAGCCAGGGAGGGTCAACTTCTAGGGCCAGAACTACATCTTCTAATAGAAGGAAGCACCAAAGGGATCCTCCACATGGTGATTTCTGTATTATAGATGTATCTATAGTTTTCTAGTTGAGGTGCTACCACTGCTAGAAGACTGTGAACATGATTCCTCAATGCCTGAGAGACCTAGTTGAGTGTCGATCTTGTGGAAAGATGGGTCATCTTTAGCGTTTTTGTTAGTTATTCACACTAGAAAGGAGTTAGAGGAGAACAATTATGACTACATGTTCAATATCAAAACTCCTAGTTTCTACTTAGTTAGGTTACTGGAGTTATTCATGCCTTTCCGGCTGATGATGTGGTCGTGGTTGTGGTAGTCAAGTAATGGGTTTTCAGTGACATCAAGGTGGATCAACATAAGGTAGTCAACAAAGGTCGTAGGGCTGCAGTACAGGTCATACATTTGCAATGGAGTAGGCCAAGAAGTTGTAGGATCCGATACCCTCTACAGTTAGAGGATCAATTCAAGTTTCCTCAGTTTTAGTTTTTCCTCTTTTTGATACAGGGGCTTCCCATAGTTTTATATCATTTCTATTTTGGAGATCCTCATATTCTATATCATAAATTTTTTGTATGTTATATTTCTAGATACCCAATTGGGGATTATGCTGGATAGTGTATGCTAGTTCAATTGGTTACCTCTTGGTTTTTATGGGTGTCCCTTTTTATAGGACCACAAGTAGGGTCGTAGGGCCGCTATACAGGTCAAACATTTTCAGTGGAGCAGACCTAGCAGTTGAAGGATCCCAAAACCTCTATGGTTAGAGGTTCTATTCTAGTTTCTTTAGTTTTACCTTCTACTATTTTGATAAAAGGGCATCCCATAGTTTTATATATTTTCTATTTTGGAGATCCTCGGGCCCTCTATCTTTACTTTTGTGGTTGTTATAATGATAGATACTCATTAGGGGATTATGAAAGCTAGTGTATTCTAGTTCAGAGGCTTTGTATATTTTAATGTATAAGAGATAATAGTCTTTAATTGAATTCTCAAAATAAACTGGTTGGTCTCTTTCTAGGACATTTTTGATTGATTTCGTCATAGGGTTAGTTTCACATCACTCGAGGGTGGGTATTTTCTACAGAACGGTGAATGGTATGTCCAGGAAAGCAGAGCTGGACACAAGCATCATGGGTTGGGAGGAATTATATCCCAAGATTCTAATTTATATCTAGATGACCATTTGAGATCATAGATATACTTTCCTCCAGTGGTGGATCATTTCAGAGATGTATTTCCAGATTAATTTTCAGGTATACCTCTGGATAGATAGGTATATTTCTCTATTGAGCTTGTGCCAGGAGTGGCACTAGTTTCCATTCCTCTGTATAGGATGGCTACACCAAAGTTATATGATCATAATAATTAGTTATAGGAGTCACATGAAAAGGGTTTCATCTGACCCAATACATATCCAAGGTTTCTCCTATTATTTTTTCAAATAATCCAAATATTACCCTCATACATTTTTTGGAAAATTTTAAGCTGAACCAGTTGCCAATAAACAACGGATATCCCTCTCTAAGGATCGATGATCGCGTTGACCAGCATCGAGGAGCCCGAGTTTTCTCAATTATTTAATTGAGATACTATTATAATTAGTTGCTAATTAGACAATCCGATATACCTCTTACAAACATTCAGATTAGGTATCATCTATACGAGTATTTCAATATGTTGTTTGGTCTCATGAACACGGTAGCATTTTTCATTCAATTGATGAACCAATTGTTCCATCCCTATGTGGATTCTTTTGAGGTATTCATCGTGGACGACATCTTGGTGTACTCTCACACTTGACCCGACCATGAAACCCATCTTGAGATCTTTCTGATACACTAACAGTGCTTCATTTATATGTAATGCTCTCAAAATGTCACTTTTTGATGGACCCGATTCACATATTATGTCATGATATCTTGGAGACAGTAGTATTATTAGATTTAAAGAAAGTGAGAGATGTAGTTTCTTTGGATCATCTGAAGAATGTTTTTGAGGTACAATCCATTGTAGGGTATTATGGTTACTACTAGATCATTATACAACACTTTTCATGCATAGAAGCACCACTCACATGCCAGACTAAGAAGGATGAAAAGTACTTGTTGATAGAATTGTACGATTCCGCCTTTCTGGGGATGAAGGGGAGGTTTAATTTAGCCTCGATACAAATTTTTCTTCTGCCAGGAACGAGTTACACAATTTACTATAATGCATTAGGTATTGGGCTGGTAGCAGTGCTTATGCAACGGGAAGTATTCAATGAGCATGGGTCTCGGTAGTTAAGGCCTCATGAGAGGAACTACTCAATGCATGATCTCATGTTAGGGGAAGTTATTCATGCTTTATGATGTCAGAGAAATTTTATTTTGGGAATAATTTCATGGTGTTCAGTGACCACAAATGTCTCTATTATATATTTACATAGCATGATCTGAATTTGAGATAGAGAATGTTGGTTGAGTACCTTCAGTACTTTTACATGAGCCTGCCTACACACCTGTGAAATGAAATTTAGTGGTTGATGCATTGACAAGGAGTACT
Source organism: Viscum album (assembly GCA_963277665.1). Lineage (NCBI taxonomy): Eukaryota > Viridiplantae > Streptophyta > Magnoliopsida > Santalales > Viscaceae > Viscum > Viscum album. The sequence goes on from OY728161.1 coordinate 332,689,086, forward strand.
TAGATACAGGAAGTTCAGTAGGCCACTAGTGAGTAGAAGCTTATGGATCTGTTCTCTAAGATTCATTTGGATGTGCAAGGAAGATAAGGGAATATGTTTATTTTTTCTAAATTTGTTACCTCTACACTTTTGGGTCATGTTTCAATGAGGAATCTATAGGATTCCGAGGTCCTAGTCCTACGGGAGAGTGTGTAAGGTGAGGAACCTACTCCTAGGTGGACTATAAGCGAAGATGAGATTTTGAATTTTCATGGATGTTTATGGGTTTCATCAGACATATGATCGGATTGGATGTGTTATTTTCATTCCTCGGTTTGGGGAGTTCATCTTGGCATCACCAAGATGTATCGAGATCTACACTGTCAGTATTACTATCAAGGTATGAAAAGGGACATTGAAGGTTTTGTTATGATATGTTCTACATGTCATTAAGTGAATACAAAGCATCAGCAACTGGTAGGACATCTAAAGAAGCTACCCATTCATGAGCGGAAGTGTAATGATGTCACGATGGATTTCGAGATAGTTTTACCGAGGTAACCTTGAGGCAATGACATAGTTTGGGTTTTCAATGACAGACTCACAAAGGTTGAACACTTATTATCAATCAAGGAAACCTTTAGTTTTTATGAGCTTGTATGATTGTAAGTCCATGAGATTGTCCATTTCTAGGGGGATCTACATTCTGATGTTTCAGACATGGATGCCCATTTAATTTCTCGAGTCTACCAGAGAGTATAGAGGGATTTCAGTACACATGTACTTATGAGTGTAGATTACCATCCCTTGATAGATGGCCAGTCCGAGTGCACGATACAAGTTTAAGATGACATTCTACAAGCATGCCTACTAGATTTTAGGGGTTCCTGGGAGGGACACATACCCCTAGTGGATTTTTCCTACAAAAATAGTTTTTATGTGACAATTCATATGGAACCTTATGAGTTTTTTTACATAGGCCAGAATAATCACTCCTATGTGGGATAGAGGCATGATAGGAAGCTCTGTTGGGACCTCATATTGTCCAAGAAACCACTGCATATGTGTATTTGATTCAAAAGATGATGTCTAATACACAATATTGGTAGAAATATTATGTTGATCATTGGAGATGACCTCTAGAGTTCATGTTCAGAGATCAGGTTTTCTTGTGCGTCACAATTAGGTTGGGACATAAAAGGATTAGGAGGCCGGGGAATCTTTGACCGAGATACATTGGGTTGTTTTTGGTTTTTGAGAGAGTTGTTTCGGTTTCCTATCATTTGATGTTACCTCAATGGTACCGAGATATGAATGATGTATTTCATGTTTCTCAGCTATGGTGTTGCTTTTCATACTCGTCTCACATCTTTCAACCTGAGGAGGTTGTGTTTGAGGTAGATGCATCCTGTAAGGAGAACCCTGTTTGGATTGTGGATCACATCATGAAGGTAATCTATGGTTGGTTTGTTCCTCTGGTATAGGTGCTATGGCTGCATGAGCGAGTATAGAATGAGACATGGGAGAGGGAGGCCGATGTATGATCATAGTGGCTAGTTTTGTTTGAATTTTCTTCTTCACATCCCTTGGAAGGGAAATTCAAGGATGAATTTATTTTAGGTGAACGTTTTAAAGATCCCAAATATCCATTTTAGATACGGATCTTTATTTTGGGTAATTTTTTACGAAAAATGAAGAAAAGAAAATTTTTCTAATCACATTTTGTATACTTTTGAGTACACATCGTGTACTCGGTTGTTGTAAGTAGTCATGTACAAGACATGTAATGGTCGAGTACATGGCCATGTGGGTGACCTGACAGACCACCTAATGTAGGTTTCGGTTGAGGCTAGTACACAACATTTACATTAAATGAACACGCTCTGTACTTTTAATTTTATTTGAATAATCAGAACGGGGTTGCGTCTCATCTCCCTCACTCCTTTATTCTTCTCATGTATCATATAGGAGACTGACATATGACAAAAAATATTCAAACTCCACCCGTTACTCTGTCCGAGCTCAGGTTGAGACGCCTCTAGCTACCTTTGATTCCCATCGATGAGTTCTCTCTTTCCCTAGATCCCCTCTTCGTATTTTCATTTCCCTCGTATATTATTCAAGGTTGAACAATTATTTCCTTTTGGTATATCTACGACGTTGTAGGCTTATTCAAGGGCCGACGTTCAAGATTGTTCACTGTACTTCATCAAGGTAAAAAGACTGTCCCTTTATTTGATTTTATTTTCATTATATATAATTAATTTTTCCTAATACCCATGTTGGGTATTGCGTGTTTTAGATTTTGACCCTATTTAATTCCTTCTATGATTTAGTTGTTTGATTAATGGTTGTTTCCTATGAATAAGATTGTATAGAATTTTTTATGGGTCACCCCACGGGTGCGTTCCCTTGTTTGATAGTTATTGGCCATTATTCCTAGGTAGCCTATGCAGCATACCATGTTTTCCATGCCTAGAGAGGTTTATGAAGGAGCTGACTAGTTATATGTGATGCATGTTTTTATGCCTTGATTAAATTTGATCCATGTAATTTTCAAAATTTCATGTAGAGCATTTAATTAATGATGTATGTGCACTGATATTCCTTCGACTATGAGAGCCTTTGACTAAGAAAACTATGGAGGAGTCCATGTTTAATTAAATAAAATAATGAGATCTTTGGTGTAGTTTTTTACCCATGGGGTATTAACCATGAGAGCTACCAGGAGGTCATGTGTAAATTATCGATGCCATGTGGACCCAGGGGTAATGACCATGAGATTTAATCTGGTGGTCATTTTAAATTGATTAGTTCAATGTTAAACCAAAGGTGTCAGATCCTGAGAGCTCTCCCAAAGGGTTGTTATGAATAATTTTTTTAATCTATTATAAGTTTGCCTTGCCAAATAAATCTTAAACTCATTATTAAATGGTTGTTTAAATGGTATTCTAAGAATTCTGTTGTTTCTATTGCACTGAGGGATATATAGATTAATCTAAATCTTGGGATTCATTATTTAACGATTTGAATAATTAATTAATAAGTATGAATGTAATTTGATAATGTAGGATTTTTTAGTTTTTAGAGGATCCTAGTTTATCACATCATTTTGCACATTTCCATACTATATATATTCATGGAAGATTAGGAACATTTATTTTGGTGGTTTCTTATTTAGATTCATCTCACACACTATTTTTTTCATTCATTTGGACCCAAACAGATTATTTTGTTTCAGGTATAGATAAGGGCAATCACCCTTCTACAATAGGTACATGATTTCAGTTGGTGCTAGAGAGTATGGGACCATGATGAGAATTATGATACTCTTGGAGTTTCCTATTTAATGTACTTTGGTTTTAGTATTGTATTCCCATAATTATGACATGTTTTCATACGTTCCTAGATACTTTTTACATGCTTCATTATTTACATATATGTTGTAGTTGTTTATACTATCATTTTTCTAATGATTACATTATTTTATGGTATTACTTCTTCATCTATTGATTATTATTAATATTCTTCCATGTACACTCTACCAATGAGGTCATAGTTTCCCCACTATCATACCTTGTCCATCACTACTAGTCAAAAACCTCAAGCATTTGGGGAAATGCCCTTGGGGTCATGTGACAAACCGGGATCAGGGAACCTTTTGTTGGTACCCGGAAACGGGATGTTACACACTATACTTTATACTAACTACCCACAAAAATATTATTGAAATTATCTCCCTTGGGTGGTGTAAATGATACTCATCTCTAATATCAGTTGATGTCATCTCGAGATCTGATCATCTAGTCCAAGCTAAAAAACAGAACAAAGATTATTATATATAGAATCATTAATTCACACAAATTTATATAACCTTAAATGACTATATGACACTATTGACATCACTGAAGTCGTTCCACATTCATTCCAAATGATGTATCAAGAGAAAGTATCTTATATGGAATCATGACCAATAATTAATGTTAGAAAATAACTAGTATTGATATAAGAGAATGAGAATAACAAGTATCAAACTATGTATTCTATAAAAAATAAGTGATCAAGAAAATTCAACTAAAAGTAGACTCTCCCACAACACCATACAATATAGTATGATCCACTATGTATAGAATTCCTTCCTCGTATCCATGAACCTTTCCCTTAGTTACAAGACTCGCATGATTCATCATTGTATGAGCTGTCTATGGACAACCCTGACTGGATCCTTGGGTCCGAGATCATTCCCATATTGTACCCCTATAGAATATCAACCATAATAATCTAGAATAAAACTACTAGAGGTGAAAATAATATCAAACTTTTGACACTTTATCTATGGTTATGTATTGAACATCATAAAACTTATGATTATCCCATAGTTGAAGTAATGTGAAACTCCTCTTGAGGGTTCTAATGAAACCATAATCTAATCAGCCTGTATATCACTAATCTATTGCATATCTCTAGTAATTATAAATATGATATCAAAAGTTATACTCATCACAGCAGTACGAGGTGCACCCTGTTGATTACTAAATGGCTTACGATGTCCAACAACTTAATCCTCAATGAGGACCATCTCAATAGTTACTTATTTAATCAAAACTTCTGGGTAAATTATTTGGTCAATAATCATGACATGACATCTTATATTAGGGAAAAGACCAATCATAGAATGTATGGACATCATTTCATCATTTCTAGATAATATTGAAAAAATGAAGTATTTTGGTGAAATGGGAGAAGTATGTTGAAATCATCATGGTTCCCCTAAATATCAACAAATTCTGGTGATTATTCTATCTTCAGTGTGTTGAGAATTAATTCAACGAATAACATATCGATAAAATACTCCTCGGTGATATCATCTTGTCTTTATTCCTATTCCATTATGCCCACTATATGCTAGTAGGTTTGTGTATAACGAATATTGAAACCATCATCATCATATCCTCAGGTGTCTCAATGATGTATAAAACACCATCAATGATATCTCACCATTACTCTACATCCTATTGTCACCTAGTTCCTTAAATTGTAGGTGGATGATTTATTTTTATGTGTATGGGGTAGTCAAACATGGACCTTGGTTCCCATTAATCATTATAATAAACAAGTGGAAGGTCTCCCAACTGAGGTGGGACCAGTACATGCACCATTAGAGAAGGTGAGATACTATTATCTGAAGCACCCTCTTGTATAATAGACAGTGGAATATTGGCATTCTCCCAAATAGGAGTATCACATCCCATGTCAATTGGATCTCTCACTAGTCTCTTTCATGGAGGGATCTTCTAAATCACAGAGGGAGCATTTTTACTCTCTATAGTGATTAGTTTAAGATATATTATAACCATAATGTGGGATTAAACAGTGGTTCCCCTAGAAGGATACCCACAACCTAATATTTATAACTCCAAGAACTATCAATGTTCCCAATCCATACATTTTAGAAAAAATAAAACATATATATATATAACATAAGATCATGATAAGGATCAACTAATTAATGCCAGCTGATATATCAAAGTATAATTTAAGATAGATATATCACATAGTAAATCAATATCAGTCAATCATGAATAGGTTGAACAATAACGGAATAAAATTAAATAACTAGTATAAATCACACAAGGGGTATATATATGTCAAATGGGATCCATTTTGAAAACTCTTAATGCATGAATGAACACAACATCCCATAAATCAATAATAATTATCTTATAAATGGAAGTTCAGAGGATTATTACATATGATTTATATAATAACATGGTAAATCACCTACCCAAGTTCCATAGAGCCTACCTTGAAATTTGTTTATCTCACTTTAGTGAAAATAAATGAAAGGTAAATCAAAATTGATAATATTTTTTAATTCCCTATCCTGTAACAACGGGTCTAATCCAGCATTCCACAAGACATAATTTGTTTCTCCACATATGCTAGAGGCATCCAAATAGAACAGAGGGTCTTAGAATCATTAATGGGGATACTATAACCTCAATATCTTATACATTACCAAAAAATAGAAATAAAATATAAACTATACGTTATAATCATATATTAAGAATAATAATAATGTTGTAATATTTTATGTAACACATGCCATACAAATAAATAAACAAGGCTCTAAATGTGGAAATACAAAATATAGTATGGAAATAAAAATAAAAACAAATAATATAACACTATATAATCTTATAGAGTATGTATAAATGACACCCCCAGATCCATGCTCCGCATATCGACCATATTACAAGAGTTCCATGACCTTTCCAAAATCCCTATACAACATATATGCATGCGGATTGTGATACTTGTGTAGTGTGTGAAAAATAAAACTAGTAGGACACAACCAGTACACTACTAACATGTTTTCATAGGTATAATATATGTTTATCATGATAAAAATAAAATCACAAGAAATTATAAAAAACATACATAAAGTTTTTATTTCTCAACCAAGCCACAATGATCCCCAACCATACCTGTATTGGATCAATTCAAAAGGTATAATCTAAAGATCTCATAATTGATCAAGATTTATCCACAAAGATGTGCAATGTGTTTCTTGATATTCGAATGCAATTGAGTCTTGGGCCATCCCATAATGGAAATTATTGAAATACACTCATAATCCTTATGGAATCAAGTTATAAGACATTACTGAATATCCAATGAGTATCAAGTTTCATCCAGTACATTTAGTTCTCATTAAACTACCAAGTGTGTAGTTCCACCATCATCCTCAATAAAAGTCATGAACACTCCCCCTCTTGTGGATAATGATGAATTCCAATCATGGAGAATAAAAAAAATTATTACATAGTATAGTATAGCATTAACCCTACGTAGTCTCTAAGAGATTATTGTACACAAAATGATTTTACCACATTTAGTCAATTTGTGGGAAAAAAATTGTAAATTGTTTTTTGAAATATTGAGTTTAAAAATTAGTTTAAATTGATTGATAAAAATATTTGTTGTAATATGGTTAAAAGAATGGGTTTTCCTAATCATAGTTCTATGCTATAATGATTTCCAATTTTTAACAATTCTACTTTTTCTTACATGTAAGAGAGAGATTCATATATTAATTTATCTCTCACCATTTAGAAAAATGGTGATGGTAATAAAATTACTAATAAAGTATCAATAATTCTACCACTTTTCTTATGTGTGGGGTTTTGTAATAGTTTCTTTCGTTAAAATAATGTAATACCTAATTGGGAATATTCTTACTTAATTAACTATAGTCCCTGTAACAATCCTCACACATGATGGAGATCATTAATCACTTCACCACCCTAACCAAATCTATTCTATAAGAAAAGGATAAGAGTTGAGTTAGGGTAATATGGATAATTGACCAATGATATTGAAATAAAATGAACCAATACCTAGCCCATATACATTTGGAATTAAAAATTTAACAAATAATCATAACTAGTTGAAAGAATGAATATTAAGGCGTTTATTCAATTAAATGAAGAAAATTAAACCTAGTAGTTGGTAAAGATTCCCCAATTATTTATAAATCAAAAGAACTAACCCTCTGTGGATGGGGAATTTATGTTTATTTAGGAGGTTTTTGAAAACATAGTAATGGAAATAGATTAAAAGAAAAGGAAATCAAGGAAATAAAACCGTAGTAGACTATCGTCCAATGCTTCGATCATTGATCGATCATTTAAATATCCCCATGGACTCTTATTTATACAAATATTTCAAGATCAATATTTCATAAATGTATAAATTAATGAGTCTATCATCATAATGGGTAGTCTTAGGTCACCTAATTATCTTCATAAAACATTAAAAAAATCAGTGTTTTGGGTCTCTCTTTGTGAGTTCCCCATCGTGTAAGTGGTACTCACAATGTGTAATGGGTGGGAATAGACATATGATTTATAAACTAATACACACCATAAATATTAGATTATATATGTATAATTTAAAGTAATATTCTTTCCATTCCTTGTTTTCATGTTTTCCAATTCTTCATATTCACATCATGAATATCATTTACATGATATTTAATCATACTTTTCCTTCTAGTTTGACCTTATTTTAGTCTGAATCCTCATTTAAATGATCTATATTTTTTCCTTTAATCTTCTAAAACATCAATGTACATTTAAAATTCCAGGGTTGGTCCAATCCATGAAGTACCAAGGCACAATGTGTTTTTGGATTTCTATATTTATCCCTTTTCATTGTTTTTTGATCCAACATTGTATCCTATCACAAAACATAAAGACAATAAAATACCAACAAGAACAATAAATTAAATTTTAAAAACATTTTTTATGTGAAATAATATATTAAAAATATTACTATGTCATGTTACCTTATAAAAATTATCCTCCTAAACAATATACATATAAAAATTCTTCTAAAGACATGAAAAAAAACACATAATAAAGAAACAAATATAAGGAAGATCACACAATATTATCATATTATAGATATATAATAGCATGTGATCAACATAAATCATGGTAATAATATACACTATTAATAATCATAGTATCGAGAATCGTATATAGATCCCATGGTCTACACATACCCACAAAGAAACAAGAGAATGTATGGTCAATAAGAAATACAATCACAATAGAAAATTAAGTAGACGAGAGTATGACAGATTATAAAATTGTTACAATATCCAAAACTAAAAATTATAAATTTCAATGTAATGATTTTTGAGATCTTTTATAGTCAAACAATTTTCACAAGTCAACTAGAACAAGTTAAAATGCCATGTACACCTATAACCAATTCTAATCCAATGTGAAAAGGGTTCTTGAGTAAGGTTTCTAAGATGAAAAATACATGTGTAGAATAAACACTAACCCGAATTTGAAATAATTTCAATTGTAATATTTAATTTTATTTGATGAATATGTAGATAATTTCAGATATATAATGATAATATAAGTGTGCCAAGACTTCTAGGAGTCTAAACCAACTACAACCATCTCATCCCAATATTTTTAAAGATGGAAGATAATAAATTTTTCCAAATCAATCTGAATTACCATAAAATGATAAATAACAATAGAGGATGAATTGTCCCATTTTATTAGAATATGGGAAGCTGTTATTCAGCTAAAAACGATTGAAATAGTTATCGAATGAAGTTTATACAAGGTAAGGACCTAGTTCTTCAGTGCGTCTGAAACATCCTAGGAATAATTTTAAATTGTCAAGGATGATGATCAAATTGATTAATAGAGAAATAGAATTAAATTAAAATGTATTTAAGTCATTCATTAAATTACTACTCATTTTCCCCATGTACACATTAAATATCCAAGAAAGTGGTGTTTTGGCCACATAAAATTGAATTATTACGGTAACCATACCCCACACTATAACATGTAATTAGTCATGGTGTACTTGAACAGAAATCTTAAAATGGTGTCCCCTACATTGTGAACCCATGTAGAAAGTAATTATACCTTCACCACAACCTCAAAAATCCCTATGGGGGGTCCTAGTTCATGGTCAATAGAATCAATGCAAGAGCACCACAGCTTGGCCAAATAGTTTATTCCATTCTCATTATATAAACAGACATGCAAGGGACAACCACGACCAACATTATCCTACATTGTTTTCTTTTTTTTTGTTATAAATAGTCACATGGTTCAAAAACATCACTTAAGTACATTTAGTTATTACATTTACATAACCTCCCAAAACGAATGTGTTTCACATACTGTAAGTACCTTAAGTTTCATTTCATAACACAAATCTGAAATGTAATGAAAAATTTAAAATTTATTATAAAATAATGTGTCTTGATAGATAATTAAAATCATTAATTTACTTATTATTTCATTACAATCTACTTAAAACTTATTTAGAAAGTGTAAATTTTATTCGATGGATATAGTATCTACATTGTAACATGAGACATATCATGTGACTGATAAAGAGATTCATTGTTTTAAAATTTAGTGATTGATTGTGTATAGATTTGTACTTTAAAAATTGAAAAAAAAATGTGGGTAAGATTTTTATTGTGATAGGATATTGTGATGGATCTCATTTACGGTCACCCTATAACTAAGCATTGAGTGAGAAGAAGGATTCACCAAATTTCTCATTCACTAATCTTAGTGTAAGAATATGTTGACTTCTACATGATTCTATATCTACTCACCAAAAACATTTGGATGAGATATATTAGATTCATGATAATAGATCGGTCAAAATATCTAATTCCACTAGTATCTATTGTATGACATAGGCAGGGATGTGTAGTTCCCTGAAAATATAAGATGTGGAAAATAGATGGGTGGTAATTATCTTAATTAGAGACACTAATTATCTCACACAACATTGGTATTGATGTTGAAAATGATGCAATAGATACTATTTATTCACCTACACATAGGTCTAGTTTTTTTATGACTAGATATATAGATACATCACAAAGATGTGTATTTATTCTTATATTCATACATCGAAATAACTACAAGCTTTATATATGGTTATTCCCTCAGGAACGTAAAATATAAGTGGATATGATTATTTTCTCCATAATATCATGATCAGTGTGTTGAGGGTGAATTATTATGTAGGAAATATTTGAATAGCTATGATATCTGAGGGTTATATTTTATAAATCAAAACTTTTATGTGGTAAGTAAAATATTAGGGATCTGTGGGTAGATTGGTCAGGATTGATTCATAATATCATCATTTAAATTGATTAGTTCATGTGGTGGTATATTTTCATCACGTTGCATATTTTTTTTTACATAGGCATTTGATGTTTAAAGGGTCAGATCACAATTTAAAAAAATAGAACGAAGTATTTTTATGATCATCCAATCATAAACACTGGATTATTTTAATCCATTTTCCAGGTATATCAAAAATTATATTTGTTTGATGATCGTTGATACTAGAAATGGATGACTAATATTGATATCAAGTGGAGTGGAGATGCCACTATTATGGAAACCTTCATTTCCAAGAGGATTGGGTGTACCAATGTTCGATATGTGTGAGTTGTATGATGTGGTTTTATTTATATTTTCATATATTATGATAAGATTTTATATATAAATATACACACATCTATTATATTGTTATGTTCATCTTAATTTTATGTCATGTTGGATGATGTTTCGTGACATTATGTGGATGTTATTTTATAGGTAATACCTCCCATGACATTATAGACACCTCAAAGCTAGTTTGTAGACCTTGGTATAGTGGAGGTGGGTATTGGAAGTTCACCAATAAGAAACTATAGACCTAACATCTTTCATGGGAATAGTTTATTTCAATTTAAATATATTATTATTAGAGATTTAATATTGATAAGTATTTGGGAGGAAATAAATTGGGAGTTATAATTTGGAATTGGTGGATTAAGATTCCCTTTATAGATTAGTTTGTGTTTCTTATTTAGAAATAATCATTCATTAAGTAAATTTATCACAAAAATAATAGATTATGGTGATATGATTATCATTAAATCATTAAAATATTTAATTGATAATATTTAGATATATTTTTTCACTTTACTAAAATTTTATCCACTCACCTCATTTTACCCACTATCATCATAACTAGATTTATAAAACTATAAAAAATTTTGTAATATAAAGTTAAATTGACCATTATAACTAAATAAGACATTGTGACTCCAAATATTAAATAAATTTTTTTAAATTCATTTTCTGAAATCGATATAAAATAAATTTAAAAAAATCATATTGTTTAAAAAATATTCTAGAAAATTGTATTTCTAAACATTAAATGAATTTATTATAATTTATAATTCAAAAAATAATAGTATGAATATTAATTAATTTATATATATATATAATATATTTCATTAAAGTCATTTTTTAAATTTCATAGATTTTTCTAAAATATATAACATATATAAAATCACATAACAATACTAATAATAAAATACATTAATTTAAAAATATTATCTATATTAATAAATAAATTTTAAGAACAAAAAAAATTATATAAATATAATTATTAAATACCCTTGAATATGCCATAACAGTGGTATTGGAGGTTATGGTAGCCCAGGGTTTCGATTTGTATTACATGGATCATATAGTGTTATCTTCGAGTTTAAACTTCTCTCAAATGTTATTTTTATAAAGCTACACTTATTAAAAATTAACATTATAATAATCAAGTTAAAAACCTTGTAACACTACCTCCTTTAAATAATTTGATAAATGGGCCTCATATTGATGAATTATACTATTTTGAGGCATATTTTCTCAAATTTATGTATAAGTTTTATAATGGTTACTTTTATTTATACCTTTCATAGAAACAACTATATTGTAATTGTTTCATTGCATGAATTTTTTATTTTAGTATAAAATAATCATTAAAATAACCTTATAATTAAATAATTAAACTTATCAATCTCTTTTAAATGAAATTTAAATATATAATCCTCAATTATATATGCCAAATTTCTATATAAACTCAATGAAAAAATATTAATAAGAGTCATATAATTGATATATAATAATTTTCCATTACTATATTTAAGAATAACTAATCCTCTATAATTAATTGAAATTTTTATAAATTTATTTATTATATATCTAAATTTTTTTCAGTCATTTCATAGTTATACAATGTTGTAATATTTTCAAGGGTGACAACAAGGTTGAAGACTACAATATTGTAGTGTTTTAATTTATAGATGGTTTTAATAATCTTGTTATTTGTATAATTTTGACCCATATTTCTTTATTTATTATTAATGTTCATATCATATAAATGTTTAATATTATTCCTTAATAAAATAAGGCATTTTTAGTGTTTTACTGATATTTCATAGAAGATAAGTTATTCATTATATGGGAATTGTTAGTATTAATTTCATAATAAACATATTGAGTGTTATATTATCCCCCTAAATGATTTATACATTGAAATTTAATTACTTAGTTAAAAACTGATGAGTTTATATTTTTATCATTATATGTTCGGGTTCTAAATCTACTTCCTCAAACTTACGATTCACCAGAGAAAATTAAAATTTTGGGTGGTCCTGTTTCATATTACTTTATCTCAATGATCAAAGATATCATTTGTTATTTCCTCATAGTAGAGATCATGGCATGGTTGTATATACTCTTAATTGGGTACTTGAAAACGATTTTGTATATACTTCCACAAAATGATACATAAAACATTTAATTCACTTGTGATAGTTTTTGTGGAAGTTTTAGTCCATGTGCTATAATTACCACATGATCAAATATCTAAAATGGTTTGATGTGTCCTTGGTTACTCATCCCTCATACACAAATATCATAATGTTTTACAATGGTTATATTCAATGGTAAGATTTTATTTCAAAATAAAACGGAAAATATTTTTAAGGATTGTTATCTTAACTCTTCTATCAACACAGTGACGCATTAATATATCCTTGTATAGTTAGGATTTTGTCAATTATGACTTCATAGTGATCTGGTGCCAATATATTTTCACAACATGAGAAATATATATGTTTCATCCTCTATACATCTTTATATGGGGAAATTTATATACTTGAGTCTAATTTTTTATTATATGGGATCTCAACTAATGAAATATATTCATCCCAACAATTATGAATCCTTTGAACCTGATCTCAACATATCATTTAAAGACTATATATTCCATTGAAATTAAATTTTATTTTATGGATTTAAATAATCGATAAATTTCGTCTTTGCATCCAATTATTTGTTATAAACATCTCTAAAACATTGCATTTGAACATTGAATCTCTTTCAGATACAGTTAAATGGTTAATATGTGTATCCTTACCACCTTCTTTAAGTATAAAATGGGATATTAATCAAGTGAGTAATTATACTGATATTCAATAAAGTGAAGTTGATTTATAAGTCCAGAAACCATATCCAAAGTGTAATTACAATTTTTATAGGTATTGGAAAAACCTATAATGATATCCATGATGATATCCCCCCATATCAATATGGGTATATTTAATAATAAATTAATATACTTTGATATCTATCATTTAGATTTAACATGCTATTAGGCCAAGTATTATGATGTGTACTCTTTATTCAGTCTCAATATGTTAAACCTAAATATTTCTCCACCATATTCAAAAAATCAATTGTAATGTCTCGGGTTTTCCGTGTATCATTTTAAAAATTATATGGAATTTTGTTTCGAGGTCGGGCGCGAAGACGAGACATCATTACTGGGTCCAGTGAGCCCAAAATTTTGGTTTGAACTTTTTTTAAGTTAATGGAGTTGTCACTCGCACGTGGTTTTGGAAGTTCCCAAATGGGTGCTCGGATTAGAAATCTGAGGGCACCGTTGTGTTCGGGATGGCTTTACCAAGGAACAGTTCTATCCTCGACCGGCGTCGGTCGGCTGCGAAAATTATTTTTTGGGCGTTTTTAAAAGGGAATCACTTAAAAGGAATAAAATAAATTAATGATTTGTTTTAATATTTTAAAACATTTAATTTTTTGAGCAGCAACCTATTCATCACCTATAAATGCATGCTTATGGAAAATTAGCAGTGTTAGCCTCATAACCCTGCGAGTTGAGAGAGAGAGATATATATATTTCTCTCGGGGATTGGGTGGATGAGGATGTGTTGGTGGACGACGATGACGTGAGAAATCTACGCCCCTCGGATTTTGACAAATCCCATCAGTGGATGCGTCGCGATGATCACACATCAACCGGTTTGAGGTAGCGGTGTTTTCTTTCAATTTTCTTTTCCCCGTTTTGAGTTTAAACGACAAACGCAGATTATCCACGAACAAGTTGATCCACGGATTCATATGTTCTTGAGGGAGGGTTTTCTTTGGGATAGTTTTGGGGAATTAATCTATGATTTTTTAAGGTTGATCTCTACTCCGTTTAAACCTATTAAATGGAGAAGATCAACGCCGTGACGAACAACGGTGGAGGTTCGTTCCTCGATTTGTTTATTGGATTTCCTCCCCAACTCTTTTCTCGCGCATTCTTCGCGTTCTTTGTGGGGCGACGAACAACGGATCATTGAACCTCCATTCCATGATGAAATGATCCCAAATTGAAGGTTTGGAAAATAAACAACGTTGTAGAGGTGCGACAACGATGGAAGAAGATGAATCAGACCGGATCGGAAATTGGATTTCATCGAGCGTTCTTCCCACGGGAAGATTAAATCATGTTTTTGGAGCCGATCGGAGGCCTGAAAATGACAGAAGCGTCTTCATGGATTCGGGGCGACAAAAACATGGATTGTTTGCAGATATTGGACAGCCGGAACGATGATCGGAGCACCACGAGAGCGGCATCAGTGAAGGGCGTTGTTTCTGGAAATTTCCAGAACACACGGCGGGTAATTTTGAAGAACACGTAGTGTAGTACTGGTGGAATATAGGGTTTCAGGGGCCAGGGAGTAATAACATGGCCTGTGACCCTGGTGACACGGCGTGTTGGACTTTCCCCGAAGCTTGGCATGTACTTTGGGTAGTACACAGACACTGGATGATCTACAAAGCTTCAAGCGGCACGGCGTGTACAGTGTGACAGAAGTGGCTACGCAGGACACGACCTATATCCCAGGGATACACAGACATGGGATAGAGTACACGATCGTGTACTCGATCACATGACCAAGTGAGGCCAGTAATGCGGGTCACCCCTTGTGGCAGTTACATGGGTTATTGTACACGGGTTGATGACCGTGTACGAGCACGTGGCTAGAGTGCACAGAGCCAACCCCAGTTACCCAGACATGGTGTGTATACCGTACAACACACCATGTAGTATGTTTTCTTACATGACTAGATTAAGACACGGGTCATTGTACATGGGTAGAACCTGGGGTCAGACAACACGGCGTGTATATTTTCTACATTTCGTGTACATTTTGGGAAAATAGCATGGTACTCTTGTTCACCGTATCCTGAACATCTTTCGGTTGGGTTAGTTCCCCTTCTTCTCGTTTCCATGATGGTCAAGCATCATTTTCATTCTATAGGAGTATTATCCCTTTAGCAATACTTTCTATGATAGAGTCGGCATCCCTCCGAGAGGCCCAGAGTGGGATCCTCTATCCAATCCTAACCCTAGCTAGATTCAGGCATCAACGTGACCAACATTACCGGGCGTTGATCCTATACCTAGCTGGTGTGTCACCTAACTGGTGAATCCGGATGAGTCGTGCTATCCGCCATGGCCCTAGAAGTGAACCTCATCTGTGTATCGTTATCTTTCCCACTCCGGAGTGTGTCACCTGTAATGAGTGCCTTCTATCTACCGTAACCTTCCCACTCACGAGTGTGTCTCTCGTAATGTGTGAATCTACCTCTCGTGACAGTTCCCGACGAACATCACTTCTCATACGAACGTCATCAGAGCTATAAGACTCGTGGAGTGTGTTTCCCAGAGATATTGTATCATGGAATTTTCGAACATAATCTCTAACATGGGTATGCAGTTGTGTGACATGTCCCTTGCCTACGGGGCCGTGTTTTGAGTATATCTTGTTTTTTCTACATGTTCTATAGTCATATACTATGTATAGATGATTGCACCTTTACGTTTTTTACTTCTTTATTGTTTTTGGGGTCCTCCACTGAGTATTGTTATACTCACCCCTGCACGGGCTTTGCCAGCACATCTAGTGTCTTGTGCAGACAAGCATCCTTTTGACAGAGTCCAAGGTGGACCAGGACAGGGATGAGCATTCTGAGTTCCCTAGAGGCCTAGTCATTCCTATGGATATGAGCGGCATTCCCAGTACCTTTTGTGTTTATAGGTTGGACTTTGGAGTTCATAGACTCTAGTTTTTGGTGGGAATATATTTTGGCCCTGTTTAATTTTACAGTACTCTAACTTTTGTTGTACTCTATTGGTTGGGGTTTAGTTTTATGCATGTATTTTGTTCCTTAGTGTTTTACATTTCAGCATTTGTGGGATTGGAGAGGTGTGTGTGTGTATAGGTACATAGGGAATGCCTCCCATGTAAGTAAAATGCCAATTCGGTGGTAGTCACCAGCCCCTGGCCTATTGGAGGCGGGCTTGGGGAGTCACGGCACGGGCCCCACTAGGACGGGTCATGACAGAGTGCTATCTGATGTGGTCGGTTCTACCGTGGGACCAAGAATCATTGAGTTTTGTCTGGGGCAATAGTGTTAATTGTTTCGTGTTCGTCTTTCAGGCCAGATACTCCAGTGTTGGTGCGGTGGCCGACGTATCTATACACCAGGGCTCTGATAACATGCTTTTTGACTTGGTTCATGGAAACACTGGTTACGGTGAAATAAAAAGGTATATGCATCATATAGGAATGGTTTGTGGTTTCCATGTCCTTTGTGTCAAATATCCAGATATACTCTTTGACCATGGTACATCTTGTTTCCATACAGGATGCCTCCGCAACGCATACCCTCTAGTATTCAGCATCAGGATCAAGAGGATGACCTCCTCAGTGATGAGGCTTCGATACATGGACTAGTTTCCTAGGCATTCTCACCGGGTGGTGCACCTGATATGCCACCACCAGTGGAGCAGCCAGTGGTACCTGCAGTACCAACCGGCGAGGAAAGAAGGATTATCACGGTCCATGAGTTCCAAAGATAGAGACCCCTTAGGTTCCGAGGTGAGCCTGACCCTCAGGAGGTTGTGGAATGGCTTGAGGCGGTGACCAGAGTTTTTTGTCTAGTGAAGACACCAGCAGACCAGATGGTGATCCTAGGAGTGAGCCTTCTTTAGGGTTCGGCGGGATGATAGTGGAGTCTGACCACATAGAAAGAAGACGAGGAGACCCTTTCATGGACGGAGTTTGAGAGACACTTCAGGGAGGAGTCCTCTCCGGTTACGCTAAGAGTAGTACGCATCCAGGAGGTTCTCCAGCTCCAGCAGAGCAATATGATAGTAGCTGACTATTCATCGAGGATCACCAACCTCGCTAGGTACTCGATATATATGGTCAGGGATCACTACATCAGATATCGAACCTTCGTGTGAGGTTTACAAAGAGATATATGATCTAGTGTCATGCCTCATTGCATATCGACTTATGTTGTAGTGCTCGGGAGAGCTTTGGTGGTCGAGAGATTCTTGGCCGAGTAGAGATAGCTGTCAGCAGTCAGCAGTAGGCAGACAGGTGTAGAGACATTGGTGGTAGGGAGCCGACATTAGACGTAGGGATCAGGACGTGAGAGACATCGGAGGAGGAACCAGGACAAGGGATCGACGGTCCAGGGCTCTCAGGCTGTATCCAGTAACCCTTGGGAGAAGCGATGCTGCACATGCGACGATAGGGGACATCTCGCTATGGATTTCCCGACCAGTCGAGCTGCTGATAGGGAAGCGGTGGATGGACCACCGAGGCAGAGGCAGAGAACATAGTAGGCAGACCCGCCAGGCAGTGGACATGGCAGAGGAGTAGGGGGTGCTGCGGGTGGTGGAAGACTCTTTGACTTACTTCAACCACCACCCCCAGGAGGTCTGCACTAGGCTCAGGGAGCTGGGGGACATGGACGGGAACAACTACATGCGGTCGAGGCATACGACCCAGGGGATCCAGGGATGATTCGAGGTATGCTCTGTGTCTTTTCTACCATAGCTTCAATACTCATAGACACAGGTTCCAGTCATTCCCTTATATCCACATGTATTGTAGAAAACCTCGAGATTCTGGTAGAACCGTTGACTCGATCCTTATGCTTGGAGACACTACGGGAGGAGACTCAACGATCCCGCACATTTGCAGACAGTGTGATCTTACCCTTGGAGGTGATATTTTTGGTTGGAACCTCATGGTGGTAACATCAAGGCCTTACGACGTCATTCTCGGTATGGATTGGTTATCTTCAGTCCATGCCCAGATTGACTGTTTTAGGTGAAGAGTGTGGCGTGTCCACCGTGATGGAATGATTTTTTCCTTTTTCAGAGAAAAGGAAACCCACGCAGCACAAAATGGGCTCATGCATAGGAGGTTGCAGCCGATCACTCATGGGTTGTATAGCCTTACCCTGGGAGTAGAAGATGTTATGATCTCTCAGTTACCATCGGTTGTGGAAGTGTATGAGGACGTCATTCCCAATAATGTTCTAGGATTACCTCCCCACCGTTTAATTGACTTCTGCATCGACATACACCCCGGGATGACACTGATTTTCTCAACGGCATATCGGATGGATCCCACAGACCTTCGTGAGCTAAGGGAACAATTGGAGGATTTGCAGAAAAAGGGTTTCATGAGACCCAGCGTCTCACCCTCGGCAGTCCTTATCTTATTTTCCAAGAAGGCAGATAAAAGTCTGAGGTTGTGCGTGGACTACCAGCGCCTGAACCGGATGACATTGAAGAACAAGTATCCACTGCCAAGAATCGATGACCTATTCGATTATCTAAGAGGGGAACAGTGGTTCTCGAAGGTTGACCTTCGATCAGGCTATCACCAGCTACGATTTCCGGATGAGGATATACCGAAGACGAATTTCAGATTCACCTATTGTCACTATGAGTACTTGGTGATTCCTTTTGGCATGTTGAACACTCCAGAATTGTTCATGGGAATGATGAATTGGATATTCCTACCATACTTGGACCTTTTCATGGTGGTCCTGAACGACGACATTCTCATTTACTCAACGTCAAAGGAGGAGCATGCGGGACACCTACGGAAGGTTCTGTACATACATCGGGAGCACCCGCTTTATGGGAAGCACTCAATGTGGTAGTTCTGGATTCAGGAGGTCCACTTTTTAGGACGTGTCATCTCAGAAGATGGAGTAGCTATAGATCCAGCCAAGGTGGAGGCTGTGTTATCATGGGAGCCACCTCAAAGCATGATGGAGGTGCAAAGCTTTATTGGGTTGGAAGGATATTACCGGAGATTCATTCATGATTTCTCCCGAATATAAGCATCGATTACGACTTTGACCAGAAAGGGGAAACCCTTCATGTGGACAGAGAAGTGCCAGCCGACTTTTGAGTAGTTGAGGAAGAGTTTTATGAGTTCCCCAGTCATGAGATTGCCGGAGGAGGGTGTCGAGTACGTGTTTTTCTGCGACGCATCAAGGACCAAGCTCGGCTATGTCCTGATGCAATGGTATGCATTGATTTCTTATGGTTCACGCCAGCTGAGGCCACATGAGAAGAACTACGTGACCCATGTTCTTGAGTTGGCTGTAGTAGTATTTGCATTGAAGATGTGGCGACACTACCACATGGGTGAGTGGTTTATTGTCTAATCTGACCACGAGAGCATTAAGTACATCTTCTTACAGAAGGATCTAAATCTGAAGCAGAGGCATTGGCTAGAGTTCCTCAAGGACTATGATTTCAAGATCATCTATACTCCAAGAAAGGGGAACAAGGTGGCAGATTCCCTTAAAATGAAGTCGATCTCACAGCTGTTGAGTGAGGCGACATAGCATTTAGCCGCATTACAGTTATCCTTTGTGGATGGAGAGGATACAACATACCTATAATGGATGGTTGTCACCCCTCCACTCTTACAGTGAGTTAGGGATGCACATCGTGGGGCTGTAGACTATGTGGATTTATGTACTCAGTTATCCACATGACATGCTCATAATGGATATTGACAAGGTGGGGAGAATGTACTTCTTTTCAGACGATTCACTATTGTACTAGTGGCGTTCCAGGAGGAGGTCCTAAGGGAGTTTCATACATCCCCTTTGGCAGTATATCCCAAAGTAGAAAAGATGTACCAAGATCTCCAACGACAGTTCTGGTGGTCAGGCATGAAGAAGGCAGTAGTAGGGTTCGTTTCTTGATGCCTCACATGCTAGCAGGTGAAGGCTAAGCAACAGGTTCCAACAGGGTTAGCTCACCCCTGGATGTTCCAGAGTAGAAGTGGGATGGAATATCGATGGACTTCATGACAAAATTACCACAGATGTCCAAGGGGCTTGATTCCATTTGGGTGATGGTTGACCGAATCACCAAGTCGGCCCACTTCCAAGCTATCAAGGAGTAGAATTCCGTAGCGAGTTTTGGGCGTCACTACGTGCAAGAGATAGTTCGGCTTCATTTTTTCCCCTTGACAATAGTCTCGGATCGAGATGCTCGTTTCACATCCTGGTTGTGGACGGGATTGCAGGAGTCTTTTGGGACTCAGCTAAGCTTGAGCACAACGTTTCACCCCCAGAATTATGGTCAAACGGAGAGGACCATTCAGGTTCTGGAGGTTATGTCGCGATCTTGTATCATGGACTTTGGTCTCTGCTGGGAGGACCAGCTACCACTGGTGTAGTTTGCGTACGTCAACAACTACCACTCCACCATTGTTATGGCACCGTTCGAGGCTTTGTACGGGGAGACCCATCCGGTCAACGCTTTGCTGGACCGACCCCAGAGAGTCAGCACTCATGGGTCCAGAGTTAGTGCATGCTACCACAGAGAAGGTGAAGATCATCTGGGAGCGGATGAGGACTGCACAGAGTCGGCAGAAGCCTTATGCTGACAGATGATGGAGACCGCTGGAGTTCGAAGAGGGAGACCACGTCTTTCTCCGAGTCTCACCTCGACTAGGGCTACAAAGATTTGTCCAAGGAGGAAAGCTATCTCTGAGGTTCATCAAACCTTTACAGATTCATTGCAGAGTTGGATAGGTGGTGTACCACCTAGATCTACCACCATAGTTGCATCGGGTATATGATGTCTTCAACAAGTCGCAACTGAGGAGGTACGTGCATGATCCGTCGCACGTCATCGACTGGGGCGAGCATGACCTCTAGTATGGCGTGACCTTTGCTGAGTACCTAGTGGAGATTGAGGATCGGTAGGAAGGATCCTACATGGGCGATCTATTCCCTTGGTGCGCGTCCGGTGGTAGCACGTGAATCATTAGGAGAGAACGTGGGATAAGGAGGCTCAGATCCGTCCCCAGTACCCTCATCTTTTTTAGGAGACTTTTTTTTGGATTTTCAGGGATGTAATGCCCCAAGGTGGGGAGAATGTAATGACTTGGGTTTTCCGTGTGTCATTTTAAATATTATATAGAATTTGTTTTCGTGGCCAGGTGTGAAGAAAGAACATCATTCCGAGGTCCAGTGAGCCCATAATGGTGGTTTTAATATTTTTTTTTAAGTTAAGTGAGTCGACACTCATGCGCGGTTGTGGCAGTTCCCAAACGGGTGCCCAGATTACAATTCTGAGTGCACCGTTGCGTTTGGGACGACGAATTTACCAATGAACGGTTCTAACCTCGACAGGTTCAGGTCGGTTGCAGAGTTTATTTTTTGGGAGTTTTAAAAAGTGAAACACTTTAAAAGGAAAAAAATAAATTAATTATTTTATTAATTATTTTATAACATTTACTTTTTTGAGCAGTGACCTAATCCTCCCCTATAAATTCATTCTTATGGAAAATACACATGGTTAGCCACATAACCCTACAAGTTGAGAGGGAGAGAGGGATAGAGAGGGATTTCTCTTAGGGATTGGGTGGAGGAGGACGCGTTGGTGGACGATGACGACGTGACTAATCGACGGCCCTTGGATTGTGACGAATCCCTTCGGCGGACGCGTCGCGACGATCACTCTTCAATAGGTTTGAGGGAGGGGTTTGCTATTTCAATTTTCTTTTCCCCTTTTTAAGTTTAAATGACAAACACAGATCAACCACGAACAAGTTGATCCATGCATTTTTACGTTCTTGCAGGAGGGTTTTCTTTGGGATAATTTTGGGGAATTAATCCATGCTTTTTTAAAGGTTGATCTCTCCTCCATTAAAACCTATTAACAGGAGCAGATCAACCCTGTGACGAATGATGACCATGGTTTGTTCGTCGATTTGTTTATTAGATTTCCTCTCCCAGTCTTTTCTCACGCGTTTTTCACGTTCTTAGCGGGGCAATGAACAACAGATCATTTTGCATCCGTTCTGTGATGAAATGATCCCAAATCAAAGGTTTTACAGAGAAACGGTCTTGTAAAGGTGTGAATACAATGGAGGAAAATGAATTGGACCAGATCGAAAAGGGGCGTTCTTCAATCGGCCTTCTCATGGGACGATTAAATCATGGTTTAGGAGCCCATCGGAGGCCCGAAAATGACTGAAGCAGCTTCGTGGCGTCCGGGAGACCAAAACCTGGATGTTTTACAGCGGTCAGATGGTTGGATCGATGATCGGAGCACCACGGGAGGCGTGTCGGTGAAGGGCGTCACTTAAGGAAATTTCCAAAACACACGGCGTGTACTTCCGAAGAAAATGTCGTGTAGTACTGGCGGTGGCTAGGGTTGCGGGGTCCAGAGTGTAATAACAATGCATGTGACCCAAGTCACATGGCATGTTAGACATTACCCAAATCTCAACGTGTACTTTGGGTAGTCCATGGACACGGGATGATCTACACTGCTTCTGGTGTCATGACGTGTACTACGTGACAGAAGCGTCTACGCGGGACTCTGCGTGTATCCTATGGATAAGCTGACACGTGATGGAGTAAACGACCGTGTACTCCATCACACTGCCAGGCGAGGCCATTAATGCGGGTCAACCCATGTGGAAGATACACGTGTTGGTGTACATGGGTTGATGACCATGTACGGGCACATAGACAGAGTGCATGGAGCCAACCCCAGTTACCCAGACACAGCGTGTATACCGTACTACATGCCGTGTACTATGTTTTCCTATATGACCAGTCTAAGACACGGGACATTGTACATGGGTAGTACATGGGGTCAGAAAAAAATGCGTGTATACTTTATACACGCCATGTAATTTTTGGAAAAACAGCCTGGTCCTCTTGTTCACCGTATACTAGAAATCTTTGGTTTGGGTTAGTTCCCCTTCTTGTCATTTCCCTGATGGTCATGCATTCTTTCCTTCTAAATGAGTATGATCCCTTTAGCTGGACATTCTATGATACAGTTGGCATCCCTCCGAGAGGCCCAGATTGAGATCCTCTATGAAATCTTGACCCTAGGCAATGAAAAGAATCTACATGACCGAGTTTATTAGGCGTTGATCCTATACCTAGCTAGTGTATCACCTAACTAGTGAATCCATATGAGTTGCAGTATCCTCCATGGCCCTGGCAGTGATCCTGATCTATGTATCATGATCTTTCCCACTCACGAGTGTGTCTCCCATAATGAATTCCTTCTATCTACCATAATCTTTCCACACAAGAGTGTGTCTCCCATAATTAGTGTAGCTACCTCTCGCGACGGTTCCCGATGAACAACACTTCTCAGACGGACATCATCAGAGCTATAAGACTCCTGGAGTGTGTTCTCCCGAAGCGAGTGTATCACAGAATCCTCGAACAGAATCCCTAATGGGGGTATGCAGTTGTGTGACTTTTCCCTTGACTACAACACCAGGTTTTGAGTATATCTAGTTTGTTCTATATGTTATGTGGACATATAATGTGTATATCTGACTGTACCTTTACTTTGTTTACTATTTTGGGGTTTTCGGGGTCCTCTACTGAGTATTGCAATACTCACCCCTGAATGGGATTTTCTATCACATCTGGTGTCTTGTGCAAACAAGCATCCTTTTGACATAGTCTAGGGTGGACCAAGATAGGACTGTGCTTTCTGAGTTCCCTACAGGTCGAGGCGTTCCTACGGGTACTAGCAGCAGTCCCAGTACCATTTGTGTTTACTGGTTGAACTTTGCAGTTTTCAGACTCTTGTTTTTGGTGGGCATGTATTTTGGCCCAGTTTACTTTTACAGTAATATACCTTTAGTCGTACTATGTTGGTTGGGGTTTAGTTTTATGCATGAATTATTTTCCATAGTGTTTTACATTTCAGAATTTGTGGGCTTGGAGAGGTTTGTGTGTGTGTGTGTACAGGTACTTAGGCAATGCCTCCAATGTTAGTACTATGCATATTTGGTGCTAGTCACCAGCCCCTGGCCTATTGGAGGTGGGTTTGGGGTGTCACGGCGTGGGCCCCACTAGGACGGGTCGTGAAAAAGTTGTATCAATGATGGTCAGTTCTACCTTGGGACCAAGAGTCTGTGAGTTTAGTTTGGGGAAACAATGTTAACAGTTTCGAGTTCGGCTTTCAGGATAGAGACTCCAGTGTTGGTGTGGCGGCCGACGTATCCATACACCAGGGCTCTAATAACCTTATTTTCCACTCGGTACACACTGGTTGTGGGAAAATAAAAAGCTACATGCATCATATAGGAATGGTTTCTGGTTTCTATGTCCTTTATGTCAACTATCCAGATATACTCTTTGACCATGGTACATCTTGTTTCCTTACAGGATGCATCCGCGATGCATACCAACAAAGATTCAGTATCACGATCACGAGGATGACCCCCTCCGTGACGAGGCTTCGATATAGGGACCAGTTCCCCAGGCGTTTCCACTGGGTGGTGCACATACTTTCCACCACTAGTAGAGCTGCCAGTGGTACCTACAGTACCGACCGACAAGGAGCACATGCGTAGCGCTCTCCATGAGTTCCAGAGACAGTGACCCCTTAGGTTATGAGGCGAGCCTGACCCTTAGGAAGATGAGGACTGTCTTGATGCGGTGACACGAGTTTTTTGTCTAGTGAGGAAACCAACAGACCATATGGTGATCGTAGGAGCAAGCCTTTTTCAGGGTTCGGCGGGACGATGGTGGAGTCTGACCACACAGACTCACGACGAGGAGACCCTTTCATGGACGAAGTTCGAGAGACTCATTAGGGAGGAGTTCTCTCCGATTACGCTGAGAGATGTATGCATCCAGGAGCCTCTCTAGCTCCAGCAAGGCAGTATGATAGTAGATGACTATTCATCGAGGTTCACCAACCTCGCCAGGTACATGATTTTTCTGGTCAGGAATCAGTACTTCAGATCTCCGACCTTCAAATGAGGTTTATAACGAGATATCTGAGCTAGTGTCATGCCTTTATGAATATCGACTTATGATGGAGTTCATGAGTGAGCTTTGGAGGTTGAGAGCTTCCTAGCGGAGTAGAGACAGCCGCCGGCAGTCAGCAGTAGGCAGACAAGTCTGGAGACCTCGGAGGAAAGGAGCTGGAATCAGACATAGGGATGAAGATGTGAGAGACATCGAAGGAGGACCCAGGATAGGGGATCGAAGATCTAGGGCTCTCAGGCTAGATCCAGTTAGCCTAGGGAGAAGTGATGATACACATGCGATAGTATGGGACATCTTGCTAGGGATTGCCCAACCCGTCGAGCTGCTGACAGGGAAGTGGTGGACAGACCACCGAGGTAGAGTCAATGAACCGAGTAGGTAGACCCACTAGGTGGCAGACGTCACAGGTGAGCAGGGAGAGCTACGATTGTTGGAAGATACTTCGACTTACATCAACCACCACCCCGTGGAGGTCCAAACCAGGCTCAGGGAGCTGGGGGACAGGGATGGGGACAACTACATGTAGTCGAGGCATACGACCTAGGGGCTCCAGGGATGATTCGAGGTACGATCTGTGACTTATCTACCTTAGCTACCGTACTCATAGACACAGGTTCCAGTCATTCCCTTATATCCACATATCTTGTACAAGACCTCTAGATTCTGGTAGAACTGTTGACTCAATCCTTACACTTGGAGACACCTATAGGAGGAGACTCGACGATCACGCACCTTTACAGACAGTGTGATCTTACCCTTGGAGGCGAGAGTTTCGGTTGGAACCTCATTGTGGTAGCGTCGAGGCCTTCAGACGTAATTCTCGGTATGGATTGGTTATCTTCAGTCCATGCCCAAATTGACTTTTTTAGGTGAGGAGTGTGGTGTGTCCGCCCTGATCGAACGAGGTTTTCCATTATTGGAGAAAAGGAAACCCATGCAACACAAAATGGGCTCATGCATAGGAGGGTGCAACCGATCACTCATGAGTTGGCTAGGATTACCCTCGGAGCAGAAGATGTTGTGATATATCATTTCCCAGTGGTGGTGGCGGGGTATGAGGATGTCTTTACTGATGATGTTCCATGATTACCTCCCTTCCAGGAAATTGACTTCTGCATCGACTTACACCCCGGGACGACCCTGATTTCCTCATCGGCATATCGTATGGCTCCCACAGAGCTTCGCGAGTTGAGGGTAATGTTGGAGGATTTGTAGAGCAAGGTTTTCGTGAGACCCATCGTCTCACCCTGGGCGGCCCGAGTCCTGTTTCTCAAGAAGGAAGATGGAAGTCTGAGGTTGTGCGTGGACTACTGGCGCCTGAACCAGCTGATGGTGAAGAATAAGTATCCACTACCGAGAATCGATGACCTCGTTGATCAGCTAAGAGGGGAACATTGGTTCTCGAAGGTTGACCTTCGATCAGGATATCACCAGCTACAAGTGCGGGACGTGGATATACCAACAACATATTTCAGATGCTACTATGGACACTATGAGTACTTGGTGATGCATTTTGGCATGAAGAATTCCCACTCAGTGTCCTTGGGGATGATGATACGGATCTTCCAGCCATACTTGGACCGGTTCGTGGTGGTCTTTATCGATGACATCCTCGTGTAATCAGTGTAAGATGAGGAGCATGCGAGACACATGCTGGTTCTGGACATACTACAGGAGCACCATCTTTATGGGATGCTCTCAAAGTGCCAGTTCTGGATTTATGAGGTCCACTTTCTAGGACATGTCATCATAGTAGTTGGAGTAGTTGTAGATCCAGCCAAGGTGGAGGCTGTGTTAGCCAGGGAGCCATCTCGAAGCATGACAGAGGTGGATGGATTTCTTGGGTAGGTAGGATATTAACCGAGATTCATTCCTGATTTATCATGGATATCAGTACCGATGATAGCTTTGATCCGGAAGGGGAAACCCTTCTTGTGGACAGAGAAGTGACAACAAGCTTTTGATCAGATGAGGTAGAGTTTGACGAGCGCCCAAGTCTTGATATTGTCGGAGGAGGGTATCGAGTATGTAGTTTTCTATGACGCATCAGGGACCGGGCTCGACTGGGTCCTAATGCAGCGGCATGCAGTGATTGGTTATGGTTCGCGCCAACTTAGTCCACATGAGAAGAACTATGAGACCCATGATATCGAGTTGGCAGCAGTAGACTTAGCATTGAAGATGTGGCGACACTACCTCAGGGGAGAGCAGTTTATTGTCTACTCTGACCACAAGAGCCTTATGTATATATTCTCACAGAATGATATGAATCTGAGGCAGAGAAGTTGTCTAGAGTTCCTCCAGGACTATGATTATGAGATCATCTATACTCCTGGAAAGGGGAATAAGGTGGAAGATTCCCTTAGCAGGAATTCGATCTCACAGCTTCTGAGTGAGGCGACACATCAGTTAGACGTGTTACAATTATACTTTGTGGATGGAGAGGATACAGCTTACCTATAGTCGATGGTTGTCACCCCTCCACTCTTACAACGAGTTAGGGAGGCACAACTTGGGGATGTCGAGTGTGTGGCTTTACGTGCTCAGTTATCTATAGGACATGCTTTTTATGGATATTCACAAGGTGGGGAGCACGTACTTATTTTCAGAGTACACACTGTTGTACCAGTGGTGTTCCAGGAGGAGGGCCTGAAAGAGTTTCATACATCCCCTTTGGCAGTACATCTCGGAGTGGAAACAATGTACCCAGATCTCTGACGATAGTTCTGGTGGTCAAGCATGAAGAAGGCAGTACCAGGGTTTGTTTCTCTTTGCCTCACATGCCAGCAGGTAAAGGCTAATCATCAGGTTCCAGCAGGGTTAGCTCACCCTTGGAAGTTCCAGAGTGGTAGTGGGATGGAATATCGATGGACTTTGGGACAGGCTTACCACAGACGTCCATGGGGCATGATTCTAGCAGGATGATCATTGACTAACTCACCAAGTCGGCCCAATTCCTAGCTACCAGGGAGCAGAAATCCATAGAGAGTTTGGGGTGCCTCTACGTGAAGGAGATAGTTTGGATTCATGGTGTCCCCTTGACTATAGTCTCGGATCGAGATTCCTACTTCACATCCCAGTTGTGGAAGGGATTTTAGGATCTTTTTGGGACTCAGATATGCTTGAGCACTGCGTTTCATCCCCAAACAGATTGTTAGATGGAGAGGACCATTTAGGTTCTGGAGGATGTGTTGAAAGCTTGTATCTTGGACTTTGGCCGCAATTTGGAGGACCACCTACCACTAGTGGATTTTGTGTAAACAATAGCTACCACTCCACCGTTGGTATGGCACCGTTCAGGGCATTGTATGGGAGACCCTTCCGGTCACCACTTTTCTGGACCGACCCCGGAGAGTCAACACTCATGTGTCCAGAGTTAGTGCGAGCCACCTCAGAGAAGGTTCAGATCATACAGGAGTAGATGAAGACTGCACAGAGCCAGCATAAGTCTTATAATGACAGACGACGAAGACCTCTAGAGTTCGAAGAGGGATACCACATTTTTCTTTGGGTCTCACCTCGATGAGGGTTACAGAGATTTGGCCGAGGCGACAAGCTATCTATGAGGATCATTGGACATTTCCAGATTATGTGTAGAGTTGTTGAGGTGGTGTACCGACTAACTCTACTGCCATAGTTACATCAGGTACAAGATGTCTTCCACGAGCCGCAGCTGAGGAGGTATGTATAAGGCCCCGGCCTTAAACCTTACTTAATATTGAATTAAATGAATAATTCACATTTGGGATCTTTTCAGGTTTAGAGTTTTAGAGAATTAGGACATAACTGTTACATCTCAAAATATTATAAAGTAGACCCTTCTACTAAGATTCCATAAAATTAAATAAAACTCTTAAAAAGAAACATGTCTAGTTCCATGTTTTATATAGCATGACATTCCCTTGATCCCATCCTTGACCCTATTCCACATTACGCCCTGTGAAAAACATTTCGAAAAAACATGGGGTGAGCATAAAAAGCTTAGTAAGGGATACACAAAGAATGAAAACTGTTAGTTTTTCAAACATCAAGTAATCCTTGTATACTTTATCAAAGTAATACCTTCTCTTTCATGAAGTAGTAAAAACTCTTTACTAAATAAAATATCATTAATTACATTTTTGTAACCAAAGGATTACCATATAACCCATATAAATAACACATAACATATATAAAGGTAAATTGGGACATAAACATACTAAAGTGGAATAACCATACGGTCGACTTCCACACATATCACTTAATTGAATATCCATACGGCCAACTTCCATACAATCTTAATGGAATAGCCATACGGCTGACTTCCATACCCAATGCATTGGAGGTTATAACATAACCACCCATCCTGGTATTCACGGCACCACCCGTCATATTGTTCATCATGTATCCACCCGTCAAATGTCCAAGTACCATTATAAAATCATAAGACATAAAACAAATATAATGGAAAGAAAAAATTTCCACACTTTGATCACAATATATCACATAAATATCTTGACATAACAAATCCATTATAAAAACCATTTTCAATACCAAAATACATAAAATAGTATATGGTAATTATTTCATTTAAAAATAACATTACGGCTTTTTCAGGAAGCCAAAGACAAAATAATACTCGCGGCGGCAGAAAAGGTCGTTGTCACCGAGTACGTTAAAAGAAACATTATTTTTTTTGTTTTGTAAAATTCTTCGTAGAAAAATATTCCATTTGTATAAAAGTAAATGTCAAAGGGGTTTATACACCATTTAAAAGAATGTTGTATATAAAACGAAATATGCCTCAATGAAAGGAGAATGAGACGAAGTCCCTTACCTCGGGTCCGACATGACTCGATCATCCTTTAACATCCTTAATAATAAACTTGAGTTAATTTATATTTGCTTAAGAACCTTTTTCGAGTTCATTATTCCTTTTATATCAATTATTGCCTTGTTATAAAAATTATGTAATCATTTATGTTAATAATGTTTGTTTTGTCGATATGTGTTCCTTATGTCGAAAGTGGACTTCTTACGATTACAAGTTGTTCGTGTGGTCAAAGGTTCATTATATCCAGAATGACATTCCTGATTTGGATATCATATATATCATATATATCTAGAATATACATGTATTTATAATATCACATAATCATTTAGAGGTAATAAATGAAATGCACCGTTTATGGAGACGGTAAGCCGTACGTACGCATGAACGCTACTTTCATTTCTATGTCACATTAATGGATGCAAAACTAAATGATAGGTATGTATATTTTAATTCCAGAATTATATTAATCATTTAGATGTAACATACATCATATATATCCATTATATATATGTACATATAATATTAAATTACATTTGGGGATAAGAAATGAAATGCACCGTTCATGGAGACGGTAAGCCGTACGTACGCATGAACGCTACTTTCATTTCTATCTCATATTTTAATGGAAAGAAATAATAATTATATAGTGGTATATTATAATTCCGGTATCAAATCATATATAATAACTTTAAATCCATCCATTATATGTCCCACATATGGCATTAACGAATCAAATCACTTTGAGGGGGCGGTAGTCCGCTCTTCTTTAAATGAAGATATCACGTTTACCCATAATGGAAACAATAAAGGTATGCCCAAAATGAAAAATACAGAAGCTTATGGAAAACATAAACATATTATATATCAAATATAAATATAGTGTCATATTAATGGCCACCTTTGAAGGTGTTAAAAGAATGTTGAACAATCATCGTTTCGGGAGGCAGAAATTCGCCATCCACGGAAACAGTATGTTCTTTAACCATTAGATGTAGGTGTGTGTAATTGTAGCTAGAATAATCCTTATAAAAACATCCTAGTATATTGAATATATTTTATTTGTTACAAAATAAAAGAATAAAAAGAGTTTAGGGGGTTAGAGAAGCCAAATAAAACAAAAGGACTTAAAAGAATACATTACCTTAAAATCGGGTAACTCCCTTTGGTTTGAGCTCAAAGGATTCCTTGGGAAGACTTCTGCCCAAAGTGAGGCTTCAAGGAGTAACATAGGGAAGTTGAGAGACAAAATGGGCAGGGTTTGGCCGAGCCAAAGGCTTTTAGAGTGTGGGTAAGTAGGTAGAGGTGGGGGCCTTTTATAAGAAGAAATGAGGGGCACTCTTGTAAAGTTACAAAATGGTACTTCATTTTCAAAAGAGTTTAGGATTTTAAAGGTCCCACATTGATGTATTTCGAGGATAAGGTGATGAGGGTTCGAAATACACTCATCCAATAGGTTTTGGACATGTTTAGGTCTTAAATTTTACATTATCATTCCATTTTATTTAAATCGTTAAATAATGAGGTCATCGCTGCATCATGATGATGTCATAAATAATTTAATTTATTTAATGTCTAAAAATTATAAAAAAATACTATGATGTAGGAAATCTTTTTATCATTCCAATGACTATTTATAGTCATAAATATGGCTTGTATAACCCCATGTAAAAATTTATTTAGTAAAACATTTCATGTTTGTGTCATTTTTTACATTAACATTAAATAAAAGGTATTTATGTCATTTTCCATCCAATGTGGATCCATGGGCTGCCCAAGTTGACCCATGTATTTTCTTGGTTGGCCATGACACATCCAATGAGGGTAGGACATGTGTCTAGGACATTTCATTTTATTAAAACATTATTCTTACCTTAAACTACACTAATTACCTCTAATCGCGATTAAGAACATAAGAGTTACTATTCACCAAAAAATTATTTTAATCTCATTAAACCACATTTTACTTCTTAATGACAACAATGTATGTCAGATTTTTGAAATTCAAAACACATATGTGGAAAAAGTTCATTTAAACGAAATATCAGTTTTTATAAGTACCACTTAGTGGTTTCACTATTCATCAGAAATTGAGGTTTTCAGAAAAATACCAAAAATTCACCCTAAGATATATTTGATATTCTGAATTCAAAAATGAAGTCTATTTTACAAGATTCAAAACATAAAAGTCACATTAAATAATTTAATAATTAATTCCCACTGTCATGACAAATAGCGTGTTTTTATGAAACAATAAGTATCAAAAGATTGACACTAGTTTAAGTCCAATTTCAAAGTGAAATTGATTCCAACAACAACTGTTGGATTAAATGATAAAAATATATTCTAATTTCACTTTAAAACCAATTCAAAAGATAATATAATCATATAAATAAATTATATTATAAAGAGGTTTTGAATTAAAATACAACATTTTACACTATTCATTAAAAAATGAACTTTATCAGAAAGATACCAAAAATCAACACAAAGTAAATTTTGATGTCCCGATTCTAAAGAAGGGTTATATTTGGTCCAATATAATTTATAAGATTGATCAAAACTATATTTCATGACGGTTCGCCGTCAAAAGGTGATAAGTGAATCCTTAGTGAAAATTAGGGTATAAATGCCTAAAATTGAATTCTTTACGTATTTTAAGCCTTTATCTTTTATTGGATAAATGTAAAAACATTTAAAAACATATATAATCATATTTTAGTTATTTCTATCCATTACCGCCAATACAAAGGCTACATGTTATCTACCATTTAAAATAATATTATTATATTACTAGTGTGCAGCGTAAATTTTCAAAGGAACCTGTCGTTGTGTATCGGGTACGCTATCGAACATAGAAACCCCTTTAAAGTAAAATTAATATTTAATTCGTAAATATTAATAAATATGAAAATGTTTTATTCATTATTTAATTGGGATGTTACATCCTTCCCCCCTTTTGGGAATTCAATCCTCACAATTTTATTCACTTGTCAAAATAAGTGGGTGTATTTATACCTCATAGCATTTTCATATTCCCACGTTGCGTCTTCGACCATATGATTTTCCCACAAAACCTTTACCTGGTGAATTACCTTATTTCGCCACACTTCGTCTCTTCGGTCAAGAATCTGGACTGGTTGTTCTTCATAAGAATGGTTCTCTTCCAGCTCAACTACCTCTGGGCTCAAAAATGAGATGAATCTGGCATATAATTCCTCAACATCAAAACATTTAAAACATTGTGTACCTGAGATAAACTCGGAGGTAATGCCACTCTGTATGCAACTGATCCAACTGTCTCCAGAATTTCATATGGTCCAATGAACCTTGGACTCAGCTTTCCTTTCTTACCAAATCTCATCACACTTTTCCATGGAGAAACCTTGAGAAAAACATGATCACCTACCTCGAAAGATAGATCCTTCCTCCGGTTATCCGCATAACTCTTCTGCCTGCTCTGAGCTGTTCTCATGTGTTTCTGAATCGACTGAACTTTTTCTACCATCTCTTCTACGAATTCTGGTCCCATCGGCTTCCTTTCACCCACTTCATCCCAAAATGCTGGAGTTCGACACCGCTTCCCATATAATGCCTCAAATGGTGCCATCTGTATACTAGAATAAAAACTGTTATTATATGAAAATTCAACCAAAGAAAGATGTTGGTCCCAACTTCCCTGATAATCCATCGAACAAGCTCGTAGCATATCCTCCATGTTTTGAATTGTTCGTTCTGACTGCACGTCTGATTGAGGATGAAAAGCTGTACTAAAATTTAATTCAGTACCCAACGACTTGTGAAGGCTTTTCAAAAAGTTAGAAGTAAACCTGGGATCATGGTCAGATACAATGGAGAGAAAAACTCCATGTAACCTGACTATCTCTCTAAGATACAAACGGGAAAGTTGATCTAGGGAAAAAGTATCTCGTATAGCAAGGAAATGAGTAGATTTAGTCAAGAGATCAACAATAACCCATATTGTGTTATTACCTCTAGATGTCTTCGGTAATCCCATGACAAAATCCATGGATATATTTTCCCATTTCCACTCTGACACTGTAAAAGGCCGAAGCATCCCTTTCGGTAACTGCTGCTCTGCTTTAACCTTCTGACAAGTCAAACACTTCACAGTAAAATCAGCAATATCCCTTTTCATTCCATCCCACCTGTAATACTCCCACAGATCTCTATACATCCTAGTACTTCCATGATGAACAAAAAACGGGGAACTATGAGCCTCACATAACAACTCATTCTTCAACTGTGAATCACAAGGCACACATAATCTCTTCCCAAATCTCAAAACACAATCACTATCAATGTTGAATTCATGCAACTTACCTTTCTGTACCAGCACTACCTTTTTCTGCAACTCACTGTCTTGCTTCTGTGCTTGCTTGATTCTGTCTGATAGAGATGATCTCACTAATACCTGAAACAAAATAGAAGGACATCCTACACCAACAACTTCTATGCCAATTTTCATCAAATCAAAAACCAAAGGATCTCGTTCCAAACGTGGCATGGTTAATTAAGCATTACTTTTTCGACTCAAAGCATCATCCACTTTATTTTCTTTTCCCGGATGGTAGTGAATTGTACAATCATAATCCTTGATTAATTCCAGCCATCTCCTCTGTCTCATGTTCAATTCTTTCTAAGTGAATATGTACATTAAACTTTTGTGATCAGTATATATTTCACAATTTACTCCACACAAATGATGCCTCCAAATTTTTAAAGCAAAAACAACAGCAGCTAATTCCAAATCATGTGTAGGGTAATTTATCTCATGAGTTTTCAACTGACGTGAAGCATAAGCAATTACCTGATCATTCTACATAAGGACACAACCAAGTCCCTTCAATTAAGCATCACTGTATATAACAATCTCACCATTCCTGGAAGGAAGTGACAATACTGTAGCATTCGCCAATCATCTTTTCAACTCCTGAAAACAATCATCACATTCTATTGTCCATATGAACTTAACACCCTTACGTGTTAGCTTAGTAATTGGACTAGATAACCGTGAAAAATTTTCAACAAACATTCGGTAGTAACCTGCTAAACCAAGGAAACTATGGTTCTCAGTTACATTTGTGGGTCTTGGCCATTCTTCAAAAACTTTTGTTTTAGCAGGATCAACAGTTATGCCATCTTTTGAAACAATGTGACCCAGGAAAGAAATTTGTTATAACCAAAACTCACACTTGCTGAATTTTCCATATAGTTTCTTTTCCTTTAAGGTTTGCAAGATAACCCTTAAATGACTTTCATGCTCCTCTTTACTTTTAAAAAACACCAAAATATCATCAATGAAAACAACCACAAACTTATCCAAGAACTCATTGAAAATTCTATTCATAAGGTCCATGAATATAGCAGGTGCATTGGTTAAACCAAAAGGCATAACTACAAATTCATAATGGCCATATCTAGTATGGAACGCAGCCTTCAGAACGTTTGCTTCTTTTAATTTCAACTGATGGTACCCCGACCTCAAGTCAATCATCGAAAAATACTGAGCTCCCGGGAGCTGATCAAACAAATCATCGATATTAGGCAAAGGATACTTGTTCTTAACAGAAATATTATTCAAGGCTCTATAATCAATGCAAAGTCTCATTGACCCATCTTTCTTTTTAACAAACAAGACAGGAGCAACCCATGGTGATGTGCTAGGTCGAATGAAACCTTTATCTAATAACTCCTGAAATTGTTTCATTAACTCTAAAAGTTCAACTTGAGCCATTCGATAAGGGGTTTTTAAAATTGTCTTAGAATCAGGAACTAAGTAAATAGTAAATTCAACTTCCCGATCACGAATAATACTAGGCAAATCATTAGGAAAAACATCAAGATACTCATTTACCACTCCAACATCATTAATCTGATCAGTTCCTTTATTTTCAACAATATGTGCAAGGTAAAATTCATTTCCTTCTTTTACTAGTTTCTCATCTTCCTGATATGTTATCAAAAGCAAGAGTTCATTCTTGTACACAAACAGAAAATCTATCTGAAAATAAACCATTTTAGCTCTGCAGTCAATCTTAGCATGATAAACAGAAAGCCAATCCATGCCCAAAATAACATCAAACTCTACTAGAGGGAAAACAATACGGTTTTCTGGTAGATTCTTTCCACACACAAGGATAGGAAGGTTCCTATAATTCCTTTTTGTCTCAACATTCCCTAAGGGTGTTTTTACCACAAGTTCAGGGTTCATATCTTGATATGGAATTTCCAATTTACAAGAAAACATCTCAAAATTGAAAGAGTGTGTAGACCCTGAATCAAACAACACATTGGCATATTCTGAACAAACAAACAGTGTACCTGATACCACTTCATTCGATGGCCCAACATCTGCTGAAGTTGTTGCAAAGGATTTCACCACCACTTTCTTCTTGTAGTCTGGCTGCTTTCCCCCAGTCAAGTTCTTCGTTAGACACTAATTTGCATAATTACCCATTTCATTACACTTAAAACATCTTACAGCTGGCTTTTCATTGCCTACTTGATCATCTTCCTTACAGTTATGAGCAATATGACCAGAATTACCACACCGAAATCACTTACCAGACTTGGATAAACATTCTCCAGGATGCATTTTACCACACTTCTCACAGGATAGATATTTGGTTTTCTTACCTCCTTGCTTCTTTGGTGAATTCTTCTCCTTTGCCTGCCAACTAGACCTCTTATTCTGTTGTTTGTCATAGAACACCTGATCATCGACAAACTCCATTTCCACCTTCTCCGCATATCGAACAAGTTTTTCATAACTTTTAAACTCACGAGAAGCTAAAGACCTTCAATACTTTGGCTTTAACCCTGAGTAAAAACGGTTTATTTTACTATCAAGATATCATATGATGTTTGGAGCATACATTTCCAATCGAGTGAACTTTGCTTCATAGGCAGCCACTGAGTCTTCCTCTTGCCTCAATTCCAAGAATTTCTTTTCCATCCTATGTCGAACAGCCTTAGGAAAATACTTCTCAAGAAACATACCTTTGAATTCGTCCTTGTAAAGATACTAAATCTCATCACTATCCCAAATATTTTTTACCACCGACCACCACTGATCAGCTTCACCTTCAAAACGGTAAACAAAAAGACTAACCTTTTTCTGTTCTGAACACCCCATGACATCAAAAATCTTCTCCAGTGCTTTAATCCACCCTTCAGCTCGCACGGGGTCAGATAATCCCCTGAATGATGGGGGATGTTGCCTCATGAAATGTTTTACCACTAACGTGTTCCTCTGAGGTTGATCTGGCTGATCTCGTGCATGGATACCACCACCATTTATAGCCTGAGTCAACTGTGCCATCACTGCAATAAACTGTTCAGTTCCGATTCCGACCATCTCAGGTTGCTGATTTGGAAGGTTTTCTTCCTCCTGATGTCGTCCCAACATAGATGCTTTGTTTCCTCTGTGGAAAATCATTAAGCATATAGAAATATCTTTGGCGAAGAAACATGGTAATCCGTAAATACTATATCATTTCAATCATATTATAATTTAACACTTTTCTAACTCCTAAAGTTGTCTAAACCGACCTCTGATACAAACTATAAGGCCCCGACCTTAAACCTTATTTAATATTGAATTAAATGAATAATTCACATTGAGGATCTTTTCAGGTTTAGAGTTTTAGAGAATTAGGACATAACTGTTACATCTCAAAAGATTACAAAGTAGACACTTCTACTAAGATTCCATAAAATAAAAAAAATCTTAAAAAGAAACATGTCTACTTCCATGTTTTATATAGCATGACTTTCCCTTGATCCCATCCTTGACCATATTCCACATTATGTCCTATGAAAAACATTTCAAAAAAACTTGGGGTGAGCCTAAAAAGATCAGTAAGGGATACACAAAGAATGAAAACTATTAGTTTTTCAAACATAAAGTAAACCATGTATACTTTATCAAATTAATACCTTCACCTTCATGAAGTAGTAAAAACTCTTTACTGAATAAAATATCATTACTTACCTTTTTGTAACCAAAGGATTACCATAAAACCCATATAAAGAACACATAACATATATAAAGGTAACATGGGACATAAACATACATAAGTGGAATAACCATACGACCGACTTACACACATATCACGTAATGGAATAGCCATACGACCAAATTCCATACAAACTTAATGGAATAGCCATACGGCTGACATCCATAACTAATGCATTGGAGGTTATAACGTAACCACCCGTCCTGGTATTCAAGGCACCACCCGTCATATGGTTCATCACGTAACCACCTACCAAATGTCCAAGTACCATTATAAAATCATAAGACATAAAACAAATATAATGGAAAGAAAACATTTCCACACTTTGATCACAATATATCACATAATTATATAGACATAAAAAATCAATTATAAAAACCAGTTTCAATACCAAAATAAATAAATGAGTATATGGTATTTATTTCATTAAAAAAACATTACGGCTTGTTCAGGAAGCCAAAGACCAAATAATACTCGCGGCGGCGGAAAAGGTCGTTGTCACCGTGTACGTTAAAAGATAAATTATTTTTTGTCGTTTTGTAAAACACATCGTAGAAAATTATTCCTTTTGTATAAAAGTAAAAGTCAAAGGGGTTTATAGACCTTATAAACGAAATTTGTGTATAAAACGAAATATGCCTCAATGAATGGAGATTGAGACGATGTCCCTTACCTCGGGTCCGACTTGACTCGATCGTTCTTTAACGTCCTGAATAATAAACTTGAGATAATTTCTATTTGCTTAAGAACATTTTTCGAGATCATTATTCCTTATATATCACTTATTGCCATGTTATAAACATTATGTAATCATTTATGTTAATAATGTTTGTTTTGTCGATATTTGGTCCTTAACTCGAAAGTGGACTTCTTACGATTACATGTTGTTCGTGTGGTCAAAGGTTCATTATATCCAGAATGACATTCCTGATTTGGATATCATATATATCATATATATCTAGCATATACATGTATTTATAATATCACATAATCATTTAAAGGTAAGAAATGAAATGCACCGTTCATGGAGACGGTAAGCCGTACGTACGCATGAACGCTACTTTCATTTCTATGTCATATTAATGGAATTAAAAATAAATGAGAGGTATGTATATTTTAATTCCAAAATTATATAAATCATTTATATGTGACATAAATAATATATATACATTATATATATGTACTTATAATAGTACATTACATTTGGGGATAAGAAATGAAATGCACCGTTCATGGAGACGGTAAGCCGTACGTATGCATGAACGCTACTTTCATTTCTATCTCATACTTTAATGGAATGAAATAATAATTATATAGAGGTATATTATAATTCCGGTATAACATCATATATAATAACTTTAAATCCATCCTTTATACGTCCCACATATGGCATTAACAAATCAAATCACTTTGAGGGGGCAGTAGTCCGCACTTCCTTAAATGAAGATATCGCGTTTATCCATAACGAAAACCATAAAGGTATGCCCAAAATGAAAAATACAAAATCTTAAGGAAAACATAAACATATTATATATCATATATAAATATAGTGTCATCTTAATGGCCACCTTTGAAGGTGTTAAAAGAATGTTGAACAATCATCGTTTCGGGAGGCGGAAATTCTCCATCCACGGAAACAGTATGTTCTTTAACCATTAGATGTAGGTGTGGGTATGTGTAGCTAGAATAATTCGTATAAAAACATCCTAGTATATTGAATATATTGTAGTTGTTACAAAATAAAATAATAAAAAGAGTTTAGGGGGTTGGAGAAGAAAAATAAAACAAAAGGACTCAAAAGAAGACATTACCTTAAAATCGGGTAACTCCCTTTGGTTTGAGCTCAAAGGCTTCCTTGGGAAGACTTATGCCCAAATTGAGGCTTCAAGGAGTAAGATATGAAAGTGGAGAGGCAAAATGGGCAGGGGTTGGCCGAGCCAAAGGCATTGGCAGTGTGGGTAAGGAGGTAGAGGTGGGGGCCTTTTATAAGAGGAGAGGAGGGGCACTCTGGTAAAGTTGAAAAATGTTACTTTATTTTCAAAAGAGTTTCAGATTTTAATGGTCCGACATTGATGGATTTCTAGTATAAGGTGATTAGGGTTAGAAATCCACTCATCCAATAGGTTTTGGACATGTTTAGGTCTTAGATTTTACATTATCTTTCCATTTTATTTAAATCGTTAAATAATGAGGTCATCGCTGCATCATCATGATGTCATAAATAATTTAATTTATTTAATGTATAAAAATTATAATAAAAATACTATGATGGATGAAATCTTTTTATCTTTCCAATCACTATTTATAATCAAAAATATGACTTGTATAACCCCATGTAAAAATTGTTTTAGTAAAACATTTCATGTTTGTGTCATTTTTTACATTAACATTAAATAAAAGGTATTTATGTCATTTTCCAACCAAAGTGGCTCCATGGGGTCCCCAAGTCGACCCATGGATTGTCGTGGTCAGCCATGACACATACAATTAGTGTAGGAAATGTTTCTAGGTCATTTCATTTTATTAAAACTTTATTCTTACCTTAAACTAGACTAATTACCTCTAATCGCGATTAAGATAATAAGAGTTACTATTCACCAAAAAAATATTTTATTCCCATTGAACCACATTTTACTTCTTAATGACAACCATATATGTCGGATTTTTGAAATTCAAAACACA
Organism: Viscum album; assembly: GCA_963277665.1. Classification (NCBI taxonomy): domain Eukaryota; kingdom Viridiplantae; phylum Streptophyta; class Magnoliopsida; order Santalales; family Viscaceae; genus Viscum; species Viscum album. The sequence goes on from OY728161.1 coordinate 332,730,455, forward strand.
AAAGTGGTAAAATTTCATTTAAACGAAAAATCAGTTTTTATAAGTACCACTTAGTGGTTTCACTATTCATCAGAAATTGATGTTTTTCAGAAAAATACCAAAAATTCACCCTAAGCTATATTTGATATTCCAAATTCAAAAATGAAGTCTATTTTACAAAATTCAAAACATTTAAGTCACATTAATTAATTTAATAATTAATTCCCGCTGTCATAACAAATAGCGTGTTTTTATGATACAATAAGTATCAAAAGATTGACACTAGTTTAAGTCCAATTTCATAGTAAATTGATTCCAATGACCACTATTGGATTAAATGGTAAACATATATTCCAATTTCCCTTTAAAACGAATTAAAAATATAATCTAATCATATAAATAAATTAGATTAAAAAGAGGTTTTGAATTAAAATACAACATTTTACACTATTCATTAAAAAATGAACTTTATCGGAAAGATACAAAAAATTTACACAAAGTAAATTTTGATGTCCAAATTCTAAAGAAGAGTTATATTTGGTCCAATATAATTTATAATATTGATCAAAACTATATTTAATGACGGTTTGCCGTCAAAAGGTAATAAGTGAACTCTTAGTGAAAATTAGGGTATAAATGCCTAACATTGAATTCTTTCCGTATTTTAAGCCTTTATATTTTATTGGATAAATGTAAAAACATTTAAAAACATATAAAATCATATTTTATTTATTTACATCCATTCCCTCCAATACAACGACTACATGTTAACTACCATTTAAAATAATATTATTATATTACTAGTGTGCAACGTAAGTTTTTAAAGGAACTAATCATTGCGTATCAGGTATGCTATCGAACATAGAAACACCTTTAAAGTAAAATTAATATTTAATTCGTAAATATTAATAAATACGAAAATGTTTTATTCATTATTTACCTGGGATGTTACAGTATGTGCACGATTCGTCGCACATCATTGATTTGGGTGAGCTGGACATCGAGGATGGAGTGACCTTCTCTGAGTACTCGGTGGAGATCGAGGATCGGCGAGAGAGGATCCATCGTGGGAGATCGATTCCCTTAGTGCGCGTTCGGTGGAAGCACGTGAATCATTAGGAGAGCAGGTGGGAGTGGGAGGCTTAGATCTGTGCCCAGTACCCTCATCTTTTTTAGTAGCCTTTGTTTTAGCTTTTAAGGGATTTAAATCCCCAAGGTGGGGAGAATGTAATGTCTCGGGTTTTCCATGTATCATTTAAAATATTATATGGAATTTTTTTTTCGAGGCCGGGCGCGAAGACGTCACATCATTCCAGGGTCCAGGGAGCCCGGAATGGGGGTTTGAACTTTTTTTATGTTATGTGAGTCAGCACTCATGCACGGTTGTGGTAGTTACCAAACGGGTGACCGTATTAAAAATATGAGGGCACCGTTGCGTCTGAGATGAAGACATTACAAAAGAAAATTTCTATCCTCGACCGGCGCAGGTCAGCTGTGATGTTTATTTTTTGTGATTTTTAAAAAGGGAAGCACATTATAAAGAATAAAATAAATTAATGATTTATTTGATTATTTTAAAACATTTACTTTTTTGAGAAGTGACCCAATCCTCCCCTATAAATGCATGCTTATGGAAAATTCACAGGGTTAGCTTCAGAACCCTGTGAGTTGAGAGAGAGAGAGAGAGATTTATATTGGGGATTGGGAGGAGGAGGACGCATTGGTAGACGACGACGACGTGAGCAATCGACGCCCCACGGATTTTCATGAATCCCTTCAGCGGACGCGTCGCGACGATCGCTCTTGAACATGTTTGAGGTAGGGGTTTGTTATTTCAATTTTCTTTTCCCCGTTTTTAATTTAAACGATGAACGCGGATCAACCATGAACAAGATGATCCGAAAATTCGTATGTTGTTGCGGGAGGGTTTTCATTAGGATAATTTTTGGGAAATAATCCATTCATTTTTAGGTTGATCTCTGCTCCGTTTAATCCTATTAACGGGAGAGGATCAATGTCGTGATGAACGATGATGGAGGTTTGTTCCTCAATTTGTTTATTAGATTTCCTACCCCATTATTTTCTTGACCTTTCTTCACATTCTTCGCGGGGCAACGAACAACAGATCACTGTGCATCTGTTCCATGACGCAACGATCCCAAATCGACGGTTTGACACTAGAACGGCCTTGTAGAGGTGCGACAACGATGGCAGATGACGAATCAGACCAAATCAGAAAGGGGCATTCTTCAAGCGTTCTTCGCGTGGGAAGATTAAATCATGTTTTCAGAGCCGATCGATGGCCCGAAAATGTCTGAAGCAGCTTCGTGGGGTCAGGGTGACCAAAACCTGGATGTTTTGCGGCCATCGGGCGGCCGAATCGATAATCGGAGTACCACAGGAGGCGCGTCGGCGAAGGGTGTCATTTATGGAAATTTCCAGAACACACGGCGTGTACTTCTGAAGAACACGCTGTGTAGTACTGGTGGCGTCTACGGGTTTGGGGCCTAGAGAAGAATAGAACGACGTGTGACCACGGTCAAACGGCGTGTTGTACTTTCCCCAAAACTCGGTGTGTACTTTGGGTAGTACACAGACACATGATGATATACAAGTCTTCAGGCAGCACGTCGTGTACATCGTGATAGAAGTGGCTAAAGGGGACTCGGCGTGTATCATGGGGGTATGCTAAAATGGGATGGAGTACACGACTGTGTACTCCATCACACATCCAGGCGAGGCCAGTAATGCGGGTCACCCCATGTGGCAGTTACACAGGTTGGTGTACACGGGTTGATTACCATGTACAGGCACATGTCCTGAGTGCACAGAGCCAACCCCAGTTACCCAGACATGGCGTGTATTCCATACTACACACTGTGTACTATGTTTTCCTACATGACCAGCCTAATACATGGGCCATTGTACCCGGGCAGTACCCAGGGTCAGACAATAGGGTGTGTATATTTTCTACACGCCGTGTACTTTTTGGGAAAAAAGTATGGTCCTCTTGTTCACTTTATCATGGACATTTTTGGTTTGGGTTAGTGCCCCTTCTTCTCATTTCCCTAAAGGTCAGGCATCATTTTCTTCTACAGGAGTATGATCCCTTTAGCCAGACATTCTGTGATAGAGTCGGCATCCCTTTGAGAGGCCCGAAGTGAGATCCTCTATCTTTTCTGGACCCTAGGTAGAGTCAGGCATCGGCGTGACCAACTCTACCGGGCTTTGATCCTCTACCTAGTTTTTGTATCACCTAACTGGTGAATCCATATGAGTCACGGTATCCCCCTTGGCCCTAGCAGTGATCCTCATCTGCGTATCGTGATCTTACCCACTCAATTGTGTGTCTCCCGTAATCAGTGCCTTTTATCAACCTTAACCTTCCCACTCAATAGTGTGTCTCCCGTAATGAGTGCAACTACCTCTCATGACGGTTCCCGACGAGCAGAACTTCTCGGATGTATGTCATCATAGCTATAAGACTTGTGGAGTGTGTTCTCCCAGAGCGAGTGTATCACGGAATCTTCCAACATAATCCCCAATGGGGGTATGCGGTTGTGTGACTTGTACGTTGACTACGGGGCCGATTTTTGAGTATATCTAGTTTTTTCTATATGTTCTGTAGACATATACTATATATAGATGACTGTAACTTTACGATGTTTACTGCTTTGTGGTTTTCGTGGTCCTCTACTGAGTATTGTTATACTCACCCATGCACGGGCTTTTCCTGCACATCTGGTGTTTTGTGCAGACGAGCAGCCTTTTGACAGAGTCCAGGGCAGACCAGGATAGGACCGAGCTTTATGATTTCCCTACAGGTCGAGGCATTCCTACGGCTACGAGCGGCAGTCCGAGTACCTTTTGTGTTTATAGGTTAGACTTTGCAGTTTTCAGACTCTTTTTTTGGTGGGCTTGTATTTTTTTCCCGGTTTACTTTTACAGTACTCTACCTTTCTTCGTACTCTTTTGGTTGGGGTTTAGTTGTATGCATGCATTTTTTTTTCATGGTGTTTTACATTTCATCATTTGTGGGATTGGAGAGGTGTGTGTGTGTATAGGTACTTTGGAAATTCCTCCCTTGTTAGTAATATTCCTATTTGGTGCTAGTCACCAGCCCCTAGCCTATTGGAGGCGGGCTTGGGGAGTCACATCGCGGGCCCCACTAGGATGGGTCGTGACATCAATATCCTCCTTTTGTTCATCAAAGATCGTCATTTGGTGTTAGGAAAAAATCTCACAATGCAACTTTTTAACATTTTATGGGTTGGTTGTACTTGATGATAGAGTAGGTTGACAATGTCAGTTATGGAGTTGAAGTGAAATTTTTGGCCCGATATGTTGAAAAAGATTCAAGATAGTGGTATGTAATCTCCAAATGTTGTAAAAAAACTAGTGTTGTCATTTACCATTGTTTTAGAAAAAATTGGCATCCAATTTTTAGAAGAAGTTCTATGTTTTTTGAAATATGGTTTTCCAAGATGTCCTCCTAAAATTATGTGAAAGGAAAATAATTCATGAATTTTTTTTCCGTTAATTTATAGAGATTCATTAACGAATGCTTCAAAAAAGACTATTTATCCATGAATGAAATATATATTAAGTTACATGATTATAATAAGTTCCACGAATGAAATAATGGTGATTATTTATGAGATTATGAGAAATTTAATAAATAGAAAATTTCTTTAATGTCTCATAAAGACATGTATTCTTTTGAACATGTATGAATAATTTCTCATAAATATAGTGTCATGCTAGAATTTTTTTTTTGAATGGGTGGAAACATCTATTTATAGTAATCTACCTTAACTTTTGATGATGGAATTTATTAATCAAGATACAAAGGCACAAAAAATTTTATGGAATTTTTCAAAAGATTTTGTTGAACAATAGATTCATAAGAAAATCATTTTCATAAAAGAATAAATTTTTTAAAAGGGAAATTTAGACGAATAACAGTGAGCTTCATGGAATATTAAAATCATTTTATTAATTTTAGTGTGTTTATCAAAGGAAAATGTTTAATGATTGTTCTAAAATCTCAATGAATAATAGGTTAGTTTTATTAAAGATTGATAAAGGGGTTTTGTGAAAGTGAGTCTTATACAAATTAGAAGTGATTTCCCAATAATTTTGGGGAAAAGATGTATTCATCAATAAAAAGGATATAGATATTCATGATGCACCAAATGACATTTAAAATATATTGAATCAATTTACCAAAGAAGAATCATTTTATGGATAAGTGGTCACGCTTTAGTTTATATAGTAGTGATCTTTCAAGTTGTAAATTGTAGTGAACACAGAGGGAATGTGAGTCCTCTTTGAACCTTATAATAGCGGTTCACTATAGTGGATTTTGTTCTTTGGAACATTTCATTTATATACTCCTTAGGCATAGCCCAGTGTAGGGGAACCATGTAAATTTTTTATGTCGTATGCATTCTTGTACCTCTACCAATACTTTTCTTTGGAAAATAGTGACAAGATTTTTTTTGTTAAATGATTGAAAAATAGTCAATGTGGTAGTTTTTTATGTTTCATACCATGATTCCCCACCCCCACATCTCAGTGTATTTTATCTAGTTGGGCCAATAATTGGTATCAATGAAAAATAATAAAATCAGTGATTCTCTCTCATTGGTATCAATGGAGATTTTCTATCACAATGGGATTATTATATTCATGGGAATCAATCTTCAGTTATGAAATAATTAGATGTTGTATTTCTTGTGATCATTATGTATAGACGTCATTAAAGATGTTATATATTTTATTTAATCTAGTATAGATATAGTCGTTTAATTAGATTCCAATTTAATATAATTTAATGCTTATTCCCAAGAAATAAATTCCTTAGGATGATCATTATCTAACACGTTATACTGAAAGGTGTTATCATGTATGTTAATGCATTCTATGTGGGAAAATTTAAAAAAAATCTATGAAGTCAATCCCGAAATCAGAGTAAAAAAATTACAGGTTAAGCGAAAAAAATATTAGGTCCTAAGAATTCACCCTAATTATTTTTTAGATGCACTATTTGATCAGGTTAATGTTGTTGTGGATGACATTTATGATCTTAGATAAATTGATGATGATTTAGAAATCATTATGTGCATCATGAGAAAAATACCCCATCGGTTCAATCTAAATTCTCTAAAATGGAAGATAAATATACAAAAGAGAAGACATTGGAAATTTTTTATAGTACTATTTTTACATATGAGATGATAAATTATGATAATGAGTATTTAGATAAAGGTTAGTCTAAAGACTTTACATTCAGGGCCATGAGGAATATCACTAAGGAATATAGATTCTATGATGAATAGATAGATGAGTTCCTATCATTCCTTTCCTCAAATATAAAAAGTTGAAAATGAAATTTCATTAGGAAACTTCTAATCACAAACATTATATATAAAATTCTTGTATGTAATGCAACAAGGTGACATGATAACATTCAATATAATGGTGAACATTGAGTCTAAATTTTTATGATGATGTCATCATCTAATGTGAATGGTAAGAAAAGTATTATGAGAAACCTCATAAAAATGAGGAATATCATTTCATTATAAAATTAAAATTATTTATAATCATGGATTGAGTATATGTATTACTATAATGAACATGGTGAAAATGATATGGTGGCAGTATTAGGTAGCTCCCAAACAAGAGAGTAAAGAATCATCAGTGAAGGAAAATTTAAAGGAAGGGTTGATCTCCTCGTAAATTATAAATTTATGGTGATGAGATATATATTTATAGAGAAAAAATGAAGAAATAAGATAGATTATTTTAGGATTACAATCATTATATACAGTCGTGAGAAGAAGGGATATCTAGCCTAAAGGAATATATTCAAAATCTTATCTCTTTAATTTAAATAACTCAAAAAATGACTTCGATTACAATCTCAAAGTTAGTGAAGAGAAAAGTGTGATAAATGGATTGACTAAAAAAGAATAATATGAAATGAAATGTTTTAAAATGACTTAAAGAGATGTTTTTTGAACTAAAAATAAAATATTCTATTTAGAGTGACTCTTAACTATCGATATCAAATCTTGAATGGAAATCACATAGGAAATAGAAAAGATTGAAGTCAATAATAAGGGTCTAGAAATAAAAAAATAAATAGTCATCTCCAAATGAAAATTATGGTATAAGTATTTATCATAAAAAAAATCTTTGATCATTGATTTCATACCACAAACATCCACTCTGAGGTTGAAATTTTATTTCAGGAATAATTAAAACTACATTGATTAGAAAACCCAATTAATAACTAGTCCGATAATATTAAATCCATGGAATTCACCTTTTATTATGTGTTATTATTGCATAAAGATGGTACATTCCAAAAATATTTTTTCAATAGCCAAAAGTTAAAAAAGGTAGTAATATTACAAATGAAAACCATATAGAGTTCAATATTACAAGAATTATTTTGATGGTTACTATTTCTAAAGTATTGGATTTGGACACATAGCCAGATTTTTATCATTAGCAATATAGATGAATGTGATTAATTAGGCACAATATAGTCTTAATAATGAGCTAAAATAATCATCAAATGATATGAAAAAGAAAAATCAAATATTTATCATCATACACTAAGAAAGATCAAGAATATCATCTTAATCATATATGATGTCAATGATATGGTTAATAATGAAATGAGTTGAGTAGGTTATGGTTTTAGATATTTCCAATAATTCATCAGATCAAGTTGGTGTATAGGTCCTTGGTAGTGGATTCATATCCCATATAAGGATAAATAATGATCTTTTTATTTGAATAAATTTTGGTGCATTAAAATTTTGAAATGATGAAATCCTAAATATTATTATCTCATGAAGTTCCAAATCTAGGGTAAATGATATGAGACATGAAAAAATCATGGTTGTTTATTCAGTTAGTCATAATTTCCTATGCGTTAGTCAGTTTTGTGACTCAGATCATGCAATAATATTTACTAAGAATTTGTGCATTTTAAAGGAAAAAAAATAATATGCATTTTTTATAGGGAAAGCGCATGAACTGGAATCTCTACAATTTTAGTTTATAAACAGAAATGTACATTATATCCAAAGGGGAAGGAAATAAATTTATATTATAATGGGTTTATTCATCTATATTGACTGTCCCAAGATGTTCACGTCAAATGTGATATGTCTTGAGATCTCACCCTTATATTATATGATCATACTCACATGTTTAATTATTTTCAATAGGGGAATATTAAAAATAGATCCATAATGGAAAAGAATAAAAATTATCCAGAGTTCTTGGATTAGTGCATGAAGATGTTTGTGAACCTTTCTCACCATGATCCATTAATTATAGGTGGTACTATGTTATATTCATAGATTTTTTTGTTAGTATTTCATGGATATTTATAATTTCCCATATCTTTGACATGATTTATTGCATAAAAAAAAATTCATAGAGAAATTTGATGGATTATTTTATAGAATATTATGATGTATCAAACTGAAAGTGTTACTATATCCACAAATAACATGGTGGATTATTATCTCACAAAACATGGGATAAGGTACCATGTTTTGGAAGTGATAACTCATCAACGGAATGTAGTGGTTGAGATGATAAATCATATTACAAATAAAATGGATAGAATAATTCTCATTGAAACGAACCAGCATATAAATTTTAAAAGGGATACCTTAGGACCACTATCTACATATCATACAAGAAATTGTTATATTCTAAAAAGTAATAAATATTCATTTTGATGTGGTATAGAAATAATCCATGATTGAAATAATTTCAAATCTACAGAAGTAATTATTTAACTATCATTAATGTTAAACATAAAAAGTTTGAGTCTCATATAGATAATGGGATATTCCTTGGATATTATAGAAACATCATCGAAAATAAAATCTTTAACAAGAGGATAGTAAATGTGGTTTAAATTAATGATATTTTTGTAGCACATAGTGAACAAACTCTTTAGAAACACATTATATAGATCCCTAATGATAGTGGTGAGGATGTGAAAAACCTAGGGGGTGTAGGATTGGTGAATGCTAATTCAAAATATGATATTTATAATGAGTAGTATGAATTCAACTCTGTATTTTCATGGGAACTAAATAGTCAAGGTGAAATTGATAGGAAAATTTTCATCAATGATCAGCTAAAGGCAGTTAAAATATAGATAATGAGTTCATTATAGAAGTAATCCTTCTTTTATTTGGTAGATCGTAAATGTTTTGATGAATTATATTGAAATAATAATTGGTTTCAGGATATGAATGCAGTTTTTGATCGATTTGAGAAGAATCAGACATGGGAGTTAATTTCTAGATTGAAAAATAAGATTTTAATTGATACCAATGGGTCTTATAGAACAAATTAAATGTAGAAGTATTGGTAATTTGGAACTATAAGTGACTAGCGTGAAAGGGACACTCCCAAAATAGAAGAATTGATGTTGATGAAACATTTACACTTGTTGCAAGAATCAAGATAGTTCTCTAATTCATTGACATCATAGTGAAATGAAAATTCTTTTTTTTCTAGATAGAAATTAATTCAACATTTATATATGGGTTTCGAGATGAATAATAGTATATAAAAACCCATACAGGTTTCTTCTCCATGTAGATGAGAACAATATTTTTTTGGATGAAAATGGATCTATGTTGATTAATGTTGTCACCAAAGCACGATATTGACGACTAGTTAAATATTACAAGAATCATGGTTCCCTATATGGTGGAGTTGATTAAAAACATTATGAAAAAAATTATAGTAATCAAAGGATACTGGGGATTTTGTATGTCGATGACATACTATTTAGTGGATTAGATGAAGCATTGTGAATGTTTTTTAAATAATTCATACAAATGTGTTAGAAATGTCAACTATTTAAGAACTAATGATTTTACTTGGTTTTAGGTTATTCAATGAAGAAATGACGCATTTATTTATCAATAAAAATATACCAAGGCAGTATGGAGTAGATTTAGAATTTATATTACAAAGGGAATAAAAAAATAAATGGAAACCCAGATGATACTATCATTAGATAATGAAGGAAAAGTATTTAATGTCCGATAATATTGGTAGAGAATTGGAATTATATTGTACGTATTAGTGAAATGAACCAATATTTTGTTTGCACATTCCAAGAATAATGGTATTAACGAAATACAAAGTTAATCCACTTAATTATAGTGAATGAAATATTCTTTATATCAAGGGCATGGTGTATTTAGAAATTTTTTACAATGAGAAATTTTAGCTAGAGTTATTTGTGATTTACTAATGAAGATAGCATTGGTTCTACGGATGACACAAAACTAACAATGGATATTTCATTCTATCTTGTCGGATTATTTATTTCATCATTATGTAATAAACAATATTGAATTTCATTGATCACTATAAGATTTAATATATTATAGATACAAAATCTTGCATAAATTTATTATAGATGAAGCATCATATTGAAGATATGGATTTATAATTGAAGTATATGATCAGAATCCATTTTGATAATTCAATTCCTATAAATCTTATAAAATATTTTGTCCATTAATTTGGGAAAAGAATATTGAAATGAAGAATCTTTTTTTCAATAGGAAGGTAGAGTATGGTATTTTGAAGTTGGAGTATGTGACTATACAGTTTCATGTTGTTGATATTCTTATGAAGAATATAACAAAATAATAATTTGAATAACATCAGCTATCTCTTGGAGTTTAGTGAACTCCCCACACATGAAAAATCATGAAAATGTGACCCCTATTCATTGAGGTAGGGTTTTTTCTTATGTTTTGATTTCTGTTATTTATAATGTTTCGGCCACAAAGGAGTGGCCTTTGGGTTCACTGAAAAAGGGGGATAAAATATCTTTATCAAGATTGGGGAAAATCTAATAGAATAGTATTGAATTAAAAAGATTTTTAAATATGAAAATTCTAAAGATGATTGATCAGAGGATATATATCATGATCGATGAGATTTTTGATGAAATAATTTTACTATTTTGGTAATAATGTGATTCATTGATGAAATTTTTATGTTACTCTAGTTTCTCATATTGTGCATGGATCTTGTTGTATTAGAGTATGTGTTGAGTTAATATTTGATCCTTTTATATAATTTAAATAATTTAATTATGGTATAATATTGACGAATCATTAAAGTTATAAAAATGTGTGATGAGATGTCAAAAACTCCAAAGTGATAGATTCTTGGGAAAAATCCTTCAAAGAACATTGTAGTGTTTTTGGGAAGATTATTTTTTCTGAAAAAGAAGGTTGACAAAGTCATTTTTGATGTTCATGGGTGATTATTGATCAGGTATGTTGAGAAAAACTCAATAAATAGGTATGAAATCTATGGGGATCAACTAAAATAACATATAAAATCTGGTGTCATTTCGTATTTTTTTCCAAATTTTTGGAGTCAAAATTTTGTAGGAAGGAAGAGGTTTTGTGAAATATATTTCCATTAGTGCCTCACAAAAATATAGAAAAGGAATGTAATTATATAAATATTGTTGTTTAAAAGGTAATAAGAATCATGAAATAATTTTTCCTGAACAAATGCAAATATTCTTAAGAAAAAATTGTTATGTTGTGTGATTATGAGAAGTTAAAAGAATGGAATAAATTCTATAAGTTATGCTATTATGACATGTTTTATGAATGGAAAATTTCTCTAAAATTTCATGAAGATGGAGAGTTTGGAAAAAAAGTATAAAGAGTTTCGTGAAAATATGGTACAATTCATGAAATTATTATGGAGTCAAAACCTCTATAAATAAATATATACCCTCAAAAATTTTGAGATATTAATGAAAATATAATGGTTTTGAATTAATTTATGTATTTTAGAAAATATATCATTAGTTATAATACTATTAATTACATCTATTTCACGAAGGATGTTTGTTTATTGGATGAAAAAGTTTCATTGAATAGTTGTGAGTTTCATGAAATCTTTTTTTTGTTAAATGTTGTGAGTATCGTGAAAGGAAATGTTTCATGATGGTTTTAAAATTGTAATTAATAATTGGTTAGTTTCATGAATGTTCAGAATGGGTTTCATGAAGGTGGATCTTATGTGAATCATAATTTATTAGAAATTAATTGTTTGGAAACTATGTATTCATCATGTTTATGAAAATAATGATTCACGATGCACCAAATTTGGAGTATCCTTTATTGATTCGAGTGACCAACCAAAGAATATTTTGAAGGAATACTGAGAATACCTCAGTTGAGAGAGTATGGAGCATTCAATTTGAAATAGGTAGTTATCTTGGAGGGCAATGAATCCACTCCAAACCATGTAACAGCAGTGCACGTTAGTGGATTTGTTATATAAGAACATTTCTTATGTATTCTCAAGTGATGTATCAAAGGGGAGGTGATCCATGTAAAATTGTTGTGTATCGGTAAGTCATTCATTTCTACTCATACTTTTCTAGGGGAAAGGGAAAGAATATTTTTTTAGTAATGAAATGAGATCCGAAATCTATACTATTTTGATTTTTTATACCCCCATTCACCCCCCACTAAGGTATCTAATATATTTTTTCTAACACATGGATATATTTTTGTGAAACCATTTAGGAAGGATTATATTTTATGTATTCTATTATGATTTATATTTCATTAATTTATGTTTCCATGATGATTTAGTCTCAATAAATACTAAAAATGGATAAGGGATCATGATCCTTTTTACTTAGATCATTACTGATACTTTTTCCTCACTAGAATGGTAATGTATTGAGTAGTCATAATCCCTAGTCAACTCTAACCAGATCCTTTATCACATTTCCATCTCCTTATATTTTAATATATACAATATCCTCCAATGATAAATATATATAACATGATTCCCTATATATAGATATTTTCTCCAAACCATCAATATAAAAAAAATAACAATGATAAATCGAAATCATAAGTTATATAATATTTAAAATAGTCCATTAGTTGAAATTATGAATAATCAATAACATTGTGTTCATACATTATCATGGAATATATGAAAATATCATCGATAAAGACTATTATAAATTTATTATGGTGTTTCCTTTTGAATATATTAATTAAATTAATTATGATAATCAGTGAATGTGTTTATCCAAAATGACCCACTATGAATTTATAATTACCATATTTTATATAGAAGGTTTGCGTAGTTATATCCTCCCATTTCCAAATTATTTGATCTAAATTGAATATGCACCATTGATAAAAATTGATCCCCTTTATGTGTTTTTAATATATCATAAATACATGTTATATGATACTTATTCATGATCATGATATTATTAAGATCATTGTAATTAATGAAAACACCCATTGACCCATCATTCTTCTTTATAAAGAGTACTAGGGAACCCCATGGTAATGTTCATGGGTATATAAAATGTTTTTCCACTTTCTGTTATATTTTTTTTCTTCAGTTAAACAAATTAATTTGTATATATTCTATAAATACTATTTTATATGGGAATATTATGCTACTTGGATTCAACTGAAAACTCAACAGAATAATATGGGTAAATACTAAGAAACAAATTGTGAAAAACATCATCATATTTCATCATGATTTGAAAATATTACGTATTAATATTTTTAAAGGTAATTTAATTTAAATATACCATATTAATGGTAATGAAGAGTCATATTGTGGAATTATTTTCAAAATTTTTTTCATAGTCATACTTTTATTGATATGTAATAATTCATTGGTTTGTGAATTAAAAAGATAGTTTCATTTTAATGAACGTGATATGATCTCTGTGTAGAGAGAGATGATATTCATTACCTATATCACATTGAATTATTCAATGGAAACATTAAAAAATAAGATGTATATTCATAAAAATATCAATCAATAAGATCTATGTAACTAAAAATATCAATAAAATAATATTTATATAGCTAAGATGCAATTTTCACATCACAATGTTTTTTCACGATATGTCAATATCCAATATTTTGAATGATGAGTAAATATCCTTAAAAAAATAATGATAAAAAAGAATTTGTAGAACTATCAACATCATCATATCTTTATCTAAAGATATGTAATATTGATAAGAATAAAATAATCACTGAAATTTAAAATTAAGAAGACCTAAAACATCTTTTTGAAACAAAAACATACAAGAAAAAGGATGTAAAAAATATTCCAACCATTTAAAATACATTCATAATATAATATTTCATCAGAAACCCCATTATCAAAACTATAAATACAGGGGTTGTAATTTCATTCTATGATAATGACAAGAAAATAACAATGAGTATATGACACTATCCAATTTGTGATGGGTATTATCTTGATGAGGATAATATGTATTATGAATTCCACTACAATAGATGATAGGACCAACCATTTATCTATTCATAATGAATGTTAATAACTAATCACATTACATTGAATAATAACAGTGGTACCTTATCTAAAATTAATTTTAAATGAAATCAAATTAGAGCCTGAAGTTCCACTCTTAATGACCCCACCAATCATTATGTCGATAACATAGGAATTGGAATTATTAGATTAGATACCCTCTACAGTGGTGTATCCATTGAACCCATATTCCAAAAATAGAGATTAATTGACAACTATAATTTTATATGTTTTATTTTAGATATAGTTAAGATAAATAGGCTTGTCCTAATACTCCTAAAAACATGTGAAATCTCAAACCATAGTAGTGATCTTGAAAAGAAGTTTTTGTATCTCTCTATCTTGGCTTGAAAAACCTATCTATATTTGTTTCGGTTAATCTAAATACACTTTTAGACTATTTTTTTAAGATATTCAAAAACCTATCTATCCATGATTTTGATTTTAGTTCCCTTAAACAAAATCGCAATTGGAATTTTAACATTGGGAAAGACAATAATAACCATAATTTTTTCAAAAAACCCCCACAAACTACATGACCTCACTCTATAAAAAAAAAGATAATCTAAAAATCTATATTAAAATGGTGGAAACTATTTTAATTCAATACCAGGGGAATTCCATTACATTTAATATTACAATCTAAGGGAAAAATATTATTTTATAGAAAAAAATATGGAATCTAATTTTTTTAGAATATATGGATTCTAAATGAGAGTATCATAATGAAAAGGATATAATGGGATCCAATTTTTAATTTTAAAATAATCCCACCAATATATATCCATTAGTACTACTAATATAAACTAAATTATCATCATCAATTTAAGGAGTAAAATATATAAGTATATGATTTTGAAAATAATTTAAAATACTTTAAAAAAAGCACATATTTTTTCAAATTTATTTTATTCTATATTATGAAATGGGGATCAAGGGAGCAAAAAATGTCTAAACGAATTATACATTTAAAATAATATATCTCATTTCTATATAATCCCTCACAATGAATTTATACATTTATAAGTGGGATAATTATTCTATACCAAAATTTTGAAGAGTTTTTTGGTGTCCTTTAGTTTATAAAAAATGTTGGTTCATATTTATTATTCATATATCTCACACAAATAGTAAAAAATAAATTATAATCCATTCCAATTTAGTTAGAAAAGTTTTTATTTTTGAGTGAATTTTAAACAATACATGTTTATTTTCATCCTGGGGTAGCATTATATATTTCCATATAACAAAATGCATTCAGTTATAATCCAAATAATCCTAAATAAATATTATGGTATTTTTAAATTTATTTAGAAATAGTTAATTGAAAAAATCCATCAAAATGAGAATAATATGAATTTAATATTAGATACTTTGTTGAAAAGTGATATAATCATCATATAAAATGAAATTAATTTTATAGTGATGAATGCATGATAAATTTTTCAAAAATAATGGTTTAAAGGTTTTTGTATTTAATTTATTCTTTATATAATGGGGATCAAATGGATTCAAAGTTGGTTTTTGTCTGATTAAGATAAATCTATCTATTAGTCATTTAGATTCTCTAAGTAGTAATTTATGGAGATACAAAGAGTTATATCATTTTATCATGAATTTCATGGCCACTACAATAACTAAACATCATTATAATATTAACAAATTCAATGAATTTTTTTCCATTGATAAAATCATCATATCATCAGATAAAATGAGATAAAAAGAAAAAAATATCCAATATTCTATTTTATCATTAAAAATATCCCATGTATAAAAGATTGTTAATGTCATTTCTATTGTTTTTTCCTAGATTAAAAAAACATTGAGAGAGAGAATATCATTTACCTATACCTTTATGTGATTTGAAAAAATATATCTTTTTTAATGATAAAAATCCTTATAGTTGAGACATATATGAAAAGTGATTCATAGATTTCCATTATAAAAAATGGTTTCTTGATTAATCTGATAATAAATATATATAAAATTTTGTTGAATTCTATATCCATATCAACCTTAAGAATTATATTGTTTCTAATATTATTTTGGTTAATTTCTCTAATCATACCCTAAGTAATACTGAGTTTTTCATGGATAATTTTTATTTTGATAAATCTATGTTGTTTCTTAATCAAAAGGTAGGGGAGGATAGTCGAAAAATATTATTTAAAACCATACAAAAAATTGTGTGTGAGAAATTACATAGTATAATGGGATAAATCTAGTTAAAAAATGATTGGAGTCAGGTTTAAGGAATGTTGGAATAGGTATTGGCACTATTGGTATTTTTGAGATTGAAACCCCTGAAAAAGTCAAATACAATCATGATTACCTTCATTTTGATGATAAACCAAGAACATGTGTATAAAAAAAATTCTAATTCATTTATTCTAAGATAAAATGTATATCAATTTCATATCATTATACAAATGAATATAACATAATAATTATTTAGATATTGATATTTTTTGAGGAAATATTCTAATGATGATTAAATTCGAAGAAGACAACTTGTTTTCCAACCCTTAAAATTTCTACATTCATATCTAATTTGTATAATATTAAATTAAAATAGTTGTAAGAGGAACTAGGAAATAAATATGTTATTTATAAACTATAAAAATAATACTTAATGTTGATATTATCATATAAACATTTTTCATTAAGGATTGTATGGAATTATATATAAAGAGTGGGAGTCATCACAGAAAATGTTTTCCTCTTGAGAATGACATTAAATGAGTTAAGACTACTTTATTAAGTGAATGGACTATATAATTCACCTCATCCCATACAAATTATCTCATCTAAATTCTGAAATTTTTATTTGATGATAGATAGGGATAGAAGTATAAGATATTTCATTATTTTCTGGTCTAAGAGAGAACATTTGGGATTCATTTGTTGCCTTTAGAGAATGATCCATCGTGATTTGAATAACATGAATGCCAGTTAATTTTTTTTGACTTTTATAATTTAGTTTTAATTATTTAGTTTACCATTTTCTTATTTTATATTAATTTTTTAACTTTTAGTATTTATGCTTTTTTATAATTATATGTTAAATTATATATTAATATTAATTATTGAAATTTTTTTACAATTTTTTATATATTAATGTTTTGAATTATTTATTATTATATAATATTAATTTTAGTATTCTAAATATTAGTTATACTAAAATTAATATGCTCATTAAATAATTTTATCAGCTAGTAGTTGTCATAGTATTATATTATTATCACATGTATAATTATAATTATAATTATAATTATATATTATGTATTATTATTAGTATATAAATATATTTTTAAGAATATATGTTATTATTTTTAATAATATATCATTATTGTTAATATACAACACATAGTTTTATTATTATTATTATCTACCTATTTTTTTTTCTAAATTGTATTATTTTTTTATTACACCGACATTTTGTAATAACTTATATTTTTAGTGTATTATTTTTGGATATTACATGGAATATTTTTGAAAGTAGACACTGATATTCCCTACAATTTTGAGGCTCTGTGTGCCCAGAATAAATGTTTTAAAAAATAAAAAATATATTAAATAGAGTATGCAAGGAGTTTTCATGAAGTTGTATAATAATACTCAAATGGGGGTCATAAATCTTAGTGTATTTTTGAGTTCAAAAAACAGGTTTTACCCTAGGCACAATATAATATTTTTTACATGGTCTTCCAAGGAAAAGAGAATCATAAATGAAAATAAATAAAATTAATTTATTTGATTATTTGTTTGTTAATTTTGATGAAATGACTATTTTATCCTATTTGTATACAATTATAGTATTTAAATTTCATTTTACACACAAATGTTAGAGATCCAAACAACCATTGGAGAGAAATCATGGTGAATAACGATGGATCATGGTCGGCTAGCGGATCATTTTTCCAATGGAGTTTGTGGATCTCATCAAAGATGGAAATATAGAATCATTCTTCATCAACAATCAATCCAAACATCATGTAGGATGTTTTTTTTTGTGATTTACATCTTATTTTTTAATCATATAAAATCATGGATCCATTCCACAAATATACTTGATATGTTCATCATTTGTAAAACAAAATTTAATTGAATTGATAATTTTTTTCAATATTATATATCCCTATTCATTCTTCTCCTTCTACGACAATGAATTGAGGCTAAACAAGAAAATGACTTGGTTTATTCCTTATGTTTTATGGATTTTAGTTTTCTCCCCCCATTCACTACATGTTCATCATGGTCATTTATTTTGGCCCATGTGTTGATGAATACTTGGTATTTTATCATTGCATGGTTGTTTTTCAGTGCAATAGACTGAGAATATAGATGTGGTTCATAATCGATGGTGTGGTTGAGGTGACAAAAGGGTGGTGGTTGATCAAGAGTGGAATAGAAGGACTTTTTTGTCTTTCTTCCTGATTATGACATGTGGTGATGTTTTTTTCCCAATTGATTATTTTCCATGCATATTTTGACCCTGATTATGATCAGCAATGACAAAAAGGCTTTTCTAACCTCCTATATATAGGTTTTGGCAATGACGATATCTCTGGTGATGCGTAGGATGATGTGGAAGAGATCCCAATAGATCTACAAAATCTCAAACAACACGGTGTGTATATATGGATTACAGGCCATGTGGGTCCCCCTCAATAAAATATAGGGTTTAGGGGTGAATTTAAGCAGCACACGACATGTAACCACTACCACATAGAGTTTGATATCTATCACATGTCCAATGACCCCTTTGTGGGGATCAACCTGTACCTTGGAAGGTGAATGAAAATAGGAAGAAGTGTAGAGCCACCTATGCATAGGTTGGTACGTGGGTAGTCCACATATAGTGAAACGTCGAGGAAAAATAGAAAGGGTTTTGTGTATCTCTACATATCATTTACTTCTTTTACTCACCGTGTATTTTGAGACTTGCATGTCGTGTGTGGATTTAATACACAGGCTGACTTGGGGACAGTTGGGCATGCCATGTACCCCTGGTGCATGTTATGTACACCCTTTTAAGAGTGTTTGAGGATCTTCATTTCCTTAGTTTGGACCAATATTGGTTGCGTGTGTTTCTTTTGTCCATTCCCCCAATGGTATTTTTTATAATTACATATACATCATTGGATTGTGATCCCTTTTAGAGGTTGAGTCTTATATATATTTTTGGTGTCCCCTTATGAGACAAGAGGGTGATCATCTATCTCTTTGTTCCCTAGGTGGGTTTTATGGAATCAATGTGGCCTCCCTGAGTGGGGAGTTTATCCTCCATCTAGATGAACGTATCAATAAGGTTTCTGTTGTCATTGACATGTGTTCTGATATATAGTGGGATGATCCAGATTGGATTCGTGGTGTCCCCCACGGGTTTTAGGGATGACCCCCCAATCTTTGTATTATAATTTTCTTGGATTATTGTGATTTCTTCAGTGGGGCCTGATGATATATACTCCTTTATCGAGTATCTTCGATGATAGAATGGATTATGGTGTGGTTTATCCCGGAATGAGCATTTCATTGAGTATAATCCTATGTTTGGATGTTTGTTATGATTACCTGGTATCATGATGTCCTTCCTGATTATATAGAGGTTTTTTTTAAAAATTGATTTTTATATATTTTATTGAGCTAAATATACTTGGTTCTTCATGTTTAGTGTTTTCAAGGTGTCCTACTGGGTATTTTTATACTCACACATGAATGGGATCTGTCAGCATGTGTCATGTCATATGAAAATGATGACCCTTTTGGTAGTTTAATTGGAATTAATTGAGTTGGTAGATTGTATCTAATTATTTTCAATCCATTTTTTAATGTGAGCTTTCATTTGAATTGAGTCATTTCCCATGGATCTAGTTATACTCTATTAATTTTTTTTGGATTTTATTTTACCCATTTTCTGCTTCTAGTAATTTACTCTCATACACTATTGTGGGATCTTAGATATAAGAATTCATTTTTTTAGTTGTTTTCCATTTCAAAATTGTGTGGTCTTAAATATTTGTTCATGGGTACATGTACTTCAGACTACTTCATCCCATTTTTGAAATATGCATACATGGTGACGGTCTCCAACCCATGGCCTATTGGAGGTTGGATTGGGGTTTTCATGGGTCATACCTCAACAGGTCAGGTAATGAAACATTAATTTTGATTTTATGATTTCAATTCCATTTTGAATTCATCATTTCCACTTTTATAGAAATAAAAATAGGTGCTGGAATCCTTCATCCTAAGATCACTCCTACAAATCCCAAGGGTCTCCATCAAAAACCATGGTAGGGGAGATGTCATTCAACCCCTTTCATCGTTATTTTTATAGTATTATACTATATATTTATAACAAGAAAATAGAACCATCTTCTCTCCCTATCCTCTATTAAATGATAGGATTCCGTCCTACCTCTTGGAATGTGATGCCACACTTTCAATCAATTCAAATGTAAACCATACTCTTGACTGACATATCTCATTTATACAGTTTCAAAACATTTTACCTACCTAGATAGCATCAGAGCCCTATAATTATAGAAGACCCATATCCTCCTGTTCAACTGATCATACATAAAACCAAACATCGATATACTTGAATATAGAAAAAAAAACTGATCTATAGTGAAGTGAATAATAACACCTGAACACAAGTTGTGTGGTGTTCATTTTATTTTGGGTTTGTGAACTATGATATTCACATCAACAATACGTGTGTTGGTTCTACTATGGAAATCATCTACAGTGGTCTATGGTTAAATTTTGATGGAACAAATATGATGATATATGTTATTAGTTATTTTTTGTTTCTTAATGTATTAATTCGTATTTAATTCTTTCATGTCTGGGTATAAATGATCATGACAGTAATTTCATGCCTTTGTTTTGTTTCAATATTTTATTTCTAGTTATTTTATATTGTTTTTATTAAAATTTTATAAATTATATTTGTGACTGATTTAATTATTTTGGGACTATGTACATGATTTTTTTCCATCAATTTTATACCAAATAAGAAATTATGTGTGGTATAACATCAATGATATTTTATTTTATAATATTATCATGTAGCTAAGAGAATATTAATTCACAAGGAGTGAATTTTAAATAAATACATAATTAAATTTAAAATAATATTATTTTGTAGAATTCACTTCAAAAATATTTTATTATAACCTAATATGTGATCTTATTTGAGAAAACATAACATTGATGGATAGTTAAGATTTGTGAGGAACGTTTTTTTTCATATATCACCAACTCATTCAAGAGTAAACATTCACAAAAATATTATTTAAATTAATGAATGAAATGTTTAAAAGCTTTAATAACAATTATATTACATTATAAAATCATATATTGAGCAATGAAATTATTTTAATTTAATATGGAATGAATAAAAATTATACGAAAAAATACTCATATGTGGGAATAAAATAATTTTAAATATATGAATCTAAATGTAAGTCACTACTCTAACAATTAATCTCTACTATATATATTATGTTAGATTATTTTTATATCCCATACATTGTTTAGATTTTTTTCGTAGTTTCTTTTCCATTTAAAATATTTGCTTTATAATAACACTAAATATAATCAATTTAATAAAAATTCAATATGTAGGATATTTATGATGTATATACAATTCCTCCAATAGTTCAATACTACTCAAAACATAAACATTAATTTCATGGTCTTATAAATTGGAATATTTAGCATGCTATGATAATATGTTCAAATGTTTTGGCATAGTTTCATAGGAAACCCATACAATTATGATGTTATTTAATAGAGTGATTTCAGTTAAAAATTATATTAAAAGAAAAAAATAAATCAGATTTCAATTATTCATGGTTTTTCATTTATAAAAAATCCCAATGATCAAAATTTCATAATTTCATGGTCAGTAGTATATGGTTACCACTAGCACACGTCTTTCCCTCTAACATAAAATAGTAAAAATTTAAATTTTAAAACTACTAATGTTATCGTGGTAATTCCTTTTAATATAATAAGTTATATTAAATTAAATGATATTATCCATGTGATAATCCTTCACAATATTGTGATATTAATTAAAATCCATAAATGTTAATTTTCAATACCAATGTATTCCTTAAATGGTGCACTATGTAATTCATATTGTCTAACTAGGTTGTAAGAATGTATAGAAAATTATAAAAAAAAATTTCACAATCTCAAAACCATTTAAATTTATAATATTCCTTTAATTATCCTCACATTCTAGGATTTCATGAAATTGTATAACCATGTAAATCATGATCTATATTTTCATTTCATTGTATTTTAGAAAGATTTTAAAAATACATTACACTCTTATGATCTCAATACATTGAAGAAAATAAACTACCCGTTATTATTAAGAACAGAAATAAAATTTACTAGTAAGTTTAATGTAAAACAATTAAACAATATAGAACAATATATTTTCAATTATGTATGAGGATTATATAATTTTTAAAATACCAAGAAAAATTAAAAAAATCATTATAAAAATACATAAATTTATATATTTAAATATTCCAAATTATGATCCTTCATACCATTTTATTTTTCAATTCATAAAAAACCTATGGGGAATGTGTGGAAGAGGTTATATATGAAAAATATTCATTAACTATTGATAATTATTAGTCTACATTTATTGAACCTTCTTCATATCACTCAATATTTTACTCCACTCTATCACAATGTTATTCATAAAATATAATTACTATCTAGAATATGGGATCTTTGTCTTCCACTCTACCTAATATAATGGTTCATCAGATGACCAAATTGGATCTTTCTATTTTGTGATTTCATGATCTTTCCATCCGATTTTTATAAAGGATTTCATTAATGTTTATCAAATTCAACCTTTGGAAGATCTAAATTTATTTTTGGATGAGGAGGATATTGAATTAGTACCCTTCATCCATTCCATAGAGTCTAAATATAAACAATACACCCTATAATTCCACCAACCAGTTCCAATCCCTTATGATAACATCAAATAAAACCTTAATTAGAATATTTATATTTTTGAAAAAAATTCATAATTGTAAACATCTAAAACAATTCTACAGTAATAAAATAAATTGATAATGGTGGTTGATTACACTAAATATTTTCCTAAAACAATGGATGAATGGTATTATTTATAGGATCTTTTGGTCTTGGTAATACATCTACCATTAGATAATAATAATAAATACAACATGGAAGAAAAATTTATATAAGATGTCATTATTAACATAATTTAGTAATCTATACCACATAAACTAGTTCCAACTACTCTATGTAATGAGACTACAAGAAATTCACCTGAAATTACTAGAGATACTAACAATACTCTTATTCTAGGAAAATCATTGAAACTATGGATCATGAATTGAACTAGGAACAAGTGAATTTCCATATTTTTATTGTTATTGAGTAAAATTATATGGGTGACATGATTCTATCATAAAATGCATTCAAGGATGTGAAGTATACAAAATAATCACAAAAATAGTCTAGTAAAATAATTTATTCATTGTTTTATATTCAAATAATTAATCTACATGATATTTATGATGATTTACATTACCAAATTCTAGTTTTCAATGAATTTTTATTTGCATAAGCATTAGATACCTCTTTTTAAATGATTTTATTCTTACTCCATTCCACCAATTGGTTTTTCTAAAAAATATCCCTTCGCGAAATTTTTCATATTGTAGGATAATTACTTTATGAATGGATGAATGAATAAAATATATATATTCAAGCATATATAGGTTCTATAATTCCTTTTTCTCCTAGTGGAGTTACATAAATTTATAGATGAAGATGAGGTAAACATTTTGATTAATGGGAGAAACCCATCATCATTGAGTTTTCCATTCACTTCATTTACTTTAATATCATTTAGTCTTTATAAGCAATAAAATGGAATTAATTGATTATAAATTATTTATCTTTTGGAACTATAGTTGACATGAATTCATCATATATATTTTTATTTCCCATATGATTCTAATTATGGTGTTTTTTCTTAGGTATGATGATGGTATGTGATTTCAATGTACATATTTTATTAGATACATGATTTATGGTGTTGCATTGGATACAAGAATACTCTTTACGGCTATATGTAATTACTCGATGATGTTTTCTATTTCATTCATATTTAACTTTTACCACCAAAACAACATTTTACATAGGCAATTACAAACTAAAATTAAAAAATATATATAAATAATTGAAAAATAAAATCAACTTATATCCTTATTATTGTTGAAGCTGTATACAAACTATTTTATTTCAATAGCAAAATATTCTTGAACATACCCCTTATGTCTCTTTTCATTATATATATAAGATTCATATTAAAATTATTTTATTCTTCATTTTGTGATTTTGATGATGGTTGATATCATTACATACATTGGAAATGTTTTTTTTCTAAAAACTAGTATATTTTTTTCACTTATTTTTATTCATGGTCATCCATGCTATCCATAATTATATTTCAATACCCATGAGGGTTCATAACCATTTTTATATTCATTAATGTTTCTACTTAATTGAGGTAATATCAGTCATGTTATGTCCATTATAAAATGTTATGTCCATTAGAAAATGTTATGTTTTCCATCAAATATATATGAATTTTTACATTTTTAATGAAATTGTTGAGGAATTTGTTTGTTTTATTTAGCCAATTTTAAGAGATAATACATCATTATATTTTCTTTATTTTGTATCTCATAGTATCTAGGAACAATTTACAATGATTTCAAATATTTTTATTGTCATTTGGGGGAGAATGATTCATTTTATGCACATGGATATAAATTATTTCATCTTGTACATGTCTTCCAATTCACTATAGGAAAATTTAGTTATTATATTTTAATAAGGGAATATATTTCATCTTTATTTCCATAAATGATTAAATTTAAATTTATTAAGTGTTATTCCATGAATTTTTCACATACCTATAAAATGGATAACCCATTAATATAAGAGTTAGATAGTTTTTAAATAACATACATTCAATGCAATTCTGTACTGTATGAGCTACTTGTGTACTCATTCATGGTATGTTTTCTTATATCTATTTAATGGGTCTTTTAGATTATACTCATATTTTAAGGTGTACATTGGATTATCATTTTTATTTTTGAAAATAAGAGTTTTAAGTGTTTCGTATATTTTTTTGTGGTATATATTCAGATTTATATTTATAATTCATGTATTTCAATATTGAACCCTCATTATTTCGAATAATTTAAATTCATTATGTACAACTAAACCAAAAATCTTCGAGACATTTGAACCCAATGTTATGTTCTTAAGATTGATGTAAAATTTTTATCTCCATAGGAAGAGATGTAAAATTCATTGTATTATTATGTTATGAATTCATCTATTTGATAATTCATAAAATATTTATTCCTAAATTTTCTCGATCTTTTAAATTTTTTATGGGATCGGTTACATGAGGCATGAGTTTATATATATATTTTTTGAAAATAATTAAAGTTGTTCTGATTTTTTTTGAAAATATATATTTCAAATGAGGGATGAAATTATTTGGGTGATGGGATTAAAAATTAACAAACATTTGATTATGTTTATCTATGTTGACTAAGGTGTAGTGTGTGTTTTTTCTGAATCTTTTTTCCATGGGAGAAAATTTTTATATCAAGGATATTTTATTAACATTGATTTCAATAAAATAGTATTTAGTGTTTTATATTAATTTTATATATTTTAATTATTTTATTTTAATTTTTATTATTAGTTAAAATATATATCTATATTAGTTAAAAATGTAATTTTTATTCTATATTATTAAAATAGCCCACTTTCATATATTAATTAATATCATATAAAATTAATTTTAGTATTGTAAATATTATTTGTATTATTATTATTATTAAATTTAATTAACATTTATTTATCATAGTAATATTATATTATTATGACATGTATAATGATAATTCTAATTATATATATATATTATTTATTATTTTTATATCTAATTATTTGTAAATATATTTATAAAACTATTTCTAATAATAAATTTTACTTATAATTATACAATACTTAGTTGTTTTATTAGAAGTATCTAATAATTTTTTAGTCTTATATTTATTATTTTTATTTATGGAATTAAATTTTCTTTTTTCGTTTTTTCTTTCTATTTTTCATTTGGAACTCCTATTTTTCATGCAAGTCAAACTATTTGGCAATCTATTTCTATAAGATTGAAATAGTATAAGTATATACTCAATTACTAGAAGTGAGTGAATTTTATGTTTAAAAACATTCATGTTTAACCTAAATGAAAATTGTGTTTTATAAAGTTATACAAGGTAAATTTACAATGCCTCTTTAATTTCATAACTGGAAAGTAAAATATCATAGGGTTAATAAATATGAATCCTAAAATAAAACAAAAGAATAGTTTTCATAAAGGAAGATTATACCTTAAAGCGTATAGAATCTTATTTATCACAATAATTAATGTACAAGAAAGTATAAGAAAGTTATACATTCTTCTTTTATAAAAATACAGCAGAATAAAACATGAAACAAAACAAGTAACAACTAGGTAATAATTTCACCCAAAGAGTATGGAATCCAAATTCCATGGATAAGGGTCCCTTGATTTATACTTTCAAGAAATTATATCTTACACACACTAGGGCAATCATTTGATTGGAATATCAGAACCCGTCTTGATATACACACAAGCCCTAAATATTTAAGGTCGTCTACACCTTTGTATACAATCCCTGGAAGCCCTAGATTATAATCAGCAACAATCAGAGTCACACAAAGCAAGATGAACATGATGTTCTTATCTGCACAAAGCGTGAGACTTTTTCCCTCTTTAGAAATTACATCAAATCATGTAATCTCTAGATAGATGTAATAATTTTGAACTCATTTAAATGAGCTCCTATTTATATTTAAAACTCCAATGGTCAGCGCCCTCCTATAATATTCATATTTTTCCTTAACTCTTAGAGGGACCTGTGCACATGTCACTCAGCCAATGGATAGTTAGAAATTGATTGTAAGATATCGTTTCTTAATAATAATTCTTGTATGGAAAATAATGATGCTTAACCAAATCTGAATTTCCAATTATAAAGTAAAAATATAATATAGAGGCTAATCGTATAAAAAATTAGAATTTATAAGACATGAATTTTCAAATTATATTTTTCAAAGAATTCAGAATCAAATTCTTTTGATTTAGGAGTCTGAATTATAATGAATTTGGATCCTGAATACCAACGAATTCAGTGTCTGAATTATGATGAATTCAGAGTCTCAATTCTATGGAATTCGGAGTCTAAATTCGGAGGAATTTGGATTCTGCATTCTAAGGAATTTGATTTCTGAATTATAAGGAATTATTAGTCTGAATTATGAGGAATTCTTAGTCTAAATTCTTAAGAAATATGAATCGGAATTGAAATGAAATTGGAGTTTGAATATTAGATAATTCGAAGAGTTAATTTTAGAGAATTCAGAATCTGAATTTCAGATAATTCAGAGTCTAAATTTTTTAGAATTCAAAATCTGAATTTTAGAGAATTCAGAGTCTGAATTTCAGAGAATTCAGAATCTAAATTTCTGAGAAGTCGGAGTAAATTTTTTAGAGAATTCATAATATGAAATTCAATGAATTTAGAGTCTAAAAACAGAACACTCTATATGCATGGAATTATATGATTCCAAGGATTTAGATACAAATATGACATTTTGACATAGAAATAAAATGAGTTTTATTTAGAGAGATTATAAAATGAGACAATGAAAAAAAAGGCAAGGATAAAATTTTCTTTCATGAAGGGAAATATTCCTTAAGAGAATAATCCTTAGGTAAAATTAATTTTCAATAAGATAAATTTTCTGTTATTTTCAAAACATAGAGGAATAGAAAATCCCAAGGATTCCTTATTTAATCTATGATCTCCCCCTATTTTGAAAGCACATATAAACTTTCAAAAAATAATATAAGGACTAAGAATTTTCTTTATAATCTTTAAAAAAAAAATCTTATCTCCCTTTCCTTAAGAATCATGACGAATAAAACTAACTCCCACTTAGGTTTTGAAATCCCTAAGTATCATAATCATGACTTCCTTACATAGATTTTACTTTTTCTTCCATTTTAAAGTCTTATTTTAGTAAAATTTTTATTATTCAAACTCCCTCATACATATAGAATTATATTCATTATACTTAGTATTTTTTATCATTCCTTTCTCCCCTTTGTAATTTTCAAAAAAAAATATAGAGAATGGAAAAAAAATCTGCTACCTGAATGATTAGAACTATACAACAAAACAAATGAATAACAATTAGATTTTTCATTAAGATTTTAAAAATTGGTACAGGAAAAAAATTCCATAATTGAAAGTAAAAATATTCATCCTTATTTTAGATTCGACATGATATTATTCACAATAGTCACCACCTTCTTCAGCTCATTTTTACCTTCTTCAAAGCGCTTGAGCAACAGTTCCTGATCCTGATTTTACTTTTCTAGAGCCTTGATCTTTTCATCATAATACTTAAGGATTTCTACCTGAGACTTCAAAAGCTCTTCTTTCAAACTGAACATTTCCTCAAACTCTATTCTATGATCCCTTTCCCTCTTCAAATACAAACCGACTGAATTTAGTTTCTCATTTAGATCTTTTTCTTCCTGCATCCAAGCTACAAGATAAATTTTCATCTTCTCAATAAAACTTTTTGTAAGATCATTCATCATCTCATATTCTCAATCAAAATCATCCTTTACTGAATCCTAAATGTCATCAATAATTCCCAAATTTTTAATCGTCTTCTTGTACCACTTTTTAACCGCCTTAAAAGATATTATGTGTGACTCATGCCTGGTATAATTTTTTTTAAATCAGCCTTAAGCTTGATAAATTTTTTCCATGAGCATGCTAACTAAATCTGACTAATGATGTAATGAGTGTTAAAGCATCTTACACCTCAAGCCAAATCTCGAAAACAAGGGGATAATATCAAATAATTTCTTCAGTGACTATACTACAAATTCCAAACCCATTTAATATGATTTTGAATCTGATTCCCTCATAGGTGATGATTATTTTTCTATCTTAACATCCTTTCATTGGGATGATCCTCTGATATTCTTCATAGCTATCACATAGTTCTTAGGGGTATTATCTATCACGTGTATTGCATTATCAACTCTAAAAATGGTCTCTACAGCCTTTGGGGATTCATTCTCCCTATGTGATACATGGATGATTTTATCTTCATCAATGTTTAACTTCTTATAATCTTCTTAAAGATCTTTAGGTTGGATAAAATTGTGATTGTTTCTTTCATCATCATATGGTTTATTAATTTCATCTTAGCCATCATCTTCATTTTGTTGAGAAAAAAATTTCATTGATTCCTCTTGGGAAGTCCAGATAAAAAGCTTTTCAGAAGGGATTTACATCTCATGATATTCTTTGACTTGTCGTATTACATCGTCATGATCATCACCATCTTCATCGTATTATTCTTTTTCATCCTCTTCCTGAATTATTTCTTCCTTTATTTCAAGTTCCTTTATTGTCAGCTTTTTCCCTGAGTCACTGGTATTGATTATTATAGAAAAGATTTTGGTACCTGGACTATTTCACATGATTTCTCAATATCCTTGAGAAGAGCATTAATTATTTCTACTATAGCTATACCCTCCACTTAGCTATACCTTCATTAGAAAAATATTTTTTCTTCTTTGTCATTAGGGGTGCTTACTGGGTTTCTTGAACTATAATATTTTTTATAACATCTGGTTCCTTCTTATTTTTATTCATCGATGCTTTCTAATAAGTATCTTATAATTATTCTTTCTTATTTAAGCTTCAATATCACATTCTAATTGGTAATAAAATTTTCTATATTTTTTCTTGAAATCAACCAACATCCTCTTCAATGTGTCATCACATAGAAGAAAAATCTTGATAGTTAATGTCTTTGAACTGGAAGGGGTTTTGAACGACTCTATGAATAGGACTATGATCTTAGATAGAATTTCAGAATACATAATAATTTTTTATTTGAGGGTCCCATTCTTGATATTAGTGATTTTCATCAGGATGTACTTCACCTAATTTATCATCCTCATGTTCACTAGAAAATCCCAAATGTATATATCAATTTTCATCAAGAGTCCTTGTCACATTTTATGAGAATTAAGAAACCCTGAACCCAAAACTCTAGCATCATGATAATTTTTTTGATATGGTTTATATTTTGTGTTTTTACGCTTTTGAGTATAAGTTACTATGTTTAGTTCTCCTTCTCAAAACATCATGATTCATCTAGTAGCTTGAGGGTGCAGAAAATGGATTCCCCATCATATGGAACTCCAATAATACATTCAACCATATTTAAGGAAAGGCAACAGGTTTTCCAAAAACTCTTGAATGAATATATATCTCTTGCATCTTCTTTAAAAACACTAACTATCTCATAATACTAAACATGAAACTCCAGATAAACTGGATCTAATCCTTTCGATTTATCTACACAAAAGATTTCCTATCCATTCAGATTAAAAATTTTCATAATGATTGAATTATAATTCTCAATGAATATCAAATCTACTATCATTTCTCTGTAAATTTTTCATTCTTCTTTCTCATAAACTAAAAACATTTTCTTATGAGGAGAAGCTTCTAAATACATCCATATTCTAAGAAAACACAGAAATGCAGAATGAACCATTTGAAGAGAGGTAGATCTTCGGTTCGAAAAATCATTACAACTGACGTGGGACAATGAATAGGGGGCCATTATATAAGAATTAATGCGATGGTTCAAATTAACAAATTTATATAATCATTAAAACTAGTACAATCTAATTTTATGGTTGAGATGAAATCCGAAGATTCATTTGGTAGATCTAATTTTTAATTTTTTTAAGTTAATAATTCATATTGAAGGAAATAGAATCCAAACAAAATTCTTCAAACAAGATTAAAATAACAAAATGTAAAAAAATGAATTATGAAACATTATGTAATGAAACATACATTTCTGATTGCTAGGAAAATTATTAATAATGAAGAAAATTCTTCTTGATGAAAATGTGGTTTTGGAATTATTTTTAACAAATTGAAATTTTAGAAAATTGGAAAAATTTTATGTAAAGGAAAATTTTAGTTCTGGAATTTGAGTTCTAGAAAATTTTGATTATGAAAAAAATCGATAAACAAATTTTGGTTATAGGAAAATATACTCCCCCCTATGAAAAAGAGTTTCCCAATGTTAGGAGATATGTTTTAAGAAAAAGTAAATATGGAATATTACCTTGAGGTTATCATACCAAACTTTTGTTTAATGAATTCAGATATATCGGAGGGTAATGATTTTTTAAAAATATCAGTATGTTGATCTTACATTATAATAAATTGAAGTATGCTATCTCCTTTTAGTGTTTTATCCCAATAAAATTAATGCTTAATATTTATTTATTTTTCATGAGAGTGTTGTGAAGGGTTTATTGTATTGGGAAATAGAACTAGTATTATCACACAATATCTTTTTTTGAGTAAAACATATGTCATATTCAGTGAGTGTGTGTTGCATCCAAAGCACTTGGGCATGATAAATTTAAGCTACTATATATTCGGCTTCATTAGTGGAATGTGCCTCTGAGTTTTTTTTGTATGACAATGAAAATAACAAATCTCCTAGGAAAGGAAAAGTTCTGGATGTACTTTTTTATCCATTCTATATCCACCAAAATCATCATCCGAAAAACTTTTTAAAACAAAATCATTTCAAAAAGTATAGTAAATTCATAAATCCATGGTTCCCATCAAGGAGAGAAAAAATATTTTCGGCTATTTTAAATAAGATTCCATTGGATTAGATTGATATCTTTCACATAAGCATACTAAAAATATTAAGTCTGGATCACTAGAATTCAAGTATAGTAAAATTCCTATTATATATCTAAATGATGTTTGATGTACTGGTTTCCCACTTTCATCAAGATCAAGATAATTTGAGATATTGATTAGAGTACTTATACTTTTAGTTTTGTCATATCAATACTTTTTAAGAAGATATTTAATATACTTTTGTTGTCATATATAAGTTCCTTTTGGATTTTGAGAAATTGGAAAACCTCAGAAAAATGCTAACACACCCATAATATGCATTTAAAAATTATATTTAATTATATTCACAAATGAATCAGTTAATGATTATTTATTGGAACAAAATATAATTTCATAAATATAAATTTGAAAAATCAAAAAAAATATTATCCTTATTTACAAAATTATTTGGATCTACAGTTCCCTTAACAAAATTTTTTTCTAATAAAAATCATGTGAGTATATTGTACCAGGCTCTAGGGGCTTGTTTAATTCCATATAAAGAATTTGTACATTTTAAAAAAATCCGAATGTTTTGTGTCTTAAAAAGGCGGGTTTTCAATATAAACTTCCTCTTGAACATATCTTTTAATCAAACCACACATAACATCCATTTGAAAAATTTTGAAACTAAAGAATAATAGAAAGGAATGTAAAATGAGAATACATTAAATTCTTTTCATTAAGATTTTTCATAGGTTCTTAAGGTTACAGTTCCCTAACCTTGTTATCCACAACCATGATTGACCTTTAATTTCACTAAGGAATGGTAGATCTTGGCTCCTAAGGCCTTCTAAGTTTAGTGTGTATACATTCTGTTCCCTATGGGAAGAAAGAATAAATTCTTACTTAGAATTGTGTACTAGGTAGTTACCATTCTTAAAATTCACAAGGTAACCATCATCACATAATTTACATATTCTAATGAGGTTGTGATTAATAAAGTTAACAAATTAAGCATTTCAAATCAATGTTTTTCCAAGAATAACAATGTTACTTACGCCATTAATTTCTTCCTGAGAATTATCTCCAAAAGTTATTTTTCTTCCTTCTGTGTTGATAATCCTTTCAAATAATTTTTTTACCAGTCATATTCCGGGAACATTCACTATCCATGTACCATGTATTTCTATTGGTACATTTTTTATTTTCCTAAAAATAAAAAATCTAGGCTTTGAAAATCCATTTTTTCATGGAATAGAAAATTTCCGAATGTTTTATTTTAGGAATCCGCATTTTCATAAAATAAAATTAGCATTATGAAAACCTAAAGATTGGGTATTACATAGAGAATAATTTTCCACCTAATTTCCACAACATTGACATTTAATAAAAAATGGAGCACATAGGGGAACAAAATAATTATTACTAAAAATAGGATTTGAATGAGTATAACCAAATCTTGAATGATTCCTTAAGGGAAAGATTTTGGATAACATCATGTCAAATATTTCATTAAAAAAGGTAATGTCTTACATAAATGTCATTAAGGAAAATTTTTTGGACTTTTTTTAATAACCACGATCTTATCCTCAGAGATATTAGATTTAGAGCTAGAGTTTTCCTTTAAAATATTTTTCTTGGAAATATCATCTTTGTGATCTTTAGAATGTTTATCCATATCAAAATTAACATCCCTGATGTTTTTTGAAACACTGTAAAAAAAAAAATTTTGATAAAGATATTTAGAATGATGTGATACATTTTTAGTTAAAATATAAATTCTATAATTTTCCATCTAATGTTTTTTCTTATGTTTGGAATTCTCATTTTCAGGATGTTTGGAAAACCTAGACACTTCTTCATAAGAAGGTAAAGAGTTATATTCATTAAAAGAAGATTATACATTTGAAAATGTATAATATTTATCATTAGTTTAATTTTCATTCAAATATACAATGGGAATGGATTTGGCATTGTGTACCTTGGCCATTAGATAGTGATTTTCAATGGTTAGTTTGGCTAGTAAACCATGATTTTTCTGACTAAAAGTTACATACTCGGACGATTCATCATATGAGTCAACACCGATGGCACTGCATGTATCATTATACTTCAAGTAATTCATATCCTTATATTTTTAATACATATTTCTATTCCTCTTAGAATGATTTTATTTTCTATATTTTCTTTTTGAAAGGGAAAATATGGTCTGATGTGTTTAGCTCTTTAGCACTGATAGCTAGTAACATCCAAATCATTCATTTCTTTTATTTCCTTCTTATTATATCTACACTAAAATTATTTCTTTCAAACTATGTTTTTCATACATCGATCAAGATTTTCTCACTCATTTTCAGAGTGTTCACTTTCACAAGAGTCATATAAAATAATGACTTTCTTAAACATTGATCTTTAACCCAATCATGCGTCTTGACTTTAGTAGTATTAAAGGATACACTTCCATTCACATTATTCTTCTTATTCATATCAACATCTATTTTTATTCTTGTCTAATGTTGAAGAAAAGTTCCATAAATTTCATGAAGAGTAATTTTAGTAACTTCCTTGATTTCGTTAATGGATATTATTTTTGATTCCCAGTAATTTGGCCTGATGTAAATTATCTTTTCCACAAGGGATTGATCATCAAGACCTTTCTATCCCCTAGATTTAAGACTATTGATAGTGGTCATAAATATTTACTGAACCTTGCAAACAGGTTCTCTATAAGAAAATATTAATCTATGATATTCTTCTCTCAACATAACTTTTATAGTCTCAATCAATTTAGAAGTACAAAAATGAGTAACTACAAGTTTCTTCGAAATGTAGTTGGCATCTTCCCAGGAAGATATTTGACTATATATATTCTTGGTCATAAAACACAACAAAGTATTGTGTACATTGAATTTTAGTTTATATTTTGATTTTTCTTCTTTTGTGGTGGTTTTTACTTCCTTGAATGAAATTTTTGAATCACCAGTAAGCATAAAAAAATTTCTACTCTAGTGTTAATAACAAAGGTCTTCATTATATCTCTACAGTACTCATAGTCATTACTATAAAAATAGGTGATTGTGTAGGATTTAAATTATCGATGGAACCAACATTTATTCCTTCCATTCTTTATGAAAATACTTTTCTACCAATACATGTTAATAATAAAAATTTATAAACTAATATAAAAACATCTAAGAAAAACATAAACAAAAAAAGATAAGTAATAAGCACAAACAACTAGGAAAGACATGAGTATGTAAACATATATGTGGTTATTACTATTTCTGAGACCTTCTCTAATACCAATTGTTGGATCAAAATAGTATATATAGATGCTAAATTACAAGATGGGGGTGAATTCTAAGTTTAAAAACATTTGTTTTTAACCTTAAGGAAAACTATGTTTAACAATGTTAAACGAGGTTAAACCAAAAATCCACTTTATGTTCTTAACTATGAAGTAAACTTGCTTAGGGTCTAGAAATTTGAATACAAAAATAAAACATAATAATAATTTTCTTAAGGGATGATTCTACCTTAAAGAATATATAATCAAATTTTTCATTGTATTTAAAGTAGAATAATGTATAATAATGTTATAATTTATTCCTTTATTAGAATACAATGGAAATAAAACTTATAAAAAACAAGTAACTATTAGTAAATAGTTTCACCCAATGAGTAGGGTATCAAAAAAACCTTATATAAAGGTCCTTTAATTTATAATTTCAAGAAATTATGTCTTACCTCCCACAAGGGTAAGACCTCGATAGGAATATCGGAATCTGTCTTTCTAGACCTGAAAGTCATTGATATTTAAGGTAGTTAGCACCCATGCCTTCCTATTCCTGGAAGCCCGTGATTGTATGAAGCAAAAATTGTAGTCGAATGAATAGTCTTGAAGAAGATGTTCATATCTTCACAAAGCATGAGAGTGTCTCTCTTTAAAAATCACTTCAGAGCATATAATATCCATTTTGATGAAAGGGTTTTGAGCTTCTTCCAAAGAGATCCTTTTTATAGGCAAAATTCCAACTGTTGGATCCCTCCACCAATGGTCATATTTTTTCTTGAATCTCATAGGGACCTGCACACCTGTCACTCAACCAATGGTTAGTTGGAAACAAATTGTTCTATATCATTTCATAATAATAATATGTGTAAGGAAAATGATGTTTCTTAACAAAATATGAATTTTTGGAGTCTATAGAAAAAAATAGAATTTGGAGTCTATTCATATAAACAATCAGAATCTATACGACACGAATGTTCAGATTCTGTTTCAGAGTTTAAATTACAATGAATTCGGAACCCAAATATTGAATAATTCAGGATTACAAATTATGATGAATTCGGAGTCTGAATTCTAATAAATTTAAAATCTGAATTAAAGAGAAATCAAAGTCTGAATTTTAGTGAATTTGAAGTCTAAATTTTAGAGAATTTGGAATTGGAGTTTTATAGAATTAAGAGTCTGAATTTCAGAAAATTCTTAATCTAAATTTCAGAGAACTTAGAGGGTGAATTTCTGTGAATTCAAAATCTGAATTTCAGAGAATTTGGAGGCTGAATTTCAATGAATTCTGAATCTGAATTTCAGATATTTCCGAGTGTAAAAACAAAACACTCTATATGCAATGAATTATATGATTTTGACGTTTTAGATACAAAAACAAATTTTTTACTTAGAAATAAAATGATTTTCATTTAGAGAGATAATAAAACGAGATAATGAAAACAAAGTTAAGTATAAAATTTTCCTTAGAGAAGGGAAATTTTCTCTAATAATATAATCCTTAAAGTAAAATAATTTTTCTTCAGAATGTTTTTTGACATTTTCAAAATATAATTGAATGGAAAGGTCATAAGGAAACCTTATTGACTCTAAAATTTCATCCTCGGATCTCTTCTCAAAAACCTATGTTGGGGGTTGTAAAAAACCATGGTAAAGGGAGGAATCATCTTACCTATTGTGTCATAGTATTCCTAGTGTGCTTTTACATCACTAATCCTAACCAACCAGACCCTCCATGTTAGAAATTAAATTTTTATTATATTAACTACATAATTTGATAAAATTAATTTAATGTATCAATTAAATTCATCAATTTCACCCATACATTCAATATATCATTTTGATTATGTATATTAAAGAATTAATGTATTAATGCTACATATGACACACATTCAAGGATATTTTTTATATTTAAATTTTTAATTATGTGATTCAGGATTGAATTTATTAATTATTATAATCAATTAATGGTATTTATTCTCATCAACTATTGTATATTTTTTTCATTTATCCATTCAACAGTTTTTATGTTGTTGGGTTTTTGTGTTAATTTCAAGAAGTCTTAAAATAAATAGATTAGTACAACTTCATTTTACTTATTTTATTTATTTTTCAATTAGATTCGAATAAAGAAGCATCGTTGATTTGATACTGATGATAAATATACAAATCCTTAATCTAATCATTGATGTATTGGAGATATGGATCAAAAACAAAAGTGGATGTTACTGACTATTATTATTATGAATTTTTTTTATTCTCCAATATGTCAATATCTTATATATTAAAATATTTTT
This sequence comes from Viscum album, assembly GCA_963277665.1. Lineage (NCBI taxonomy): Eukaryota > Viridiplantae > Streptophyta > Magnoliopsida > Santalales > Viscaceae > Viscum > Viscum album. Next base: position 332,768,341 of record OY728161.1, read on the forward strand.
TAATTATTAATAATATATTATTAAATTTCTCTAACAATATATATTGGATAGAACAAGAATTCATATATAATTTATGAATATTTTATTTTATTTGTTTCTCAAAATACTTTTTAACAAAATATTGTTTCTTTTCCTTTTGACAGTGATGATTTTCACCACACGGAAATAGTTTTTTTAACAATTTAACCCTATGATGTCATGTTTGACATAACTTGTATGAAAAATAAAATATGCATATAATTTCATTTCAAAACATACTCAGTCCGATAAAAATAATGAATTATATATATATTGGAAAATTTCTTCTAATAATTCTAATAATTATTTTTTTAATATATACATATTTTAATGGATATTTTGTTACATTTGATAATAGTATTTATAAAAAAACCATATTTCTTTTTGTGAAATATGAAGTCCATATTTGATATTGTTCTCATATTTTGGTTTTTTATAATGATACGAAATTTAAGTTAACTTTATATATATGGAAATTTATATCCTCTAATTCAGGAATTTCAAACCATATTCAAAAGACATTTAATTTTATTTTGAAATCAATCACATATTTTTATTATGGGAATAATTAGTTTGAAATATTTACTTCATTGAAAATAAACATAATAAAATCCCATTCTTCAGATGTTATGATTATCATTTTTTATAACTAATTTTCCGATATATTTTTTATTATGAACACACCTATAATAGGAATAATTATGGAAAATGTTGTGTATGAAAAAATGGTATTATATATGATTTAATTATTAATATTTCATTATTTTTTAATATATAATTTTTTATAATTATGATCTCACCAACCATAGATATAATTATGAATATTTTTCCATAGAATAGGTTTTTTGTTATATTTATATTTCCCTAATAATTAATATTAAATATTTATATATTATTATTCAGGTAATTTTTTGAGATATGAATTATTTGTGTTTAAAATTAGGTAATTTTCAATTGATGTCCTACTCGTGTTGATTTTTGGGTGACATAATATTTTTACATATTTTAAATATAATTTTAGAATATTATTTGAATACATGATATATACTGATGTATTGTTTTATTATTTAGGTCTATATAAAAACACCATATCTGTATTATATTTGTTTCTAAAATAAAATTCATATATAATAAAATTATAATTTTATTATAAATCGGGTCCATTAATATTATTATTTTGTTTTTTATACTTTATAATTTATGATAATATCAAATAAAAATCATTATTAGATTATATATGGCATAAGATCAATATATCATATTGTTGTAATTTATTTATTGTAACATGTGGTCATTATTATTATGATGTTGTATAGAGGTTTCATAATTTATGTCAATATTAAATACATTATCAGAATTTTATGTTTGGTTTCCTAAATATCATTTATCATAATATTATAGTTTTATGATTTAGGACCCTATTGTAAGATCATAATAAATATGTATTCTAATAAAAAAAAATTTGTAGATTTATAGTAATTTATTTTAACGCATAAATATTTATCCATATAAAATGATTATTTTTAAAATTAAATCAGACAACATCATTGGATATTTCAATTAAAATATCAAATGGGGTTTTTAGGACTGTAAATAATCCTTATATATTAAATTGGATTTAAATAGAATTATTTATATTTGTTCATGTGTTATAGTACTATGGGGATACATTTTATGTTTTTCAAATTGATGACATACTGGAAAATGAGACAAAATTAATGACCAATTTGATACAATATACATTGAAAGTGTTTTTTTAGGAATCTAAATTCATTATGGTGGGTCATGATCTATTCATATGTTGTATCATATGGGATTTATTTAAAATATTTTCAATAAAGTATAACATTAGTTCTTCATTTTCTCATACATCAGTAGTTTTTGAGTGATATAAATAAGGAATTAAAATTCCACATATTCATCCACAAATAAATATTCTATGTATGATCAAAATTTATTTTCAATGAAATTTCATTGATTTTTAATGTTATCGGGTCTATATGTGAGTAATCCAAAATTGTTTTTATTGAAATAAGTGGAAAATCTCTTTAGTTATTTCCAAGGAACTAAAAAACTAATTTGTCAACCTATAAGAAGTCTGGTAAACATTAGTTCTTTTGTTATTTTTTAACTAGGATTTTTTTGGATTCCTTGAGGACATAAAACATACTTCGAGGCATATTTTTATGTTGATATAAAGTACTATTTCATAGAATAGTGTCAATATGAAACTTAAATTCACTTATATGATCAGTGTATAGTATTGTTCTTTTTTTAACATAGGGAGACCACTTTTTACGTCTTAATAAAATATTTCTATAATGAAATTATCTTTAAAAAAGAGTATTGATTCTTATTAGATGTATTTTCATATAAATTACATATTTTCTAGATATAATTTTCTAGAGTCTTGTACATGAGTTGAGAAACATTGTATAGAGAGTATATTTTTTAGACCACTAACCAATGACATAACAATTTCAGTTTATCATTTTCAATTTATCAATATGGGTTTCCTTATGTTGATTTCATGTATAGGGTTAGTTGGAATTTGGAAAAATATATAAATTAATCATTCTTCAATAAGAAATTTTGTAATTATTTAAAATTTAATATTGCATCTCTTAATTCATTTCATGGCACTAAAATCATTATCATAAGTTCATATCTTGATTAATTAAATTATGTAATTATGAATCCATTTTTTATGATTATTATGAAATTTATGAAAAATATACCTATAAGATATTAATTCTATATTTTTAATATGTCATACTCATTATTAAAATGTTAATTATTTTTATTGATACATTTATTTATATTTACTGAATTAATTCAATAAATGTTTGATAATGTTTGAAAAAAAATTAATTTCATTAAATATTTAATTTCATAACATAAATTTATTAGATTAATTAAAGTAATTAAATTAATACATACATTAATTTATGTTCTGACATCTGTATATTCATGAATTAATATATTATTTCTTCTATTTATACAAATTAATGAATATTCAATATGGATTTTTTATAAATTTATTTATTCATCATGAATTGGATCATTTATTATAGTAAATAATTGGTCCATATTCTCATCTAGTATTTCCTATATAAATCATTACTTAATATATCTATTGATATGGTGTGGTGTGTGTATGTGGAACTTTCTTGAATGCTTACAAAAAAGAGATTAGTACACCTTTCTTTGTAAATAAATTATTAATTTTATTGTTATTCTTAAATAATTAAGCATCATAGATTTCACACCAGGGATAAATATATAATAATTTCAATAAACCATTAATGTATTATTGTTTTTGATCCATCACAGAAATGATATGTTAACACCATTATTATTATGTACTAATTTTATTCCTTATCATTTCATAATGCTATATTTTTAATCCTTTGTTAATTTGGTTGAATACCTTATATGATTTTCTGACAATTTAATCTCTCAAACCTATACTACATAATAGGTTGCCAGACTCCCTCAAACCTTGAATCACCATTCATAAATTGGTGTTTCATCCATTCTCTACGATAATGTATCTCTTGAATTTAATTGAGGGATATCATCCACAAATAAGTAGAACCACACCTCCCAAGAATCACTGACCTATTTCATATAGGAACATTCACCACACACTATAAAAACTATTAATGAAACGAAATACATAAATAAGACAAATATGGAGTACAACGAACAATAATACATGAAAAATAAAAATGTATTGTTAATGTTTTTTTGAGATTTATGAGTGATGTGTTTAAAAAAAATAATTCATTCCTTGGTTATCATGTGTTGATCATTGATGGAAGGATGTGGTGATGTATTTGATGAAATGAATATGGTGATATTTGAAATTTTTTATTCCATATGTCATGTCACCATCCGGGATAACTAATTCTTTTTCTTAGGAGTTGTAATGAGCATAATGGAAATAGCATGCCTTTATTTTTTTCATATTTAATATCCAATTATTTCATATTTATTTGATTATTATTTATTAAATGATATATATGTTTTATTTAATTTTTATTGAATCATTACACATATTTGGGTTCTCATCCATTTGATTCCTAATAAGTAATTTTGGGTAAGAGATCATCAAAAAAATTATTTATCCAATAGTTGGGAATTTTCTTGAGAGAATCATACGTCACACATAAGTAAATTATGAATAAATAAATATATTATTTGAAAAAATTTAAAACAATCGGATTTCACCTAAAACATATGCCGGTAATACCTAAAAAGTGAACTTCTGTGTGTAAAAAAACCAAAAATGGATTCTTTTTCATTATAAGAAAAAATCCATCATACATCACCATGTGATTGAACAAAATAATGTCACTAAAATTTTTTATAAAAGAAGAAATTTAAATGTTGATTTTTTTGGGTAAAAAATTAGAGTTCCATCTAACATTACAGAAAGAGACATGGAAATATTTTAATTAAATTTGGAATAATTTATAATTAAATGAATAGGTATTAAAATCATTAAATAAATGAAATTTCATGAAACAAAAATAATATACACACTCTGGCACTTATATTTTAACATGATTTTCATTTTTAGACAAATTTCAGTTCACTTATATATTTTAAGTTATTTTATTTAGTTTATTTTAATTTTTTAATTTTGACTCTTTAATCAATATAAATAATTAATTACTTAAACATTAATTAACGAGGATACTGTTGATGTCTACACAAATTCTCTCAAAGAGTAATTTCATCATTTGTCCTTTTATGTAAATATAGGCTAATATATCCATGATATGGGTTAAAGGGAGATTAGATTGATTATAGTCCGTGGGGAAATGATCTTCTCTAACTAAATCTAAAGGATGCAAAAGAAGTTTAGTAGGAGTATGGGAATACATAAAAATATTAGTTTCCCTTATAAAGGCCTAAGGGGAAACCTCATCTCTATTATGATATTTAATATAGAAAATTAAGGATATATAATAGTAGAATCATTTTCAAAACACCTTATACTTTCTTATGTAGGAATGATGGTCTCTCTATAAAATAATCATTACTTTTACATTGTCAAATGATCCCCCATATGATGGAAAATGATCTATAGGTACCCTCCTAAGAAGAATCACTTATTTTTTCTAAAATCAATTTGTTGGAAAAAAAATTTAAAAACATCACCCTTGATACCATGGTTTGGAAGCTAACTAGCATCATTTTTTTTAATTAACACTTTTATTGGTGAATAAATTTATGTAAGGAAAAAATATTATATAGTTAGAGTACTATAATTTTATTGTGGGACTCTGTGAAAATTTCTTCTACTATATATTTTTGGTCGTACTCATTATGTCTACTTCCAAATTTTGTGCATGAAGGACTCATTTTATTCAAGTGGATGATTTTTTCAGTTTCATTGTGGAATTTTACTAATGTTATTTCATAATTTTTTGGCATGTAATTATTTAAATATTATTTATAGGATGATATTTATCATTTTATTATCAATGAAAATCGATTTTCCTTTTATTATCCCCAAATCCTTGAGTATAATGAGACTCTCCAATTTCAATTTCCACTTTAACATCACAACAAATTACTTATTTATAACTACAAATTTCTCCTATTTCAATTTATTTTAAATGAAATTATTTTATGTAATTTATGATTTCATTGATTTTTATTCATGGATCAATGAAAAAATAAAAAACCTAACTTATAAATACCATGATTTTTAATTCATAGTAACTAATAGATTCATCCATTTTTTCTTAATATAAAAAAATTATCACTCATTTTTAGTCAAAAAGTTCTTGGAAATATTTTCTTAAAAATGTTTTCTTAAAATGATATCATTCCATTATGTAATTTTTTTTCCATTTTCTCTTGATCAAATTCAACCATTAATAATATTTACCATATAAATGATAAATATCCAAAATCACCTATCCATTATCTAAAATATTGTATAATTGAAAATATCTTCTTAATTATTGTTAATACATTGATCATTAATTAGTTTATTATATGATCCACTAAAGGATACTTAACATTATTTCATGAATGACTTGACAGTGAGTTATTCTTGAGTCGGTGCATTTAGAAGTTAAACATGATTATTTTTTTACTCGTAACCTAATATAATGGGTTATCAATTACATGATATTTTACACAAAAAAATACCATATAATTTGATTATTCATTGGTAAAACCATAATAATATCAATATAGTTTATTTTTAAGTCAATTACTTCTATTTTAACAAATTTAATAGAACCAATCATTGAGAGTACTAGTTCATGATATATAATACATTGAAAATGGGTGAATCGTTGTAATTGTCCAACTATCCCCTTTTCAGTCCCATTCTATAATTTACATATTTCATAATTAGGTAGTAATCATATTTTTCTATGTATCTCTCTCTTTCTCACACACACACACACACTCTCTACCTTTATCCTATTTTATATATCATGCAACATATATAAACACACTCACCCAAAAGACATGAATATTTAAAAAGGTTAACTTTTCAAAATGAAATGAAAGTCCATAGTATGATATGGATTTCCTTGAGATAATATGATTAACTATTATCAACATTTGAATGAAATTGAGTGGGGTTTATCCATGTATCTATGTTTGGTGTGTCCTAATCTCTACAAAATCTATCTAACTCATTATAAATACATCCTAATAGTTTTATATTTCTAGAGACTAAAACCAAAGATGCTTATTCAAAACTTCTTAAGTTATTTTCAATGCATTTATATCAATTATTCTTATTCTTCTTCTTATTTCACTTATTCAATAATAATAAAAAACTTCATCTGATGTATAAAAATGAAAATACACACAAATTATTTATTTATTCATCATAATATCGAGATCTGAGCGGTATAATTTTTATTAAAAGAAATACATATTTCTATGTCTTCTCTATATAAAAATATTATATTTATAATGATTATTATTACTTCTATTGTTATTCATCCTATGTAATAAAATAACACATCACATAATTTCTTCTTACCTCATATTCTACTTTCAGCTTTTCTTTCAAATAATCATTGTTTCATTTTATGGATTTGATACACACAGTAAAATATTATTATTGATTGTTATACAAAATAACCTTCAATATTGACACACAAAAAAAGGATTGTTATCACAACTATATATTATTAAACTCCATATATTCATGAAACCAACAAGTATCTCGTTTTAGTGATAATTTTTAACAAAAAAAACCAAATTTCGTTCTTCAATATATTCTTAACATATAATCATATTCTCTAATTTTTTTCCTTCTGTTGGAATTTTAACATCGATTTCAAACTTTCAATTGTAAATCAAAAATCATAAAGTACTACTTATCATTGATCCATTTTAACATTTTGGCATTTTGGATAAAATTGATGGTGCTAAAATCAACCTTACTAATCATGTAAAAGAGACATTATTTAATCTTTGAATTCACACCATCAAATAATTCTCTACATGGGATTACTTACACTATGTACTAGTGAAATAATATAGATTTTAATTCCTTTAATACATCAAGAACTATGGGAATGATCTTCTTATCTGACCATTTTGACATAAAACAACACCTATCGATCATGGATTATAAAACCATGTGTGTGTTACTTATAAATTGGCCATTTTTACATGACACATATCCTATCAACCATGGACTCCAATGGAAACCACCATGATCATAGTGGATTACCCAATTCTCATATGTTCATTGGAAGAATAACATTGGTACCCCCATCTTCATGGTTTAATTGTAGTTTCACATTTTGTGCTTTCTTATCTTCAATAAAAAAAATTATGGGTTTGGCCACACCTTGTATTCATCCCCATCTTCACCATGGCCACCTCTATGTAGTGTCTTTTCCCGTGATGGAAAATTCCTTCACAACAAAATACAAAATCATGATAAATGAATCTTTATATTTCTTACATTGAATATAATTTCATATGCACTTATCTAATTTATATTTATACAAACATCTATGGTCAAACATTATGATAACTCCACGATATATATATTATGATATTCTATATGGATCATCAAATATTAAAAAAAATTCTAAGAATTAATCACTAAATAATGACAACTATACTTGTGATCTTCTTCTTCTCCCTTCATCAGATCCTAATCATTATTAAAAAATAAATCATAATCACCATGATTTTTCTTCGCTTCTATTCCATCTTCAATATATTGGCATCAGTGAATGATCCTTATTCATTGTAAATAATTAAAACTGATTGATACGAAATACAATGTACAAAATGTTTATAAACAAGAACCCATTTGTATTTATTGGTAATACCATCTTAAAATGATATTTCAACATGTGATCATCAAATCCCCTTGTAAAATTTCATCTCATTTCTATCCCTCATTCTCATCAATCATAATTCCTCTCAAAATTATTGATATCAAGTAAATTATATTTTTGAAATAGTATAAATTAAAACTAGAAATGTTTATTAAGAATTAAAATATAAGTCTATTAAACCAATATGAGTGTAAAAAATGGGGTTTTATTTAGATAATTATTTTCCTAAAAATAAATCAAACATAATATCAATAAAAATTGAAACCAATTACATTATATTTTAAAGATATGTTAAAACTATATCTAGGCATAGATATGGTATTAATATAAATGGAAATGCATATTATCATATGTTATTAAAATAATAAATTTCCTATATACATGAATATATAAATTAGGAAATTTTAAAAAAAGTAATATTTGAAAAAATATTTGGAAAATATTTATATTTTTACTTTTTTCATTTATTAAAAATTATCCTACTTTATGTTAGAATTATATTTTTATTATAAAGGGTGAGAGATTATTTTAACCTATATTTTCATTTAAACCTCCTTCCTAAAAAATCAATAAAATTCACATTTGAATGAGATACAATTTTCTAGTATCTAATCCATTATTATTCACTTGTCTCCCCCTAAAAATAAACACTCTTCAACACGATAGTAAGGGTGAGTCTATTTGAGAATGGATTCTAAGAAGTTCTAACAGAGAGAATACACCGAAATTAATTTCATTATGTGGATTTATAAATTTGAAAACAAACACATTTTCGACAAGTATATTCATCTTTAATGTATATTTTTCTATAATAGATAGATCACTCTATGATAAAATCTACATCTTATCATTTTCAGATATTTACAATGCTTTCTTCATTAATTTTTAGATGATTATTTATAAATTATTTCAGTATACCATTTGATGAATAATATCTTAAATAATGATCTCTTCAACTTTATATTCCAAAAAATACAAAACACTCTCTCTCTAAGGTTCTCTCCCTAAGATCATACTTTAAATTCAATTCCTAATATTATAAGTATAAATAAAATGCTCGTATTTTACTTGAATAAGCTAGACCATCTCTATTCCTTAATTTCAACAACAAGGTTGTGATTGTTTTTCTCAACCAAGTCTCTCCACCCTTCATGATTCCAAATATTACTATCAAATCTGATTTTACTTTTGGAATCAACAATATATTCGTATTTTCTATATTATTATTTGAGAAAAATAATCTCAATTTTTCTATCATAATATATTCATTACATGATATAATATTCATTACATTAGTGCTTCTTCTTATGTAGAAAATGTGGAAACCAAAAATTTTTAAATATGTTTATAATTATTTCATATCCCCCCTAAAACTATTTCAAGATATGGTTTTCAATTTGTTGAAAACATCCTTTTAAATTCAGTATCTTTATGAGTAATCTTTTTCATCATTTATATCCTTCTAATGATTTTATTTCTATCGTCATTCATGCGTTTTTCCAAATTAGATAGCCAAATGACTAATATTTATTTAGGAAAATTGATATCTTTTTATGTTTCTCTAGATGGAAATGGTATCATGTAATACTTCAAACCATTATCTTTTGATGACTTACTCTTCCCAATATTCTTGCAAATTCATTATATCTAATGTTTCACATGAATTATGTATAGTGACGACTTATTCTGAAACATATTGGGTATGATATGTTTTAAAAATTTCATCAAATATTTACCCAAGGATAACCCTTAAATATTTGTAACTAACTCTTATGGTATTATTTTACAATTTTATTTTGATATAGGTTGATATGATCATGCTACACTTTTGTGACCACCACCACTGAAATCACATTAGAGATCTCCAATCTTGTAATTTTTTTTTATATTGATAGATTTTTCTTAAGTTGTGTTTTCTTCATATTATTGATATTTCGTCACACTGAAATTTTAATACTATGATCTATAACATTCAAAGGATTTTTAAATAAAATATAATAAAAAATTTCTAAATCAATTTAGTCTCCAAGATATTTAAATATATCATTATATTCTCTTCAAAACTCCATTTTGTCTTAAATTTTGAGATATTTGAAAAAGATGTATGTGATCATTATTCATCAAATTTAGGGATGATTTTGGGGAACTACCAACCTCACACACTATTCAATCAATTATTGTAATGGTGTTATGCCGATTATGTCTTCATATGATCAAAATTTTAAAATACATTAATTTTAACGATTTTTTTATGATAATAGGTTCTATATTATCAATAAAATTTTATATGGATGGTAACTTCTACGTTTTTATTTCTTAAGATAGATCATAAAATTATGTGATTTTCTTATTAACATAATAATGTGGTGTTTTGATATTATTATCCTCCTAAACATTTTTTTTGATAGAAGAACCATACTTATTTTATTGTGTAGTGTCAACATTAAAATTTTTTTATTTTCCAATTTCATTTCTAATTTTAAAAATCTCATATTGAGGGAATTATTTTTATAATTAATCGGTTTCATTTTATCTTTGAATTCCTACCTCATATTCCCAAAATTATATTTATGCATTAAAACCTCATCTTTTAAAAAAATGTAAAGCTTTTTTATCATCATTAATTTGATATACAATTATACATTATTAACATCAATGTTATGTAAAAAAAATTCTTTAAATTCATGGATCTTACTTTAAAAAATTTTAGGGGCCCCATACTTCCATTAGAATGTGTTGATACCCTCTTATTAAAAATATTATCATCTTCATTGAAGCACCCCAATCAATTCATATTTTATAGTAACTTTCTTGAGAGTTTTCTGACTGCTATAATTGCTTCTCCCTATACATTCTCGAAGAAAACTAATTTATCATTAAGTTGAGTGACTTATTTATAATAAAATTCAAAAATAAAATATATTTATTAGAATATTTATAGGATAGAAATTTATAATGACTCTTAAGGATTTGATAGATAAATATATTGATATATGATCATAATCACATGATTATTCCCCTTGTTCATAGATAATACAAAATTTTCATATACCATGGGATCACATGAATCCCATGATCCCTTTTAGGATGAAATGTTTTCCTCTTACTTTGAGGTACATAGAACCACATTTTCTTATCCATATAACCATGATTTTTTTCCTTTCTTGTAGCACTTAAAACATCTTCCAATTTTGATAATATAGAAATCAATAACATCTACTTCTCCTATTTATTTTTTCTCTTTGTTAATTCATTATTAGAAAATGAGTTCATATTTAACATAGAAATAATTTCTCCAAAATTTATCTTCATAGCAATTAAATAAATGAAACATCAAATATTTAAATAGAACAAGTTAAAAATGGGAAATATATATTTTTAAACCAACTCCTAGGAATCCATATAATAGGACCAGTTAAGGATATGTTATACACTAAAAAGGATGGTTGAATGTATGTAGGTGTATAATTATTAATTTTTATATCACATTCCATATTTTACCAACTACCTTATTAGGTGGTGATACTATTGTTCTTTTTCTACCATTCTATTGATCTTTTTTATATCACGAAACTAAATTGAACACAGAATCCACGCACCATGGAATAGTGCACTATACCTACATTATTCCTTCAAAACACAAAACACCATGAGGATGGTATACTACATTGATCATTTTTTCACACATATTCCCCCATCATCCACATATTTTCATACCACAGTTGTGATCCTTATCCATTGATCATTTTATATTATACATCACTTTATTACCATGGTTACAAATAGACACCACCATGACTGAATTCACTTGATTGTTTTATACAGGTACACCAGAAGATGTCTATGGGAATCACCATGGGAATGGTCCCTATACAGTTTCGCTTTTTGTAAATACACATCTTAAATATTCCAAGTATTATGGTAATGTACACACCTATCCTTATCATCTATATTTTACATTCCCACATTTATTTCATGTAATTTCTCTTATTATAAAATACATTCAAAAAATAATCTAGAATCATAATGAACCAATATTGATGTTTACAACATTGATGGACATTCCACGTTCCAAAATCCGATTTAGCTTCATCAAAACATCAGTGGATGGACCTTGTCCAAAATCATTAATCATGTATATATGAAGGTAATATCCATATAATATGAAACATCCACACTAATCGTATAAGTAGTAAAAAAATAAAAAGAAAAAAAATACATAAGCTCTCTTTATTCTCCCATATTATTATCTTCATCGTTTAAAATTAATACATCATAATCACCAAGATTCTTCTTCAATTCAATTCCTTATTCAATATATTATCATCAATGAATGATATTTATTCATTCATAATCATTTAAACTCATTTATAATAAATGAAACATATATAAATTTATATTTACAACAAGGTTAGTATGAGTAATAAACAATAAAAAAATATCAAAAATAGAGTAAAATACATATAAATTTTAAAAAATACTAATATATCTTATCCTATGAAACATTCTGTTCAAAAAAATAAATATTTTTGTAAAACATGTGTTTGATTTTTTTTTTCATTACCTGATCCCCAATATTTAAAAACCCTTACTCTAATAAAAAATTATTTTACCCAGAGATAAAATACATATATTTTAAATTAATTTATAATATTTGAAATTTTAACTCCCAATTATATCACACTACTAAAACCCAAAGGTTTAGTATCTTTGGATAATATTTACACAACCATCTCATCTAATAATACAATGTATAATTATTCCATAACATGCTCCAAACATTATTCTATTCTTGATATATCAAACATAATAAACTTCATCAATTCATAAAGTAACATGAAACATCATAGATGGGTGGCATCAAAATCTTGGTTATAATAATACATTAAACTAACTCATTACGAACATGTCATTAGTTAAAAACATGTATATATCTTCATCCTAAATGACATTTTGGTATTTATTGAATAATAATATAGAATCATAAGATGTGTTCATGTGGACTGAAATCATAATTATAGATCATTATGTAAAAATATATAACTATATAAGGGATGATCATGATATTATAAAATTTCACATGTTAAAATAATGAGGATTCAGTAAGTGTAAACTATGGAAATATAATATCAGATTATGAAAAATTACAGAGTATAGAAAATGAGAACATATGTAAAGGATATTTATAAATGGAAGTACAAACATGTTGATAATTCCAATTGAATATTTTATATCTATAATATAGTGGTTTAGGATAACCTTCCATGCCTAATTAATGTCATTTGAAGAGAAATAATGATTACCCAATAAATTGGGGGTCTATATAATTTTGAAAGTAAATATTACATAATAATTAATACATAAATATGTGTTCCTAAAATAACATTTTTTAAAATATTATCTTCATTATACCAATTTTTAATATGGGAAACTTAACAATCTCATATGGTGTCACATATGAAAAATCCAAAACAAATGGATAAGAAGATACAACTATTAAATTACTCAAATGAATATAAAAATATAATAATATCAATGTGGATACATGAGTTATATGTAATAGTTATATATGATATATATTCCATATAATTAATGTAAAATGGATCTTGCTTCATGAAAATAAGATTCATAATTTTTATTGAATTCTTTTCATAAAAAAATGTTAAAAGGCACTTTTCGAAATCATATTTAAAAGTTGAAAGCATAAATGTATAAAATTTATATTAATAAAAAAAATATCCTTGAAAATAAATTTAATTAATCTATATGAAACAGGGGTAAAAAAGTAAAAATTTATATAAATATTTAAAATAAAAATAGTTACCACTTTTTAATGATTTGAAATAACTAAAAATCAATGAAAGTGACATAAAATTTACCTTAAAAATAAAATAAAAAATTTAAATGGAATGTTAAAATGTATACAAATTTAACATTTAAAATTGTAGACCAAATATTTTTGGTATGAAATAATATTTCCATGTAAGGAAAATATTAAAAATTATGAGTGAAAAGTATTCTTTACAACAAAATATTTCTAAGAGGTAACAATCACTCCCAAATAAAATTATTGAAAATAAATATTAGTTCTACATAATATAAGAGTAAATAGAATATTAGGGATTAAATGGATAAAGTATACTTGTATTGGGAGGATATAGTTAATGAATAAATAATATAGAAAATTCTAAGAATACTTAGTCAATAAAACCCTTAACAAAGATACTCTCTTACATGAATGATCTATGACTGCATAAATAATTAATATAGGTTTATAATATATCAAAAAATATATTTATTTATATTTATTTTACATAATATCATTAATTTGTTTCTTATAATCAATTTATTAATAAAATATAGTCTTTATTAATCATCAAGTGTTACTTCTTCCATTTTTTCACAAATTCTTTTATATGTATTTTTTGGGGCCATTCACACTTATCATTATTTTACCACATAAAAAAGTTCAGTTAAATTTTATATATTTGTTTTTTTATTTCTATATTCTTGTTATACTTTGTGGATGTTGATATTATAATTTATAAAAAAATAAATCATGTTTCCTTAATTTATATTTATTTGATAAATTAAAATGTGTTTCCATAATAATGAATTAATTTGTATATATTATTATTAATGATTCTTAAAAACATTTAAAATAACAATTATTACAATATTTTACCTGTATTTATGATTCAATACTCATCAATGATGAAATATTTATTGCAGTTTTCATGTTTTTGGTTAAACCAAAGAAAACAACAACATTCTATTACAAATGAATGAATAAAAAATTGTAACTTATTATTGTAATATCACTTTAATAGATTAATTATTATATTAACTTTTATAAAAAAAATTAATAAGACACAAGAAGAGTTAGAGGAAAAAGGTAAACAAAATTATTCAGGAGAACACATTATTTAAATTAAAGAGTTGAATAATCTATTAAATATGTTCACCAAAATAAATTATTTGGGACTCCTTGGAAATAGACTATCCCAAAAATTAGATCAGAATGTTAGGGATGAAATTTGGGTATATATTGGTGGGTGATTGAAAAATATTTTTTATTTTAAAAGGGTTGGTGAAGGGTCCTTTTATTATTTAGTGTGAGTGGAATATCTTAAAATTATTTTTCAATAATGAATAATGAATTTAGTTTTATATTTTTAATAGATTAAAACTTTATAATGGTCGTTGATAGATAATAAATTACATTAAACAAAAATTTTATGTATAATTGTTTGAGAATTTTACCTCTTTATCCAATATTTTAAACATTATCTCATTTCACCAATAAACATTAAAACTCACTTTTTACATCAGTAACATATTCTATACCAATAAATTAAATTAACCCAATTTAATAATTTAAATGATTAAATTAAACATATTAATACCATTTTACTAAATTCAATTTAATATACTTTTAAAAATTAACTTTCTAATATAAATACATAAAAAATAAAATTAACTTTTTGGGGAAATTTATTTTAAAATATATAAAATCGTATTTTTAAACAATTTTTAATAATTAGAAGAATGTTAATTGATTTATTTATATAATTATAAAATAAATTTATTTCATAATTAAAATTTGACTGATTTAATAAAAATATAAAATATAAAAAATTCATATAACAATAAAAAAACGAAAATACGTCTTTTAAAATATAATTTTTTACCTCAGTAATTATGTTTTGATTAAATTATAACATATAAATAAAATACCATTAATAAACGTTTATAATACCAATAGATGATATGATAAATTTTAGTTATCATTTATGGTGGTTCTGCTTACATTGATCTCATAGTGATCACTATGACTTTGAACTTCTCCCGTAGTTGATTTCATTAAAGCCATGCAAACCAAATTTCATCTTAGGATAGATAAATGGATAACCCAAATAATGTTACTTCCATTCCAAGAGTATAAATTGTGGTTCATATATAATACCTATACTTATTTATGTCATAGTATCTCCCTTTCTACTTAAATTTCAATATAATTACTACAATTAAATTCATTATCTCAATGACAACATTATAATTGGTGAGTCTCCTTAAAACATTATTTGAGTATAAAGTATTATTTTTCCATCATTATAATTAAATACTTTATTCTATAAATATATTTTACACAATTAATATATATATCTAGTGATGTTATTTTCTAAATGGATATATATATATATCCAATGACCATTTATTCCCAGTTTACCTCTTCCTTCTCTACATATAACCTTACCTACTTATCTAAAATTCATTCATATTATTACATTATTCTTTTGTTCATATATATATCATATTTAAAATGTTTTTAATCCTTTAAATAATAATATATATTAGTATTATATTCATAGGGTAACTAAAGAATGAATACTTAATGCTTACAATTTTCTTATTTGCTTGTTTTTTACTCTTGTGAATTTTGTATGAATGTTACACATTTATTTTTTGTAATATTAATATTAATTTTATTTTTATTTTAATATTATACCTTGATGAAATAAATACTCATTTTTTTAATCACTACATTTTTTGTAAGGTATTTTATTCAACTAATGAGAGTTATTAAATGTAATTTCATAATAAAAATATGGGTTATTATACATATCCTCCTTGTTCATAACCACTGCATTGGAAAACCCCAAGAGGGCCCCCCTATCCCATATAGAACTGATTTGCATCATATGGAATGCATCCTAATGATTAACCCACCTAAAAATATTAGGTAAGATTATTCACATTTAAAAAAATATTAATTAATTATTTATGTTCAATATTCCCAAATTTTCCATCAATTTGATGGAGGACATACACCCACAAAATAATGAAAATTCAACCACTACTCAATTTTTTCTCTATCATCCTAACATCTAAAAACCATGTCCATTTTAAGAAACAACTTAAAATTAGTAATAATGTAAAAATTTAATTTTATGAATCCCTATAAACAAATATATCCATGTTCTTTTGTTATGTGCATCCCCTCACTCACCAAAATTCAATCTGATGGGAAGGAACCCAATACCTTATCTGAACACATACTTTATGATATCTGGTGAACCTATCAAAGAACCCCATTTTCCAAACTCTCGATATATTTAACTCTTTGAATAAATAAAGAATATTATTTAGATACAGCCACAATTCTCCATCACTCATGTATGAGAGTTATCTATTAATGGTTAACCCTTTATCCATTTCTCTAATACCACTGATACGTTTTTATTAATAGAATAACAATTTTTTTAAAGTTTTGGATGTAAATAGAAAACTAAAATCCATTTATGAATATTATTTAAGACATAAAAAACTATTTTTGTGTGTTTATATGTTTTTTTATATGGCATCTCACCTTTATTTACAAAATTTTTTATTTTATTTCACAAACAGAGGATCTTTGAAGTCTAGTGTTTTGGAAAAAAGGTATGTAAAACATGAAAACATAAAATATTATTATATTCCACATGAAAGGATCATCCATGTTTAATCCTACATAAATTTATTTCATCTAATATCCTATTTACAAACATCAAAGGAAAGGGTGAGCAGAATACCCAGTAAGGGAAAAAAATTCAAAGAGTTTACATGAGAAATTGAGCGATATCAATAAGCACATGGGGCACATCATAAAGGCATGATAAAGACAAATATCATAGATATAATAACATGAAACATAACTTATAAATGTGGATAAAAAATTTAATTTATACTATCAAAATCATATCACCACAGTCCATCCCCAAGGTGTATAAAAATTTCCAAGGTTATTCACCAAGGTATCGTTAAACATTTTATCCCTAATGATTAATTTATTTACCCAATGTATTAGATTAATATAAGAGCACAACATTAATATATTATTATTTACATTTAATCAATATATATCATAATCAATCATTTCATAAATAACCCAAATAGAATAAATGAAATGGATTTCATATCAAAATCGTGACATTTTAAAAAGTGCTTAAAACATTATTTTTATGTCATTTTAAACCCATGGAAAAGAATGGTGGGTTTCATGTATGTTGTTAAAAGAACTAAATAGGTAATTTTTACATCTATATGAATAAACTTGTAAAAAAATATGTTTTGGTATTTACAAAATAAAAAGAATGAATTTAATGAAAAAGAAAGATGTGTTCTTAGATAAAAATTCTGCTGCATAACATCTATGTAACATGGTTTTGGAAAACAATAAAAAGATAGGGTGAATGTTTCATACACTCATAAATAACTACTAATTTAGTAAAGGGACAGAATAATATGGAAATAATATCATGGTATGGATATTTTAAAGGCATACCACATGAAAATGAAACATGAAATAAAAGAGAATATGTGATTTCTATTACGAAAATTTGGTAGCATAATAGCATCACATAAACATTACTAAAATGAATTAATGAGTGAAAAAAGGGTATCGAATCATATGGAAATAAAAATAATAGTAATTGGGATACAGAATATAATACAATAACATATGAAAATGTAAATTCAAATACATAACCTAAAATAAGTGTTCACTAAAAATGAGGGTTAAAGGTTCTCTTACCATGAAGAGTAACTTCAAAAAATCAATGGATATGATGTTGGGGGGATTGAGGTCACTTTAGAAGGACTCCTTGGGATTTAAAAATACCTTATCTTTGTTTTTTAGGAAATTATAATCAAATTAATGATTGTATAGGTTTTTATTTATAAAAAAAGTGGGGGAAGATTTTATTAATTTCTAAGGGACACCTCATAGTAGTATTTGAAAAACCATGGGATTGCCCATGGTATGTGCCCATGGTATTCGGAACCTGGGAAACCACATAAAATATTTTACTATAAAAAAATATAATAGAATTTTATATTAATTATTACATCATTATGATGTCATTAAATATACCGAAAACTTAAAATGGTATTTTTACTATTCATGAATAATTCAAGTACTTTATTAAAATTCCAAAAATTCAACCCAAAAAATTTTTATGTGTAGAATTAAAAAATGAAATCCATTTTTTAAAAATAATTTTCTAAATAGTTGTTATTTTTTTAAATAAAATCATAATTTATTCCAAAAAAAAATATTAAAACTATAATTCGTTTTATAACACCTTGTGAAATTAATCAAGGTCCAATAAAATTATCTTATAACAATAAGGAAATGAAATAAAAATTTATTAATAAATTTTAGGAAAATAAATTTTCATTTGATATTATTAAATTGTTCATAAAATTATAATTAAAACATTTATGACATTCCAATATACTAATACAGAAACTATGATCGTTTTTTTAATTTATATGATTTCTAAATGGAGTTTATACATCCATGGTATGATTTTCATTTTTTTGGCTGATTTACTATTAATTTCTACTCATTACTATTCATAAATGTATTTTACTATTCATAAGTGTATGTTACTATTCATCAAAAATTAAGTCGATCTTTTTTTACTTTAAATTTCTTACCGATCAAAACTATATATGACCATTTTTTAAAATAATTTCACATTATTAATTATTCAATGTATAAATTTTTTTTTAAAATATTCTCTTTTTTTACTCATCAATAATATTAAACTTCTAAAAATTCACCCGATATTTATAAAGGCATTTATTGTTCAAAAATTTTCTATAGTAAGAAATAAAAATTTTATTTATACAATAGGATTACACAATTTAACTAAGGCCTTGTTATATAGGCTCTTATAACACCTGCATAGGACCTAAGAGTATGGTGTACAATGGTGAAAGAATCTTGGGTTGGCTCGAACAACATTGCTTGAGTGGTGAATTCTATAAGCATGAAATCCTCTCAATGGTGATGAAGTTAAAAGGTTAAAATGTTGATACTTAGCTTGTGCTTGGTCTAGGGTGAAGCCTTGTGATGCTACCTCCTTCCCAAGATCCAATAGGTGGGCTTCGTATGGCCTGAGTCTACTGTTTGAGACCATCGGCTCTTCTATCTTCATTATTTAACCATTATCATTTCTATTCTAAACATAAATTTTAAAATAAAAAATTATTATTAATTCTAATGGACATATAATGGTGAAAACTCATTGGTTAAATTTCAATTATACTTGTAGAGTTTTATTGATTATGACACAGTAAAAGATGCATTTTCATGAAAAAAATATTCAAATGTTTGGTTCATTAAATTCATCCCCCCATAAAAAATTTCATACTCTAAATTTCAACTCGCACCCTCAAAATATAAAATGTGTGGGTGCTTCTGCATCATATACACATCTAGTTATCTTATGGCTTCTTCATATATGTGTTTCTACTACAATATATTAACAAGGTGGGAATTCCTGTTGTGTAGAACATTGTCTCATTGATCCATGATCTCCCCCAGTTGCTCCTCCTACATGATGTCATGTTCCAGTTGTACCACCTATGAATTTTGTACATGTGAATGGTCAGGTATGTACTTCCTCAATATGGATTCATTGAAGACTTCATGAACATGTGCTATATTTATAGGAAGTGAAAGCCAATAGGCCACTTCCCATCAATAGTTTTCAGCATAGATCTTCTTCCGACTCTGTGCAGCCTTAATGTGTTGCTAGAGAGAATGAACCATTTCTATCATATCTTGCACAAGATCAGACCCAATAATATTTCTCTCACTAGCTTCATCCCAACAAGTATGAGTTCATTATTGATTCCCTTATAGAGCTTCATAGGGTGACATTTTAATTCTAAAATGGAAACTATTATTGTATGAGAACTCAACTAATGGAAGATGTTGGTCCTATACACCTTTAAAATCTATTGATCATGTTCTCTACACATCCTTACGTTTTTTAATATTCCTTTTACATTGGACATCAGTTTGGGGGTTATATGACATACATAAATTCAGTTTGGTACATAGCTCATGTTGAAGACTTCTCTAAAAAAATTGATCTTTGGATCAATATCAGATACGATAAAAGTGGAACTCCATGCAGCCTTACCACTTCCTTCATGTAAATCCTAGCAATTTTATCAAAAGAGAAGTCTTACATGATAGATATAAAATGGGTACTATTAATGATATGGTCCACTATAACCCAAATTGAATTGTTTCCTTTTGATGTTCTCAAGAGACTAGTGACATATTACATTGTGATATTTTCCAACTTCCTTACTAGTATGGGTAGTGGTTGTAATACCCCTTGAAGAAGTGGTCTCTCTGCCTTCTCATGTTGGAATACTTGGATCCTTTTAGTGTAGTCAAAAATCTCTCTTTTCATATTATCCCACCAATATAGATCATGAAGGCCCCTATACATTTTCTTACTTCTAGTTTTTATAGAGAAAGTAAAGCTATTAGCTTCATTCATAAGCTCCTTCTTTATTTTGAAAATAGATGGAACACATTTTCTTGAATGAAATATCAGTACACCTTCTTGATCAATATTGAACTCATGAAACTTCCCATCCTTCATATCCTCAAACTTCTTTTGTAACAAACGATATTCTTTCAGATATTTATTTATATTCTCTAGTAATGACAGTAGAGAAATTGTTGTGTTAGGGTTGATTATGTCCCTTCCCTTATAGTTCCTATGTCTAGATTTATTAGGTCATTGATCAGTGGATATATTTGAATCCACATCATAGGCAGAACAACTAGATCTTTCATAAATAATTCATTATAGACTATTTTTCTCTTCCGGGATGATAATGAATTGAACAATTATAGACTTTAAAAAGTTCCAACCACCTCATCTTTCTCATGTTCAATTAATTTTATGTGAAAATATACTTAAAACAGTGATAGTATGTATATATATCACATTTCTCCCCATAAAGATAGTGCATATATGTCATCAGTGAAAAAATGGCACCAGTCAACTCCAGATCATGCATAGGATAGTTCTGCTAATGAATCCTCAACTATCGAGATGCATATGAAATCAACTTGTCATTTTCCATGAGGACACACACAAGCCCTTCTAGAGATGCATGGCTAAAAATAATGAATCTGTCTCCACTTGAGGGTAGAGTTAACACATTTTATATAACCAATATCTTCTTAAGAACATGGAAACTTTCTCACACTCCTTTTTCTATATGAACTTTCCCATTTTCTAATTAATTTTTTTAATTTATTAGAAATTCATGAATTGTTTTTCAAAAACCACCTATAATAACCCAATTATCCATGGAAACATTGAATCTCAGTTATTTTTGTACAATGATTCCACTCCTCTACATCTTTTTCTTTCTAGGTTCAACTATGATTATTTCATCGGTTACAATGTGACCCAAAAAGAAACTTATTGTAACCAAAACTCACATTTTATGAACTTTACACAAATCCACTCCTTCCATAGAGTTTTCAAAATATACCTGACATGATCATCATCCATGTCATGACTTTTTGAATATATTAGAATATTATCAATAAAAAATACCAAAAATTAATCAAGGTAGTCCTTGAACACTCTATTCATCAAATTCATAAAAATAGCAGGTGTATTAGTCAATTCGAAGGGAATAAGAACAAACTCATAATGTCCATATCTTGATCAAAAGGCAGTTTTTAGAATACCTTCTTTCTTCACCCTCAATTGATGATAACCAAATCAATGATCAATCTTAGAGAATAATTAATCCTCATGAAGTTGGTCAATTAAGTCTTCAATTCTTGTAAGGGGTTATTTGTTCGTCATTGTGGTCGTGTTTAGTTATCTATAATCAATGAAAAAGCGTATTTATCCATCCTTCGTTTTCACACAGAGAACAAGTGCTCCGCAATGAGACACACTCGTTCGGATAAACCCCTTCTCCAAAAGATCTTGTAGTTGTATCTTTAATTCCTCCAGCTCCTAATTTTCCATATTATATGAGGTATTTGAAATCATATGAGATCTAGGTAAGATTTCAATGGATAATTATACCTCTCTTTCTAGTGGAGGTATAGGTTACTCCTTAGTAAATAAGTAAATGTATTTTTAGATGATGAGGATATTTTCTATCCTTATGCTCTCATTTACTTCTTCTTCTTCACCGATCAACTCTATATAGTAGGATATAGGAGGTTATTCTAGACAAATATATGTTTGAGATATCTCTCCATTGATGATAAATGTAGTTTTTTCATTCACGAATACTGATATTTCCTTACATCTGTATTTGACCTTAGCATTATACATTGAGATCCAGTCCATCCCTAGTATAATATCAAAATCCAAAATGGGAATGACTACTATATTTTTGATAAGGATGGGATCACTAATGTAAATACTAGAGTTTATAAACATTTATAATTATTGGATAATTCCACTTGGGGTCATGATCAATAATTCTACTTTTAGCAACTTAGGGCTGGATTATAAATTCATTGTAAAATTATAGGAAATTAAGGAATTCATGGTACCATAATCAAAAAAAGGACTTACTTACCTTGAGAGAACAATAATAGTTCCAAACACCACATTATTTTGAGATTCAACATCTGTTGTCATTATATAAAAAGCATG
This sequence comes from Viscum album, assembly GCA_963277665.1. Lineage (NCBI taxonomy): Eukaryota > Viridiplantae > Streptophyta > Magnoliopsida > Santalales > Viscaceae > Viscum > Viscum album. The sequence continues at coordinate 332,792,195 of OY728161.1, forward strand.
AACTTGATCCCTTTTCCTATGATGAGGCTAATGGTGATTCCTTTCCACTGCCCTTGGATTTGGACTCTTATTGGAAAAGTGATCAAGTTGTCCACACTAACAGCATTGGACTTCAGGTAGAGCTACCACCATCTTCCCTTTGTCGTTAGTGTTTCAAAGTTGAGGCTTCATCTCACTATGACAATTCCATGGGATATGGATATCTCTTCTACACTTTTAGCACTTCCCTCTCCAGAGCAGACTGTTCCCTAAATGCTTCTTCACATATTTATTACTTGTGGTACGTTGCACTTGTGTGCCTCCTCTTCCCTGATGAAAGATCCTCACTAATCCTGGATCCATAGTTATCTTCTTTTCATTGTATTTATGAGACCATTGTGTCTAACTAAACAATAATTAGAATTTAATATCTCTAATTATGGTCTCCTTATAGCTATCATAGTCTCGATTGGATAAATTATTTAGTATATGAGGTCTTAGTCGACCAAAGAATATATCAACCTTCCCATTAGGATCCATGAGAATGCTTGAGGTGTAACATGAAATCCTTGTGAAACTCATCTTGTAGCTTCCAAAAAATTAATTCTCCTTTTTCTATAGCTTGAGGAACTCATTCTCTATATTTGTTCTCATTTAATGAGGTAAATACATATTTTATAAGATCTCGATGAACTCTTCCCACACAATAGATTCAAGCTCAACCCTTAGACTCATGTTATTAATAAGTTCTAATCACTAATCATCTTCTCCCTCTAAGAAGTAAATATCCAGGGGTGTCCTTTTCTTGTTCTTAATAGTGGAGAACATAAAAAATATTCTTGATAGAACTTATCTACGCTGGGATCCATCAGAGGGCCGTCAGCGCATGGTCCATTGCAGTCACCATTTGCACAGTTCTTCCAATCACACGCCAATTTCTATAAGAATAAATCCTTAGTGGGATGCTTATTTCATTTATGAATATTATAACTATAAATTATTTTTATGTCTTAAAACGTCATTCTTAAACATATTATTCTTTAATAACAATTACATTTCTCTATAAATCCTTCACAATGATTTATAAAAAGCTTTTGATTAACCAAACATATCCAAAAGGACTATCAAACTAAGAGTGATTCAAGGCCCTTTTTCATGTACTAGTTCTCATTCGATTCTATCTCAAAGTAGTGTTTTTGGGTTAAAACTCTATCTACATCACTTCCATACCCACACCCACTTGTTTCAATCCAGATAAGGATTTATTTGTTTGGAAACCATTTACATAATATTTCACCAAAATACCACGAAGAGTTTTTATATTTAAACATTTATATAGGGTTATTATTAATGTTTTCATAGCATAATTTCCACAAATAACTAAACTATATTTTGATACCAACTATGGAATTCCACATTTTTATTACATAAATTTTCATTTCATTTTACAAATTAGAATCCTTAAAGTATAGGGTCCAAGAAAAAGTGGCTCATAATACATGGAAACATAAAATATTATTTTATATACTTGAAATTGTTCTTCAAGTTTCTTCCTATGTACATTTTTTTCAGCTCATATCTTGGGGACATACATCAATGTAATGGGTGAGAAGAAGGTCCTATAAGGAAAAACAAGTCGAATTGTTTACATGTGAACTTGAGTGATATTAATAAAAAATGCAGAAAATCATAAAGGAATGATAAATAGGAATGTAATATAAATAATAACTTGAAAAATAACTTGAAAATGTGGCTACAAAATTTATTTTATACATTCATAAGAATATCACCATAGTCTATCCCCTAGGTGTCATAAAAATTACCAAGGTTATTCACCAAGGTATCATAAAACTTGTCATCTCTTTAGATTAATTTCATTACCCAATGCATTGGCGAGCTATCAAGATGCACACTTAATATGTATTTATTTACATGTGATCCATATATAAAATAATAAAAAATTTCAAATATTAACCAAATATAATAAAATAAATGGTTTTCATATGAAAATTGTGACGTTTTATAAAGTGACTAAAATTGTGATTTTTATGAAATTTTAAACCCCTAAGAAATGGAAGGAGTGTTTCATTTATGTTATTATAAGAATGAAATAGAGCATTTTTAATTCTATATGAATAAACATATAAAATAAATTGGTTTTGGAATTCAAAAAATAAAATGAATGAATTTTACGAAGAAAAAAAAGAAACATTTTGAGATGAAAATTCAGCAGCATAAGGGATATGTAACAATGTTTTAGAATACATTAAAAAGAAAGGGGAAAAGGTTAACCCACTGATAAATAACTCATAATATAGTATAGGGACAGAATAATATATATATAAGATCATGTTTGGGATGTTTTAATGACATACCATATGAAAAATAAAACTTGATTGAAAAGAGAAGATGTTATTTGTTTTAAGAAAATTCAGTAGCCCAACGACGTCACATAAAAAATAAGAAATTAGATTTATGAGAGAAAAAGGGTATATCATCATATAAAAATAAAATTTAATGTAATAGTTCTATATAATATCATACCCCAAAATTTGAAAATCGAAATTCAAAGACATAACATAAAAGATGTTTTGACTAAAGAGGGTGAACGGTTCTCTTTCCATGAAGAGTAACATAAGGAAATTAATAGTTAAGACATTGGGGGGATTAATGGAACCGTTTTAGGACTTCTGTGTAGGTAAAACAAATATATATTTCTTTATGAGTAATTTTTAATGAATGGAATGATGTAATGGGTTGGTATTTATAGAAAAAGTTGAGGAATATTTTATTAATTTCCAAGGGACACCTCATTAGTGGTATTTGTGAAAACATGGGCTTTCCAATGGTATTTTCCCATGGTATTAGACACTTGGGACACCTAATAACATATTTTACTGTACATAAGTCTTCTAAAATTTTATGTTAATTATTACATCATTATGATGGCATTAAACATACAGAAAACTCAAAATAGAATTTTTTCTATTCATGAAAAATTCAATTATTTTAATAAAATCCCAAAAATTCACCCCAAATTTTTTTCGACGTGTATAATTAAAAAATGAAAAAAAAATTTGAAAATGATTTTCAAAATATTTCTAATTTAATTTTTAAATAGAATCATAATTTATTCAAAGAAACAACTTTAAAATTATCACTCTATTTATAACACCTTGATAAATTAATCAAGGTCCCATAGAATTATCTTATAACTATAAGAAAATAAAGTAACAATTTATGTTTATATTTTATGAAAATAAATTTCTATTTTAGATTATTAAATTAATTAAAAAAATTTAATTAAAATATTTATGACATACAAAAAATAACAATACTTATACTATGTCTGTTTTTTCACATATAAGATGTTTAAATTGTATTTTTACATCCATGCGTGAAGTTTATATTTTTTTGTCCAATTTACTATTCATTACAATTTATTACTATTCATAAAACTACGTTAATATTCATAAGGGTATGTTACTATTCTTCAAAAATTATTTTGATCATATTTGTCTCAAAATTTCTTACTAATAACAACTATATAAGACCATTTATTTATAATCAGTTCACGTTGTTAATTATTTAAGGTATAAAAAATATTTTAAAACACTCTATTTTATATTCATCAATAATATGAAACTTATAAAAATTCATCCTATATTTATTTTGACATTTAAAATTACAATGTTTTACTATAATAATAAATAAAAATTTATTTATACAAAAAGAATTCACAATATAACAAATGCCTCATTGCACAGCCCCTTATAACACCTACATAGGACCTAATAGTAAGGTGTGTAATGGTGATAGAATATTAGGGTGTCACAAAAAACATTCCCTGCGTGTTGATTAATATCATCTTGAACATCTCTTAAATATTATTATGGTCAAGCTTAATATTTTGAATCTCATCTTGGGCTTTGTATCGGGAAAAGCCTAATTTCACTTGATGATGTGCCTCAACTTCCGCTATCACTTTTGGAATTTTCAGAAGCTTCTAGTCACTTGAACCTTACTATGGTGGTTCAGTTTCGACAACAATGACCTACAGTGGATGATTTTGAGTGGTTCATTTTTTATTTCCAGGGGATTCATGACCGAGCGACAGTGGGACTTCTTGACAAGTGTCACCTGATGATTCCATTTGCAATGGAGGACGAAATGATTCGCGGCCTTTCATGTGCTCTGTGAAAATGACTCGGTTACAGGTTCTTCCTTTTCGGCTTGAATTTTGATTTTCACATGAAAAAGGAACCACCCTATGTTCCTCTATGAATTAGCTTCCCAAAATTAACACTACAATTTCAAAATACATCTATCCTCACAATGATGGGGAATATGGCCAGACAGTTGCTGTGTGCTGATATTTGAACTCAATCAGTTAGCCACCTGATCAACCCTCAAATTTTCATTGAGGTGGATGTATGAAAACAACCGGTGCAGTGGGATTGGGTGGTTATTGGTGAAGAGTATATCTGGTAACAGGCTATTGTATTTGAATCATAGGTGTATTACTACTCGATTTGTAGGCTGTTGGGGCATCCAATTTCTAATTGCAAGAGAAATTCAAGGCAAGGGGATGTGAAGTTGAAGAAGGATAGGGAGATGGATTTGGCTCCTAGTTCAAGTTATATGATGGATACTAGAATTTCAAAGTAGAAGCAGGAAACACTGGATCATTTAATGCTGGGGGAGGGGAGTCTGTGGAAGTGGAACGAACAAGATGTGTCTCAGCGGATGTGAGTATGATGGTTGTGGTTAACAGGAAACATGAAGTGGCAGTGTAGTAAACCCCCCATTGTTTCTAAGATATTTAGTAGTTTGAGAAAGGATTTGGTTGACCCCTCCAGTAGTTGTGATCCTAGAAATGCATATGTCAGAGGGTGCATGTACTCTATTCAGAAGGAGTTTGACCCTTGTGAGTCGAAAACAGTTGTTTGTGTTATAGTTGTTGTTCAGGTGGCGAGTGGAGTAGGGGATGTTTTTTTTGTTTCTTATGAGGTAGTGGTTAGTCAGCGTAGTGGGATGATGCACTTAGGAATGAAGGGGTCTTCCAGGGGTGTGGATGTCCAGATTGGTATGTCAAGGGTTCCTGCTCCAAGAAACTGGTCTCTAATTCAACTAAGAAATAGATTTTAAGGTCTTGCATTAGAAGGATTGGGCTCTGGACATGTAGAACCAAATGACAGAGTTCATGTAGATGATCCCAATGATCATGGTTACAACCATTTCTTATATGAATCTCCAAGTCCTAGGGGAAATAGGGGCACATGGAGGAGGAAGGGTATGAAGGATTACTCCTCTCTACCACCCCCTCTTGTAACTCAGTCAGTAAAAAGGGAAAATGACAAGAAGAGGTACAATGAGATCTTTAGTCAATAGAAACCAAGAGGTTTGGGTGTCCCAAACATGGCTCTGATTATGAATTCGGATGAAGAAATTCTTGATAAGGCCCTTATACTCAATGCCTCTAAAGAGGAAGCAGCTAAAATGATGCGGAGGTCAATAAACATGGCTCTAACTGAGGATCAATTCACCTGGATTGATAAGAAAGACCTGGTTCTAGTTGGGGGCTTCCAGAAGGGGGAGGTCAACATTGATGAGTATATCCAAGTCTGGGATAATCTGACGTCTTCTTTTGAATAGTTGTTAAAGGAAGCGCCAAACACTCATGTAACCACCATATCATGTAACATGTTTAGAGAAAAGGATCTTGGTAGGATTAAATTGTACATTAATGACAATGTTCTTTCTTGTTGTGGTAGATTCATGGTTTCTCACTTTTTCTGTAAAAGTGTTTGAAATAAAAAATTAATAATTAGCCCAAATTTAAATTATATTTATATAGTTTCATTGATTATGACACAGTAATACATACATTTTCAGGAAAAATATATTCAAAATTTCAGGCCATTATAGTGTAGATATATATATATATATATATATATATATATTAATATTTATAATGAAGATCATGAATTTCATTTACTAAAGAAAATGTAATATGATTATTAATCAAAGTTGTTTTATGTTTATCCCTTAAAGTTATCTTTAATACTTACTCATCTATGGTGTATCCACATTTTAATATGAATCAAACAAAGCACTAGAAATATTCTTCTCTCATCCATAGTGTTCCAATACCTCATGTGGATATCGATGGAAGGGGAAGGGGACATCAAAGGGGTATTCGGTGAAAGGAATATAGGATGATCATCCTTTCTTCTAAAATTACAAGGTCAGCTCATATAATCTTTACGATATTCATAGAAATATATGGATAAACATAAATGTTAGGAAAAATTCATTTAATTCCTTTTATTATTAATAGTTTTTTAACACCAACCATCATACTCTCCTAACTATTTGATCTTATAAATTTTTTACTATTAATGATATCCATAGTGGAGGATTATTTTATTGATAATAATTCATCATTACGTATCCATTTTTTAATATCGTACTATTTGATTAATGCTACTATCAAATTATATATCATTAACAATAAAATTATTTTCATTTAAGGGTCAAAATTTAAAGTAAACATTCCATAAGATAATATTTATGGAAATGGGGGATGGTAAATGATTATAAAGAATTAATTATAAATGGTGTAATTTCCAAGACATCCCCAGACTATTATTTTGATTCTTTCACGATATGTAGTTTTCTTGAGAAGGTTGTATTGATGAATATGGAGATGGATCAGAAATTTTATCTAGAAGCAATTCATTTTTCTTTGTTGTACTGTGTTATATTGTGAATATATTTTTAGAGGAGATAGATGTTTTATACCCGTATTTTTTGGGTTGTATCATGGTTCTTGTTTTTCTGTGTGGTATGTCATCCATGAGGTGTAGTCTCGCGTAATTTTTCGATGATAGTATGGTACATCATAATGAGGTATAGTTTTAGAGTTATGGATTATATGTTATTATTATATGAGTAATTATTCATTTTAATATAATTTTATAGCTATAGAGTTTATTCTATTTAATATTTGTTGCAGTAAAAGGGGTTGTGTCATCATGATATGGTCTTGGGTTTTGTTGAGATTACCTTACGAGTACATTTTTCATATGGAGTCTTGGCGATCTAATCATAAATGAGACTCTCGATCAATCTTCCATGAATGAAATTTTTGTATGGTTTTTCATTATTGTATAGAGTCATGTGATGTTGATATTTTGTTTCTTCCTATTTTGGAATCCTTACACCATGGTGATAGCTTTTCACTATTATGTTCTAAAAAATTATGGAGTTAAAACTCTTTTTACCATGAGATCAATGGTAAATAAGTGGACATATTGGTATTATTTATATATCTGAACTATACGTAGACCCATAGCAACATGATCAAGACTTGTCATACCGTGATTTAGTATTTTTTCATAATGCCTATAAATTTTGGAATTATTTAAAATTATTTCTTATTTATCTCATATCGTTCTAGCCCTAGGTTACCAATGACATGTCTTTGGAAATCATGGACATTCTATGATAGGTTTTGAGTGACAAAATATTTTTAACCAAGGATAATAAATTTTATCTCCTTGATTCTGTAATTATCCTTTAGTTTTATGAGAGGATATAATAGTGGGTTATATTTAGTTTTGGTGTTTTTATTATGGTTTTGATGGGAAATATTAATGAATAGTCTTTTGGTTTTTTCTTTATGTGTTGGGTGGTGTTTTATTAGAGTCTCATCGTCAACTCATGAAGTGTTTGTTAAAGATCCAATTAAGGTATGGAATTTAAGAATTATCCTCCCATATTTGAGTAAAAATCGTGGAAATATAAATATTTTATTTAATTTGGGTAAATTTTATAGGTTTACATAAAATAATAACAAATTTAGTTAAAGGAAATAGAATATTGGGGTTATTCACTTGTGATTTCTAATATTCAATGATATTTCATATATGTTTGAAGTTTTATATATATATTTATTAAAATATAATTTTTTGTTATAGTAATTTTTTGATACTATGAATTTATTTTAATAAACTTTCATCATGGGATAACCACTTAAATTTGTTATTTATTCATTTATTAGAAGTATATAATTAACATAAAACTCTACTTAATAATAAAATAATTTTTAAAGTGAAATTAATTATTGTAAACTATTGTTAGGATTCCCAATTCAGGATTCTGTATATTGGGTCACATTGGCTATTATTAGTTTTTTTATATTAATTATAATTATTCTAGATAATGTGGCATTGTTTGTTATGTAGAACTGATTAATGGGTTTTTTTAGTAATGGTAATGGTGGAAAGGTAGGTTAAAAGGAAAGGAAATGGTTTTGTTGTTTTGGTGGCTTTTGGAGTGTGTTGTGTGGATGTTTTTCTAGTAGAAGATATGGATATGATGTGGTTATGTTATATTTACTTTGTGTCATGGAATATTGTATGAAATAATTGAAATGATAATTGATTATGGATAAAACAAATGTAACTAATGAAATGATACATTTGAAATAAATGTGAGTAACTATTAATGAGTGAATTAATGTGATGAATGATCCATTTAATATATTGACATTAATAAGTTAAAATGAATAGAGTTATAAATTTAATGATTATTATAAATGGAAAATTTTTAATTTAAAAAATAATGTGGGTAAATGGGAAGTTGTTATTGTTTTTATGATTGTTTTTGAAGATATATGGTAATGGTGATGTTATAGATATGATAGTGGTTTATTATAATTTGTATTAATGGTGGGTTGGATGTAGTGGAAGTTTGGAATGTTTTTTTGGTGTGAACCATTAGTCTAGTCATGTGTATGAAAATATATGTCTTTTTATTTTCTATTATTACATACACACCAACACCGAATTTGGGTAACCTAACTGACTCCCATTTAAGAAGTTGGGATCGAGGTGAATTTCCCAATATCAAGGTTATAGTAGGAATAAATAGTTTATGGAGCCCTTTTAATCACACTCCCATTATATGTAGTATGCTACGTGATATTCAATGGAAGTTATTGGTATAAAGGCTATTATATCTTATGAATTGAGGATTTTTCTCATATCATATGTGGTTGTGATTATGATGAGATTATATATTGGGGTAATTTACATTAGGAAGTGGTTAGGAGGATGATATCGTTCATGTTTACAATACCCTTCTAGGATGAGAATGTGATATGTGTTTTTGATAAGGGGTTTTGGAGTGTTTTTGTGATGGTCTGGTTATGATTGTGATATAATTTTTAGTTATACATATGTGTGGATATAGAAGGGATCATTACATATGACATATGCCATTGTGATGTCAGAATGACCAGATCCATGGGAAATTGATTGTATGGTATGTTCTATACATATATTATTTTGACTCTATGTTATTATACATGGATGTGATATTATTTGAGTGAGTTGTGTTGAGTTTCAGAGATTGTTGAATTTGTATAGGTGTGATTTGGATTTTTTATTAATTTTCAAGTGAATTAGAATGATTCTTCAGAAATTTCATGAGAGGTTTTGGGGAGGATAAACCAATTTAATATTAAATTCTCATATATATATATATATCGGTTTATTTGGATGGAGTTGGAGAGCACGTTGGGACATACTAGCTTACAGAAGTTGTTATTTGATATTTTCATTTTTACTTTAAGTGATGTTTTTCCTATTTCATTTTGTAGAACATAGTTATATAATATATTTTCCTATAATATGAATTGAATTATATTTTATTTATATAGTTTATTGGTAGTTTTATTATATTTTTCATGAGATTATATAGATAATTCCTTAAATGTTTGTGTATAATACCCTCTATTCTAGTCATAAATCCATTCTTTATTGGAGGTGGCCTTGGGGTTTACACATATCTTAAATATTATATCATAAAGGGTTCATATTTTTAATTTTATTAATAGTTTGATATCATTGATATGGATGAGTGATGAGGGATATTAGATTTAACATTAGTAAGGATTTCATGTTTGGTAGGGTTACAATATCAGTTGACCATAGAATATTTGCAGGAAAGGGAGATGATCTGGGAAAAACGAGGTTTAGGACCCCTGTGATCAAATTAAAATCCCTTAATATTAAATAATATGATTGTAATGTTAATGTTATATATATTATAGAGACCTAGAAAATGTACATGAATCATCTTGTTTTTTATTATGTTTTAATAGGGGTGACTCTATGGAAATTTAAATGATTTTAAATTAATTACTAGTTTTCAATATTATGCTTTTTCATTTTTTTAGTTACTAATATGGTCAATGTTCATCATCCTTGTGTGGTTTAGATAAAAATAATGAAATAGGGTAATTAAGTTAACCAAAATATGGGGGACCATGTAGCAGAGGATATGTCTTAGAAGAAGACATAGTGCGACTTTCACCCACAAATATTAGTGGAATATGATGGGTGTGTACCTTATCTAGAGATTAATCATTGTTTGGAGGTGATAATGACTATATTTAGTCTAATACATACTTTAAAATTTGATCATGCTAGTTGTTAGAAAACATAGAGGAGATTCATTCCAATTTAGTTTTCTAGTTCATCGGGAGTATGAGGAGATGGTATTTTTAGGGGAATATTTTTTTTGTAGTTCTTTTAATAGTTTCATCCCTTAGTAACTATGTAAGAAATGTAGTATTGTATCTTATTTCTTTGGTAAATGGTTGTGATCATTCGGTAGTTCAATATTCTATTCAAGTAATTTCACTGATTTTCCAATAATTAATTCCAAGATAATAATGCTATAGAATAACATTTTAAAAGGGAATTATATCTAGATATTCAGTATAATGTTTCCCATATTAACATTTCTTATATATTAAGAGATTATTTCTATATAATTGATTATTGAGGAGACATATATGAGGTAGATATCATATTCATAGGGTATTTCTTAAAACTTCATAGGGAATAGTGATGTGGATGGTGGATATCATATATCAGGGTAGATGAGCCTTTGATCATTTAAGAGATTGTTTCAGTAGACTTATTCTCATTTATCTATAGTTGGTAGTTCACAGTCACCAATCAAGTTTTTCCTCTAGTGAAGTTTTCTTTTATTGGTTGATTTCATCGTCATTTCAAATTACATAATGTTCATAGTGGTCTACATGTAATGGGCGATCAAATTCATGTGTATCCTCAATAGTAGTTACCTTTGAGGACATATAAATAGAAATTAAAATACATTTTTGGTCATTAAATAAGACATAGAGTAGTATTAGTAAAACCTCTATACATCCCTCATACTTAGGGAATTACGTTTGAACATGGTTGAAGAGGACGAAATCAGTAGTTCTGGTGAGGTAGAAAAGCTGGGTGTTCTTTCATTAATCCTATATATGATATAATGAAGAGGTAAAAAAGATATTATAAGGTACCATATCCTTCAATATTACCCTATATTTCATTTTTTTAGTTTTTTATTCCATTAGTTCACCTACATTAATCCTTGATTTGGGAGTCATGTAAGAAAATATTACAATTCCTCTTGTTATTTTTACTCAAGATAGAGATCATTTTGGATCGCATGATGTGTTCTAGGGTTATGAATTATTGATTTGTAAACATAAGTAAATATGGTATTTCTTTTTATGATAGATATAACAATAAAAGTTTTTTCTTATAAAGTAATTTTTTACTCTATGAATATGCTGATCAATTTATTCATAGAGTCAGTTGAGTTTCTATATTTTTAAGGCAAGCATGTGAAGTTCATAAATTCAATAAAATATTATTATTCTCATGATTTTTTGGAGGTATTTTCTTCTCAAATGGAATTGTTTTTTTTCATGGTTAATATTTAATCAAAAGTGTTTCCTATAGTTGTTGATAAATTATTGAGTTTCTTTCCAAATAATGATTTAACTGTACCCCCTAATAATTAAATCATGTTTGGGATTGAGTTATAACCTAGTGTATATCTAATTCTAAAGAATCCATATTATATAACCATTTATTATTTATTATATTTTGTGTATTTAGATTTGTGATTTTATACATTAGTGTTTCATCCATCCCAACATGTCTCTATGTAGTGATCAAGTGTTATTATCCAAGAATAAAATGTTTGTATATGGTTGTGTGACTAGTATTGGTGGGTTAACCATTTAATATAAAAAAATGGTTTTCATCATCTAAGGATTTATGATTTCTTTGATTATAGTATGGGGGATAACTAGTTTTTAAATATTTATCTATGGTATGGGTAATATCTGATGAGGGTGAAAGAGGATAATATCACAACGACTTCTTTTATATGTCCTAATGGAAACTAGGAGTTGGTATTTGTATTGTATCGTGTAAAAATGTTCACATATTTTTTTCATAAGACTCTATAATTCCTTGTTTCATGAGTTCTTATATCATCTTATTGTGATGTTCATTAAATAATTTCATATACTATCGATGTCAAAGGAGGATCACATTGGGCATATAAGGATTGTATTTCATGTCTATCAACACTATCAACTCTACGGAAAACATTCGAAGTGTAGTTTTTTACATGGGAGGTTCATTTTCATGGAAATGTTGAGTCTCATAAGTGAGTAACATTTGATCCTTAAAAAATTAGTGTACTTTTTTATTCATCCACTCCATGAATATTTTAGAGGTCTGTGGTATTCTCAACCTCGCTAGATTTTATCAAATGATAGTGTCCAATCACTATGAGATTGTGGATCAATTGGAATCCATATCTATAAAGGGACAATCCATCATGTGGACTGATTTGTTATAGGATGATTTAGATTACCTAAAAGAGAAGTTGATCATGGCTTATATTCTTTGGTTTCCTGATGATGGAGTAACATTTGTGGTTTTTCTGAATCCTTGCATCTCATATTATAGTGTGTTTTGATTCAACATAGAGTAATGATCTCTAATGGGTCTAATAAGATAATTCTTAAAAATAATAACTATTGAAGTGATAATATTGAGTTTGTAGTTGTAATTTTCTTTCTAAATTTTTTACTACATGTCTTAATCGATGAATATTATTTTCTATTTACAAATCACAAAATCTTCTGGTACAATTTCAATAAATGAAATTTGAATATACATCAGTGGAATTTCATGGAATATTTATATTAATATAATATGAAGATAAGATAGAATATGGGTAAAGGTAATTTGTTTGTAGATGTGAAAAATATGATGTTTTGGAGACATGTATTTTGGTATAAAAGAAATATATGGAGTGTGAAGGAGGATTTAATAATGTTTCGTATTAATGTAGAATAGGGGAGAGATAAATAATTCTTCTATCAAATAATGGGGAAGTCATCCTTATTATAGTGGGTTGATTAATTATAGTATGGACATATTGATGTGGATTTTTCAAATGATTTTATTATATGTGGATATTTTTATAAGGGATGGTTATTGGCGGTCAACATCATGTGTTTTTAAGGATAGTTTCCATGTTTTCAGTTATATGAGAGTTTGTTCTTTTTTATTTTCGTAGATCACCAATTATTGTGAATGTGAGTATATTTGTGATACATCATCCCATGTGGATTTTATTTTGGTGTCCAATGATAAATCATTCAATTGTTGAGTTTCTGTCATGATACATAAATTTTCAGAAGATGAAATCTAGGAATCCCATTCTAAGAGGTTTATTATATCCATTTAATTTCCCTGAGTGGATGTGGGAGAAATTTTCAATATATTATATCAATGTTTAACCAAAATCTCAAATAAAATGTGTTTTTATTTAAATAATAATGGATCAGTCGGTGAATCCAATTAATAAAATAGAGATTTAGGGGCATAGTTTTGTAGATTTTTATAGTAGGTGGTATATGGATGAGATACTAATAGTTAATGGGATTCTAAGGACCACCATCTTCAAATTGGACCCTTATTTCACCTCATGATTCTAAGGAGGTATTTTGTGGGGTGTTGTATCTCAATTGTGCCTTATAACTATCATTTGTCCTTATATGGATGGATAGACCAAGGAGATAATCTAGATCGTGGAGTAAATTTTCTAGTCATGGATAAATTATTTTTTTAGATCATGGGTAAATCACTTGAATTTTGTTGACTTTAGTTTTAATATTTGTTATCACTCCTCTAACGATATGACCCCATTAAATATGTTGTGTGGGTAGCCCAATAATTTTATTTTACTTAGAGAAGGTTGTAATATATAATTTTCATTGAATAAATATGATGGAGATCATTTCTATGAATTTTTATAAGATTTAGAAATAGAATAGAATGGTTAAGGACCATCAGAATATATATATATGTTAATCAGAATAGGAGCTTCCTATAGTTTGAGATTAGAAACCTATTTTTCATGATGGTTCCCCTCATAATTCATAGTGGAGGTTCAACTAATTAATAAATATTTTTACTAGTTTTATCAATAAATTTGAGGAGTTAGAACATGTGGGTGAGGAGGTATATTATTTATCTTTTCCTCCATAGTTTCATAAAATATGTGATGTCATACATGTGTCTTAGAATTAATGGTTTCATTTTAAGAAACGTGTATCATTGAATGGGTTGACTTGGAGGTACATAATTACAAGATGTGTATGGAGTGACTTGCTTATGGTTTAGTATAGTGGGAATAAGTTTTTTATGGGATATCCATTCCCAATGATTATGTCTTGTGGGGAACGGTGTCATAGTGGCGTATACATGTGAGCGTGAGTTGAAGATTAGAGAATAATGTCCTAAATAGTTTTGAACCACATTTTAATTTTATGTTGATATGTATTATTTAATTCTATGTTTATTGATATTATTCATATGCTTCTTTATTATTCTAATAATATAAAAGTAATCCCATATCAGACGTATCTACCATGGTTCATTGGGTGTTGTCTTAATTGTTTCCATTATTTTTTTCTATATTCTCTTAGAGGGGAATAATTTTAGTGGTATATAATGTATAATACCATTCTTCTCCAACCAATTATATTATATTTTTTAGGTTTTAGAGGTTTTAGGAGAAGGATGGATTGATGACGATAGAGTTAGGGATAATATTTTATCTTGAAGGAATGTGTTTAAGTGATCCCTAATGGTTATATTTTGGACATCAGGGTAAAGGAAAAATAGTTTTTTCAATATAATGTTTCCTTAATTTGAGAATTGGGTATTGGTGTAGTTCTTATATTGTGGTGTGGGGTGTGATCCATTAGGTTTTAGTGTCATGTTATTTTATGATGAGGGTCTAGTTGTATCATAAAGAAGAATAACTAGTGTGTAAATGTTCCTATGTTATTCTAACATGTTCACTAATTGAGTTTAATATAATATCATGTATTTTTTTATACTGTGTGAGAATGGTTACACCCTAAAGGGTGGTATTATGACATGATGATATCAAGATGGTTTTAGTTTACCTTATATGGGATGATTTTAATATGGCATCTTTGAGATATAATCTTGTGTGATCCCTTGAATTAATTTTTTTAAATGAATTTGAGGTATGGATACACATATAATAGAATAGAGTCATGGGTGATTTATTATTTGGTTCTACCTATTTTTTTGAAATCTTATCATGGTTATGATTTTTTTCCATGATCTACCTTAAATTTAAACATTTCAATAAATTGTTTACATTGATATTTGGGGAAGATAATGTAAGAATGAAACATGATATTCATTTGTGTTCCTGATTTTCCATCCTTGTTACATGATAATAACACTCCATTCCATAAATATTTATTTTTTATGGTGATTATACATAACATAATTATCTTAAATTTTTCATTATTTATCAAGAAACATTCGATCCTGAGGAAACCACACATGAATCCTTGAATATCTATAGTAATATTTTAAATAGTTTTAGCACCCATATTCTTGAGATCAATTCTATATTATATAAGATGAATTTAGCTTCTCTTCTCCATTATAAAATAATTTTCATTATTCTACAGGAGGATGTGGTTATTATTTTGGTTAATATTTTGGTATTTTTATTATACTGTTGATGGTAATGGTCGTGTGAAAGGCTTTTTTTTTATTCTTGTGTGTTGAGTGGTGTTTTAATGGATTCTTCTGGTTATCTTATTTCATGGTTGTTAAAGTTCCAATTGAGGTTGGGATATGATATTTACCCTTATTCATTTATTTAAAATTAATCGAGTTATAAAAATTTTATTTTATTTGGATTGATGGTTTCGATTAACCAAAAATGATAATGAACCAAATTAAAGGAAATTGAATGGAATGGGTAATTTGTGTGTGCTTTAAATATTACATGATATTTCTATGCTTTGGAGGATTTATTGATATTTCATCTCAAATAAATATGTTTTCCATTATTATTTAGATTTTTTTCTTCTATTTATTTTTTAGAATCATGTTCATAATGGGTTAAAAATTCAATGTTGTAAATGAATTGGTTGTATGGAAATAGTAATTAAAATATTCGTGGTAAACTAGGAATTATTCTTAGGAATAGAATAATATTAGATTTAAAGTTCCTTAATGTGAATTTAATTTTTGTTTTTTCATTTATTACTATTTTATATGGGACATATTTATCTATTATTTG
Source organism: Viscum album (assembly GCA_963277665.1). Lineage (NCBI taxonomy): Eukaryota > Viridiplantae > Streptophyta > Magnoliopsida > Santalales > Viscaceae > Viscum > Viscum album. The sequence goes on from OY728161.1 coordinate 332,808,707, forward strand.
TATTTTAATACATATTTTTTATATTTTTTTTGAATAAGTGATGGGGGTTTTTGATTGGTAGTGATTAATGGACTATTCTGGGATAATTATTGTCGAGACATGGGAAATTATAAGTAATGGAAATAGTTTCATGGTTTTTGTGATATTTATTTGTCATGTAATGTGTGAAAGAATATGTTTTGATAGGTTTGGTAATTTTTGGGTTGTGTTAGACTTACCTGGTGGAAAGGAATGTGGCTTTAATTAATGGAAATTTTTAGTATTTTTTTCTTAAATAAATGTAATATATTGAATGATGTGTCTAGAAAAAATATGATTTATAATTAATCAATTGCATAAACACCTTCATGTTTTATAGGGTGTTTTTAAATTAAAAAAAGAAAATATAGGGTATAATGAATTTATTATTGTTATAAAATTTTAAATCTACAATTAAATTAATGTTCTGATGAAAAGAGAAATTAATAATACTTTTATGGATGCTTTTCTAGAAAAATTGGGATTTTCTATGTTGATGTTTTGGAAGTGGATGATTGTAATTGGTATTAATAGTGGGTCAGAAGTAATGGATGTTTATACTATTGGTTTATAATGTACCCATAGGCTAGAAATATATGCAAATATATACATACTATTGTTTTTTTCATTTCATATGAACCACCACCCGAGTTGGGTAACCTAACCAATTTCCATATGTGATCATTGGTTCTAAGTGTCTCCCCAATCATTCGATTTATAAATGTAATAGATGGTTTATTACTCTTTATTTTCCTCTCTCCCTTCCGATTTATTATAGGGTGTGGTGGATCAAGGTTGGTATATACATACAGGTTTTGATGGTTACTGGTGAGATTATATATGTCATATATGATGTGGTTTTTATTATGAGGAGGGTACATGGTTGGGGAAGTGCATGGTAGGAGGAGGTAATGAGGTACATGTCTATCTTGATCACAATACTCTTTCATGATGATATGTTTATATTTTGTTATGATATTGTAAAGTATTATGTGGTTGGGGAAGTCTTGTTATGGTGGTGATATGATATGTGGTTATGAAGATGTGTAGATATGGAAGGTATTTTATATATACCTTTATGGAATTAGATCTACTAAATTATTGGGGAAGAGGATATGTGGTTCCTTCTTAGAATATTTCATTTTCATACTTTTTTTATAATCTTATATGTGAAATTAGGTGAATGAGTCTTAGAAGACCCCACTTAAAATATATTTGGGTTGTGTTTGTTTACAAAACAATTTAAGGAACATTAAATATAGGTCATGAATTCATGGGGAACACATTTAATAATGGATGGTAGTTTATGGGAACTATTCTAGTAGACTTTTAGAAAACTAGTATTTTTCATAAATGTTTTAAAATATGGATAACTATAAGGGTCATATTTAACTACGCATGGAAATGATAAAAGGACAAAGTTTATTACTATTCGTATGCCACTCCGAATGAGTAATTTATGACAATGTAAGAGTAATTATTGGCAGTGTAAGGGTTGTTTATGAGTTTTGTAATGTAAGTGAAAATGAAGATGCTAATTTGGGGGTTATCTCACTAGATCTTCTAGAACATTATGTTCTGTTCAACACCAACACTTTTTTAATTTATACGTATAGTTCATGGAAATATAATTTAGATTAAAATTGGGTATCTATATTTTAACATGTATTAAGAGTAGTAAATTATTTATTTATATGGTAAATTTTGTAAACCATAAGGTTCAGTTCATATTCTCCTTATTATAATAGTAAATAAATTGAGATAAGTGTTTTGGGTATATTGGACCATCACCTTTGTATGATCAATGGATTATCCATGTTTGGGTGAACCAATTATAAGTTTGATAAACATTTTTGCTTTATTTTATTGAATCATATCGAGCATAAAAAATATAGTTCTTTTCCTGTTATTAGTGGGGAAATATCATTAGAAATGGTTTAACGAATTTATATTTCCTTAATGAAACCTTTCCTTAGGGTATTTAACTTTTTTATAAATGACAATTTGTATATGAGATAATAATTCTTTATTAATTTTGTTACAATTCAAAATAACATTATATTGGATTTTAAATATAAGGGAGTTCCAATTTTTTATAAATAATTTACTATCATGGAAGATTCAAATAAAAAAATAAAATTTGATCATTAAGAATATATGTGTATAAGGATTACACACATGGGATTTCATCAATCATGTAATGTGATGCATTATCTAATATAAATATAAAGAATCCTGATATCATTGATAAAGGATTAAATGCATTTATAAGAACATTATCCAATGCTATATACATAATAGTGTGGAAATTTAAATACTCACATGATATGTGAAAAAACATCTCATTATTTATCAAGGTTACTCCAAGGTGTTTGAAAAAGTATTATATGTATTGTAAAATAACTATAAGGTATTATGAATACACCAACATTAGGACATTAATATATTTTTTTGATTGTGTGAATATCATTAGGGAGGAAATACATGGACTCAGAGAGAACCTCAATGATGTAAAAGTTGTAAATTGTATCCTGCGAAGAATACCACCATCTTTCAACCGAGAAGTCAGAGTACACAAAGAAAAAAACACAATATAAGTGTCTCTGGATATTATTTATAGCACTATCATTTAACATTATATGTGGAATAATAAAAACAACAAAATAAAAAAAATAGTACTCTTAAGAATTTTCATTCAATGAAAAGAGAAACATATTGAATATGATGATTCTAAGGATAAGCATGTCGATGGAATTATGTCATTTCACTACATAAATATAAATAGAGGAAAAGTAAAATTCAAAGGAAGTCGTATAAATACATTCTTTTATTGAAGAAAAGTTATGAATCTCACCAAAATAGGACCAAGAAATTTATTAAATTAAATTTAAGAGGAAGAACCCATGAAGTTTCTATTTACGGGTGATAAAATAATATAATAATGTGACAGATATTCCCCAAATATAAAAAATTTCATTTCCAATATGATTTTATAATGAAAGGAATGTAGATGTGGTTTATATATTCATAGAACATAGTGAATAATATTTGGTGGTTTTCATAGATAGAACACATGTGTATGATAGTGATAATGATTTTACTGATATAAAGGGAACAGCCTATCTCAAGGATGATTTTATGTTTCTTATAAAGATCATTATCTTTAGAGGTAAACACACAAGAATTTCAATGATTATATGAATGACCCTGATCATTATATGTAAAAACAAATTGAAGATAATCCAATGCTGAAATATTATATTTAACTAAATAAATATAGAATTACTAAGTACATAGATAAATAAGTTGAGATGATGCTCAAAATTGAAGAGTGGACCATGATACTTAATCAGTTGACTAATTTAGTATAATATTGGGTTAGAATAATTAAGGAACTAATTTGGTAAGTAAGGATGATATGATGAAATATTAATCATCAAGAAAGATTTAGTTCACACATCATGACATTGTGATGTTTGAGTGCACTGTATTTTATAGAATCTAATGATATATATGAGGAAAATAGAAAAATTACTCTCATTCACACTAGTGAATCATTTCAAAGATAAATTTATATCTATTGTAAGGTTAGATAAAATTAAAAACACATTGTAGGGTGGTGTAAAACCTTAATTAATCACTTCCAAAAATAATATTAGTTTATGGAAAACACATTAGAATCAAAAAAATATTATTAGAGGAGTTAAGTAACACAATAATTCACCATGGATCTAGTGTTTCTGTTGTGGAGTGGTGGGAACACACAATATATCAGTTCTAAAAGTCATTTTAGATATGAAAAAAAATATACAAGAATAATTTCCTATAGTCATTATATATTTAATGAATATTGGTTTTCTTATAATTGTTATGAGTAAAAATTTCCTCTTTTTTATCAAGGTTACAAATAAAATCCTAAAGTATAACTTGAAAAAGAGAACACTGTCTCCAAATGTTTCACCAGATAAGATGGAAGAAATAATAAATTTATAACCTTGAAAAATAAAGAAAATTTTCCAAATCAAGATGTGTAATTTTCTTATTCTCCACCAAAGTATGTGAATAAGTTGATATGGTCCAAGAAAGGAAATGTTCATAATTCCAATGACTAGGAAATTTTATTTAGAGTAATGGATATATCTAGAATATTGATTCTAGATAGAAGTTTTACTTATGACATGATGGTGAATAAACAATCATTTATGGGAATAAATTAAAATAATTTGGTTTCGTTTTCATGAGTAATAATTATGGTCTAACATAACTCACATAAGAAAATCCAAAATAAGGGGAAATCATTGAAGTGAATGAATGTATTTTTGGATGAATTCTCCAATCACAACATTCTCTGTATAATTCAATTTCGTGAATTAGGTTAATATATTAAATTCAATATTAAATGTTTCACAATAAAAGGAAGATATATATCAATCATTATACAAGGGAAGAGCACAAAGGATAAACTATTCCTCTTCGGTAGAGAAAGACACAAATTTATCTTATTAAAGGTGGAAGAGAGTGTGTTGTGGCACGAAAAAATTAGCCATGTGATCTATAAATTAATGGAATATAAATTGATGAAGAAAGGATCGAATGATGTCCCCAGTCATTCATGTGATGGTACCACCATGTTTGACACATTTCTAAAAAGGAAACTTATTTTTAAGGCCTACAAAAAAAATACAAGAATCCACATTTTTTATATAATTATAGAATATTAATGTGTGTACAACTATATCACCCAAATTCATCAATGGGAAGAGATAATATACTAAATTTATCAATGATTGTATAGGTATTACATGTATAATTATACTCTCCCATAAATCATAAATTTTAAATTGTGTTATAAATAATCAAATATTACTAGATAAATTTATTTAGATAATAATTGTGTTGTTTTAATACGAAAATAGTATATAATTAAATAATAATCAAGTAGATATTTATCATGAAAATAAAATTTTATGACACCAAGTTTCAATAATGTTGACTCCCTAACACAATGCAGTCATTTATTGAATTAGTCATATTATTTATAACACAACCTCGAAATTTCTCATTAAATTAAATTGTCTAAAAATTATTAAATGGTGGATGTTCTTAAATAATTATATATCACTAATAAGACATTTTATGTGAATATAAATAAAATAAACACATAGACATGTGGTAGGGGAATAATACAATAGATAAATACTCTTAGATTTTCTTGGGTAGGTGGTTATTTCATAATATTAAAGAGAACTAGTAATTTGAAGCTAATAAACATGATGGGGTTTTCTATGGATATTCATCTAAATTAAATAAATAAAAATTCAATAATAACAAGATCATAAATTGTTTGGAAATTTAATATGTAACAATTACTGAAAATCTGTTTATTTTTTTAAAATAGTGAGAAGTTTTTGAAATATTATAGTGGTGTAATATCTAAGGAAAATTGTTTTTATAAGGAAACCATAAGGGAGAAAATGGGTAATATATTACAACCTAAAAAAGACACCTAGAATTTATAAAATATAATAGGTTCATCATCTATAAAGAGAGAAATAATTAGGGATTAACTTAGTGATGGATATATTTTTGGTGAATAGATAGAACCAATACAACCATGTAGTGTGATGTCATGATAAAAAAACATTTCTATATCAAATATATCCTAATAGTTTTTTAGTAGTATTCCAAATATTGAAATTTTTCAAATAAATATATGATAACATTACAAAAATTAAAAATATTAAAAATAGTAAATTATTTTAAAGGAAAAAAAATAAAACATTCATCAAGACCAAGTGGATGTTCCAGAAAAAACCTAACAATGATAATAAAATGTGAATCAAATAAACTCATAGATGGCCTGAAAGGATGATTCCAAAATTAAAGTGATTTATGTTGATGAGAATTTTTCCCATTATCTATTTGGAATTTATACGTCCAGTATATGTAATATTGGTGAACAATGTTTTCAAGGTGTTCCAAATGGATCTTAATCATAATTTCATAATGAAGTCTAAATCTATGATGCTTATATTCAAAAATTGGATTGTGTTTATTGAGATAAAGAAAATATAATTGTGTACTAGTTGCTGAAATTATTTTTTAAACTATAGAAAATAGCATGAGCTTAGTATTATTAGATTTATAATTACATGAGAAATAATTAATTGCAATTATTTGGATCTTTTCACAACCTATAAATCATAATGGAGAAAGATAAAAGTATATTGGTGCACATATATACAGATGAAATAATTTTTAGGGGATCAAGTGATTTCTATGGAATATTATTTTTGGAATGTAAAATGTGGGAATCTTATAAGTCTATGATTAGTTTAGAAATTTTTTTCCTTACCTTATAAGTGACTCAATATGAACCTATTTATTTATTTCACAATAAAAATATGATAAATAACAACTCAAATGATTTTGGATAGAATATTACAAAAAAATTTCAAAGAGTTGATGCATAAAAGGAGGTAAATAACATATACAATAGATAGATTATTTTAAAAAACATATAAATAATATTATTGTGGCCATATTTTATGTTTTCCACAGTCCATGACGAAAGATGCCGAAATATATCCCAATGAAATAGTCAGGTTGTTCATGAAGATAGTGCTTTGATCCATCATTTATATATTGTATTTCTGGTTTTTCCGATCATTAAAGATAATATATAGAATTTTGGGGATATAAAAATGTGTATTGGGTTGTTTAGATGAATTATCCCAAGGAAAAAATATGAGGCTTTCCCTATCATGGAATTTAATGAATTTATTTAATGATTAAATAGAAACCCTACATGTCTCTTCCCACATAAAAGGTTCAATACATTATAACTACTTAAGAATATGCTCGATTAATATGGATGAAACCTAAGGTTGATGATATTATAGTTTTTGTAAAATCTCATATTTATATCACTTTTTATAACATGAGTGATTCTAATTTTAATAAAAAAACACTTTCATCATTCAAGGATAAAGACGGTAGAGATACTGTATAAATTCATCAAGTTGAAATTTTAGCAAGGAATATTTAATTTAAATTATATATTAAAACAAAATCAGGTCACTAATAGTATTTTAATGGTATTACAAAAGATGATTTTGAAAAAAAATTGGATCGTTGATGTAACACCCCGACCCAATATTTCTAGAGTTGGTGCATTATTTTAATACATTGGCATGATTACAAGGAATCATGTCTCGAAGGACCGATCGGTTTAGTAGTCTTGAAAAATATATTACATAAATGAATGTTACATTATAATTTCTAACATATAACAAAAAAATCCTTGAGAATTCCATTGTTCCCTTATCTTAACCTTGAATCTCAAACATAAAACACTTCGTGGGATCCTGGGAAAATAAAAAATAATAAAGGGGTGATCTCAAATGCTCAGTAAGGGTAGGAAATAAGGTGGAAGATAACATAAATATTAAGCACGATGAATAATTGAAAACACATTTCATTTCTAGTAATTAACATGAAAAATTTTATGGAATAAATATGAGCTTATTAAATAATTCAATAATAAAACATAATCATTCGAATTCTACTAGTATAATGACAACATGAACCATTAATATTATTTTCATGATGAGGGAATTTATAATTCCAGACATTCTGAAACATTTAGTCAAGACCTCGGCCAAGACGTCTAAAAATGATTAAGGCCTCATCCATAACCATATACCAAATTGGGAAAGGCCTTATCCAATTCCACGGCTAGTTTTCTCATGATACCTACCAATGCATCAGGGTGCTATAGTTGGCCACACCCGTCACTTACAATGTCCAATACATTATTCATATGAAAAGGTTTAAATATAACATAAACATTCGTATTAAAACTATAAAACAAAATGTCAATACTTTAACCACACACCATGAATGGTATAAAAATAACACATCCAGAGTCAAAAATACCACAAAAAATTCAATACATTATGGAATATTTTTAACATAATGAATCGACTTCAAATAAGTATAAAATCCATCAAAGGATATTGTAATAGATGAAATCAAAACTATTTGAGAGAAATATCTCTTTTTTTTAAATCATTAAAAGTTAGATGATTATAAAAGAGAACATTTATTTTGAAAATATTATTATAAGTTTGTAAGGTAAGATTTGAAGATTTTATAATGGTGGAGAATAACAGCACTCTCCATATATGTTAAAAAATACATTCTTACCTTAATTTTGTCGAAAAGGTCGTAATGTACCTTGTTTGGAAAACAACTTAAAAATTCCATTCAAAACATATAAGTTAAAATAATGTTATAAATGAATTTAACCCATTGTCTAGTAAATAGTAAAAATGTTTTGAAATACATATTTAAGAAACATAGATGTGGATGATAAAGAGGTCCTAGTAGATACTTACGTAAAAACAACCTCAGATAATAAATAGATTGTAGAATTAACCATTACCTTTCACTTTTCTTTTAGTCAAGGGTACGTTTAACCTCCTTTATGAAGATCTTAGTATGTTATTAAATTATACCAGAACCATACTAATATTTATGATATTATACATGATTAATTGATGACTTTATACTACCCATTTAATAATAATTTCCATGTTAAATTAACATTTCAGGTAATAATCAAATTTTTATCGTACGTGTTTTAACTTGTTACTCCTGATTTTATCAGATAGATCAATATTTAAATACTTATATAATATAAAACACGATTTATATATCATATATATTTAGAATTTAAATATGTTTAATAGACATATATATGAAATGGAAAACACTGTTTATGGAGACAGTAGTCTGTACGTACGCATAAACGTTGTTTCCATTTTCATATGCTATTAAACGGAAATAAGTGAATAAGATATATGAAAGTACACACATATATATATTATAATTATTATGTCATATATTACATACTTATTAATGGTATATATATTTTATAATCATCATTGAACGGTGAACGTGGAAATGTTTCTCATCGCATTCATGGAGACGGTAATCTGTACGTACCCACGAGTGACAATATCATTATTTTGATATTAAAATAATATATACTTTTATGGTATATAATATATACAGAATAATTATAATTTTAAATTTATTATTTACATCAATTATATGTCATTATTATACCCATGCAAATAATAATGTATTGAATAACAACTACACCACGATGTGGAGATAGTAAGTCGTACGTACGCATGTATGGTGACATGTCATTCAATAAATGGATCAAATAATGAATATGTTTGTACCATATTTATAATAACATCACAGTATATTGAAAATACTGGAGTTATTATTTAAGAATGTGAACGACAAAGAAAGAGGAAGTGGAAGAAGAAAGGATCTTGAAAGAGGTGATGAAATATTTACCTCTTCATCGAGATCTACCTTTTAATTTGATCAAAAGGGTTCCTTATTCTGGATTTATGACTAATGGAAGGCCTCTGGGATGAAAGTAGGAAAGTTAAGAGGGTGTTTAGGTATGGTTTGGCCAATCCAAAATGATTTTAAGTTTTGAATTTGATAGAAGTTGGAGTTCCCTTTTATAAGAGGGGTGAGGGGAACCTTAGGAAAAGATATAAATATTAATTTATAATAAAATAATTGTTAGTTTATAATGTATCAAAAATAAATTATTTAAAGGATAAGGTGGGTATGGGTCGAAAACCACTCAACCAATAAGTTTTAGACAGGTTTGGGTTACTATATTAACTTTATCTTTTATATTTAACTCTTAGTTAAATAGTTTGATATTTATCATATCACTTTGTATTTCTATATTATATGGTTTATAAAATTACAATATACTTACAAGAGAACCCAAATTGGTTCATAATTGACACAACTAGCATTATATATGTCTTTTGGACGAACCTTATATTTTTAGGGAGATAATATCAATTAATAATATAATATTTGTTTTAAAAACTCTTTTATGTCAATTTTGACACTATTAGATATTTTGTTTTTGCTAAATTTATAACCACATTATTACTTCTAAAATAATTCATCTAACCAACTCTAACATGTCATATTAACAAGAAAAATTATTTTAATTCATATAATGTCACAAAATAAATTATTTGGATATTTATAATAACAATTAATTTAATATTTTATTAATTAGGTAATTACTGCATCATCATTGTGTCAAAAATAAATTACATTATATAATTTCTAAAAAATATATCTAAAATACCATTATGTAGGAAATAATTTTATCTTTACAATAAATTTTTATAGTCAAAATGATGACTTATATAACCCCGTGTAAAAATGGATTTACTAAAAGATATTTTTTATGTCATTTTTTTCATTACATTAAGTTAATTAAAATAAAATGTCATTATCATTCATATGTGGATCCATGGGGTCCCAAAATCGACCCAATGATGCCCATGGTCGGTCATGGTTCATAAAATAAGGTTAAGATAGGTGTTAAGTTAATTTAGTATTATTATAATATTCTTTTTACCTTGAATTACCCTATTTACCTTTAACGACGGTAAATAAAAGTCAAAAGTTACTATTCACAAAAATTATTTTCATCTTATGGAACCACATTTTACTTAATGAGGTTAACAGTGTCTCTCGGATTTTTGAAATTCTACTCATAGAATCTATAAAAATATTTTATATGCAACTTTTCAAATTCTCATAGGAGGTGGGTAAAAGACGATAAAAGATCAATAAAATTTTTATATATCTAAAATTATTATAAAATGACTCCAATGAATTATATTTAAATTATAAGGGTATTATTTATCTATTTTGACTGAAAATAAATTTAAATAAAATAAATAATTATTTAAATAAAAAGTCGGTTTTATCCAATAACTCTGTGTTTTTCACTATTCATCAAAAATTGAATGTTTTCAGAAAAATACAAAAATTTTACCCTATGAAAATTTTGATATTCTGATATCTAAAATTAAGTCAATTTTACCAAATTAAAAACATTGAAGTTTTATTTATTAATATAAAATTAATTCCCATTGTAAAAACCAAAATGCGTGTTTTTAAGAAATAATAACTAACAAAAGATTGATAGTTGTTTATGTTCAATTTCAATGTGAATTTTTTTCCAATGAATGAAATTGGATTAATTGGTAAAAATATAATCTATATACTTCCAAACCATTAAAAATTATAATTTAACACTACAAATTATTTTGATTAAAAAAGTTGTTTTTAGTTAAAATATAGTAATTTTCACTATTCTCCCAAATATGAAAGTTATCAGAAAAATACCAAAAATTAATTGAAACTAACTTATTATGTCCCGATTCTATAGAATAAGTTTATTTTTTAAAATTGAATATATAAAACTTTCAAATATTGTATTTAACAGGGGTTCACCGTTATAAGGCGGTAAAAGTGCATTTATTGAAAAATTCATCTTTTATCTGAAAAAAATGAATTAGTTCTTAAATAATGTCTAAGAAACTCTTAATATGGATACTAAAATTATAAGTATTATATAAATTTCAAAATCTAGTTAATACTATTCATAACCTCTTTTGAACGGATAGTTTTGTAAGTCGTGGTGCGCTTGAACTAAGTGTTGCGTGTATTGCAAGATATTGAATTACTTTGAAAAAAATAATGTACTATGAAATATAGGGGTGTTACATTCTTTCCTCATTCAATAAATTCTGTCCTCGCAAGTTGAAATTTTTCTTCAAAAATAAAAGATTGAAAATAGAATATACCTTTGTGGGAAAACCCACATTAGAAATTGGTTTAATAAAATTTAGTCTTAATAATAGAAAAAGGGAAATGAAAAAGACACCACCAAATTGAGATATCAATTAGGACAACATTGCTGGTAATTAGAGACACATAATTGGAGGAAAAATGTAAATATTTATAGGGTGTTATTGCGATCATTAGTCACACACAATTGTATAATTGAGGGCCTCAAAGCCATCAATTTATGATGATTTAACATGTCATCGGTTCAACAAATCATAAGGTATTAGGATAACACATTTTTAGTTTTAATATTCCTTACGTAAAGTTTATGAATTAATTTCTTCATAGAATAAGAGAAGAAAAAAATATATACTTGACAAGTAGAGTTCCATCCTTCAACTAATTTCTACCACAAACTCATCTTTCACTGTAAAAGATAATATAACATAAAAAATTCTATTTATCCTATTCGTATAGGGTTCCAAAAAATTGAATTTATAATTCATCTACCAGACCATTTAAAAAACTACATTACTAAATCCAGGACGTGACAGGTTGTCGCCCGACATCCAGGCTGTCCTTTTTATGGAAATCCAAAAATAATCTCAAACTAGACTTATCCAAAATACCTTTTCCAAAATCATTGTCCATAATTTATAAGGAAGGTAAACACAATAAAGATCATTTTTCCATATAATAACATGTCAACACATTCATCATGTATTCTTTTAAAACACTGCAATATCTTGAATTAACATAAGACCATATTGATTACATTCATGTTCCCTTATTCCTTATATAATACTAGATGTACTCCTTCTATTGAAAAATGTTGTAAACTCCAAAAATGTTGGAATGTACAAATCATTAATCTGGTTCAAGGTAATCAACAATATCCAATATAATATATCCAAATCAGTCATGTATTATTCCAAAATCACTACCTTAGTATCAGAACCATATTATGGTTTATCATTCCCTAAACTGTATATTTTCCAAAAAAATTAACCTGATATTGAGTCAGTTTTCTCGGTTCCACACAATATCATGTCCTTAATGAAATAGGAATGTAGTACAATCCTTATATACTATATAATTATTATAACATGTACATCAGTAATACAATACTCAAATTACACAATACTTTAATAACAATGTAAGAAATCTAATCATTCCTCTTCATCTTCGGTAGTATCATAACATTATTATTATCCAATAGCAGCATTTGGGGTATACTCTGATGATTTGGACATTGATTCACGTAGTGTCCCAACTTATTGCAGATGAATCATTTTACATTTGATTCTTTTTTCTTTCCCTTGCAATCACGTACTTGGTGTCCTTTTTCTCCACACTAATAACAAACACTGATTCCCTTCATGCATTTACCATGGTGATTCTTTCCACAGTTATCACATATGGTAAAATCCGTCTTTTCCTCTTCCCTTTATCCACCTTTCTCTCTCCCATCCTTTTCTTCTCTTGCTTCCCATAAAGGGCATAAGACTTAGAGAATTATTTACTAATCTTATTAACACATGATACTATTTCTTCATATGTTGAGAATACATGGGATACTATTTTCCTTATAAATTTTGGCTTAATACCATGAAACATATGTGCCTTCTTACTCTTTGGATCATATATTTTACTAGAGTTCGCATTACTTCTTATTGGCGCCATTTCTATACAATGGCATACAGTAGGTCAGTTTATGAATTGCAATGAATAATTCCAAACTTGTAAAATATCTTTTGTATATTGAACAGTTTATGGATATAATCCATAATAATAATAATATTTTCTTTAGAGAGGTATATACTCGTAAATACTTCATAATGATTTTTAAGGAAAATGAGAATTATCCTAAGCATATCCCCTGAGAGATTCATAACCAAGAGTACAACAAGGCCCGTTTTCAAGCACCAGTTCTCGTTCGAGTCTAGATCAAAGCAGTGTTTTCTGGTATTACCCCTAGGTACATCTGTCGCAGAGCCACCTCTACCTGCTTGTATCCAGACAGGGATGTATTTGTTTGGAAAACTCACAAAATCTCTATATTACCAAAATTTTTGGAAGTTCTTCTATACTAATCCTCAAAGTCTATCTTAGTGTAATGTGCTCTAATCAAAGATTATCTAAATATTGTTTCAAAAGTTTTTACTAACCTTCCTCTGATACCAACTATAACACCCCGACCCTAGATTCCCAGAGTCGGTGCATTATTTTAATACATTAGCATGATTACAAGGAATCAAGGCCTAAAATAATGATAAGTTTAGCAGTCATGGAATATATATTACTTTAATCATCGTTACATTACACTATCTAACATTCAAGACATAAAAAATCCTTGATAATTACATTTTTCCCTTAGCTTAACCATGCATCTCAAATATAAAACACTTCTTGGGATCCTAGGAAAATAAAACATAAGAAAGGGATGTGATCAGACATTCATTAAAGGTAATAAATACCGCAGAAGACAACATAAATATTAGGCATGGTGAATAATTGAAAACACATGCCTTTACCAGTATTAAACATGAACACGTTAATGGAATGAATACTTGCATAGTAAATAATGCCATAATAAAACCTAATAATTGGTATTCTACTAGTCGAATGACCACATGAACCATCAATATTATTTTCATGATGAGGGGATGTATAATTCCAGACATTCTGAAACATTTTGTCAAGGCCTCGACAATGATGACTAAAAATGATTAAGGCCTCGGCCAAAACCATATATCGAATTGGGAAAGGACTCGGCCAATTCCATGTCTAGTTGTCTCATGTGACCTACCAATGAAACAAGGATCTATTGCAGGCTCCACACGTCGCATACAAATTCCAATACATTCATCATATGAAGAGGTTGAAATATAACAATAACATTTGTACTTAAACTAGCATAGAAAATGTCAATACTTTAACCAAAAACCATAAATGGTATAAAAATAAAACATCCATAGTCAAACATACCAAAAAAACCTTCAAGACAATATGTAAGATTTTTATCATAATGATTTTTCTTCAAATATTTATAAAAACCATCAAAATATGTTGACTTAGATGAAATCAAAACTATTTGAGAGAAATGTCTATTTCTTTCTTTTTTTTGAAATCTTTTAAAGTTTCATAATTATAAAAGAAAAAATTTATTTAAAAAATATTCTTATAAGCTTGTAAGTGATTCTTTGACGATGTTATAATGGAAGAGAATAACCACACCTTCCGTATAAGTTAGAAAATACATTCTTACCTTAATTTTGTTGAAAAGGCCATAAAGTACTTTGTTTGGAAAATGACTGAAAGATTCCTTTTTGAACATATAAGGTAAAATAAAGGTATAAATGAATTTAAACCATTATCTAGTAAATAGTAAAAAAAATTGAAATAAATTTTTATGAAACATGGATATGGATGATAAAGAGGTCCCAGTAGATACTTACCTAAAAACAAACTCGAATAATAATGAGATTATAGAATTAACCCTTACCTTGCACTTTCCTATAGTCGAGGGTAAGTTTAACCTCTTGTATAAAGACCGTAGTATGTTATTAAATTATACAAAAACCATATTAATATTTATTATATCATACATGATTCATTTATGACTTTATACTGCCCATTTAATAATAATTTCCATGTTAAATAAACATTTTGGGTAATAATCACTTTCTTCATCGTACGTGTTTTAACTGGTTACTCTTTATTGTATAACATATATCAAGATTTAAATACATAAAGAATATAAAATATGATTTATTCATCATATGTATTTAGAATATAAATATGTATAATAGACATATATATGAATTGTATAACACTGTTTATAGAGACGGTTGTCTGTACGTACGCATAAACGTTGTTTCCGTTTTCATATCATATTGAACGAAACATTATGAATAAGATATATGTAAGTAAACATGTATATATATATATATATCTATAGTATCATTATTATGTCATATATTAAATACTTATTAATGATATATATATATATATTATAATCATCATTGAATGGTGAATGTGGAAATGAATCTCATCGCATTCGTGGAGATGGTAATCCGTACGTATGCACGTGCGACAATATCATTTTTTTAATATTAAAATAATATATAATTGGATGATATATAATATATAAATAATCATTATCATGTTATATATATTATTTACATCAATTATACATCATTATTATACCCATCCTATTATTAATGTACTGAATAACAACTACACCACGACATGGAGACGATAAGTCTTACGTACTCACGTATGGTGACATGTCATTCAATGGATGGATAAAAAAATGAAAATGGTTTTACAATATATATAATAAAATCACTGTATATAGAATATACTGCAGTAATTATTTTTTAATTGAAATAACAAAGAAAGAGGAAGTTGAAGAAGAAAGGATCTTGAAAGAGGTGATGAGATATTTACCTCTTCTTTGGGTTCTTCCTTTTGATTTGATCCAAAGGGCTCCTCAAAATGGATTTTTGACTAAAGGACTCTATGATTAATGGAGGAAATTTGAGTGGGTATTTGGGTAGTGTTTGGCCGAGTCATTAGGCTTTAAAGGTGTGAATTTGGGGGATGTGGGAGTTCCTTTTTATAAGAGGGGTGAGGGGCACCTTAAGAAAAACTAGAAATATTATTTTATAATAAAACCATTTTCGATTTCTAATGGCTCCAAAATTAATTATTTAAAAGATAAGGTGGGTATGGGTAGACAACCACTCAACTAATAGGTTTTATACAGGTTTGTGTCACTATATTAACTTTATCCTTTAGATTTAACTCTTAGTTAAATAGTTTGACATTACCGTGTCTCTTTGTATTTTTATATTTATGGTTTATAA
This sequence comes from Viscum album, assembly GCA_963277665.1. NCBI lineage: Eukaryota > Viridiplantae > Streptophyta > Magnoliopsida > Santalales > Viscaceae > Viscum > Viscum album. The sequence continues at coordinate 332,825,296 of OY728161.1, forward strand.
ACATACTATATACTTCCAAGAGAACACCTAGTGGTTAATTAATGATACAAATATCATTATATAATTCTTTTGGCCGAACCTTATATTTTTAAGAATTGAATACCAATTAATAATATAATATTTGTTATAAAAACCCTTTTATGTCAATTTTGACACTATGTGGTAATTAGTTTCTTATAAATTTACAAAAGCATTATTAATTCGAATTAAATTCATCTAACCAACCCTAACATGACATATTAACCTATAAAATTAGTTTAGTTCAAAAAAAATTCTCAAATGAAATTTATTTGGATATTTATATTATCAATTACATTAATATTTCATTAATTAGTTAATTACTCCATCATCATTGTGTCATAAATAAATTAAATTATATATTGTCTAAAAAATATAAATAAAATTTCAATATGTAGGAAATCGTTTTATATTTCTAATGAATATTTATATTAGAAAATATCACTTATATAACCCCATATAAAAATTGATTGACTAAAAGATATTTGTTTTATTCATTATTGCCTTTACATTATGTTAATTAAAATAAAATGCCATTATCAATAATAAGTGGCTCCATGGGGTCCCAAAATTGACCCAAGGATTCCCATGGTAGGAAATGGATACTCCAATAAGGATAAGACATGTTTTAAAATAATTTTTTATTATTATAATATTCGTTTTACCATGAATTACCATAATTCCATTGAACCACGGTAAATAAAAGTCAAGAGTTACTATTCACCCAAAATTATTTTAATCTTATTGAACCACATTTTACATAATGATGTTAACTATGTCTATAATGTTTTTGAAATTCAACTCACATAAGAGATAAAATTATGTTTTATGGAAATTTTCAAATTCTCCTAGGAGGTGGGTAAAAGATGGTAAAAGTTAAATGAAATTTTTATATATCTAAACTTATTATAAAATGACTCCAATGAATTATATTGAACTTATATAGGTATTATGTATCTATTTTGACCAAAAATAAATTTAAATAAAAAGTTGGTTGTAAGCAATAACTTAGGGTTTTTACCTATTCATCAAAAATTGAAAGTTTTCATAAAAATACCAGAATTTCAACATAAGCTAATTTTGATATTCTGAATTCAAAAATTAAGCCTATTTTACTAAATTAAAAAAATATAAGTTTCATTTATTAATTTATAATTAATTTATGATGTCAAAACCAAAAAGCGTGTTTTTAAGAAATAAAAACTAACAAAAGATAGATACTTGTTTATGTTCAATTTCAAAGTGAAATTATTTTCAATGAATAAAAATGGATTCAATGGTGAAAATATATTCTGTTTATATTTACAGACTATTAAAATGTATAACTTAACACTAAAAATTATTTTGATTAAAAAAAATTTTAAAGTACAAATATAGTAATTTTCAGTATTCACCTAAATATGAATGTTATCAGAAAAACACCAAAAATGTATTGAAAATAAATTATTATGCCTTGATTGAATATAAGATGATTATTTTTTTCAAGTTGAATATATAAAAGTTTCAAATATTGGATTTAAGAAGGGTTCACCATTACACGGCCGTAAAATTGCATTTTTTTCCAAAATACTTCTTTTATCTGAAAAAATGAATTAGTTCTTACATTATTATTAAGAGACTCATAATATGTATTCTAAAATTATAAGGATTATATAAAGTTCAAAATTTAGTTAATACTATTCATAGCCGCTTTTGAACAGCCAGTTTGGTATGTCGTGGTGCACTTGAACTTGGTGTTGCGTGTTGTGAAAGTTATAGAATTACATTGACAAAAAACATACTCTAAAATGTTGGGGTGTTATATTCTTCCTTACTTTAATAAATTCCATCCTTTAAATTGGAAATTATTCTTCAAAAATAAAAGGATGAAAATAGAATATACCTTTGGAAAACCCACATCGGAAATTGGGTTAATAAAAATTATTTTTAATAATAGGAAAAGGGGAATGAAAAAGTAACCACCAAATTATGATCTCGATTAGGAGAAAATTGGTGGAAATTAGATAAACATAATTGGTGGATAATTCTAAATATTTATAGGGAGTGATTGTGGTCATATGTCACAAACAATTGTCGAATTGAGGGCCTCAAAGGCATCAATCTATGATGATTTAAAATATAATTGGTTCAAAAAAACATAATGCATTAGGATAAAATATTTTTTTTTTAAGATTCCTTACGTAATGTTTAAGAATTTGTTTCTTCATAGAATAAGAGAATAAAAAAATATATTCTTGACAAGTAGATTTCCATCCTTTAACTAATTTCTACCATGAAATCATCACTCACTCTAAAAGATAATAGAACTTAAAAAATATATTTTATTTATCGTATTTGTATAGGTTTCCAAAAAAATGAATTTATAATTCATCTACCATACCCTTTAAAAAACTACATTATTCAATCCAAGACATCACGTGGGTCAGTGATAGGTGATACACACTTGTCGACCTTCGGTAGCGGGTTCAAGTCCCACGGCCTTGCCAGACGCAACGGGTTGCCGCCTGACCTCTAAGATGTACTTTTTATGGAAATCCAAAAATAATCTCAAAATTGACTTAACCAAAATACTTTTTTCCAAACTAATATTACATAATATATAAAGAAGGTAAACACAATGAAGATCTTTTTTTCCATGTAATAACATGTGAACACCTTCTTCATGTATTATTTTAAAACACTGCAACATCCTCAATTACCATAAAACCTTATTGAATAGATTTATGCTCCCATAATCCTTGTAGAATACTGTATATACTCCTTCTATCCAAAAATGTTTTAAACTCCAACAATGTTGGAATATATAAATCACAAATCAATTTCATGTTAGTCAAGAATATCTAATATAATTTATCGAAATTAGTCTTGTATTATTCCTAAATAACTACCTTAGTATCAGAACCATATTATGGTTTATATTTCCCTCAACCATATATTTTCCAAAAATTTAACCTGCTATTGAGCCACTTTTCATTGTTCCACACAATCTCATGTCCTCAATGAAATAATACTACAGTAAAATCCTTATATACTCTATAATTATTATAACATGAATATCATTAATAAATAATCAAATGACAAAATACATTAATAACAACATAAGAAATCTAATCATTCCTCTTCATATTCGGTATTATCATAACTTTGTTATTATCCAATAGCATCATTTGGGGTATACTCTTTTTATTTGGAAATTGATTCACATAGTTTCCCAATTCCTTATAAATGAATCATTGTACATTTGAAACTTTTTTCTTACATTTGAAATCACATACTTGGTGTCCTTTTTCTCCACATTTATAACAAACTCCCATTCCCTTTAAAAATTTACCAAGGTGATTCTTTCCACAGTTATCACATATTGGAAAATCCTTCTTTTCTATCTTCCCTTTATCCATCATTCTCTCTTCCATCCTTTTCTTCACTTACATCCCTTCAAAGTAATAGGACTCATTGAATTATATACTAATCTTATTAACACATGATACTATTTCTTCATTTGTTGAGAATACATGGGAGACTATTTCCCATATAAATGTTTTCTTAATACCATGAAAGATATGATCCTTCTTACTATTTTGATCATATGTATTACTGGAGTTCACATTCCTTCTACTGGGCATCATTTCTATAAAATGTCATAAACTAGGTCAGCTTATGAATTGAAATGAATAATTACAAATTTGTAAAATACCGTTTGTAAATTGATCACTTTCTATATATAATCCATAATCATAAAAATATTTTCTTTGAGGAGGTATATACTCGTAAATACTTCATAATTATTTGTATAAAATGAGAATTATCCTAAGTTTATCCCCTGGGAGTGTCATAACAGAGAGTGCATCACGGCCCATTGTCATGTATTAGTTCCTGTTCGAGTCTAGCTCAAAGTTGTCTTTTCAGGTTTTACCCCTAGGAACATTTGTTCTAGAGCCGTCTCTACCTGCTCGTATCCAAATAGGGATGTATTTTTTTGGAAAAATCACAAAATCTCTACATTACCAAAATTCTTGGAAGTTCATCCATACTAATCCCCAAAGTCTATCTTAGGTTATTGTGCTCTAATCAGAGTTTATCTGAATCTAGTTTCCAAGGATTGTACTAAACTTCATCTGATACCAACTGTAATTCCCCGACCCTAGAGTCCCAGAGTCTGTGATTTATTTTAATACATTGGAATGATTACAAGGAATCACGTCTCAAAAGACCGACCGGTTCAGTAGTCTTGGAAAATAGATTACATACATGAACATTACTTTACACTTTCTAATGTACAACACAAAACAAAATCCTTGGGAATGCCATTGTTCTTTTATCTTAACCCTACATCTCAAATATAAAAAAATTCTTGGGATCCTGGGAAAATAAAACCTAAGAACGGGGTGAGCATAAATGCTCAGTTAGGGTAAGAAATACAGCAGAAGATAACATAAACATTAAGAATGGTGAATAATTAAAAACACATGTCTTTACCTGTAATAAACATGAACACTTTTATGAATGGAATATGAGCTTAGTAAATAATTCCATAATAGAACATAATTATGCGAATTCTTCTAGTCGAATGACCACATGAACCATAAATATTATTTTCATGATGAGGGAATGTATAATGTCAGACATTCTGAAACATTTTGTCAAGGCCTCCGCAAAGACGTCTAAAAATGATTAAGGCCTCACTGAAAACCATATATCAAATTGGATGGTCCTCAGACAATTACACATCTAGTTGTATCACGAAAAATACCAATGCATCGAGAAGCTATTGCGGGCTCCACCCGTCACTTAAAAATTACAATACATCCCTCATATGAGAAGGCTGAAATATAACATAAACATTCATTTTAAAAACTAGCATACAAAATGTCAATAATTTAACCACAACCCACGAATGCTTAAACAATAACACATCAACAGTGAAACATAACAAAAAACCCTCAATAAAATATTGATGATTCTAATCATAATGAATCAACATCAAATAAATATAAAATCCATCAAAGGATGTTGACATAGATGAAATCAAAACTATTTGATAAAAATATCTATTTATTTATTTTTTGAAATCATTTAAAGTTACATAATTATAAAAGAAAACACTAATTTGGAAAATATTCTTATAATCTTGTAAGGGATTCTTTGACTATGTTATAATGGATGAGAATAACTACACCCACGGTATATGTTAAAAAAGACATTATTACCTTTATTTTGTCAAAAAGGTTGAAAAGTACCTTCTTTGGAAAACGACTGAAGTTTTCCTTTCAAATATTTATGTTCCAATAAGGGTATAAATGAATTTAACCCATCGTCTAGTAAATAGTAAAAATGTTCTGAAATACATTTTTAATAAACATGGATGTGGATGATAAAGAGGCCCAAGTAGATACTTACATAAAAATATCCATGGATAATATAGAGATTGTTGAATTAACCCTTAACATGAACATTCCTTTAGTCGAGGGTATGTTTAGCCTCGTATATAGAGACCATGGTATGTTATTAAATTATAAAAAAAACCATATTAATATTTTTGATATCATACATGATTCATTTATGACTTTATACTTGGGATTTACTAAAAATTTCCCGGATAAATTAACATTTCGAATAATAACCACTTTCTTTATCATATGTGTTTTAACATGTTACTCTTGATTGTATCACTTAGATCAAGATTTAAATACATCCAGAATATAAAACATGATTTATATATAATATATATTTAGAATGTAAATATGTATTATAGACATATATATATGAAATGGAAAATATCATTTATGGTGATGGTAGTCTGTCTGTACGAATAAACGTTGTTTCCGTTTTCATATTGTATTGAAAATAACTTAGTGAATAAGATACATGTATGTAAATATATATATATATATATATCTAGAGTTGAATTATTATGTCATATATTTCATACTTATTAATGATATATATTTTTTATAATCATTGTTGAATTGTGAATGTGGAAATGAATCTCATCCCATTCGTGGAGACAGTAATCCATATGTACGCACGAGCAACAATATCATTCTTTTGATATTAAAATAATATATAATTTAATTTTATATCGTACATACAGAATCATTATAATGTTATATTTATTATTTACATCCATTATACATCATTATTACACCCATCCAAATAATAATGTATTGAATAACAACTACACCACGACGTGGAGATGGTAGGCCGTACGTACGCACGCATGGTGACATGTCATTCAAAGGATGGATATAATTATGAATATTGTTGTACCATACTTATAATAACATCACAGTATATAGAAGAAACTGAATTTATTATTTTATAATGGAAACAATAAAGAAAGAGGTAGTAGAAGAAGAATGAAACATGAAAGTGGTGATGAAATAATTTCCAGTTCTTCGGGATCTTCCTTTGGATTTGAGGACAGTTGAGTAGGTATTTGGTCATTGTTTGGCCAAACCAAAATGTTTCTAAGGTGTGAATTTGACAGAAGTGGGAGTTCCCTTTTACAAGAGGGGTGAGGGGCACATTAGGAAAAGCTAGAAATATTATTTTATAACAAAATCATTTTCGATTTCTAATGGCTCGAAAATGATTTATTTAATGTCTAAGGTGGATACGGGTTGAAGAACACTCAACCAGTAGGTTTTATACAGGTTTTAGTTAATATATTATCATTATCATTTAGATTTAACACTTAGTAAAATAGTTTGACATTTTCCACGTCTCTTTGTATTTTAAAGTTTTATGGTTAATAAACATAATATATACTTCCAAAATAACCCAAAGAGGTTCATTAATGATACAACTATCATTATATAAGTATTTTGTCTGATCCTTAGATTTTTATAAATTGAATATCAATTAATAATACAATATTTTTTTTAAAAACTATTTTATTTCAATTTTTGCATTATTTGGTATTTTGTATTTTATAAATAAATAACAGCATTATTACTTAGAAAACAATTCGCATATCCAACGATCACATGTCATAATAACCTAGAATTTTTTTTAATTCATAAAAATTCTCAAATTAAATTTATTTAGATATATATAATATTAATTAATTTATAATTTCATTAATTAGGTAATTACAGCATCATCATTGTGTCATAAATAAATTACATTATTTAATGACTAAAAAATATAAATAAAATACTATTATGTAGGAAATAGTTTTATATTTCCGATGTATATTTATAGTCGAAAGGATGACTTATATAACCCCATGTAAAAATTTATTTACTAAAAGATATTTGTTTATGTCATTTCTTCCATTACATTTTGTTAATTAAAATAAAATGTCATTATCATTCATAAGTTGCTCCATTGGGTCTCAAAATCAATGAACGGATGGCCATGGTCGGCCACGGCTCATCCAATAGGGTTAGGACAAGTGTTACGGTAATTTTGTATTATTATAATATTCTTCTTACCTTGAAATACCCTATTGACCTTTAACATCGGTAAATAAAAGTCAAAAGTTATTATTCACCAATAATTATTTTATACTTTTTGAACCACATTTTACTTACCGAGGTTAACCATTTCCCTCGCATTTTTAAAATTCAACTCACAGAATGGGAAGTATTATGTTTTAAACAAATTTGCAAATTCCCCTTGGAGGTTGGTAAAAGACAGTAAAAGTTCAATAAAATTTTTATATATCTAAACATATTATAAAATGATTCAAAGGAATTATATTGAACTTATATAGGTTTTATGTGTCTATTTTTACATAAAAAATATTTAAATAAAATGAATTATTATTTAAATAAAAAATAGGTTTTAACCAATAACTCCGTGTTTTTTACTATTCATCAAAAATTGAATGTTTTCAAAAAAAAATACAAAACTTTAACCCTAAGATAATTTTGAAACTATCAATTCAAAAAGTAAGTATATTATACCAAATTCAAAACATAATAGATTTAATGTCTTAAATACATTTTATAGTCATTTTCATTATATTTTTAACACTCAGTTTCTTAATTTACCCTTTCAAATGGTAACAAAATTACAATGGTTACTATTTATTTTGATTAAATAAAATGTGAATATTTAATAAAACAAAACACATATTATTGAATTAATTTTTTATAATTTAAAAAAAATTATTTGTGGAATTTAATTTTTAATTAAACTAGAAAAATATGATGAAAATGGTTTTTTAGAAAAAAATTCCTCTTTTTCGTATAAAATGTTTTTTGACTAAATTTGATTATAAATTAATTTATAAATTATATAATGGAATCAATTAAAATAAAAATTAACTAATTAAATTTTAAAACTAATCCAAAATATAATTATATTTGTAAATAATTTAATAGGGGAGATAATTTTCAAAAAAATAAATCTTTTTTGGTTTTCATTGAAAAATCAATTTTTCCAAATATTTTAAAATTTTCTCCTTAAGATAATTTTAGTATTATAAATTTATTAATTCAGTTAAGATTATAAAATAAATTTTTTATGTTATTCAAAACATAAATATATAATTTTGTTCTTAAAAATCGATAACAAACATTTTGGAAGGAAACATATTTTTGACGAATAAAATGACCTTACTAAACAAATGAATATCTATTTCATAACAATTAATCAAAATATTTTTATTGATTAGAAAAATTATATATATATATATATATATCAAAAATTAGTTAATCATATTCATACTCACTAATTTAATGCCTAGGTTATGATAGTCACATTTAAATATTAATATTTCATCGTTCGTTTATGCTTAGGGTTACGAATTTTATACGATCTCCAAATTATAATCTTTTCAAAAAATCAGGATATTAAATTATCCCTTTTGTGATATTACATTCTCATAACTTAAAATCGATCTCAATAATAAAATGTTGACATTTTATAATACCTTTATGCATTTCCCATATCATAAAAAATACTAATAGAATTTACTTTTTATAAGAGATAAAAGGGAAGTAAAAAAGGTCATCTAGAATAACACATAACATGGTTCTAAAATCTAAAAACAATGGATGGAAGTTAAAATATTTACATTGAAGAATGTAATAATGTATAAATAATTATTGATAATGATATAGATCATTTATCCCAATAAATTTAATTATCACAAGAGATTTAACAACCATAAAACTATAACCTGAAGATGTATGAAAAAGGCCATTCATTCATCAAAAAATCAATTGAATCATATTTTTAGTTCAACATAATTTTCCTAAAGTTGAATAATTTTCAATAACTTATTGAAATATAATTACATGAAAATAATAATTTCAATAATTATTAAAAATACACCACAACTCACCATTCACTTCAAATGATCAGTATTGAAGATGAATTTTTCATTTCTAAAGCATTAAAATAAACTCTTAAGAAATCAAATAATTCATCAAAGAAAAATAATATATTCAGTATATCCATAGATTTTAACCAAACCAAATTGGTTATCATAAGATAAGATAATTACCAATATTTAAAAACATTAAATTAATACAAATTACATTAATCTCCAAAATTCGTTAATAATAGAAAGAGTTCAACATATATTATTAGAAAAAAACAATCCATAAAATAACTAAAAATGTTCTCGGCTATGATTGAATCCCAAAAAATTATTACATATTCGTCAAAGATAAATTTAGCATTTATTAATAATTATCATTAATAATACATAATGTATCTTACCAAAAATGTATATTCCAAAATCATATAATCTATAAAATATTACAATACATTTTATAAATAACCAAAAACACCATAAATCCACAATAAATTTATATATTCTACCAAAAAATAATTCAAACATTATTACTCAAATAAAATCCCATAATATTTTATTTATCATAATCACATAAGTTTTCCAAAATTATAGCTTTCTACCTTTAAAGTAAAAATAATCCCTTAATAACTAATTCAATTTTCAATTCCATGGAAATATATATGATAAAACATATGTTCCAAAATTGTAATAACATGTATTTGATGAAAATATAGATATCATATAATCCCAAAAGGCTACCAATTCCATTAAAATTTTTTCCACCAAAAGTAATGGCATTCATCCTAAAATAATTTTTCCACATATTAAACTTAAAAGAAAAATATTTGTTAAATATTTACCAAAACTCGTGAAATTTATCATAAAAAATATCAACTTTTCACAACTATATCTTTAACAGTTATTGATTCCATCTAAAAAATGTTTTAAAATTTTATGAAAAAAACCATATAGAATATTGCTTAGGTATTTCATGATTATCATAATGTTTATAAAACACCATTATATCATTATTCTAAAAACTCTATACAAAAACACATCCCTAAACCATTAAAATTGATTATTTTTCTTATACAATAAAAAATTTTCCTACAATCCATAGATAAAAAATACTTCCTTATGATTTTTCAATGTAAAAACAAGAAAATTCATAAATTGAACATTGGAAAATAATTCATACCATAGATCCTATCATCAGGGTCTTCTTTTATGCTATTGGTATCCCCTTTGTCTTTCATCATGAAATCTATATGTATATAAAATAATTTTTCATTTCATAGATGGTCTTTCCATTTCTAAATGAGGTAGAAAAATTGAGATCCTATAATATGATTAAATTTTATGCATAATAAAATGAAATTTTAGAGAAATAAAAGTGTATAGGATTGATCAAACGGTTTATTACTGGTGATTTGAATACTCATGAAGCTTCCATAATCATTATAAATTGATTTTTCAATAATAGTGATAATCAAATAATCTAAAATGGATAAGAATGTTTTGAAATATCTTCCTTCATGAATAAAAATCCTTAATCTATATAAAGAAACACCATTAAAAAATGAATTCAATTATTTCATGTCAAAATGAAGATTTTCATAATAAATAAAATACCCATAGAAATTCCATAATACATTAACCTTCAAAACCATTATACCTAAGTCAAACACCATTACAAATAAAATATTAAACAATATAATTAATCACCTCAAAATAATCAGAGAAAAATAAAACAAGGTTTTTATAATATTTTAAATTAATAAAACACATTAATATTTTAAACCCATGATGGTATCCATTAAAACATAATAACCTCCAATGTTTTCAAAACCCTGCTCAAATATTAACTATATAGAACTGACCTTAAACAATAAATATTCTAGTAAAATTTAACATAATTCACATTCTTACATTCCCAAATATATTTTAGGTTTATATTTTTGTAGTATTATATCATAACTCTTTCAAATCTGATCCATATATTACAAAGTGGACACCTCCATTAAACATTAATTTTTTCCACTGATCAAAATATTAATAAAAGAAACATTTTTTCCTTTATGATACAAGTTATAGATTTTTATCCCGACCTCATACTTATACCTAGTAATTCATAAAAAAAATTTAATACATGTTACGAGAACAAAAATGTCTATAATTAACATACAAAAATAAAGGAAACTATTAGTCCATGAAAACTTAAAAAAATATATATTGAAAAATAATAATGCTTGTGCTCAAAATAAGCATTTTCATAACCATGAACTCACCTGTTCTTCCTAATTAATCTCTTAAAACATTTCACAATAAATCTTAATGGAAATATAAATATCATAAATTTTTCTTTCAAATCATGAGAAAATCCTAATTACTCTTTTACAAAATTATACTTTTCACCATTAAAATTAGAAGATATAATGCCTTAAATGTAAGATAATAATATTAACCATAGAAATCATGAGATTCATATAAAAATTTATAATGTATATATAAAAAATTTAGGTAATTTATAGAATAATTTTCATATCACTCTTATAAATGGTAAAACCTTCAGGGGTACACATGGAATAACCATTGTGGTTACAATTCGAATAGTCATCGCAATATAGTCTGATAATCTCTTAAAGGAAACCAAATTGGTTTAATCATGTAATTTAACAAATTAATTGGATATATATAATTAGATCACACTCCATTGAGTTATAATGAAACCACCCATCCACATAAACAATCCTGATAAACCGTAATATAATAATTAAAACCATGAATACTAAATATGTTTGTTCACCCACAAGAAATAATTTTCAGATATTGATATATTCATTCCATTTCAAAAACCATTCTGATGATAACCAAAACCTGGTGAAGGAGAGTTTTTTCATTTAATATATCATTCATTATCTTAAGTTTATCCAAAAATAAAACATTGATTTTTGCTTTAATAATAGCCATTGTTTCCATATATATTGAAAAAAAACATTTATTTTTCCCTTTTTTAAATAACATTAAAAATATTCCTTTTGAAATTCATTTAAAGTGATTCAAAATAAATATAATTATTCCTTTATAATTCACATATTTACATATAAATATATCTATAATATAAAATTAATAATATGGATATGAAACAAAAAAGGGATTGTTAAGCCAAAATTAAAAAAAATTAAAAATTTAGGTCCATAAAATTAAGTCTAAATCATCATTTCTGTTCTTTATCACCATAAATAATAAGATTATGTTTATTATCTACCCTATTTATAACCTTTTTCACGTTTATTATTTCTTTTGTCTCACGTATTACCATATATAAAAAATTTCTTAATCATTTAATATCACATTTTATCTTTTGAAGATATTTGGTTCATAAGTCCAAATCGACTTTGGTGGGTTGATTATAGTCAAAGAGTTCATTATTAAACATTATCCAGAATAATAATAAGATATTATTTTAGTTTTTTATATATAAATTATAATTTCAAATTCGATGACTAATGATTGTTTTGAAAAATGAACAATTGTACTTTAAGAAATCAAGTTTTCATATGACGTATGGATCCATCTGTATTATGTAAAAATACATGTGTAAGGCCTAATGAAAATTCAATTTTTATTAATAGGGGTATCAAGTATGTTTGATGATTGTTCCGAGCTAGGAACCCAACATTTGGGGAGAAGGAGGCCTACTTCACTATTAGTAAAAACATACGGGGTAGGAAAATAGTAACAATTTACCATCTAAGACTTGAGAAGAGAGAATGGAGAGACCAAACATTTTACAAACCATGTAATTTTAGGTGAACACCCATGTGGGACATCTAATTTTTTTGACAGTGGGATGAGGCATAATTAACGCATGGTTTTTCAAACCATTCAATCAATCCATGTGAATTTCCCCTCCAGACAGTAGTGGGAGAATGATTTGGCCAACTGTGCGGCCAAATCGTGAGACCCCGGATTTTGGGTGAAATTAAAAATTTTACCTTAATTAATATTATATTTCATTCTTAATTTTCTATTTATCCTTTATTGTCATCCTTTCTCATTTGAGATATCCTCTTTGATCCAAAAGGTAGTTTTTTATCCCACTTTTACATTTGAAATCTGATACGAGTGTTGATTATCTCATTTGATCTGTATCGGTGCGTAATCAATTCATTTTTTCCATTATTATTTATTATTGGTATTGGGTGTGCTATTTAGGTTTAAGATAATTTCCACTAATTTTAGATTCATCATATATTCTTCATTTTTATTCTGATATGAGTCAAATATGTAGTTGATCATGAATGAGCACTCTATTACGGAACTATGGTATGTGTTCTATACTTTTCTCATTGGGTTTGGTTATTATTCAAGATAGATGTGATTATTTCACTCAACATACATTCTAGTGAGGATCTAAAATTTAATTGATCAATTAAATAAAATCAAATGGAACATTTTTCAGACTCCCTAGAGTTTTAGAGTTTAGTTGGAGGTTCTTTCCATTACCAACGACACCCATGGGTTGTTCCTGATACCTTTTTCTATTGTTAAACCACCCATGGGATGTGTTTTAATGCTTTTATAGTTAGAGGAATCCTATAATTAAATTATTTTAATTGAATTGATTATTCAGATATGTGTTTCCTTCTTTTCTATGTGTTAACATGATATTGAATTGTTTTATTTTTGAATTTAAATTGTTATATAAGTTGGTAAACACATTGGTTGATTTTGATTGTGAATTGTTATATGAGTGTGTATACTCATGGGATAGGAATTTTTAATTAATGGTATGATATTTTTATTTAATCATAGCGGATTACTTATTAGAAAAAACCTTATATCATAAATATATTACACTCTATATACGTTTCTCTTAGGGGTCTTGAATATCTTAATCGATGTCTAAGATTGAGTTTGCTCCTTGGGTCCCGATTCTATGGGATGCATTGGTATTTTCCACCCATTGGATCTGGTTTGTCTTAGTATTGTAGTGCACATTGTTAATATACATGCTCATGGGACCCTAACTCAAACCTAATCGAGTTTCTATCGAGATTCTCCTGGGACATGACAAGGATACCCTAGTCCACTATAAATTGGATCTGGCCCTAAGGGGTTTAACATTTTTTATTATACATATCGGTCATATTAAATATAATATTATTGGTTTTATGAAATGGTCATGGTTGATATGGCACATATTGTTATAAGTAAAGGCCATGGTTGACATGATATATATGGATGTATGCAGGGGTTTTTCTAGTTTCTATATTTCTAACAGCTTAATTGTTATAGAATATTGACCCATGTTATTTGGGGATCCTTGTTTAGATATACAATATCAATTTTTATATAGTATACATGCCCTGGGAACTTTAAATTTTATTATTTCTTAATTCTATTACGTATTTCACTCTTCTTAGCTTCTTATATTTCACATATAGGATTTTCTATAGACCTTTGTGTGGTTACATATAGGGATTATGTCTCTCATACTATCTAGGATGTCATTATCTAACTATATAGACTATTTGGATTCGGGTAGGTACCAGGGAAATTTCCCAAAGTTCGATGCTTGATTTTGTACCATGCATAATAGCAGGGGAGTATGGGGCCTATCTTAGGTTGTTGATGTTATCAGGAGATTGTTATTTTTGGTATTATGGTGTTTTAAAACATTTATTATATTGTATTTTTGTGTATGTATTTGGGATATTTTTTTATATACATGAAATGATTATCATTGTAAATGATATTACTTCCAGCATAGTTTATATATTCCTAATGATTATCTATTTTCTGACTGTTATACTGCTTGTACTACTTATTGTGTATGTTTTCTACCACTTTTTTACACTTATGTAAGATGTAATATTCTTCCCAAAATTACACCCCAGTACCTAATTTCTATTTAAAATCATCCGACATTTGGGAAGATGTGATGGAGGCCATGTTTCAAACGATGTTTGGAAAACTATTGAGTGGAATCTGGGTCTGGGATGTTACAATGTGAGGGTATTACATCTCATTCATAATTTGAGGAACTCGCTATAAATCACATGCTTTTAATTGTTCCATGAAATATAGAATTCATTTCCTATTTTCATGATGTTGGGATTGGTTTTGTGATATATTCACCCACTATTGTTATAGAATCTTGTGTAGGGGTATGGAAAACATGGTTGGTACTTAGTGTTCCTACTATAACCTACGGAGTGTTTTCCTAATAGGGATATAATATACACCCTAAGCAGCCAATTATAAAACATTGAGTCATAGGCCATAATTTTCATGGACTAAAATGTGTTATGGTTTGGATTTGGTGGACACCATAGTTTGGATCATGGGGAGTAATATCCCTTATGGATCAGAAGTGGTGATCCATTTGGTTCAAATTATTAAAAGTAAAATGTGATAAAAATGTGAAGTAACTATAAAATTGAAATTATAAATATAGAACTCAACCTAAACTCAGCTTATGACTTTGAAATAGGTAGTGTATCTAGTGCATTCTTTGATAGATTCTTTTTAACAGTCCTAGATTTAGGGGTAGGTTATCTGGTATGTTTGGTTTATTGGATGGTTTTTACTTATCCTAATATTTTGAGATATCAAATTTGTTATCTTTATTTTTTTATGGACGAGATTGGAATTACAAAGACATTCCACCCCTTGGCCTCCTGTCATACTCTAAGAGGGTGGTGACAACCAAGATCTAGAGGCATTTATCCAAGGGCTATCGGGGGATCCCCGTTTAGTACCAGTTGAGTCACCAGTTGTTGTTACCAAAACATGTTTTGATTTATGGTTCCATGAGGGGTTTTATCACATCATGCATAATTTTTAAGAAGAACCATCACCTTTATAATCTATTAATGAGATAAATCTTGTATTACACAAGTAGAATCCTCCAACATTATCGAGGGATGGGAGTATACAATCTAATGAGTTTTATCTTGGGACTAAGCTTTCGATCTTCAATAATCCAGAGAAACCACCTAACATTAGAGTAAACCTCATGACTTACATGCTTAGAAGAGCATTTAAGCACTGCTGGATATTCTGAACCAGGCTAACAAGATGTGAGATATGGTTTGGGAAGAATTTCAAAACAAGTTTTATGAATACATTACATCAAGACTCATAGGGTAGAGTGAGCTAGTGTGTTCATGCATCTAGAGTAGGGAGTGATGATGGTTATAGAGAACTTGTAACACATTACAAAGATGCATAATTTTGATCCATCATACCATGATGATGGGTTGTTGAGGGTGGAACACTTCGAGTAAGGTCTGTGACATACCACTCGATCTCAGGTCAATGTGTTCAGATTTACCTACGTTCTTAAAATTCTGAATCATGAAATAATTACATAGTAAAACTTGAGGTTGGATGGGTCTTATAGCATAACAATGAAGTATCTCAACTAAGTATTTTGACTTCTAGTGATAGGAAGCGATGTTTTGAGATGTATTTTTAGTGGAGATTCATCCAAGCCACTAGTTTTTGTACTGAAATTTCATGTCATTTGTGTGGAATACAATTCCACATGAGGAATCAATTTGATCATGCCCCAATAAAGTGTTTATCTTGTGGAAGGATGGCCCATGTGAAATATCTATATAGGTATTTACCTTCCTTACTGACTTTTAAGGGGTCGTCTCTAACACCAGGTTCTAGAGAGGGTTTCACAGCTTCACATGAAGAAAGGGGTTAGAGCAGTACTGGTCGATCAGGCTGAGGTAGTAGTGGTCATGGCCAAGGATTCAAGATACTAGTTATACAAAGATAGAAAAGTGGGCCTACTCTGGGTAGTGATGTTTTGTAATAGGGTCTTGGTTTAGTCTAGGTTTATTCTATATATCCTACCATTAAGTCACAAGGCATCAAATCATCTATAGTGAATGTTATGATCTTAGTAGCCTCTACTCTTAAGTCTTAACTTTTTGACACATGTGCATAAAATTGTTTTATATATAGAACTTTTGTGTAAATCCTTGGGACTTTGATTCAGTTTTATAAGGATTTTATGATGCATGATACATCATTGGGGATCATAATGGAGAGTGTGGGCCAGTGCATGGAGTAACCCCTTGAGGTTAGGGGTCTCGCTTCATTCTTAATATTTTTTCCCTCAGGATGACCAGGTTTAACATCATATTCAGGATGGAATGGCTAGTGGATTATTGATCCTACATGGACTACTATCACCAGAAGGTAACATACATCACTATATGGTTCATTTGATACTCATAACGGTGAATGGGATGTCGAGCTGAGCCTTGATGGAACACAATACCATGAGTTGGACTGGATGACATCCCAAATTACTATATTGAACCTGAATAATTAGAGAGTCTGTTAGGCTTAATTTCATCCACTAGTTGATCTTTTCATGGATGTTTTCTCATATGAATTTTCTGGTTTACCATTGAGATACAATTTTATTTATCCATTGAACTAGTTCTAATAGTTTCACTAGTATCCACTCCTCCTTATGTAATGTCAATGACAATGTTACAAGATCTCAAGTGGTAGTTATAGGAATTGGAGGAAAGGGGGTTTATCCAACTCAGTGCTTATCTATGTGGTTTGGTGGACATTCTTTTTATAAAAAAGTGCATATTACCCTTAGGTTATGGATATATTACTATAAATTGGAACACGAGAAGGTTATGAAATGATATCTCTTTCCATAGATAGATGAATTTTTTATTCAGCTCTGAGGAGTTCAGGCGTTCTTGAAAAATGATTTGATATCCTGATATCTTCAGGTGCATGTTCTACCTATATACAAGCCTCATATTTCATTTCAATGTAGGTATGGTCTATGTGATTATTTGGTTATGTATTTTTGTCTCATGAACACATCATTAGTTTTCATGGCAATGGTGAAGCATGTTTTTGATTTTTATCTAGATTCATTTGTGGTTGTTTTTATGGAATATATCATGGTGTGTTATCGCAATCAACATGGCCCTGAGAAACATCTTAATATAATTTTGGATACAATGAGATATAATACGGTATATGATAATATCACAATGTGCCACTTCTGGATGGATCAAATTCAGTTCTCAGATCAAATTATCTCAGAGACAGAATTATTAGTAGACCTAGAGAAGGTGACAGTTGTATAATCCTAGGATCATCCCAAGAGTGTCTCTATAATTCACAGTTTCTTAGTGATAGTTTTATTTTATAGTCATTTTAAATAGGATCTATCATGATTTGTAGTTCTATTGACAGTATTGACTAAGATGGGCGTGATGTTTGCGTGTATAGATACCTGTGATAAAGCCTTTCAAGAGGTAAAAGGGAGATTGACTTTAGTGCTAGTCCAGATACTTCTAGAGCAGGGTAGGATATAGACTGTGTATTGTGACACATCAGGTACCGTGTTTAGATCAATGAGTATGTAGGGAGATAGAGTCATGGCATATGGGTCTCTGTATCTGAGGCCACATGAGAGTAACTACCCGATGCATGAACTCATGTTACCTTTATTTCATCATGAATTTCATTATTGGAGACTTTATTTATTGGGAAAGCATTTTGTGGTGTTCATGGACCACACAACCATAAAGTGAATTTTTTACATAGCATTGTCTAAATATAATGTTGAAAAGGTGGTTGAAGTACCTACATTATTTTAACTTTTAGATTTCCTATACACCTAGAAAGTGAAACGTTGTTGTCAATGAACTA
The DNA here is from genome assembly GCA_963277665.1 of Viscum album. Classification (NCBI taxonomy): domain Eukaryota; kingdom Viridiplantae; phylum Streptophyta; class Magnoliopsida; order Santalales; family Viscaceae; genus Viscum; species Viscum album. The sequence continues at coordinate 332,844,278 of OY728161.1, forward strand.
AACATAGGGACTCAGATATTGGTGGTTCAGAAGGCCAGTAGTGAGTGGAAACTCATTGATTTGTTCTTTATGATTCACATGGAGGTACAGGATAGTCAGGGGAAGATGTTTCTTTCATCCATAGTTGTTACCACTAACCTAGTGAATAGAGAGGGGATGAGGCATTTATTAAATTCACAGGGCCCAGTCCTATGGGTCTATGTAGATGTTGAGGATCCTCCTCTTGGTCAGACTGTATATGAGGATTAGATCTTTAATATTCAAGACTGTGTATGGGTTCCAGTGGAAATATGTTTGGAGCTTATGTGATAGTTTCATGTCTTGATTTCAGAAGTGCACCCTGGCATTACCTAGAGGTATCATGATCTACATCATTAGTAGTGCTGGAAAATTCTAAAACATGAGGTAGATGGTTTTGTTATAATATTTTACACCAATCAATAGGTTAATGAGGAACATTAGGGACTAAGTTGTCTTTTTTAGTAGTCACTTATTCCCTAGTGGAAATGGGATAATGTCTTGATGGATTTTATGACTGGTATTACAAGGACATATTGAGGTAGTGATGTTGTGTGGTTAATTATTAATAGGAACTCAAAGGGTTCACATTTCATACAAATGAAGGACACATTCTGTGTAGATGATCATGGTAGGTTGTATATTCATTATATAGTATGTCTTCATAGGGTTTGTTGGGAAATGATTCAAGATAGGGATTCTCGATGTACATCTCGTTTCAAGTAGAGTTTGTAGAGTTATTTGGGTACACATGTGCTTCGGTGTATAGAATACCACCAACAGACTGATGAAAAGTTAGAATGTATTATATAGATTCTTGAGGACATGTTTCGATCACGTGTCTTAGAATTTGGGGGCACTTGGGAGAAGAAAATTCTCCAAGTTGAGTTCTCCAACAATAATAGATATCAGGTGACTATTCATATGTAACCTTATTAGGATTTATATGGTTGGTCATTATGATTTCCCTTGTGCTTGTTAGAGGTAGGTGAGGCAAATTTACTTAGACATTGTCTCATGTAAGAGACTTCTATGCAGGTCCATTTGATCAAGAATCATATGAATACTATATATTATTGAAATAAATCATACATTGATCATTGTAGATGACCTCTATAGTTCAAGGTTGAGGATCATGTCTTCTTATGTGCTTTACCATGACAGGGACATAAACAAATCCATAGATAGAGTAATATTTCACTCCAATATTTCGGTCCATCAGAGATTTTGGAGGGAGTAGGGTCGGAAGCCTATCGATTGAAGTTACCTCAGATGTACCAGTCCATGCATGATGTCTTCCATGCATCTCATCTATTTTGTTGTCATTCAGACCAATGTCATTCTTTTCATCTTGAGGAAGTTGAGAAATATGTACATGTTTCCCTTGAGGAGCATTTGATTCATATAGATGAGAGGATAATGAAGGTTCTAGGACATTGGTCAGTTCCTTTGTTACATATGCTATGGCAGTATAGCTATTTATAGGATAAGACTTTGCATTTGCACACCGATATAGTTCTCAAAGACTAAATTTATTCTCATTTGAATCTTGACCACCCTTGAGAGCCCAATTCTGGGATGAATTTATTTAAGGAGGAATATTGTATGAACCCAGGTTTTTGTATGAGGTTTGGATCCTTTTTTCAGTTCAAATTCTTGTGTATGGCCTGATATAAATCCCCTTTGAGTTAATTGGGGTATCATGCGTGTTTGGGGATTGTTCAAATCTTGGAATCCATTTTTTGTGGAGAAAAATGCCTTATTCATGGTTAGTAGAATTTGTGCGGGGTAGGTGCAAGGTTACTACTAGTCATTCATGACCTAAGAAAAGAATAGATGGAGACCACATGGTTTGACAAACCATAATATTTTAGAATAACGTCCACATGGTAGATCTACAATTTTTTTACAATTTTCCGAGACACATTTTTCACATGTTTTGTCAAACCATGGGTGAAAATCAGGCGATGTGCCCCTCCATACAATAGTGGGAACATGGTTGGTGTAAGGTTTGGAAAATTATGTGACCTATAATTTTGGGTTAAATTACAACATTTCACTTAATTAATCTTATATTTAAAACCTAATTTCTTATATCTCTTATATTGTAAGCCCTTAGAATTTGAGAACTCCTCTTTGACCCAAAATGTATTTTTTGATCTCACTCCTCCATAGGAACTCAGATTCATGCTCTAATCATCTCAATAGATCCACTTTGATGAGTACCCAATTTCATTTTCCCCATTATTCTTCTTGGTATCAGATGATCTATTTAGGTGAAAGTTAATATTCACAAATTTCAATTTTTCCACCAATTATTTATTTTTATTCTTATCTAAGTCAAATAAGGTGTTGATACTATATGATGAATATAACACAGAGAAATGGTATGTGGTCTATAATTTTCCCATTTGTTTTGGTGATTATATAAGCTAATTTATATTTTATTTCCCACATGACATTCTAGAATGTCTCTAAAATTGAATTAGAAAATTCAATTAAATGAAATAGAATTTGTTAGGGATTCCCTTTATTAATTTTAGCTTATTTGGAGGTCGTTTCCCCAACCTAGGCCACCCATGGTTTGTTCCCTTTGCCATTCCCTATTATTAAACCACCAAAGGGGTGTATTTTAATTCATTCCTAGTTAAGTGAATCCTATAATTAAATAAATTGAATTTAATTGATATTTAGGATATGTATTGACTCATTTTCCAAGATTTAGCATGATGTTTAATTTTTTAATTGTTTAATTTCAAATTTCATATGAATGGGTAAACTCATCGGTTTCATTTAAATGTGAATTGTTATATGATTGGGTATACTCATGAGACATGAATACTTGATTAACAGCATAATATGTGGATTTAATGGAAGTGTATTATCTAGTAGGAATACCATAAATCATGATTCCATTAGATGACATATAAGTTTCTCATATGGGTCATGAATGTAGTAGTGGTTTCCATAAAATGATATTGATCATTGGGTCATGATTTCATGTGATTACTTGGGATTTTTTACAACTTGGATCTGGTTTTTCATGTGGTCAAAGTCGAGATAGTCTATAGACATGATCCTTGGACTCAAACTCAAGCCTATACGAGTGTCAATTAAGATACTTTTGGGACTCAATGAGGATTCCTTATTCCACAATAACCTATATCCGACCTCTACGGGTCTGAAATTTTTTATTATACAACTCGCTCATGGTAAATGTAATATACTTTGTTAAATTGAATGACTGTGGCTGAAAAGATATGTATAGATATATGTAATGTTCATGCTAGTTTCTGTATTTTTGTATCTAATTTATTATTGGATCTTGATCCATGTTTTTTAAGGAGCCTTGTTGGGATATACTGTATCACTTGTACTATAGTATACATTCCATTGGAACTTTACTTTTTATTATTACTTACCTTTGTTATGTATTTCACCCTTCGTTGATTGTTATTTTGAATAGATAGGATTCTCAATAGACCTTTGGGTGGTTACCTACTAGGATTTTATCTCACACCATGTTTAATATGGTGTTCGGTACAGGAACAGACTATTCATATGTAGACATGGACCATGGAATGTGACCATAGTGTGATGCTTGATTTATTGTAATGAAAAAGAGAATGGGAGTGTGGGACTGAGCGGAGGCTCATGATGTTACGAGAGATAGTGATTTTTGATCATTTTTGTACTTTGGTATATGTATTTTAATGTTCTATTATGCACATGTTTTATATGTTTTGTAGAAACATTAGACAATAATATTTGAATATAAGTTTACATTAGGAATTAATTATCTATTCTTATTGTTTATCTATTATCTGAATATCATACAGCTTCTGTTATTTGTTCTGTAGGTTTGCTACTTCTTCGTTACACTCTATTAAGAGGACAAAGTATTCCCATAGACACACCCATTGCCCCCGTTTGTAGTCTGTAGCCTTCGAAATTTGGGAAGATGTTCTTGAGGCCACATATCCAACTAGGTTGGGTAACTATTTTTGGGAATCTAGGTCTGTGATGTTAAAGATAATTTCATGGAGATGTTACTTAAAATGTATAAAAACTATAATTTCCATTTTTCAAAGATATTTAAGGAGATAAGGTTGGTATCAATTTTCCTTTATAGAATTATCTAATATGAAAAATATAATTTTAATAAATTAAATAAACATAAATATATCATCAATGTGATGTGGTGATGTAAATGGAATCGCATCACTTCATAGAGGTGGAAGTTCTCACAAACGGATGAACGATGTTATCAATTTTCATTGAATGGAAAGGTAAGAAGGTAAATGATATGTTAACTTATTTGAATGATAAATTTTGATGAATATAATATATATAAAAATTATTTCTATCATTATTATCTAGTCATCAAAGTCAGTGATGGAAAAATAATTACATCAGTTTGAGAGGTAGTACTCCACCGTACACATGAATTGTGGTTTCGTTTCCCATTTCATGGAAAACAATATGAATATATATTATTCCATTATAATTATTACATATTAGTATATGGAGGATAATATTTTTATTTTAACATGTTTGAATAAAAATTTGATGAGTTTTAATAAAAATAAAACTAAAATATGTGGTAAAAATAGTACATGATCTTTGGAAAATATACTTTCTTCAACTCCATAAGACCTATAAGATTGGTATTATAAATAAATTAAATCTTATTGAATACAGATCTGTATTCTAGGAAGAAATATTGGTATATATTTTCCAATCCTAAAGGGTTTTTAATTGTAAATAAATTATAATAAGTGGTAATCATTTATAAGATAGGGGAGGGGCACTCTTGAAATTTATTAAAGTATTAAATTAATATAAATCATTTTTGATGTCCAAATGGTTCCAAACTAATTTAAATAGAATATATGATGATTAGGGTTGAAATAATCTCACCCAATAAAAATTATACATATTTTTACTATGTCTGTACCCTTGTATTTTGGTTTTAACAACTCATTATCCCCTTCCGCACTTATCATGGCAATAAGGATTTCTACTCTTTGTGGTTCAACATAGTTACTATAAATGAAAAATCTACACCAAAATTCACCAGTGACGATATTATAGACTATATAATAATTACATCACTTGATATATTATTTTTATTAATTTTAAATCATTTAATAAAAAATTTTTTATTATAAAATATCATTAATATCAATTTTTTGAACTATTCATTACATTGACATTAATAACATCAAGATGACAAATTAAATTCAAAGAAAAATTAATATATAAAAAACATTAATATTAATATACAAAAATCATGGATTGGATTAATTATCTCAAAATTATATTACCTTTAATATATTTAACATCATTTTTTTATTTTTCCATTAATTGATAATTTTTTCATCATATTTGTGTTAGAATTTATGGTAATTATTTATTCAGTAAAATTTAAAAATAAATTATCACAATGAATATAAAATATTTATATTTGAAATTAATATTTATAAATTACCATGTTCTACATATATCCCCAGGTTAGATATATTATATTTATTAAAAATAATAGTGTGAGATCCTAATTCATTTCTTTACATAAAATATTATAATGGTCATAATCAAACCCAAATGGAAAAAATGAAAAATAACATAATATTAGATTATAATGTAAGATATTTCATCATTGAATAATTTTATTCATGTTTTATAGTCAATGTATAGTCCTTATCATATAATTTTTAACCCATAATTAACCAATTTATCCTTTGTCATGAAAATAAGAATACTATGGTTACAATTCATATTGACTAAAATAAAAGGGGAATATTTTCTGAATTTAGTCCCACTAATTTTGTAATCCATTTTTTTGGTTAAAACATTGATGTGGTATAATTTATTTAAAAATTAAACTAGAAAAACTAGATGAAAAGGGTTTTTCATAAAAATGTATATTTTATGTATAAAATAATTTTATAGTAAATTCAAGTATATGGTTCATTTAAATAATAATAATTGTATTAGTATAAATAAAAATAAACTAATTAAATTTTAAAAAAATCCCAAAAAATAATTTAACCTGGAAAATATTTAAGAAAAGAAACAATTTTCAATAGAAATTGGTATTTTTCACAATTCATTTAAAAATCAAAGAAAATTTTCCAATTATCACAATTTCACTTAAAGATAATTATTATTATATGAATTTAAAAATTAATTAAATTTTATCAAAAATATTTTATAAATGTTTCAAAAATTATGTGTAATTTCATCTCATAAAAAGTGATAAATTTAATTTTTGAAGAAAATGTATATTTATAAAATAATATGCCTTAAGAAAACAATTTGTTCTCACTTCCTATGAATTAATCAATATAGTTTTATTGATTAGAACCACTATTTATATTTGCTGAAAATTATTTAATCATATTCGTACCCACCAATTTTATTGTCAGGTAGTAAGGGTTACATTTAAATAATGAAATTTCATGGTTCGTTTATGTTAGGTGTTGTATATTTATATTACTATGTGTAAAATGTTCATTTGAGATGGATTATTTGTGATGGGAGATTAATAATATCACTAATATTAATTTCTAAAGAACTATTTTTGATGGTATTTTAATCTCATCTCAAATACCATCCATCCTTATTACTTTTAACAACAGTATTTACTCTTAGTCACATATAAACTATCAGGAGAATACTATTTGTGATGGTCCCTATTGAAAATAACATTGTTGATTATTAGGTATATAGATACCTGATATTTTCCTTATAAGACATTGAAATTTTTCTTTATATATTTCCATAGTTGGGCACTAAGATGGTGTGTGATTATGAGGCTCTATGTTTGGGAAAATAATTTTTTAAAATTACTAAATATACATTATATTTCAAGCACAAATCTTCTAAAATATAATACCATGATTGATTATGAAATTTGTTTTTTACCCTAGATGCGACATAAAATGAGTCGACACGGGACATTCGGACCGTTTACTCATTGGTGGTACGTTAAGTGGATTTATTTAGTTATTTAATTAATTAAACAATTAATTTAACCAACACTAAAGTTTTTAAAATTATATTATTATATAATTTTTTCTAGGGATAGTCTCATAATCGTGAATCACTATAGAGCTCTCTCATCCTCCTTTTGGCGAATCTACCTCAAATGAAAACAAAACTCCAAAATCTATAAGATTAAGATGAAATGAACGCAGCAGCTCCCCCCATATTTTTAGTGTATTAATTAGTCATAAATGATCAATAAATACTATGTTAGGACCCAAAAATTGGTTATTTTATTCCCATTTTGTTAAATGGTTGATTATATCAACCCTATTTCATGGATTTTCACCAATTGCAGAACTTGCATGTGTTGGAGTACTAATATATTAATTTGAATTATTTATTTTCTCACCTTGGATCCCTATTATTGATAATTTTACCATAATAATAGACCTATTATGTATAAACATTCATTTTGATCCTTTATCCATATTTTATATTCATGTTCTTCACTGATTGGACCCCATTGGTCATAGTTCAACATTCGCGAGAGGTTTTGAGCTCGATCAGAACCACAGATTATCAACAGTTTGAACAATAATGAAAGGATAAATCCACTATATCTACTAAACCTGGGTTCATCCATGCTTATGTGTCACCACCAGATTGCTCCACGTCTCCCACTTCACCTCCCGAAATACCAATTGACCCCTAACCTTCTACTCAAACTCCTAATTAACCCTTCAAAAATCGCGTTCCACCGACGCCATTCCGGAAGCCTCTCCCTACCTAGGGTTTCCGTCTTCCACCAGCATCCTCCTAAAACTCGCCTATGACGATCGCCTTCCCGCGACCAGTATACCTTCTTATGGTATCTAAATCCCAGCGCCTTCCACCAACTATTATCCATCCACCTCCGCCATCGACCTCCACCGTCTCCTTCCCGAAACAATCTGAATCTATTTCCGTCTCAAGCCAAGATTCTCCGTCATCTTCCTCCGGCATGAATCTCATTCTACAGCAGCTTCATTCGATTCTAAGGTCAGATTTCCACTCATTATCTCAACTATTCAGTCTTACACATCACGTATCGTCTATTAGGGGATTGCAATTTCTTCCACTACTCCGACGATAAGGGGTTTTCTATTTCTTCCACTGCTACGCCGTGTACCTCACGGGTCTGCTACAAGAAATACAACCAGAACCGGCAACACAAATCTACTCCTTCAGCTGCTGGTGGATGAACGGTTATACCAAAAACATGCACACAATCCCTTCCTTTGGAACTATTTATAGCTACAGACTTCTGGCTGAATATATCACCCTAAAGGTAACAATTTATTTACTATCAACAAAACTACGCAACCTACATTATTAAACTGACTATGTATTTTACATTAACCAGGAATGGCGTAACAAATTTTTGTCATGGTTGTTATGGTCAGTTCGATATGTTTTATTATTATGCGCTGAATTAATCCCTATAAGATATGAAGTTTCACTACATAATATAGCCAATGTAATCTTCAATAGAATGTCTTCTTATTTTTAAAAATTATTGGATCTATATTTTAACATGCTGGATGATTTTTTAGGTGCTTAAACTCCTAGATCATTAGCTCTAATTCCACAACTATCACTAAAAAATAAAAATCCAGGTAAAACAACAACTTTATTTTCTTTATTTTTTTATGATTGGTCATGAAGCATTTATCATCAAAATGTAACACATAATAAAACAATACTTGTCATAAGCAGGAATTCGGTGAACCATTCCACTGTGGTGGTGAAAGGTTTTGATCCTGCATACTAGGTGACATGATGGACTGACTAGAATTTGGTGCAACATAAGATTAGTGACATATTAGGGAGTAGTTGATAATTTTATTTTATTTGAGTTATTTGTTACATTTACTTATTCTAAATATGACTTTACATGCATTAGACCAGTGGTTCATTTTTTATAGTATTGGATCTTGCATTTTCTATGAGCAGTGGATTGGATCATGTATTTTATTTCAGTAGCGGAACATGTTTTTCCAATGAGCAGGGAAACATGATTTTTTTGGGTATTGGATCATGAATTTTTAAGTGGATCATTTGTATTGTAGTGGATCATGTATTTTAGAGTAGGGGATCATGTATTATAGTGATTGGACATGATTATCTCGTCATACGGCCTACGATCCCATCATCGGGGCAAAAAGTCTTCCAGTTTCCCTTTAGGGGAGACCATTGCCGAATTGAAGGTGATGTTTCAGTTGTATCTTCTACATGTACTTCCCACCTATAGGGTATTGTCAATCAAAATTTATATTTTTATATATAAAATGATTGATCAGATGATTTTATGTTTTTCTTCTATGATTACTTATAGTTGGTAACCTATGGGTCAACCATTTTACTAAGCTAACATTTGTAAAAGGCATCAACTAGGTGAGGGTTTGGAAATCTGGGGTGGAATCCCAATTAAATTTCCTTTACTGTAGGTATGTCAATTTATATTCAATGATGTATTAAAATAATTTATTACATGGTAACATTTTCTACATTCTTATTTCACATATCGGACTCTTTCCTTTTTTTCAGGGATGTTATCTAGCTAATATATATACTTTGGAATTTTTTAGTATGATTTTGATTCTGCATGAATGTTCTTGCATAGAGGTAGTGAGTTATGTACAGTTTTAGTGTTCCATCTTAACCAGACAACTACATGCTCTACATCAGTTTCTTTATCTATAATTTTCATTACGTACTAAAATAGCGACTACCTCATTGAAGTCTCATGTTGAGGGAATTTTTACACATGGCCTCTACATATGATCATTCAAAAAGAATTTTTTAGTCTATTTGACTTTTGTAAATTGATGCATTTCCATTGTTTGTTGTTTCATAAAAACATGTTTCATAATAAAATAAATATGAGATGGAAAAAATATGTATTTACTATATTAGTTCAGTAGTGCATAGTTTTCAATTTATTTATATTCTACCAAGATGTGGTTTCATCTGAATTGTTTCTTAATTTCTTTTTTTTCTATAACAAAACTTATATTGATATATGTTGATTTCCATTTTATATCACCAATATTATCTCTATTTAATTTTAGCATACCTCTAACAATAAGTACTACTTTAAAATCTGCTGTTTTTGAACTATTACTTTTAAATAGTAGCTTATTAACTGTTAAAATGATTATTATTGAATATATTATCATCTGATTGCAGAGATGACACACACAGTCCTTCAAAAAATAAAGCATGCTTCATGAAGAGTAGGCTGCATATATTATTATTCTTATCGAGAAGTATGTATATATATATTTTTAATTTTATTTCATGTACTTTTCTGAAAGATATATAATATGTTTAACTGATCACCCACATTACAGGTTTAACTAATCACCCACATTAAAGGTTTGCCTGTATGACATATAATCAATTTAACTGATGACCCACTTTAGCATCCATTGGACTTCTTCTAGCATATAGGCAGATTTACCATGGCTATTTTAGTTAAAACTATTTTAAGTCTATACATGTACTACTTTTGTGCATACATGGTGCATAAAAACAAACAACACCTTATGTTAACAAAAATTATACATGCAAACAAACACAACCTCATGTCAAACTCAACCAATTTACAATTGTAGTAGTTGGGTGAGGTTTTCGGGTTGGACCGTGTAATAAGAAATTCATACTAAAAGATCTCCTAGAGTGGGGTTTTTTATGTATTTAAGATGAACTGACCAGAATGTCAATTGGAGGAATGTGTGACATATGAAAATTACTTGAGATTCCACCTCTATTCTCCTGCCCAAGACCCAGGTTGATACTAAGTGAAATAATATCTATGCCTATATAGTACCCCTTATTCTCCCTTATATAACCATATTTCTCTCCCTCCATCTTCCTAAATCATTTCCAGTTTGATTCAGACAGGGTGTAACATATGATGAAAAACTGGTTTCAGTGGCAGGAAACTGTCATTGTTAACTTTTGGAAATGTATTTATCATATTATTTTCCAAATATATCCATCTTTTTAGCTTTTCTTTCACGCCACTTTATATTTTTTATTCGTCTGTGAATGTTTGGTATTTTGTTGGATTACTGATTATAAGTTTTACGCCTTTGCAATATATGCATTTAGATATGATGTTGTACTACATGAATCTGTATTATCTATGTTGACAAACCTGTAGCATACTATGATGTTTTACGATGCAGTACCACATGAATCTTTATAATATTTTTTGAAACCATAAACTAGATACTATCCAGTAGCCCTTAGCTGCACCATTAATGTTAACATTTATATGGGAGGCATCTATCAAACTGTCTTGCTTGGGTTTTCCAGGTATACCACTTACCCATAGAGTTTTTTTGATAATAGGGTCCTCCATTGAATTGATCATGCACCCAAACCTCAATTTAGAAGCTGTTTATATATCCCTCAAGTTGCCATCAATAATATATTTGAAGGGAATGTTTTTTTCCTCAAATCACAATAATTTTCTTATTTTCCATATACGATTAGTGCTAGAAACAAGTGTGAACATAATAGGTTTTTAACTTGATTTATCATGTCCAAGTTGAGCACATTTTTAATTAAGGCATTCATATGTCATGGAATGGTTGCAGGTGAAGAGCAGGTGATGTCCGTCCTCTGATTTTTTAAGAAATAAGGAGTAGACGATGCAAGAGGTAATCTACCCAAGTATTAATGGTGTGGTGAATGAATATGTTATGAAAAACATACATTCTGACAACTCCCAGGAATGGTTCAACAAACATACCTTAATGGAACTAAAATGGTATGTTTTATGTTATAATTTGTTTTATATTATAGTGACTTGTAAATCTGTATTTTTGACTATTATTTGGGTATCCTAATTACTGTAATGGACTTTTATAACATGTTTCATTACCTTTGTAGGATCGGGTAAGCAGCCAAATTACATAAGGGCGTGATAAAATTAACTCATTTCTGTTCAGACAGATTGACTACTCACTGTATGAGGTGATGGATGATTGATAATTTATGTTCAAATAGATTGAGAATTAATGTTTAGAGTCATTGACAATTTCTTTTATTTGGGATTTTTGAAAAGAACAGGGACATGTATGTTTCTCTATGGTGGTTACAATGGGTTCCAGAGTTGTCAGTTAAGGTACATTTTAAACATGTATGGTTCAGGTTCTTCCAAATACGACAAAGGTTTTTAAAACATCTATTTTTTCTATTATATTTTGAATTATATTACAGATATTTATCATTCAGTTTAATTTTTTATCTTTCATAGCTATTTCTTACCATAAGTGGTAAGTTATATAAGTGATTTTAAACAAGTGTGGTTAAACAGAACCTATGCATCACTAGACTGCTCTGAAAAGTGAACAAAACCATTTCATTTCTCTTCCCTCCCTGACTTTTTCAGAGGCAAAACCAACTTAGTGATCTTTCCATGATGTTCAAATAATTTTTTTAACTGATCTTTGGTAATGTTTTTGGGTATGTTTTCAACATAAACAGAGTTAATCTGAGAAGCATAATAAGAAACTGAATTTCTTGGATTTTTTCCATCTCACAGTATTAGAATAATTTCCAAGCTTCAATATTGTATTTGGATATTTTTTCTCGAATATTCAGCACATTCATGGTTGTAGTACTCAATGAATAATTGATGCTTTGATTGATATGTTGAACATTTAATTGTTTTACCCTTAAATTGAGTGTCGTTCAGCTATTTTATTGCCTTAAAAGCTAACCTATTGGTTCTGAACATTACAAAAGAAAAACCCTTCCAACTTAGGTTCAATCAATATATTAAATGTGACCTTCCAACTTAGGTTAAATCAATATATTAAATGTATATTAATACCCATCCCGCTAACACGAGACCACCAAATCTTACTTACATGAAAAATGCATCCTTATCACCTTTAATGGAATTTCTTTTGTTTATCAATGAAGCCAAAAATCCACTGAATTTTCATGTGATTATAAATATTGTGATATTTCATTTTGTTTTATCAATTCCTTGAAGGATGGAATTCGTGATGGAAAATCAAGATTTTGAGGAAAAAAACAGCATTGATGGTAATGCTTTTTTATGCATCCTTGATTTCTTTTTTCCTTTTGCTGTTTATTTTCCAATGTAACTCTGTGTTGATTGTACGTTTTCATCTCATGTCTGATTAGATCTTTGATTGTGTTTGGTGTCATGACAGAATGAAACATTTTATAGCTAGGCTATAGGTATGGGCTTTCACGGATCTTTGCATGTGTGAAGATATGTGTCACCAATTTGAATTAGCATTATAAGGTGATTATTCCTATATATAATTTATATGCATCCGTTTGATTAAACTAAATTATGAAAAAAAATCACCTCCATAGAGAAATATAGGGATTTTTTAAAATCTGGAAATCAAAAAATCATGTTACTCAAGTATGAAATTTCTTCAAACAACAACAATAGATTTCTGTTTTCTTGTCCCAATGCATACTACTCATTTGATTATAAAAATTCCGAAAGTTCATTGTGTTTTATCAATTCCTTGAAGGATGACATTTGTGATTGAAAATCAAGCTTTACACGCAAAAAAACAGCATTGGTGGTAATGATTTTTTATAGTGACATCTGATATGTTCCCCCCTTCTCGATTCACTTAACCTTGAAGCTGCTTGACGACTCATCTTAATCCTACGGTATGCTTCCAACTCTAAAATAACTCTATTGTTAATATAGATTCAAACCTGTATACATATGTTTTCTCTGTCTAACACTTTCGGATGTTAATTATTCTTTGAACTTCATTTAATTGTTTTCATCTATTACATTGATGTCAAGTGAAGAAAAAGGATAGTTAATGTTCAATTTTCCCATTCCATTATTTTTGTTACCATATCTAATTTAATTATCTCCATAATTTCATCTCTAATAATGTTGTGTCCATACACACTTCTTATTGCATTACAGTGACATGTGACAAGTTCCCCCCTTCTCGGTTCACTTACACATGAAGCTGGTCGATGACTCATCTTATTCCGACGGTATGTTTCCAACTGTTAAATCCCTATAGTAGTAATATAGATTCAAATCTGTATACATATGTTTTTTTTATCCAATGCTTTCTGTTGATGAGTATTCTTTCAACTTTATTAAATTGTTTTCATCTATTAAGTTGATGTAAGCTGACAAGAATAAGGATATTTTATGCTGATTTTCTTCATTCCATTATATTTTTTACCATATGTCATTTCATTACCTCCATAATTTCATCTCTAATAAAGTTTTCTTCAAGTCATCACTTAAAAAAGCAAACTATTCTTAGAAATACACTACACTACCAAATTTTATCTTTTTGTTGATAAATCAATTCATAGTTTAGAAATATTAAGAGTACTTTTCATGAGTTATATTGAACAGTTCTAAGAACCTATTCTGTAGTCAATCGACATGTAGAACTACTGGATAATTTCACACATGGAGAACTGCTGGATCATTTTAGATACGACGCAATCAGAAATGGAATTTTGAGCTGGGTACTTCTATAATTTTAACTTTTACATTCTTCTACCAGAATTTTTTCCTTTCTGTTGTTATAAAATTCACCCATGTTTTCTGCAAAAATTTGATTCTGTGTATACATCTTATGTGTCATTGGCACACAATTTTACAGTTCAACCTTGAATATGTCTATTACTCAGGTTATCTTTAATGAGTACTAATTTAATTCCATTAACATTAAAAAATTTCAATATTTCAGTGGATGTAGTGTATTATATGTATTACAAATTGTCCCTTCAGGCCTGGAAATATGCATGTTATAATTTAAATTACAAGTACATGTTTCTAAATATTCTGGTTTTAATAGATGTACGGTTCCATAACAGAAAAAACACTTCCTGTTTTTTATATTTTAGTTTTTGAACTAATTCCATGGATGGAATGTGATATAATGACATTATTCATCACAATTTTTTGAAATTGTGGTGATAAAACTATCTCTATAGAATATGGGAAAATAAGACAAATCCCAAATGAGCTACGTAAGAGAAACATTTAACCCATTTTTTATGATGATTTCATTTAAATTAATGTTGATTGTATTCTAAAATTCATTTAATAGCATGGATTTCATCAATATTCTCATGTTCACTTTGGGTTATAATCATGTTATTGAAAGGCATAATGACTGAACATTTAATTAGGGATGAAATTATTTCTATGAGACCTGCAAGTTATTTAAATGGTTGTGGACATTTTATTCTTGAATTGATTGATATATGATCTGAAAGTTATGTGAATATTGGGAGTTGACTAGATGATTTAGAATTTCCATATGATGTTTCAATGTTACATCATTCCTTTCTCTAATTTTTTTAATGCTATATCTATTTTTGGTTTAAAAATTTTAGGCATACAACAAACACAAAATAAAAAACCAAATTTGTGGAACCATGATTCAGGTTTTAACTCTACATATTTAAATTTAATATGTGTATTGATTTCTGTATGTTTTACGTACATTTAAAATATCTGTTGGGATTACATTTCTATATTGTATTTCAATTTATTGACTGAAGTTCTAGGAATGCAGTGTTTCATATACTTTTTGAATTGTATATTTGTTTTAAATATTGTCTATTTTCCTTGCATGTAGTACTATCTCCATGGGAGATATAATTTGGTCACATTCGACAACCTGTTGAAGCAAGCCGGCCTAGACCTTCATCTCAGAATCAAGACTTCTTTCTGCGCCGTGTGGAATTTGGGGTAATTTTTCAATTATTTTGTACGTAAAACATATTACTGTGTTTGAATTCAAGAACATTAACTGTATTTAATTCTTTGAAATTCATAGTGGTTTCCCTTTTAGGCTGAAATATTAGTGTGTTAGAAGAAAGCACTCCCATATGTTCATATGAGAATCGGTCCTTGGGTCTATGCCATGTGTTATTTCAGGTGATTCTAAAGGTTTCTTCTATTTGTTTTTCTAATCTTAATAGTGAATATGCGCCCAGCATAAATAGAACTATGCAGTCATTGGACATCATCGTATTGGTGTTTCATCGTGTTTCTTTTAATTATTCGTTAGTGTCAATTTTTTTTATTTTAATGGGACATTGGTTAACTGAGAAAAGTCTATTTTAAGCCATCATTTGGGTGAGATCTTCAAAATAATTATATCCACTAAATTATAAAGTGATGTTTTTGAGTTTATCTAACACATATTATTGAAAAATCTTGTATGTAATTATTATTCTGATGCTTTTAGTGTTTTCCATTGCATTACACCTCAAGAGGGTAGCACTTTTCTATTTCTATTTAAATGTTATTTTAAATTACATCCCTTTCTATGACGTGGTGTTTTCATGATCAAATGCTCCTCCTCCATCTTGACTATATTGTTAATATCTTGAATGTATATATCTTATCAGTTATTATTGAGGATTCTCTTTGTCATTATTTTAGTCAATGATGTGCAATTTTTATATCCTTCAGTTGTTTAGTATTATTACTCATGTCAGAGCATCCTTATCCCCAATTTTCATTTCATGCTAGGTAGGTCAAGAGTCATTTAGATCCATAACAAGATCATACTACAGAGGAGAAACTGGGGAACTTCTGGTTTATGACATAACTAGATAGGGATATCTCTATGTCGGCATAAGAGAGTTCGATATTGAGCGGTATTATCACGAACTGTTGGCTCGTCTTATCCAATATATTAATTGTTTTTTTACTCCAATTTATACACTAAAATTCAATCGTCGTGTTGTTTGTAAGCAGTGGTATAGGTACCTTTGATGGTTTTATATTTTTATGTTTTCATTCGTTGTCTCCTAATTGCAGTTAAATTCTTGTATCATGAATCCATACGAAATCCTTTTCTTTATTTTTTATTTGATCTGGCATGAGACATTTAATCACCTTGAAAGATGGCTGGAGGATGTCCATCAACATGTGAATCCCAACATGGAGATCATGATAAAAGGGAATAAATGTGATGTTGCCCATGGCGGTCAGCAAGGGAGGAGATAATTTTGCAATGTAACATGGGATTCTGTTCTTCAAGGCTTCAGCAAGAACAACACAGAATGTTGAGTAGGTATGATCGCCTTGAGTTGATACACTAAACTGTTTAATGCTAGATTAGTGTTTTCTTGCAGGACTTCTTCTGAACTACTGCAAAGATTCTTCATAATATTCAGGAAGGTGTGTTTGATTTATCCAATGAGGTAAGAAGAACAAACCATTTACCTTATACATGAAATTTCAAACCTATTATATTTCATCTACTAATTATGTTGTTTATTTTTTCAATAGGTCAACATGGAGATGAATTTAAAAATAAAGATTCAACTCCACAGGTTGCTAATTTGGATTCTCCTATTTCGACTTGTGATTTTTATAGACAAATTTGATGATGATTTTTTATTCATTTTTCAGTTGTTGGGTTAGCTGACATTCAGCTCTTTATCAGTATCTTATAACTCATATTTCAAGTACTTTTTGAGGGTGTAAATGATATCTTTTTCACTGTCCATTCCTTTGACACTATTCAATGATATCTTAATACATGTTTTTTGAGTTATAATTATTCATTCATGTTGTGATTTATTATTTATTTGGAATAATAAAACTAGAATTTCATAATGTCTTCTTCTTAGACCCTACAAATTGTAATAGTGGAATGATTCTTCTTTTCATTGTCTGTTCTTGTGATGTTTATTCATATCTAATCCTTTGTTTTTTTTATTTTCAAAATTTGAATTATCCATTTGAATTAATTTTTTCATTGATATCATTGATATCTCCATATTGAACACTTAACAAAAAATATTTATTCCTGATTAAAATAGTCATTTCTATGATGTCTCAAAAATTTCTCCACCCCACCAGTATTCTAATATCATGTTTCACTTATTTGTAATTTAAATATATACAATATTAATGATAATTATTAACTTTTAATAATAGTTTTCTCATACTCAATGTAAGAATTTATTTATAGATCCGTGCGTACGCACGGGCGATGTACTAGTGAAGTCTAAATAGATATAGAAATATTATGAGTTATATAAGATATTTTTGAAGAACTAATATTGAGTTGTCAGACATATAATATCTAGGACGTTTGGTGGCATGCAGGACCACACAAACTCATCTGAGATCAGTTTCCAGCCACTGGATGGATGGAAATGGAAGATCCAAACCATATCCAACTTTTCTAAGAGGATTAGGAGTATAGATCTATGGTAAAATAGGATAAAATAGATAGATCTACCATGTAGATCATGTATCTACATTTATGTCAAAATCTTGACAACATGACATGTTCGATGAACAACTCACGACATGTATCCCCCTTAGTGAAGGCACTAGAGTTTCAGAGAAATTAAGGATGGTATAACATGAATCCCCTTTATACATGTATTATACCCTATCCCAAGTGGAAAAATATATGTGATGGGTCACATAGACGGTAACCAGTGCAGGATTACACAGGATTAGATACATGTCTATGTACTCTAGTACACTAACACGACGAGAAGGACACCACCCTATTCCAGGTAAACTAGGACACGGTATGTAGTCCACCTACAGAGAATTTACAATTCCATGTATAGGAACCCAAGGGCCAACTAGTGACTTGGATAGTCTATGAAGTGGAACCACACACCATGTGGGTCCCCTCACACATCATGTACCACCATGGTTCCTTTTAGTAAATTTAAATGTTATATATCTCCTTCATATGAAATTTTATTTTCCCCCACAATTAGCCTATCCTGGTTGTGTTTTCATAGAGAACATGTCGTCTCCCATTGTTGTGGATTTCAATATGTGATGTGAAATGTTAAAATAATGACACCTTCTGAGGAAACCCATATGATGAGAGTGGCCAGGTAGGATCACCATATGATTATTTTGAAGTGGAACCCTCTAGATGGGCTAGGTATGGATCCTCAATAGATTCTAGATTGGAACCCTCCAATTGGGTGGGTAATGGGTCCTGTATAGAATCCCAAGTGGAACCATCCAGCTGTGTTAGGCATGGGTCCTGGAAAATTATTATAGTGGAACCCTCTAGGTGGGTAGGGCATTGGTCCTAAAATTCTCGAGTGGAAACCTCTTGCGGTATCAGGGCATGGTTCCTCATTGACACAGTATGGAACCCTCCAACTAGACTAGGGTTGGGTCCTCGACTGTTATAGTGGAAACCATGACTTAGGTTAGCCATGGATCCATCATCGACTATTATAGTGTAACACTGTAATTGTATTAGGTCATGGTTACTCAACCTATAATTTTATTCCCTTCGACTGTGTGGTACAGTGATGAGATGTTGTTTGATGTAGCTTTGGACTCATAAGTAAGATTAATTCATTGCCCATCGAGATGCATTTTTTTGTGCTGCCTAAAACCAAGAAAGAAATTCAGTGTCACCTAAAATGGATAGTGTGAAGCTGAGGTTATTTATTTCCCTATAATTGTTTGTTAAGAGAATACGCGTGGGATGATGTGCATCATTATTGGACTTTTGAAACTATTAGATACTCTTCTTCTAGGGATGAAAATTGATACCCCTTACTCTCTCGTTTGGGATTATTTCGATTGAGAATAAATAAATATATATATATATATACTATATTTACTCCTTGTATTTGGATAATATTATTCCAAGAGAGAAATATACATGTGGGGTATGACAAGTTATTTCAGTTTCCAACTTCTCGTGGTTGGATGAGTCTACTCTCCTGCTATAGGTGGTGAATGTTCAATGTGTAGTACATCTACTCACTATGTTTAGGCCTTTGTTCTTGGTTGAGATTACTTTAACTCTTATTATGTTGAGATGTACTCACTCAACGTATCTTATGAATCTTCTATGTTTATCTTAAATTGTATCTCTTACTCCTCCCTCCTCAGCTTTTGGGGAATATTACTAGGTATTGATATAATCACCATTGTATGGGATTTGAATACATGTTTTGTGTCTTATAAAGACAACGTATAGGTTGATCATGACTACATAGAATATTAGGGTTGATGGGTGCTTGGATCGGGTATAGTGGCAATATCATTAGATTCATAATTGATGCTCCCTTTTAGATTCTTACATTTCTACTTATCTTTTGGGTTGGGACACATTCTGGTTTTGTGTGTATATTTCCAATTTTCTTTTCACTTTAGATTATCATAATTTTTTGATTTCTAGAGGTCCATGCTTGTTTGGTTTACTTTATATAAGTTTTTCATCTTTTCATATATCCCTCTGCACTTTTTCATTGTGTATGATTTTTTCATATGTACAGGTCCATAGGAAATGGCCTTGGTGATTTAGTTGTGACTTCGGTTCTTGTCCCCACCCCATGGTATATGGAGGTAGGCTTTGGGTAGTTACACCTCAAGCCTAGGTATGGGTTAGGTCATGACAGATTCGTATGAGAGAAATTTCATGCCTTGGTACATTGATCAGACATAACACCTTAACTAGAATGGTTGGGTTTTAGGAAATGGTGTTGGCATAAATCATGTGTGGCTCTAAGGCCAAGGAATCCAGCGATGGTTCTGTTGCCAATGTATCCATTCAACAGAACCTTGACTACCAGGTTGTAAACTTGGCCTATTATGACATTTTTTTCTAGGATAAATGGTACATTCATCATATTGGATTGGGTCTTTCATTTTCCTTTTTGAGTTTTCTCTCTATTCTTATTTATATGCCTAAATATTCCCATATTACCATGGAACTCCATGATACCTTTCTAGATGCCTCTGTAATGATAGACATCCATGATACCATCTCTAGCTTATGAATATGACCCTATGAGTGATGAGGCCACAGTCTAGGGTCCATACCATGAATCCCTTCCTCCGAGTGGGCAGATATTAGAACCTCCAACTATCGAGCAGCGTATGGTCACAACAGAGTGGGATGGGGAAGTGCACTGGCTTCGCATGCCCTACAAGTTTCAGCATCAAAGACCAATGGGGTTCCATAGTGATCCAGATCCTTAGCTAGTAGAAAATTTTCTAGATTTGGTGATCTATATATTTAGGCCTTTTCAAACCTGATGGATCAGGTGTTGGAATTGGTATCCAATCATTTCCAGAGAGAAGCTACATGTTTGTGGGTCCTTGTTACACCGATGCATGATGAGTCAAAAATCTCATGGGATTTATTCCAGTAGATATTTCTTGAGGAGTACTACCCCAATACTGTTGGATTTTCAAACAAAACCCATGGAAGAGTAGTATAATTTATGAGCTTTCTATAGTCGTTTACGGAATCGAAATCGGAGTTCGGAGGCGTTCACAATCGCCTGCCGAAGTTGGCAGTTTATCGGTTTTTGGCGGGTTTGAGCGGTGGCGCGGCAGCGGGGCGCTTGGCGTCGGGGGCGTCCGCAGATGTCCGGTGGAGCTTCCAGGCGAGGCCGGGGCTCTGGTGGAGCGTCCAGGCGAGGCAGGGCATGCGGCGCTGGCCGGTTTCTGGGCGCCGGCGCGGGGCAGGGCTCATCGGAGCGCAAAGGGGAACCGGGGTCGCGGCACGCGACCCCGCCGAGGAAGCACGACCCGCGTCGTGCGGGTCGTCGCGCGGTGACCGGCCGCATCTGGTCGGACGGGCGGACCGGCCGGTCCAGGCCGGTCCAGCCCCAAGGGCCTTGCCCCCTCGGTGTTCGGACACCTGTATTTTCCACTACGGGTGTCTGTTTTGAATGTCGTCTACGGAATAGCCTTCCTGGCATCAAGGCGATGTTTTTGAGATGGTTTCAGGAATTTTTTATTTCCGAAACGAGGGGCCTCGGAGGCGTGACACATCCTTAACTAGACGAGCGTTTTTCCCGAGATTCTTGTTTTGGACGGCGCGGACGCGCCCGACGTCTGTTTTGAGTGCCGTCAGCAGCGTTGGGGCCCTGGCATTGAGGCGGAGGATTCTAGGGTAGTACCGGGCGTTGATGTCAGAGTTGAGGCATGGGCCCCACGGGCCATCTCTTGAGATGCCTGCAGCGTTCCATGACTTTTCCATCGGACGTCCGTTCGGGGCGTGCGAGCAGTCATTTCTGGTTGTTTTTCCGAGGGGATTGCAATGGTGCAATCCTACCGCTCAAATTAGGCACGATGGTGTGGGGCCCACGAGGTCCGTTTCGACGTCGACGGTGATTTTTCTATCTTAATCACCGGGCGACCGTTTTCGACAAGTGAATAGTCCATCTTGTGTACTTTTTCGAGAGGATCGCAACTGTGTGATCTGTTCGTTGAGTTTCGGGACCGGGATACGGGTCCCACGTGGATCCGCTCATGTGCGGTGTGCCGGAACGCATAATTTTCTCTGGGTACCCGTTCCATGCAAGTAAGCAGTCAATTTGACGTGCTTTTCCATGAGCTTTGTGATGGTGCAGTCTGCCCGACCTTTTTCAGGGATGTGGTGTGGGACCCAACCGACCTGGCTACAATGAATAGTACCCTTTTCACCGGGTGTTCATTTTGGGCGATTGATTACTCAATCCCATGTGTTTTTATGAGGGGATCATAGTGGCGTGATCTGTTGGTTCAGTTTTGGGATCTTAGGGTGGGCCCTACAGGTGTTTGGTCACTGTGAATAGTACCTTTTTCACCTGTTGACCATTTTGGGCGAGTGGGTAGTCTATCTCATGTGTTTTTCTGCAAGGATTTCCATGGTGTGATCCATTTGGCTATACGGAGCCTCTTGCACGATCTTGTTAAATGTGGAAGCATAGAAGGTGCTCTTGTGGTGGTTTGCCCTACTTTGTTTGTAGTGGATCATTGGCGTGTGATCGCGCACTCATGGGAGAGTGATATAAATGGTTCATGAGATGTGGTTGGCTGTGAATCAGCCGATGAAGTGGCAGGTTGGAGATGTTACGTCATGACTTCGCGTTGACGTTGGGTGTCTTGTGCACGATAGGCTATGGGCTAGAACGAGGTATACTCTGGGAGTATACGGGAGGGCTTGGAGGAACATGTGGGTGTTTTTACCTATGAATGTTTGTGTGCTTGTTGGGGCTGAGATGGGGCCACACGTCGTGTGGTCCCCACGTGCGTTCCGTGATCTGCTTTGCGTATTTTGACCTCTCGTGACGTATAGGGTCCCTCTATCTGTTTGTTTGACTAACAGGGCGTAGTTTTTCCCCTGACTCTGTACTCGTTTGTTTGACTAGTAGGGTTGAGTGGTCTCCCACTGGTTTCGTTCTCGATGGATTGGCCGGTAGCGGGGCTAGTGTCACCCGGTGATGGAACATGCACTGAACCTCTTTTGGGAGAGTTGTTCTAGAGTGGGGTGGTTGAGTGATACCCACTCTGTGTTCGGTTGGCCAGTGTTATACCCTCCAGTACAGATTGCCAGAGCAATTCTGAGTTTTACCCTCCAGCAGGGCTGGGTATTGGGTTACTCATCGACTACTTCGGGTTTACCCTCGAGCTGGGCTGGGCAGTGGGTTGCTCGCTGAATTCTAGGGTTTACCCTCCAGCGGAAACTGGGCAGTGGGTCACCCGATGATCTTAGGGTCTACCCTCCAGTAGAGACTGGGTAGTGGGTCGCACGACGCACTTATGATTTACCCTACAGCAGAGACAGGGCAGTGGGTCACCCGACGACCTCATATGGACTACCCTCCAGCAGAGACTGGGTAGTGGGTCACCCGACGCACATATGGTTTACCCTCCTACAAAGACTGGGCAGTGGGTCACCCGACGACCTCTTAGGGTCTACCCTCCAGCAGGACAGGGCAGTGGGTCACCCGTCGTCTAGTTCCTGGTCTACCCTCAAGCAAGGCTGGGTAGTGGGTCGCCTGTCGACTTATTCCAGGTCTACCCTCCAGCAAGGCTGGGCAGTGGGTCGTCCGTCGACTTATTCCAGGACTACCCTCCAGTGGGGCTGGGCAGTGGGTCGCCTAATGATATATTATGGTTTACCCTTCAGCGGGGCTGGGCAGTGGGACACCTGTTAGCATTTCAGACTCAGTGCTTACTACTAGGCTAGTCTGTGGCTCTCCTCCGTGACCACCGGAGCGGGACCCTTGGTTGTACGGGTCGGTG
The DNA here is from genome assembly GCA_963277665.1 of Viscum album. Classification (NCBI taxonomy): domain Eukaryota; kingdom Viridiplantae; phylum Streptophyta; class Magnoliopsida; order Santalales; family Viscaceae; genus Viscum; species Viscum album. Next base: position 332,868,366 of record OY728161.1, read on the forward strand.
ATGGAATGTATTTGCCTTTGAGGAGACCTCTCGACTACAAGGCAGTGACGAGGTATGGTTTGAACTTCCATAGAACTCTCAAGTACGAGGGGCACTTTCCCCACCAAGACGCGTTCTTGCGATGCGATCTAAAACCGTGTGGGCGAGTCAGTGCCGCCCAAAGCAGATAGTATTGAGGCGCGGTGATTGAGCCCCATGGATTGCAGTTCGGGGCAGACATATGGGATGCTGGGCATCGATGGTTTACTTCTGGGACTCGGTGACTAATTTTCTTGGGCTGAGCTACGGGACAAAGATCCCCTTATGACGTTGTTCGGGCTTCTCGAGAAAGCATATGGATTTGTATATACCATGTTTTGGTACCCCCTCTTGGGTTTGGTTGTTCTCCATCCAGGAGAGGCGAAGACGTGCGGGGTATGCCACATGGTTTCCGTGTCTAGCTTCTCGTGGTTGGAAGAGTCTACTCTCTGTTTCTAGGTATCGAAGACTCGACGAGATGTTCATGTTCTCACCGTTTTCGGCTTCTTCTGTCTGGACGAGTCTACTTCCTTTATTTTGTTTGGTTGAGCTGAACTCACTTCTGTTATTCTACTTCACTTTCAGTTATACTCCTCTACTTTTCATGTTCTCTCTACTGCTCACCCTTCGGTACATCCTTTGTTGCTCCCTCGAGCCTTCGGGGTATCCTACTGAGTATTTGTATACTCACCCATGCTTGGGCTTTGCCCGCACTAGGTGTGCCCTTGAAGACGACAGATAGGTGGAGTGTGACTTCAATGGAGCGTAGGAGCTTGGGAGCTTGGACCGCGTGCGGTGGTCGTGGTCAGGTTCTAGGTGGGAGACCCATTAGCTATTTCTTTTTGTTTACCTATTACCGGGTTGTGGCACTTTTTGGTTGGGCGTGATTTTTTCCCCTTTTCTTTTCAGCTTGTACTTTGTACTGTTTAGAGGTCGATGCACATCTGTGGTTTATATATATAGCAGTTGTTCTTTTTACTCTTCTTGTTCATTCTTTTACTCTGTGCTTTTGCATTGAGTTTGATGCGTGTGTGTGTACAAGTGCATAGGCAGAGGCCTCCCCAAGTTATTGTGCTTTCGGCACTGGTCACCAGCCTCTGGCCTATAAGGGTGGGCTTGGGGTAGTTGCGGCTCGATCCTGGGTAGGGTCGGGTCGTGACAATGGAAATAATTACATTTACGGTAACTACGTGTAGATTTTGTTTTGGTATAGATGCATCTAGGCGTAATAAACCCAAAAAGAGTTGGTCGAGTATAACTCAGACATCATTCAGGTACATTTTGAATGTCCTCTTACTATACACCAAGATTGAAAAAGCATGAGATATTTTTAGTTTAATTCACATTTTCTTTATAAAATATTCAGAATAATTTAATAAAATGCAGATAATGAATGACCTAGGAAAATCCTAATTTTATATAAATTAAAAGGGTGGTGTCCTGATTTAGATATCATGTAAATTATTTTTCCAGAATATGTGGCGTTCCGATATGTTTATTTTTTCTCACAATATTCTTTTTTTTTGATTTAGCTAGTGGATGGAAACAAGAGTAATCATGTTAACACTAAAATAGATTGTGAATGGAATGATTCTAATTAGTAGCAACTAAGTAAAATCGAACATATATGGAATGAACTTGTGATTATGAAAAATAAATAATTTCCTTATTTGACTAAAAATATCAAATTGGTGAGTTTATTATCATAGGTAATAAAATAGAAATTTATTTCTAATAAGACCCTTTAGGTAATAATTTCATTTTCCTACCAATTATGTATGTGGAAAAATAACTCTGAAAAATGTTTTAAAAGAATAAAAAAATGATTTATTTTTGGAAAATTGGGCCATAGAAGGAATAATTTCTGAATAAAAATAAATATTTTGAATAATATATATGATTTTCATCCTAAGGTACCATTTAGAGTTCAATTTATTATATACAGAGAATATGGAATTATCTAATCTTATGCTAAAATCTATGGATTAACACATAGAACATGGAAGGACATATGATATTCCAACCATTAATGATTAATAACTGAAGTGTTTAGGTACTTAGATTTTAGAATTATGTTGTAGAAGTTGTATATCAATGATATTTTTGTTATAATAATAATGAAACATATGTGTAATGTCCTAGAATATTTAATTTTTCGAGGTTTAAAAACATATTTTTCAATAAGTGGTATTTTATGGAGACACATTATTGAGGGATAGAAAACATGTAAAACATGTTTTATGGTGAGACAACAATGTTTAGTTAGGTTAAAGATATGATGATATAAATTAAGTATTATTGATGGCCACGTAATGTATTTGTGTTATTATGAAAAAATTTATTTATATGATATTTGGAGAAGATATTTTTTTTGGATTTATAGAGTATAATTGAATTTTCGTAACCATTTATGTTTTCATTTATGTTTTATGTTTTAGGATTTTTTGGGATGTAAAAATTGTACTTGGTTTTGGGATGAATATATTATTGAATTTTAAATAACCCTTTTTGATAATATATTATTTTATGTTATGGTATTTATGGTCTATTTTTTGGATATAGATAATATTGATGGTTTAAATTTGGTTTATTAAGAAACCAATATTTTGGGATATATTTATGATCATGATAAATATTATGTTTTAGGTTATTATATAATTTTAATTCATGATAAAATGTTGAATTTTACAACATTATATGATTATATAGTGACTTTTCAATGTGATTAAAGATATTTCTGGAGATTTTTTTGGGATGTGGTTTATGTAACCCTTAAGTATATCACGTGATTAAACATCAATGATTATATGGAAGGAAAAAAATTATATAATTTTGGATATAAGATCAATGGTATGGGATAACCATTATGGTTAAAAAATTATTTAATGTTTAGGATACTAAGGTAAATTTGGATATATGGATGTTTATTTTTGGAAAGATATATATTGAACCTTTGGTGTCATTACGTAAATTTTAGAGTAAAATGTATTATTTCTTTACATTATGGATTATAAATTTTGAATATTATCTTACATTTTAAAAAATGTTTTGATTTTTTTTAATATTTAAAGTTAACAGGAATATCATTTTATCCTTTTTTTTATTGTGTGATTTTTCATAATTTGATGTTTTTTATTCAAGAATGAAATAAAATCATCATGTATACTTTTAATTTAGAGTAAAATATGTGGTTATATTTGTAATTAATTATTTTATGAGATTATATTGGTGAAGTAAGTATATTTCTGTATGTTCTGAATCTAAATAGTTAAATAATTTCTCATCTCTAGTAAAAGGATCTTTAAATAGAAATGATATTCTATTACATTATTTTATAATGAATTAATGGACTTTTTACAAACCACGACAATTTATGGTATTCTTATAATTAACATTCTTCTAATTATTCACAATTTTGTGAATAATGTTCTCTATCACTATCGGTAATTTTTTAGACATTAATATTTTCCTCCATGTCTATATTTTCACTTCCCACTAATGTTTTTCTACTTGAAATCCAAGCTATGTGTTATTACAGATGACATTTGAATTTCCCTTTACATCATTTCAAGATGAAGTATTATTAAAACTTTTACCAAAGTCAGTTTTCAAAAAAATTAATTTTCCAATTTCAATCCTTTGATTATAGATAACAAGATAAAATTTTTAGGATGAAATTTATTAATGTAAGATAATGAAACACATTGATATTTTAAAAGAACACTATGTTTAATACTGTATACAAATGCAACACCGAGATTTAATGAACTGTAGAATATTATTATTTTATGAACATTATAATATAGTTGTTGAATTAGATGGTATTAATGTTATTAGCCATCTTATTAAGAATATATAAATGTTATAATCAATTAAAATATATTTATAAATTCTTATGAAATAAGTATTCTGTTTTTACTAAGATCATTTCATTCTTGAAAATAGTTTTTTATTGTTTTTTATAAGATAATATTATAATATATTTATTTATATTTATAAAAATATTATTATTTTAAAATTCATAATATAAAAAATATCTTACAATGAATTTTTGATATTATTCTAAAATTATTGATATTCTAGCGAATAATGAAAAATACTGAATTTTTTGGAAACTTCATTTTCATTGTTAATTTAATTTTTATCTTAAATTAAACTATACCATATCTAAAAATTATATTTCAAAAAAATGATTCCATGTTTTTAATTTAGTGGCCCAAATTTGGTAATAATTGCCCTCTTATTTTTTTCAATATGTATATTAATAATAGTAAGAGATTAATACAACGATAAAGGTAAAATGGGAAAATTAGGGTTGAAACTAATTTTAATGGGCTTAAAATCCATTAAAACACTTGTAATTATTTAAATTTATGATTATATTTAATCCGTAATCATCAAAAATATTAAAATATAATGTTTTTCATTTATGATTGATTTTTACCTATATAACATATACATAAAAACTAAGGTAAACAATGTCACATTCTTGTTTTTAATATCAAAAATATATTTTGAGGGGGAAAACTAATGATGTTCATTTATAAATATTTAATTTTAAATATAAATTATTTATTTTTATCATAGTAACTTATTTGAAATTTTTTCTGATTAGATAATTACCGTAAATATTCATTCAACATAAACACAATGCTTGTGAAATTAGTAAATAAATCAAATAAATGATTTTAAAAAATCTAAAAGTGATGTATTTTGGGTGCGTTAAAGTGTACAAAAAATTTGGCAGAAAAATATAACATAATATATTATTTATTAAATTTTTATATTTTAATTCCTCTACTTTCATATTTTACTTAAAGTAAAATATATAGAATATTTCTTAAAATATCATTAATTGTATTTCGTATTAATTATATTTTAATAAATTACATAAAATTAATAAAAATATTAAAATAGGACCATTTTAATGATAAATGGTTGATAATTTCACCCATTTTCATTGATTATATTATTTGTAAATTATAAATAAAATTATAACCCTTTCATATTGAAAACTCATTACTACAGTTAATATTAAAATTGGTAAACCAAGGGGCTAAACCAAATATAATGATAAAAATGATATCTTAAATTTAATATTTACATTATATGACTATATAAATATAATATGTTCTTTATCATCGAATCTGTATAATTCTAGAACCATTTTACATGACTTTGATGCATATTATATTATAATATTTTTTGTATTTCCAAAAATGACATTAGTTAAATTTTTTAATTAATAATATTTAATAAAATAATTTAAAATTAATAAAAAACTGATAATCAGATATTCTATTAACATATGGTCAAAAATATCTTCCTTTAATCATTTATTAGCCATTTTTCTTCTATATTATCTTTATTGACCCCTAAATATTAAAAAACATCGATATTATAGTAATTTCCAAAAGGGTTAATGAGGGATTAAAACTAAGAGATAAGGGTAAAAAAGAAAAAAAAACTTGTCCTAATAATATTTTATGATATAACATCAAAACATCTTCATTTTATATTATAAGTATATCAATTCTGATCCATTTTAATAGTAAAATAAATTTATATTATTTTAATGCCCTAACCAATTAAAAAAGTGCCCCTCCTTTAACATATAAAATTTTACCTCTTGTTTTCTAGTATTCATAAGGTTTTTACAAATATATTAATCACTAAAACCCATAATATCAGACTATATTATATAAAAGAATTATATAACATCTATTATTTCCTAAAGACCCTTATTTTGTAGCTTTTACTGTAAGCCCAAAGAAGTTTCTCAAAGAAGAGGTGGACCTCTTAATCGAGTTTTTTTTATTTATTTTTATAACATATTAAAATAATTATTATTAATCATAAAATATTAAATTAATTATCCTAAATATATTTAAATGTTATTATGTTTATACAATATCATTATTCATCCTCTTTTCCAACAAATGTAAAGTGAAAGTATCACATGTCTTAATATGTAGACAACCTTTTCCATATAGTGACGTAATTCATTTTCCATCAACATATTTTATGGATTTTTATGATGATGGGTAGAATGATTATATGTGATATTTATTCCATAATTAATCTTTTGTAATTATAATATCATATATACCTTTTTACCTTCTTATCTGCTGAAAATGATAATATCACTCGTGTGTACATGTGGACTACCAACTGCATGAAAAAATGTGAATGATTTCTCTTTCCCATATTTAAAGGATGGTAATAAGGATATACTTATTTAATATATATATATATATATATATATTATAAAGACACTATAATAAATATTCTATAAAATGTAATTATTATTTACCTTCCTTTAATTCAATCCTTCAAAAAGTTAGAAAAATATTCATCCATATGTATGACCCACCATCTCCATGAATGGTGTTAATTATTTATCTATATATACATTTTATGGATAAATATATCTATAAATATATAAATATATAATTAATATAATGACTAAAATTCAAGATTTTATGGAACTATGATTAATGTTATAAGACCGAAACTGCTGAACATAAACTCTTAGCAAAAAACAAATATTAAATATCCAGAAATGAAAATATTAATGATGAATTACTTATAAATTGTTTTTAAATTGTAATAATAATATAAAAGGTGATATTATTATAATTAAAGTATTATGGTATATGATTTATGCTTTTCATAAGGTGTGGCAAAAGAAAATTTGTTTTCCTAATGCAGCGTAGTGGCTGACAAGGGTCGTCTCACATGGGGAGCGTTTGTAGTTGGTTCAGTCACTAATTTGAATTAACCTAATCTAATTTTTTTTAGTTTTTGCAAAAATTATTTCAAACAATTTTTTGATTGTTTTAGTAAATAGGAAATTAAAATAATTACATGAATGCATTAAATATAAATGGCGATGCATATGAAGGCAAAATGAAATTAAGGAAGAAAGATCTTGGTCCTAGGGTTAGATAACACAGGTTAAATCATTATTTATTTATTATTAAAATTAAATTTGATAATTAATTTTATGAAAACTCATTAATGAATTACTATCCTTTGATTTATTAAATGTGTTATTTTAGCATGCATCCAGCACACCAAACCACACCTCCACTTATAATGAATTATGGTAACACCTCAACTGAGAATGTTATTCCTACAAGACTCGGATCCACCGTATGCCATTTATTCACTTATAACAAACCCAACTCCACCATATTTTGGTTTTTCCTAATATAATAGAGGAAAAATTATTAATCATTGAAAAAAAATGGATTTGGAAATAGTGTTGTAGTGGAAGACTGTCGTAACCGTGCAATATTCCCGTCTCCGCCACAAATAAATTTAAAACCTTTAAAATTTAAGTGCAATAATAAATAACTCCATGAAACCTCCCCCAGGACCAAGCCTCTAGTTAGTCACATTCCATGCCTAAGTGCATATATATAACAACGGAAATATGGAAAAGAGATATTGAGATTGAGATTGAGATTAGAAGAGAAAAGGAGTGAAAGAAGAAAAGGAAACACTTTAATATAAAAGATATGAATTCATTACATGAGAAAAGAGAAATAAAATAAAAATAAAATAAAAATAAAATAAAGAAATAATAAAAATATAAATTTCCGTTGGCCTCCTCTCCTTGGTGCCCCGAATGGTTTTGGGAAGGATTGGAATGATTTTAGAGGGAGGGACCTCCTCTCTTTTTATAGGTAGATTTTTTTCCTCTGAAATTTGTCGCGTTTTTGACCTATTAATTGGCTTCTTCACGCATGGAACCCTTCATGAATGTTTTAAATTAATGTTTGGGTCTTCCACACTCCTTATTTCAGCTCATTTGGCAACTTTTTTTAGGAATTATTATTTTTTCATTATCAATTTTTGTTTCTGGACGAAGCATCTAAGAAGCTTATTTTAAGAATATGTCATTCAATGGACACGTTAATAGATTCAAAAGTTAATGTAATTTATTTTGTGAACGCCTCATTGAGTGTTATTTCATCACAAATTGTAATCACTAAATATTTATGGGTGTAGAGAGAAATTTTCTTCCGTTACGTAGGTGGGGTACACAGAGTCCGGCCGGAAAACACATCACCTTCATTGATTTTTAATGGAATCAAGATGATTTATTAAGACCCTATTCTAGTAGACAAAAATTAAAAAAAATTAAATAAATATTCTAAATAATTTTGAATCAGAAGGTTTGAAATTATATTGTTCAAGAAATGACCAAAATACTCTTCATGTAAAAATCAGTCAAAAATACAGAATTAAGGACTTTTCACAATTTAGCTCATTTTTATTCTATAATCCAAATTGCCCATTATTTTAATAAAACATTTAAATACATGGGTTTTATCAATTAAAAAATATACAATTCATTATTATTATATTAAAAATATTCACATAAATTTTCTCTGTCAAATACCCCCACACTTAAAACATGATTTCCCTCAAGCATAAAAACTCAACATGGAATTCAGAGGAAACCAATATTACCATTTATTCAAATTTCAAATTAATAAAATAAAAAAATCAATGTCAAATCAAATTTCCAAAAATCCTCATAAAATAAGAATTTAATTTCCCCATTTTTAATGAAATAATTAATTCATATATTTTACTTTTCCCCATTGAAAAAATGATGGAACTTCTTGTTTTATTCATTAAATCTTCTCAATTCATTATTATTAAACATGTCACATCATGATTTAACTCGCCTTTGAATTTTAACTCTCATATCTCATGATACAATTCAAGTATAGTTATTCTCATATCATGAGAACTTTCACTTTATCCATAAGTTTGTAAAATAACTACTTTCTCCACTTTGTAAAGACAAAAGACATATAAAATCATGAGGACTTTTCAATAAAATTTCAAATGACTCTGAGGCTTAAGGTTAGTAGGATTTGATGTTTTAAAAATTAAGGCTCAAGGAGGAGGTTTATCTCTTAAGTAAAATGCATGATATCAAAAAGTTTAATGAAATTTTCCTCTTCAAAGTAGCAACACCCACCTCCCCTAAAACTCAAAATAAGGTCATGATCAAACTAAACCATAATGAATGATTAACGCACCCTCTTGATTTTATTTTATTTTTTTACATTTTTTTTCTTTTTATGAAAGTTATGATTTGATCAAACCTCACATCCAACACCTATCCACATATGATAATAGGATCGCCAGTCTAGAAAATGGTGATTTTTGGTTTTCCCAAATCACAACCCATTTTTCTCATTTTTTGGTTCTTTTTGTCATTTTTAAAAAAACATCAAGAGGGGAAAACAATTATGTATGATGAATGATTCCAAATCCTTTTACAATTCACAAAATAACACCCCTACACTTTTCCTTACAATGTATAACATCCGTTGCACCATGATTCCCATCACCCCCACACTTTATTTTTCTAAAATATCATGCAATTTCCAAGAGTTGGGAAGGAATTGAAAAAAATGGATTGAAACATGGATCATTCCTATATAGGCTATTCATGGTCTCTATAGGCTAAAATAATGATTGATGTAAAGGTTTTCATTAACAATTAGGGATTTTCAAATATTCCTCAATCATTTTAAATATTATTTTGTACAATCATAGCTTTGTAAAGTCCAAATTCAAGTTCTAGTTGGTGACATATCCCAAGATCACTCATGAAATATTCTCAAGATAAAATAAGAAATATTTGGTCTAGAAATCCTCTAGGGAATGGGAATATAACATTGGACAATCAATCATGGAATGACTAATAATAACAAATCAATTCACATGAACTTCTGAAAATCAAAGAATAATAGATGGTAGATAAATTTCATTTACATGAATCAGTTAATTCCTTCAAATCATGAGTCATCATTTCAAAATATATGCTTCATATTTAAAAATTAAATTCTAAATTTAAATCATTTATTCATATAAATGTTTAAATCTAAAACATGGAATCATTGGGTTCCTATGAAACTCATGTATCCTAGATAAGTCGAGCAAAACATGAATTCAAGTGTGGGCATGCAATTTTATCATTAAAGTTAAAAATATGTTTTGGATGAAAAAAATGTAAGGAGTTTAAAAGATTAAACATTTAAAATGAACTCAATTTTGAAATAAATCTCTGTTTATCTTCATTTATCTAAGGCATACTTTTCCCATATATGAACCTACAAAATAGAATTACACACTTAAGAATGAGGATAATATCATTAATGATCAAATATATAAGAGGGAGTGGGATGCATGATAGAATTATTCCTAATACTGAATTTGAAATTTAAATTCCAAATATTGAAAATGAAATTACTAAAAATAAAGTAAAGGGTAAATCTTGTTATGATCTCCCAAGTGGACCCTGGAATCTTTTACTGCCTCCATAGTGCAGTACCAACTGTCATCCATAATCATATGGTGGGTGTATCTTTGTGGAAATGAACCACCACATGTTGTTCTTCCCTACTTTAAGCTCATTGTTCTTGTGGAAGAGAATTCCATAGATGAAGTACACCAGATCAGGCTCTTTTGCAGTGTGGTATAGATTTCATGGTGGGGGTTGGATGAATTATGTATCATCCCCCTCTTCAGTTTCTACGTGTGTAACGTGTTCTTCAAAATCTCGTGGTTTCTCCAGATATGCTGCATGAAAAGAATAATCAAGGGGATATTCAAAATTTAATTTTTAAATATTAATTTAAAAATCTTCCCATTTAAGTTAGAAATATTGTCGATTTGGTTCGTCATATAGATCCACTATTACCGTTTCTTGGGATTCATCAAGCATATGATAAATGTCCTTAGGGATCTCCAAGTGTTCCTCAATAGGTTCCATTTCTTCTTCTTTATCTTTCTACAAGGTGATACAAGGATTGAACGAATCAGAAAATTCATAGTCCTAACGAGTGATACTCAAATCAGATTGAATGAAATCAGAAAAGTTATAGTTTAAGAAAGGATCATCTCCCAGAGCTGCTTCTTATTCAATCCCTTTTTCAATGATAAGTGCCTCTTGGAGTTGATCATCACTTGGTAGAGGTAGGTAGTCAGGCTCTTTTATTCTTTCTTCTAATTCTCCGACATGGGTGGTTAATTCATCTTCCAAGGATAGAGAGAGGTATTAAGGTGGTTTCTCTTATACTTTTTATGGAATTAGGAGATCATGTTTCATTTCAATTTCTGCCCATGCACTCCAAAATTTCTCCAAATTCACATTATCACCCTCTTGTAAATTTGAAGAAAATGATCTTTCATCTATCTCCTCCAGTAATGGTTGAGAGAAGAGGAATTGATCTTCAAGAAGGTACTCTTTTACCTTCTCGGGTTCTTCAACATCAAATACCAGTGGGGAAATTTCTTCCATAGCTTGATCAGGCTCTTTCTCTGGTTCGAGCTCAGGTTGCTCACTTTGTGCTTGAATATAGTCAAACACTATTTTCATTTTTCACCCCAAGTCACCCAGAGTATTTCCAATCCTTTCCACCTAGGAATTTAGATCTTTATAATCCACTTTGGGTTCTTGATATTGCACCAATGAGTAATCATCCCATGCATAATAATTTGAATTTGAATACATCATGGAAAACAGAAAAAAAAATTAATGATTTTTCTTAATGAAAAAAATAAAGTATTTACAAAAATGTGAATTTTGAAAAAGTGATCGAAATGAACTCCTAGCTCCCCAGAAATGGAGCTAGTTTTTATGCACGCCTGCCATAGGGCTTGGAAAAAGAATATTTATTTTCCTAATATAGAACAGTGGCTGACCAGGGTCAACTCACCTAAGGAGTGTTATAGTTGGTTCAATCACTAATTCCAATTCACCCAATCTAATTCTTATTGGTTTTTTAATAATTATTGAAAACAATATTTTAGAGGGTTTTGGAAAACAAGAAATTAAAATAATGAAATGAAAACTTTTAATCTAAATGAATATGCATATGGAGACAAAATGAAATAAAGGAAGAAAGGTCTTGGTCCTATGATTGGATAACATGATTTCATTCTTTATTTATTTATTGTTTAACTTCAATTTGATAATTAATTTTATGAAACCTCTATAATGAATTAATTTTCATTAATTTATTAAGTGTGTGATTTTAGTATATTTCTGGCACACCAAAACCACACCTCCTCCATTAATCAAGTAGGGTAACACCTCAACTGAGAATGTTATTCATACAAGACCTGGATCCACTGTTTGTAGTTTCATCCCTTATAATTACCCCAACTACATCGTATGAAGGTTTTTCCTAAGAGAAGAGAGTTAAAATTATTAATCAACAAAAAGAAATGTATTTGGAAATATTGTCGTGGTGGATGACTACCGCACCCGTGTAATATTCTCATCTCCACCACAAATAAATTTAAAACATTTACAATTTAAGTGTAATAAGAAAGGACGATGTGAAACCTCCCCCAGGCCCAAGCCTTGAGTTAGTCACATTCCATGGTGAAGTGTATAGAGATCACAATGGAAAGATAGAAGAGATAGATTAATGTTGAGATTAGAAGAGATAAAATAAAATAAAGAAGAAATAAAAAAATAAATGTCCCTTGGCCTCCTCTCCTTGGTGCCCTGAATGGTTTTGGGAAGGATTGGAATGATTTGAGAGGTAGGGAGCTCCTCTATGTTTATAGGCATGTTTCTATCCTCTGAATGTTATCGTGTTTTTAACCCATTAATTGGAATCTTCACACATGGACCCCTTCATAAATGTTGTACAATAATGTGTTTTACGTCCACCATCCAAATTTAAACTCATTTGGCCACTAGTTGTAGGAGTTATTATTTTTTCATAGTTGGTTTTTGTTTCTGGGTGAAGCATCCAGGTAGCTTCCTTTAAGAATATGTCATTCAATGGACACCTAAATGGAATCAAAAACACCATGTAATTTATTTTTTGAAATTCTATTTGAGTCTTATTTCATCCCAAATTGGAATAACCACATTTTAAGGGGTTTATAGAGAAATGTGTTTCCTTTACGTAGGTGGGGTCCACATTGTCCGCCTGGAAAAAATTTAAACTTAATTGATTTTATTACGGCCTCTAGATGATTAATTCAACCCCTAGTCTAGAAGAAAAAAATGAATGAAATAAAATGAGGATTCTAAAAAAATTAATCAGAACATTTGGAATTATATTTTTCAGGAAATTATCAAAATACCCTTGATGTAAAATATGATAAAAATCCAGAATTAAGCACTTTTCAAAATTTACCTCATTTTTATTGTATAATCCAAATTTCCCATTATTTTAATAAAACATTTAAATACATGGGGTTTATCATTTAAAAACATCAAAAATTCATTATGACTATATTAATAATATGCACATAAATTTTCTCTGTCAGTATATAATTATAATGATTTTAAATTTATTATAGAGGAGGTTATTCCACTTTTGAAGCAATCAGAACCTAAGTTAATGGTTTTAGGTTACAATATATTTTTAATAGGATTTTTATTCATTATGTTTTCAATGATGATATTTTAGGATAAAAATATGAATAATATTATGAATTTACTTCTCCTCAAGTTATTCTTATATATTACATGTTATTCATTCTTTTTTCTGTCTTTAGTAAATTAAGAGATAAAAAGTATCTATTCAATGATAATTTAGTTAATTTCTATCCTTAGTCGAAAATAATTTTTTCCATATACATGTTTTATAAAAAAATCATGAATGATTTTACTAACATCTAATGATTATAAAAATTATTTTTTATCAATGTTTTACTTTTTAAAAACTATTGTAAATGTAATCTTCTTATCATTTTTTGAATGATAAAATTTTTACTTTTATAGAAAATTTTTAAAGAATTTTTCTTTTAACCTACATGATATGAATTTAATTTCCCACCATTATTACTCTCTAATTAATTAAAACATCATTTTCCATGTTTCATTTCAAATATAATGTTTTCCATAATTTTTGGGAAATAATTATTTTTTAAATAATTGATTTCAATGTTAAAAGGGTATTATCTTCATAAAATACCCCATTGTTCTTTTAAAGGTTTTTTTCCTCTATGATAACTTTATATATGCTACTTATATTTTTTTGGGGTATGATCCAATGATACCATCTAAATCATTTATTTGGATAGACTATCATGAAAATTATTTTATAATGATAACATGAAATCTATTTCATTCAACTTGTTAATTATATTATGACGAAACCTATTATTTTCAACATTTTATGTTATAATTTAATGATTAATTTATTTTGAATTACATTTAATTTCAATAGTATATTTTATGATTAATTTTCTATGATTTTATAGAATACATTATAATGATTTTCATTATGTCATGTGTGGTAACTAAATTATATATCCTTATAATGCAGTATGTAAAGATGGATATGTCAATATATAATAAAGACTAGAGAAAGGGTTGAACCAATTTTATTTAGGGGCTATATCCACTATGATAACCTTGGGGGTGATCCTTGACTATGGATATGATAGAATTGGGACTGAATCTAATAAAATATGATATTAATGGAAGTCATTTTTTATTATGTGAATGAGTTTCTAAGATTAATGTTTTACTAAAAACGTATGTCGTATGTCAATGCCATGATATCAAAGCTCATATACATCGATTACTTTAAGTATTATACAATAAAAATTACCATTAATTATTCTATGACTCAATATTTATATATATGATATGTAGGGTATGGATTTCAAATGATTTGATCATATACACATACCAATATGCTCATGTTATGTTTAATTGATCATTGATACCTCCCTTATTTATTTTTATTAATCACTTGATATCACCCTTCCTTATGTTTTATTTTCCCCATGTTATGAAGAATAGTTTTATATATGATATGTCTAAGAAGAGTTTTATTTATAAATATAATAGTGGTATATAATGTAGATATATTATGAATAAGTTTTTTTGTATCCATGATTCCAAATACAATAATTCTATAAAATTATTTTATATATTGTTATTGGGATCAACCAGATAATGAAGGTAATTATTTTCAAGTGTTTTATTCTTTTTGTCAAGATTGTTGGTTTAATGAAAGTAAATCACCTCAGTTTTATTTAGTTGAAAATCAGACTCAGAAATTATTTTCTGAAAAATTAGAATAACTTTGTATAAGAAATTACATCATATCAAGAAGATGTTTTTTAGAAGAAAAGGTTTTGAGTGGACTCACATTGGGTCCGAAATAGGAGAAGATCGTAATGAGTTGTGGATTGTAATGAAATTCAGAATAGATTTGATAAAAATGTGATGATTTTTTTTTATTTTTACTTAACATAAATCATATGTTTAGTGAAGAACTCATAATAAAAGACTTATGGAAGAAAATGGAATAGAGGTGTTCCAGATCATACAAAGATTAATCATATCTACGCTGAAGAGAAGAAAGAGATACTACCAGTTATATTTAGATTAATCTCATCTATATGGAATGAAAAACGATACTAAAAATTATATCTAGGCTAACCATTCATAAAAATGATTATACCTAGGAAAATCATACTCATCCTGATCATATTCATGGAAATCATACTCAGAAAAATCATACTTTGAACAATCATACTCAAGTTGAGTTGGAAATAAATATTCATTATAAAGGTAGAATCTATTGACATCAGTACAAAATATTTGGTATTTCATCATAATCATGAAAATTTATTTCCAATAAAGTCTAATGGGAAAGGAATTGAGATAAATCTGATAAAAAAACATAATGACAATGGCAAATCAGCAATGTAGTCAACTATTTGAGATGATGTAATACATTGTTGAATGATGGTTTTTTTCTAAAGATGGTGGAGTAAGATGAACTATAATTAGTTTTCAAAAGAGATACTTATTCAATTGGGTAAAGATCTATCATATCATTGATGAAAAGATTTTTTTCTATTTCAATTGAATTTTCATGTGTGTCAATAAAATAGGTGAATAATTTTTTGTTGTTTGATAATATATATGAAAGAGTTTGTTTAATGTATTGTTAAGGGGGATCATGAAATTGAAAAAAAATGTTTGTATTCAATCTATATATAGAATCATATTCATAAAATTAGAGTGGTATCTATTTCTCAATACATTTAGATCCAGTTGATATAGATCTTTGTTTTAAAGAAATGGATTGATATAAAGAAGAGGTAAATTTTGAATAAAATTCATGAGGAATCGAGAAGTATTAAAGAATTCATTAATGCACCTGAGATTTTAGGGAAATTGATATTTGGGAGAATTTGATCTAGAATGAAATATTTTGGGATTCCCACCAAAATTCCTTATGGGTCACATAAAATGAATAAAAATACATCGTACCTTTTTTATGACCAATATTTTGATTACTAGAAAAGAGAGAGAAAATCTGATTTTTTAGAGCGGGGAATATATTTTAATACTAATCATTTTTGAAGAAGTATTGATGATTAAGCGAGAGGATAAGGGAAAATATCACAATGTTATATTTAGCTGAATATCTTATTCAGTTATCATTGAATTTATCTTATTATTAAACTCTTCTTGTAAATAATATTTAGCTGATCATCGCAACAGGCTGGATTATCGGATCAGGATTTCTGTATTTGGGATTTTTAGACTAAGGCAGAAGAAGTTCGGATTTGTCTCAATCATACTCAGACGATGCTATTTTTTTGTATTGATAAATCATACTAAGAATAATTGAACTCATAATAATCAGGATGATAGAACCATACCTAGGAGAATCATATCATGAAGAATCAGACTTATAAGAATTAGGTTGAGATAATTGTATCGAGAAGAATCATATAAGGATAATTGTACTCAGTGGAATAAGACTGGGAAAATCTTATGGATTCTTTCTGTAACTAATTAAAATAATTTCATTTCATCTTCTAGGTAAGAATGTTAAAAATGTTTTTAAAAGGAATACATTTTTTATGTTGAAAAGAATCACATGAAACATGCATTGTTACATAAATATTGTTTAATTATATTTGTGAGAAGAGGGTGAACACATATTTTGGATTGTCTTCAAAGTATTACAGGAGTGAAAGGGAATATCCTACTCATTATAATCCAAGGATTGTTTTCAAGTGGATTGTATGGTATTGGATCATTTCTAAACCATACAAAGGGTGTAGATTTTCGTACTGAATAGTGATCCTTATAAATTATTGTCTTCTAGTAGATATGTGGTTGATTTTTTTTCAATAGGGAATAAAAATATTAAACAATATAAAAATGTTTTATCAATTTTAATGAAACATACAAGAATAATTATTAAATATTCAACCCCTCTCCCTCATAGTGATACAATTATCCTAACTGGGCACTAACAAGTTGTTTTAGACCATAGTCTCCCTTCACTTTTTCTTTACTGATAGAGAATTGGAATTGTCTGAATAGTAAAGGTATTCTTATTTTCTATGGAAGGAATTTTCATAACTATAAATATATAATGTTTTCTTATTGAATGTATCACCCCAAGATTTCATAGTACGTTATTTTCTTTAAAGTAATTCAATAGCTTCCTCTACATGCAACACTGAGTTCAAGTGCACCAAGGCTTACAAAACTAACCATTCAAAAAGCGTTTATGAGTAGTATTAACTATATTTTAAATTTAATATACTCTATATAATTCTAAAATCCATATTATGTGTTTCTAAGACATAATATAAGAACAAATTCAATTTTTTATGATAAAATAAATATTTTTCAAAAAATTCAATTTTACAACATTTTAATGACAAAACCCTTTTTAAAACCAATATTTGACACCTTTTTATATTCAGTTTTATGAAATTAAATTATTTTTTTGAATCAGGAAATACAAATTTATTTTGGATAATTTTTTTTACATTTCTGATTACTTTCATATTTTTATGAATACTGAAAACAACATAATTTTAATTGAAAACATCTTTTTTAATAAAAATAATTTATAGTGGTAAATTATGAATTTTAATATTTTAGAAGTATAATAATATTTTATTTTTTTCATTTAAAACAATTTAGTTCATTATATGTAATTTTACTTTTAAATTTGATAGAAACATGTATCAATCTTTTGATAGTTTTTACTTTTAAAAAAACCAACATTGTGGTTTTGACAACAATAATTAATTTTAAATTAATTATTGAAACTTAAATGTTTTTAATTTGGTAAAATAGAATTTTTTTTTTAATTTTTAATATCAAAATTATCATAGGTTTTATTTTAGGAATTTTTCTTAAAACATTCAATTTTTTATGAATAATGAAAAAGACTCCGTTATTTTTTAAAACCAACT
Organism: Viscum album; assembly: GCA_963277665.1. Taxonomy (NCBI): domain Eukaryota; kingdom Viridiplantae; phylum Streptophyta; class Magnoliopsida; order Santalales; family Viscaceae; genus Viscum; species Viscum album. The sequence continues at coordinate 332,886,633 of OY728161.1, forward strand.
TTTCATTTAAATATTTATTTTTTATATTTATGTCACGTCAAAATAGATACATTATACCTATATATTTTCAATGTAATTAATTGAAGTAATTTTATAATAAGTTTAGATATATAAAAAAATTTGAACTTTTTACCGTCTTTTACCCTCCTTCTAGAAGCATTTAATGATTTTCATAAAAAATAATTTCACCACTTCTTTAAGTTGAATTTCAAAAATCCTCGAGACATATATAACATTAGTAAGTAAAATTCAGTTCAATAAAATGAAAATATTTTTGGTTAATAGTAACATTTGACTATTATTTACCACTGTTAAACGTAAATAGGGTAATTAAGGGTAAAAATGACATTATAATTACCCTAACTCATGTCCTAATTCTATGGTATAATTCCAATTCATCAAAAAAACCTTACGAATAAAATATGAACCTATTTGTTCTACACGGATTATATTATTACATTTATTATTATTTTATTTAAAGATCAGTTAAAAGTGTTAAATTCAATGTTTAATAACTAAACTATTTTTAAAATAGGGTTACACATAAGATAAATTCTACTATTAATATTAATTATAAATATAAAAATATTTCCTAAATAATGGTATTTTATTTATAATTTTTATACACTATATAATATAATTTCTATTTGAAACAATGAAGATAAAGTAATTACCTTATTAATGAAATATTAAAATAATAGATATTATAAATATCAAAATAATTGTAAATTAAGTCTTCTAAAGAAATAAAATAATTTTATAAGTTAATAGGACATGTTATGGTTGATTAAATAAATTTTATTTGAAGTGATAAAATTAATTTGGCTTTCAAGAAAATCAAATACTAAACAGTGACAAAATTGACAGAATTGTGTTTTTAAAACAAATACTATCTTATTAAATGATATAATATTCCTAGAAATATGAGGATCAGAAAAAATACTTCTATAAGGTTATATATATTAATAATGAACCAATTTGGATTCTCTTGTCTTGTTATATAAAGTTAACTAACCATATAATATAAAAATACAAAGAGACATGGTAAATGTCAAACTACTTAACTAAGAGTTAAATATAAAAGGTAATGTTAATATGGTGACCTAAACCTATCTAAAACAATTAGTTGAAAAGTTTTCTACAAACCCCCACCTTATCCTTGAAATAAGTCATCTTAGATTAGAAACCTAAAAAGACTTTATTATTAAATAATATTTCAAGCTTTTCCTAAAGTGCCCCTCACCCCTCTAATAAAAGCGAACTTCCCCTTCTGTCAAAATCACATTTCCAAAGCCATTTGGATCAGCAAAAACCTTCCCTAATACCCTCCCAAATTCCAACATATAAACCTAGAGTCCTTAATTTGATCAGAAATCCAACCTATGGTTCCCTTTTGATCCACTCAAAAGGAAACACCCAAAGAAGATGTAATAATTTCCCCACCCTCTTTCAAGTTTTTTTCTTCTTCGAATTCCACTTTATTTTTTTTGTTTCCATAGAAAAATAATAAATCCATTACCTTATACATACTGTGATGTTATTATAAATATGTTACAACCATATTCGTTATTCTATCTAACCTATTAATGACAAAGTCACCATATGTGCATACGTACAGCTTACAGTCTCTAAGTCTTATAGTAGTTGGTAATTCAAACACTTAATTATTTGAATGGGTATAATAATGAGTTTAAATGATACAAATAATAAATATAACATGTTAATGATTCTGTATATATGATATACCATCCAATTAGATACAATTTCACCATCAATATAATTATATTGTTGCGCGTGCATATGTACGGCTTACCGTCTCCACAAACATGATTAGATTCGTTCCCCATCGTAATAATTAAAGAATAATTTTCATTTTATGATTCAAATTATTTTTTAAGAACATAATATCATTCTTGATATGAATAAAATACTTCTTATACATAACAAACATGACTAATGTAACAAAACATATAAAGGAAAATGTATCATTTAACAACCAAAACAATGATACTATTGAAGAATCATTAACAAAGAAATATTAAAAGATCATATATGATATCATATTAATGTATTTGATTCTTTTATAATTTAATAAAAATTATTTAACCATTATTCAAAATTTTAACCTACCGTATACTAAGGAAAAGTAAAAGGTAATGGGTTTTCATCTCACTTTTATTCCCGTGAGATTCCTGCTATATTTTCCATTATTACCTTTTGTGTGGTGTATGTACTACCCATGATTATGTTTTTTGAGTAAGATACATTAATTTACGGGAATTTACCTCATCATTGGATTATACTTATTTCATGGGGATTTTGTCTCATAAGTAACCAAATCGGTAAGCGAATTTCAAATTTAAATGTCCCCTCATTCGGTTTTACGAAAACATCATTCATTACTTTACTCCCAGATTATGTGTGAAATAAATATTTATTTACTTATTTAGTAACTTACACCACCCCTTTTTATGGATATACATTTGATTCACAAAATCAATACATTGATAAATTCTCAAGTCATCGATATAAATGTGATAAGAGAAATTTTAACTAAATTTCAATTCATTCAGTTAAACATCCAAGTCACTGGTTTTGTTTTTACAAGAATATAAGTGAATATCCTCATATTGATTTACACTAAATATTCAATCATATTGAGTGTATTTATATTTCTCACACATATTTATGTCCTTGATTTATCCTTAACCTAACGATACTATCTTTATAAAGGAATTCATCTCATCTTACATTCTATTTAGTCTTCTTTGTTGTTATGCACCAATTCACTGTTATTTGGTGTATATAATTTAATTTGACATAGTATATCATGAATCCATTTGTTATCATAATATTATAATGTTTTTATATCCTCAATTATTTGTTTTCAGGTGTCTCTCATTTGGTTTGTAAATCTAACTAAATTGTCATTTTAAATGTTTTAAAGAATTATTCTTCTAAACCATTGTAATTAATGTCCATGTTTTCAAAATGGTTATAAAGATTTATTTATATAGGCAAAAATGTTTTAAAATATTAATTCCTTTCAAAAGTTTCAATGTGGAATGTGACACTTTGATTAAAAACTATCTTTTAAATGACATCATTTTTAAATTATGTGACATTTAAATGATTTCACGAAAAAGGGATATTTCTCTCAAAGGTTTTTTACTCATCATTTTCAACTATGTCAACATCCTTTATGGGATATTATTCTAAATCATGGTTGATTTTTTATGATACAAATAGTCCATATTTTATTGAAGGTTTTGTGATTTGTATGACTGTGGATGAGTTATTTTTATATCATTCAAGGTTTATAGATATAGTATTATCATTTCATGTGCCTGTTTTAATATGAATGTTAATGTTATGTTTAATCCTTTTCATATGAGTAATTCATTGGACATAGTAAGTGATGGGTGGAGCCCCCTATAGCTCCTCGAAGTGTCGGTTGGTATCATGAGACAAACTAGTGTCTTGGTGTAAGGCCTTGACATAATCTTATTTTTAGTCATGGAAAAAGGCCTTGAATATGTGGTTATGATGTCTAACATTATCTATTACATCGTTCTTAAATTGAATATTGATATTGCATGTGATTATTTGACTAGTATAATATCCATGTGAATAATTAAATGAAATTATTTTGATTTATATTTTCCATATTATGATGATGTTTAATTTTAAAAGGATTTAGTTTTAGTCTTATACATTTCCTTAAATGTTTATGCTTATTTATGAAGTTTTCTACTATATTGATATCCTTACTGAGCATCTGATCCCACCCCTTGCTTATGTTTTATTTTTCCTAGGATGTAAATAATTATATTATGATTAAATTTCAGGAATAGGCTATAGAATATAAGAGTGTTGAAGGGTAACAATGTTTTTTTATTTCGTGATGTAATGTAAAACTTATGTATGTATCTAGTACTTACAAAGATATCAAAATAATCAATATTTAGGGACATTATTCCTTGTATCGTGCCAATGTTTTGTAGTAATGCACCAATTCTGGGTAACTAGGTTCGAGGAATTATATTTGGTATTCAAGTAAGTTTAGTACAAATCTGGGAAGATATATTTAAGAAAAACTCTGATTAGAAAACACTTCCCTAAGATAGACATTGAGGATTAGTATAGAAGAACATCCAAAAATTTTGATAATGTAAATTTTATTTAGGTTTTCCAGACAATGCATCCATGTCTTGATACAAGAAGGTACAGGAGGCTCTGGCACAAATGTACCTAGAAGTGAAAACTCTGACAAATAGTTTTGGGACTGACACAATTTATCCGGGTACATGAAAAAGGGCCTTGCTGCACACTTGGTTACGACACTCATAGGGTATATTCCTAGGATAATTCACATTTTATTTACAAAATGATTTGAAGGATTTTAATATAATATGAGAATATATAACATTGGTTAATCCTAAGGTGTTTTAGATTGAAAATAAGGTGTTATGGTATTCTTCTAAATGACTTTATGACTCACACTATGACTTATTCAATTATTCATTGGCTGGATTCCAAGGAAATAATAATATCAGTGAACATGACGTAAAAGGTGGTAACAGTGGTGGAAACGAGAAACGAAATGGAATATTGATAGGTTTAAAAGATATCATGTTCATACCGAATCAGTTTTCAGAAAATATGTTCAACAACATATATTTTAACCAACTCCTGGACTCAACAAAGAAGAGAAGAGCATTGAATGATAAGAGCTCCAGTAGTGGAGGAAATAGAGAAATGAAATCTCAATTTCCATCATATATGAAATATTGAAAGAGACACCTATGGAATTTTCTCAATGAAACAAAGAAATGCTTTATATGTGGGAAATAAGGACATAATGTAAAGAATTTCTGAGTAAAAATTAAGATTACTATGGAAGAAAATGAAAATTATCCCAAGAATCCATTTACTGTCATTTTTTGTAAATATAGGGTACCTAGGAATTACCCAAATTAATGCCCTATTATATAGGATAATATCATGGTCAAGGAAGATCCTATGTGGAAATAAATGTATGGTGAAATGTTTAAAAGTATTAGTTCTCTATATTGATTGGATTAATTTGGACGACTTTTCTCTTGTATGTGTTACCCTGTTGTTTGTTATGTGAAAATACTATTTTAGGAAGATTTAGATTTTCTATTGTTGATATAGTTATAAATAACCAGTTTGGTTTATATGATCCTAGAATTTGAGACAATTACAAGTTATTAAATTTTGGGATGAAAATGTGAGGTATGAGATAAAATTTATGGTGGAACTATGTTATGGTTATTTTGAAGAATTTATCTCATTTTGGGAATGTTGTAAAATATATTTTTTGAAGAAAGACAACATGTTGACTGTGTGCCAACCCATCACATTAGACAAATCATTGGGAATCAAACCCACAATTAGAGTACGATTTAGATTTATCATCTACCACTTGACTACGTGATGTCCCTAATTATTTTGACTAATTATTTTTAGTTAAATGATTTTATTGATCAATAATAAGTTGATTTGGGATCTTATGACTTATCAAATAGATAACCTTAGTATAGGAAAATGATTTGGTGATTAAGTGATAAATGTTATTTGAGACGATGTTCGCTCTGTTGGGAACACTACATGCCTAATGAAAATATAATACTATGGGATTTAATATGATGAGTAATGGTGGATTTTTTATATATGTTTTTATTGTGGATTTATAGCGATTTGGGTTATTTATAGAAATGATTAACCTATCATAGAGAATATTTTATTAGGTTAATCATATTTAAGTATGTAACTTTAATAGTAGTCATTGATTTATAGAGATATAATTTAACGTGGAACACTGCGTAATCAAATTATACAATGTTTTGGGTTTCAATATTATTTTGGTTTATATTGAAGTATTTTAAGGACAATTGTTTATTGAATGGTATTTATTAAACATTGGGTATTATTGTTTTAATTTTAGAAATTAAGATTAGTATTTCTTTCTCTAAGGGATTATCATTTTGTGGGATCATCTGATCTTTTTCTAACTATTTTAGTTTTGGTTAATCTCAAAAGACAAGGTAAATATATAGTTTATCCTTTGTGGATTATGTGATTCTGTAGAAGTTTATTCTAGCACATTAGGTGTGACCAAGTCGTCTTTAATACTCATTGTTTGAAAAAAAGATGAGTTAGTGGATGAAATTTATTAAAGGATGAAACTCTACTTAAAAAGTAAGTATTTCTTTTCAGGTTCTTAGTAAATCCCATAAATAAATTACTCAACTTTATAAAATGGAAGGTAAAACAAAAAATGTTTTCCATTTACTTTTCCAACAGAGAAACTAATGAACGTTTATCCCATCACAAGATTGTGGTTTTCTTGTTTATAATATTATCTTGATCATGTTTTTATCACTCTCTATCATAACTTGACACTAATTTTATCTTCCATATCTGTGTTTCCCTACATGTAATCCTGTTGTGGGTCATTTTGGTTGACCTTTGTACTTATCTTTCTTTCTTTTAAATTAATAGTTTTATTGACTCTTATTCTGATGTGGGACTTTCAATGAAGTACCCTAGCACAATTTTAAAATTTCAAGGATGCAATTTCCAAAATGGGGAAGAATGTAACACCCCAATATTTCATTGTAAGTTATTTTCTTTAAAGTAATTCAATAGCATGTGCCACACACAACACCAAGATTGACCGCACCACGACATACTAAACTAGCCGTTCGAAAAGAAGATATGAATAGTATTAACTGAATTTGGAATTTTATATACACCATATAATTTTAGAATCCATAATACGTATTTATAAGACATAATATAAGAACAAATTCATTTTTTCAGATAAAAGAAGTATTTTTCAAAAAAATGCAATTTTACCACAATTTAATGGGAAAACCTTTTTAAAACCAATATTTTACACTTTCATATATTCAATTTAATGAAACTAAATTCTCCATTATATTAGGGATATAAAATTTTATTTTGGATAAATTTTTGGTACTTTTCTGACAACTTTCATATTTGGATGAAAACTGGAAAATACTAAATTTTAATTAAAAACCACATTTATAATAGAAATAATTTATAGTTTTAAATTATGAATTTTAATTGTTTTTAATTATAATTAGATTATATTTTTATTATTTAATACAATTTTGGTCATTATAAGCAAGTGAACTTTTAAATTTGAGATAAACACAAGTAAATATTTTGAAGGTTTTTACTTTTTAAAAAAAACCTGCATTTCGGTTTTGACAATGGGAATTAATTTTAAATTAATTAATGAAACTTATATGTTTTTAATTTAGTAAAATTGAATTAATTTTTGGATTCTGAATATCAAAATTAGCTTTGGTTGAAGTTTCAGTATTTTTTTTAATATATTCTATTTTTTATGAATAGTGAAAAACACTCTGTTATTGTTTAAAATAGAAATTTTTTAAATAATTATTTATTTTATTTATTTTATGTCAAAATAAATACATAATATCTATATATGTTAAATTTAATTCATTGGATTCATTTTATAACATAGATATATAAATTTTTATTGAACTTTTTACCATCTTTTACCCGTCTTCTAGGAGCATTTCAAAATTGTTATAAAACATAATTTAACTTCTTCTATGAGTTAAATTTCAAAAATCCAAATAAAATAATTAGCATCATTAAGTAAAATGTGGTTCATTAAGATTAAAATAATTTTTGTGAATAGTAACATTTGAATTTTATTTTCCACGATTAAACGTAAATAGGGTAATTAAGGGTAAAAATGATATTTTAATTACTCTAAAACATATCCTAATTCTATTGGATAAGTGTAATTAGACAAAAAAAAACTTTGGTATAAAATATGATCCTCTTTGGTCCTCTTGGATTAGATTAGGAAATTTATTATTATTTTATTTAAAGAAGAGTTAAAAGTGTTAAATTCAATGTTTAATAATGAAACCATTTTTAATATTGGGTTACAAATAAGATAAATTCAACTATAAATATGCACTAGAAAGATAAAAATATTTCTCACATGATTTTATTTTATATATAATTTTTATACATTAAATAATTTAATTTATATATGACACAATGACGATGAAGTAATTACCGTATTAATGAAATATTAAAATAATTGATATTGTAAATATCCAAATAAATGTAAATTGAGACTTATAATGAATTAAACTAATTTTATAGGTCAATATGATGTGTTAAGGTTGATTAAATAAATTTTATTCTAAGTGATAATGTATTTATGGCTTTAAAAAAATCAAATTCAAAATGGTGTCAAAATTGACATAATTGTGTTTTTAAAACAAATACTATATTATTAATTGATATGATATTTCTAAAAATCTAAAATTCTGAAAATAGACATAGATAAGGTTATATATATTAATAATTAACCACTTTTGGTTCAGTTGTCATGTTATGATATGTTTATTGACCATATAATATAAAAATACAATGAGACATGGTAAATGTCAAACTATTCAACTAAAAGTTAAATATAAATGATAAGGGTAATATGGTGACCTAAACTGGTTTAAAACCTATTGGTTGAGAATTCATCGACCCATCCCAACCTTATCTTAGAAATAAATCATTTTGGATCCATTAGAACATGTAAATTATTTTATTATAAAATAATATTTCAAGATTTTTCTAAAGTGCCCCTCACTCCCCTTATAAAAGGGCACTTACCCTTCTCTCAAAATCACACCAGCAAAGCAATTTGGATCCAACAACCCCTGCCCAAATATCTCCCAAAATTTTTCAAATAAACCTAGAGTCCTTAATTTGATCATAAACCCAACCTATGGTTCCATTTTGATCAACTCAAAAGGAAACAGCCAAAGAAGAGGTAATAATTTTACTACCCTCTTTCAAGTTCTTTTCATCTTCGACTTCTTCTTTATATTTCTTTTTACGTACAAAAATAAGAAATCCGTTACCTTTGAAATATTTTGATGTTATTATAAATATGGTACAACCATATTCTTTATTCAATCTATCCTATAAATGTCAACGTCACCATACGTGTGTACGTATGGCTTACCGTCTCCATGTCATGGTGTAGTTTTTTATTCAAGCACTTAATTATTTGGATGGGTATAATAATGAGTATAACTGATATAAATAATAAATATAACATTTTAATTATTCTGTATATATGATATACTATCCAATTACATATGATTTCACTATCAATATAATGATATTGGCGCCCATGCGTACGTACGCCTTACCGTCTCCACGAACACGACGAGATTCATTCCCCATCATAATCTTTCAAGAATATTTTTCAATTTACGATTAAAAAAATGTTTAATAAATTAATATAATTGTTTTTATGAATCAAATATATCATATACTTAACAATCATGACTTACATAACAAAACATATAAAGGAAAACGAATCAGTTAACAACCAAAACAATGATACTACTGAAATATCATTAACAAAAAAAATATTAGAAGTTCATATATGATATAATATTTATGTATTTAGTTCTTGAATAATTAAATAACAATGATTTCACCATTATATATGAGTTTTACCTACCCTATACTAAGGAATATTTCAAGGTAAGGGGTTTTCATCTCACTTTTATTCCCATGAGATTCATGCTATATTTTCTACTATTACCTTTTGTGTGGTGTAAGTAATGCCCATGATTGTATTGTTTGCGTAATATACTTTAATTTAAGGGTATTTAAGTCATCATTGGATGATCCTTCTTTCATGGGTGTATGTTTCATAAGTCACCAAATCGGTAAGGGAATTTCAAACTTCAATGTCCACTCATTCGGTTTTATGCAATCAACATTGATTACTTTACTCCATGATTATTTGTGAAATCACTATTTATTTACATATGAATTAATTTACACCCCTATTTGTGGGTATATAAATTTGATACACATAATCACTACGTTGATAAATTCCCAATTCATCGATATAAATATGATAAGAGTAATTTTAAATCAATTTCATTTCATTCAGTTAAACATCCAACTCATTGGTGTTGTTTTTACAAGAATATACGTGAATTTACTCTTATTTATTTACACTAAATATCCAATAATATTGAGTGATTTATATTTTTAACACATAATTATGTCCTTTATTTATCCTTAAACTAAGGATATGGTCTTTATAAAGGAATTCATCTCAACTTTCATTCCATTGAGACTTCTTTGTTGTTATGCACCAATTTAATTTTATTTCGTGTATATACTGTACATTGACATATTATATCATGAATCCATTTATTCTCATGACAATGTAATGTTTTTATTACCACAATTATATGTATTAAATCGTCTATAATTTGGATAGGAACTCTAACTAAAATATCATTTTAAATGTTTTAATGATTTATTATTCTAAACCTTTCTCATTAATGCCCATGTTTTCAAAATGGTTTTAAGGAATTATTTATATGGACATGAATGTCTTAAAATATTAATTCTGTTTAATAGTATCAATTTTCTATGGGACACTTTGATTAAAAAATTTCTTTTAAATGACTTCCTTTATAAATTATGTGACTTTTTAATTATTTCACAAAAAAAGATATTTCTCTAAAAGATTTTTACTGAAAAGTTTCAACTCTGTCAAAATCCGTTATGTTATATTATTCTTGATCGAAGTTGATTTATTTTGATACAAATATTACATATTTTATTGAAGGATTTGTGATATTTTTTACTATGGATATGTTAATTTTATACCATTTTGGGTTTATAGATAAAGTATTGACATTTCGTATTCTATTTTTAATACGAATGTCTATGTTATGTGTAATAAGTTTCATATGGGAAATGAATTGGACGTAGTAAGTGATGGGTGGAGCCCGCTATATCTCCTCAATGCATTTTTAAGTCTCATTAGACAAACGAGTGCCTTGGCACAAGGCCTTGATAGAATCTTATTTGTAGTCTTGGCACATGGCCTTGACTATGTGGTTATGAAGTTTGGAATTATACATTCCATCAATATGAAATTGTATTTTTATATTTCTAGTGATTATTCTACTAATATAATATCCATGTGAATATATAAATGGCATAATTTTAATTCATTTTTTCCATATTATGCTGACGTTTAAGTTTTAAAAGCCTTTTTTAGTCTTATACATTTCCTTAAATTTTTATGCTTATATTTTGAAAGTTTTTTCTATATTGTTATCCTTCTGAGCATCTGAGCTCACAACATTATTATGTTATATTTTTTACAAGATTCGAAGAATTATATTATGATTAACCTTTAGTAATAGGCTATAGAATACACGAGTGTTAAATGGGGACACAATGTTGTTTTTCTAATTCATGATGTAATAAAAAAACTTATGTATGTATCTAGTAATTCCAAGGCTACTAAACTAATCGGTCTTTTGGGGCATGATTCCTTGTATCATGCCAATGTTTTGTAATAATTCACCTATTATGGGAAACTGAGTTCGAGGAGTTACATTGTATGTATATTAGAGACGATTTTTTTGAAGCTTCAACAAGGGGTTTCCTCGTATTGATTATGAAACTCCTCTTACAAATGTTTAAAAGAAGAATATTTATAATGATGGATGGGATAAGAACTATATTTTATCACCACATTATGAAATTTAATTTTTAATATTATAAGTCATTTCCAGGGCCTAGGGTATACGGGATTAATTCAAAAACATATACAAAGGAAATATGAAAGTAATGAACGTAAAACATCAAATTTGGAGATTGAAGTATAAAGAATAGAATATGGGTGAGTAAGAATCTGTTGGGGAATTTTTTACTAGGGTAAAGGACATTGTTAGTATTATCAGATGTCTTGGTGAAAAATTATATGATTCTACAGTTTTTGAAAATATTATGAGAATCCTTCCTGAAAATTTTGATGAAAATGTTTTTTATTAGAAAAAAGAGATCTTGAAACATTATCTCTTGATGACTATTATAAGACTCTAATCACTTATGAAATGAGAAGATAGAATGATACCAAAATCCAAATAAACATTGATAGATAAATTTATTCCAGGTATTTCAAGAATTAATAGTCAACAACGATTCTTATTGAAGATGAAGTTGTTGTTCCAGATTCTAAAAATTATGTATGTAAAAATATTGATAATATTTTATCCTTGTTTTCTAAAAATGTTAAAATAGTTACAAGGAAATACAAAGGGAAACTTCCCTTGAAATGTTTTAAATGTGGAGGCATAGGTCACTTTGCAGTTACTTTTCCTCGAAGAATGAAATAATATGACATTGATGAAGAATAAAAAATCCATGAATATCTTGGGATAAATAGGGAATGAAGGAAAATTGAATTCCATAGGGAAATAATGAAAAATATTTAAATATAAAAGAATAATTTTTGGGTATAAAGATGAAGATGAAGATGGAAGTGATACTGATTATGAAAAAAATAGTTTATTATGGTGTGGAAAACAATTATATTTCAATAGTTAATAATGAAGAATTTATAAATAGTGGTTATGAAGAATAAGAAACTAAACATAAAAATCATTTGAAATAATATTTGAAACAATGTCTGAGAAAGATCAGATGTCTTAAAAATAAAAACAAAACATTAGAAGATGAATATTCCTCAATAAGAAATCAAGAATCTTTTTCTATTGAGAATTTAATGATGATAAAATAGATTTATGACATGTATAAATATCTTGATTAATAAAAAAATAATAATGAGCATATGGGGGTGAAGTTGAAGGAAAAAATAGGAAGAGTATGAACATTTCCCACAAAACTTTCTAAAGGTAAATTGAGAAATACAAGTTTCCAAAACTCTATTACTAATGTTGGTAAATGTTCTCAATATAATAAACTGGTGAAGGTTAAAAAAATTTACCTTCAAAGGGTGAGAAAAAATATGTAATTGTTTAAAAAATGAATAATTTTAGTAAAGTTTTGTAGTTTTCCCAGGACAACAATGTTTTAAATTTATGAGTCTCAAAGATTCCTAAGATGGAAAATGTTTTGAAACTATATGACTTCAGAAAAAAATATTAAATCTTTTGGTTTCAATGATGCATAACATAAAAAACAAAACATTGATTGATAGTAAAAGGTTTGTGGATAAAAAAATAAAAAGATGAATGTGACTAAAAAATGTATTCACAATTCTAGATAGTATGAATGATTTAGAGGAAAATACCCATTTATGGATATTTTGGTATTGTGGTGGATTCTGACACATGGAAAATATGTTTTATATTAACCAAAATTATTACTATTGTTCCATGGGTTATGAAAGGAAATTGTTGAGGGGGAGTCAATATCTTCAAAGGAATAATTCTGTGAAATTTATTTCTATGAAACCTAAGAAGGTTTGAGTAAATGTTGAAAATAGGTTCCAACAATTAGATACTATTTGTGAAATATGTTATCAAACCTAGACACCATTCAAAATGATGTCTTATTTTGTTATCAGTATAAAAAAATTACTTCAAAATTCTCAAAATGCATAGGTGGAGAATGAAAACAAAGATAAAACATCTCTTGTTTTTGAAACTGTAATAAAATCCACAAAAGGGGAATGACCATGGATTCTTGATGGTGGGTTTTCTTATTATGAGGTGGGAGACATGAAATTGTTGAATAATTTGAACGATTTTAATGAATAAATGGTGACATTTTGAAATGATGAATCCTTAAGAATAAAAGTTGTTAGGTCATCCATCATTAGAAATGAAATGTTGAAATCCAATAAATCTTTTTATATTGATTAGATGAAACAAAATTTTCTACGTTTTTCACAATTTTGTGTTGTGGGTAACAAAGTAATCTACAGAAAAGATGTATTTTTGTTGAAAAGTGAAGAATATGGAAGGATTGTTACAAGAGGACGATGTACAATGGGAAATTTTTTTTATATTATTGAAATAAAAAACTCTTTTTACATGAGTATAGTGGAACAGTATCAATTGTGGCATAATATGATAGGATACATGTGTCAAAGAAACATGAAAAATTATCTAAAAGTGATAGTTTTCAATACATTCATGAATTTCCATGAATAACTGATTTGCGTTGCACTGTTTTAAAAAAAGGAAACATTAAAAACTCAGTGTTTAAAAAAGTTGAGATTTGATTAAAACAACCCCTAGAGTAGATTCATTCCAATATTTATGGGCTGATGATAAAATAATAAAAAAATAAGGTTATGTACTTCGTCACATTCCATTATTATTACTCTCATTACATGTGTTATGTATGTGAATCATAAATCAGATGTTTTGAAAATGTTAATAAGTTCTAAATAATGGCTGAGAAATAATGTGAGTATTCAGTAAAGAAGTTCAAAATAAACAATAGTGGTGAATACAAATATAAAGAATTTTAACGTTATCTTAGAATAAATGGAATTCAGTATTAATATATTTACATATACATTCCTAAAAAAATGGAGTTTCTGAAATAAAGGGTATAAGTTTGGTGGAAATGGCCCGAACTACGTTACTTGAACATAGTATTCCTCATTACATTTAGATGAAATCCATGAGTACTACATTTTATAATAAAACCCAATGTTTCTATGGACCATCCTTAGATATAACTCCATATGAATTGTTTTATGAGGAAAATCCAAACTTCAAACACTGAGAGTTTTCTAGAGTCCATGTATTCTAAAGAAGAATGGCAGAAACACAAGAAATTTAAAGTAGAAAGGTAAAGATGGAATATTTATTGACAATGATTCGAAAGGAAGAGAATATATATGTTTCAAAAAAGAAACATAGAGAATGTTTTGACTCTATATTTTTTAATGTAATTGAAAAATTAGATAAATACAAACATGATCAGGTAGACAAAGAAGATGAGCAAGTTGATCAAGTTCAAGAAAAAATATTGAAAATGATATATACAATTGTATTCCTACTAAAGAATAAGAATTGGACTCAAATATTTCTTATGATGGGGAATATATTTGAAAATTTTATCCAAGGCATAGGAATCAAGTACAATATCATAACATAATTGGTGATCAGCATCAGAAGGTTCAAACCAGAAGAACAAAAAATGTTATTACACAAACTTCTTGGTGTTCAAAAGTGGAACTGAATGAAGTAAAAGAATATTTTGAGTATCCGAAATGGTTTTAGGTAATGAATGAAAAGTTGGATGAAATTAAATGGAATTATATATGAGATCTTGTACCCAATACAGAAAACAAATATATTATTGGCACAAATTAGGTTTTCCAGAATAAGATCAATGAAAAAGGTGAAGTGATAAAAAAATAAATATTTGTGTTTAATGGGTATTCACAAATTGAAGATATTGATATTAAGAAACCTTTTAAATAGTGGTAAGGATATAAAAAATTATAATCTTTTTTTATATTTCTACACAATGAGGTTACTATATCATTCAAAGGGATGTCAAATTCTCATTCTTAAATGATGATTTTGATGTGAAAGATTACATTGAATGACCTTGTGTATTTATTATTAGGAAATATGAATGTTATGTGTGTATATTAAAGAATGATTTGTAAGGTTTAAAACAAACTTTGAGGGAATGGTATTACAAATAGGATAAATTCTTAAGGAAGAATGGATTTAACAATGTAATAGTGGATAACAATCTTTATATCAGAAAAATTCAGGAGTATTAAATCCTTCCAATTCATTATATCGATGATATTGTATTTTCTATGAATAATGAAAGAATATGTGAAATATATTATAATGAAATGAAAGGGGTATTTGAAATTTCCATGTTGGGGGAAATGAAATACATTCTTTGGTTATAGATACAACAATCAAGGGAATTCATTATTCCTTATCAAATAAAAGTATTATTAGGAACGTCATAATAGTTTTGTCATGAAAAAATAAAATCATATTTCCATACTGATTTTAGTGGGAATAAATTTTTCCAAATATGAAGAAGGATAAAAGTTTATTAGAAAAATTTTTGGAATCTAATTGAATGGTTATTTTATTTGACTACCTCAAAAATTGCATTGTTTATATTATTACATTATGTGAAAATTTTAGAGTTCTCCAAAATAATCACATTTTCATGATGGAAAAATTATTTTCAGATATATCAAAGACACAATAGAATTCAAAATCAGGTTTTGAAGCTCAGATAGTATTTAAATATTATGGTATTTAGATGCTGATTAGGAAATAAGTGATGATTATAAAAGATCCACATCTAGTGGAATATAATTTCTGATTAAGAATTGTGTAATTTGGAATTCAATCAAATATGATTCAGTAACTCTCAGTATGGAATAATTTGAGTATTTTTATTCCACTCAATCCACTACCCAACTTATGTGTTAGAAAACTCCATTGTATGATTTTCTTATTGAAGGGATGTTACCCTTTCTCTGGAGTTGTGATAATCAATGTACAATTAATCTCACTAGGAATCTATATCAAAATTCACATTAAAAATATATTGATATAAAATACAATTTCATCAACGATCATGTGGGTAAAAATTAATTGAATCTTAAATATGTTCGAACATCTAAATAATTTTCTAACATTTTCACAAAACCTTTACCGAATAAATCATTATATAAATTGATGTTGAACATGGGGGGTCCAACCTATTTCTCATAATGTTTATGGTATGCGTTACTATCACATATCTCATATTACCTTATCATAGTGTTTTCAGGGGGTGAATTTTTTCATAAATCTATCCAAATGAATATAAAATAGGGAGTTGTTGGTAAGATGTTAATTTATCATTTTATTGTGAGTGAACAATTATATCTGTTTATTGGAGTGTTTTTTGGAAACTAATTTATTTTCTATCTAAGAAATAAAAATACATAGGTAAGAGAAGGTGATTAAGAAATATGAATAAGGTTTTTTTGAATCACTACACTTTTATAGCATGGTTTTTCTGTTAATGATTCTTGTTTCCTATAATCAGTTAGCTCATGTAGGCATAGATTTGTGGAAAATTGATCCATTACATGAGGATAAAATGTTTAGTGAATTCTAAAACATGGTTGAAAACAAAATCCAATGGGGGATTATTAGGAAAAAGATGATTATGGTGGTGATTATTTTTAATTATTGTCTATTTTTTTCAAAAATGTTTGTTTGAAGGCAATAAATCACCTCAATTAGTATTTCGTTGAAAATCGAACACAAATATTGTTTTCAATAAAATTATACTAACTTTGTTTAAGAAATTGTATTATATTTAGAAGAATCATTTTGGAAGAAATTTTTTTATGGGACTCACCTTGGGTCCAGAATAGGAGTGGATTGTAATGAGTTATTGATTCCAATCAGATTCAGAATGGATCTGAAAAATTGTGGAAATGCTTTTCTGTTATTTATTTCACATTAATCATAATTTGATTGGATAGATTATGATTCAACAATTGTTTATGAAAAGGGAAAATATGTGTTCTAGATAATACCCAAATTAATCATATCTAGCTTGAAGATAAAAAATAGTCGATACTGATTATATTTAAATTAATCAAATATAAATGGAAAGAAAAAAGGTGATGAAAATTGTATCCATGATAATAATTCCCACCAATGATAGTACCAAGTAAAATCAAACTTATCCTGATTATATTAAGGGAAATCATACTCAAAAAAATCATACTCTGAACAATCACACTCAAGCTGAGTTGGAAAGAATTTTGGTTGCTGATGTTGGATGTTGTTGACACCGATCCATTGTATTCAGTAAATCATTGTACTTAGGAAAAATTATTTTCAATCAAATCTGATGAAAAAAATGAATTGAAATAAATCTGATGAAAATATTAATAATAAATACAGATCAAAAATATAGACAACCAATTTTATATAGTTATATGATTTGTCGGAGGAAGGGTTTGGTTTTTGAATATGATAGAGTAATATGAACTCTAACTTTTTATCAAAAGTGTCGCTTCTTCAATGGGGTCAAGAGACATCGTATAAGATTTGATCTACTCTATTTTTTTCAAGATAAATTTTCAAGAGAATTAAGATAAAAGTTGAATAAGTTGAAGTGGTTTGAGAATAGAGAAGATTGAGTTTGGTGAATGTGCTTTCAAGGGGGTCTTGAAATTCAAAATAATGATTTTATTCAATTAAAATAGAGCATCATATTCAAAAAAAATCATAATGTTGTCCATTACCTTATACACTTGCATTTAATTGATACAAAGCATTGTTTTGAAGAAATTATATTGGTATGAATAAGTTATTAATTTTGAATAATATTCCAAAAAAATCATGAATCATTGATGAATTCATAAATACACCTGATATTTTTGGATAAATTGATATTTGTATGATTTTTTTTGAGAAATAAATGTTTGGGATTCCATCCAAAACCACTTATAGGTCACATATAAATTGGAAAAAGGTAGATCATAATTTTTTGATGACTAAGCTATAGTTCACTACAGAAGAAATAGAAGCTTCATGTTTTTATGGAGGAGAATATATTTTCATCCTAAGATTTTATTGAAGAAGTTTTAATGAATAAATGAAAGGTTAATAGACAAGATTGCAATGTTATATTTTGTTGATTATCATATTCAGTTATTATTTAATTATGTTGACTACCATACTCTGCATTTTAAATCTTATTTGGATAATCATTGCTTCGAGATGGATTATAAAATCGGGATTTCCATATTGGGGATTTTTGGAATGAGGAAGAATAAATTATGATCTGACTCAACCATACTCGGTTAGCCCTATATCATTTCTTATTGTATAATCATACTGGGAAGAATTAAACTCGGAATAATTGGTATTATAGAATCACACCGAGATGAGTCATACTAGGAAGAATCAGACTCAAAATAATTTGGCTGAGAGAATCATTCTGATAAGATTCGTATTAGGGAGAATCATACTTAGAGGAATCATGCTTAAATTTATACTTGGAAAATCATACTGAGTTTTTATTTCACTGATTCTAGGAACTTCATTCCATCCTCTAGGTGATAAAGTGAATATTTGTTTTAAGGAATACATTTGAAAAGTTGAAAAGAAGCACAGGTAACATGAATTGTTACCCAAATATTGTTTTACCTAATTTTTGCTAAAAGGGTGCACACAAACATTTGAATTGATTTCAAAGTACTACATGAGTGAAATGGAATATCTTACTTATTGTAATCTAAGGATTATTTTCTAGTGGATTGTATGGTATTGGATCATTTCCAAACTGTACCAAGGACGTAGCTATTCTTATTGAATAATGGACCTATTAAATTCGTGTGTTCTTATGGATGTGTTATTGATTTGTTTTAAGTAGGGATTGAAATATTTAATAGTAGGTGAAGTTTTTTTCAATTTTAATGAAACATAAAAGAAAAAACATCATTGATTCACCCTATACCCTATCAATGATACAATTATCATAGCTAGGCAGTTACAATTTGTACGTTATGTATTCAATATCCATACAATAAAATGTAAAATTTATTTATGAAAAGAATCAGCTATTATAACACATGCATCCATATATATGTTTTATTCGTGATATTCCCTAAAATATTACTACTCACACACTATCCATAGATAAAATATATTTAAAAAATCATGCAATCTATTATGTACAATAGTATTTGATATGTTATATCAATCGAGTAACCATATAAGATTTCAATGAATCATTCATAGTTTACTAATAAATAACATAAAAATATTTTTTAACCTAATAACATTTAAAATAAGTCACATAATTTTTCATAATTCTATAAATAAAATTATTCGTCTACTAAATTTGTTCATATTTTTTTTAGTGAAACATCATACATAAATATTGTTGAATTTCCCAATGAACTAATAATCTCAAACACAACAAAGATTTGAAATTGGAATCATTATTAGAATAACAATCAATAAAATTAACAATATAAAATCGTTCTAAATATATCATAAAAATTACTATAAAATATCATTAAAATGTGTAGATTAAATTGATCTATCATGGAAATGAAAATATTTTATTGATAGGTCAACAATAAAATAGAGGGTGTCATGTTTTTTCACTAAAATATAGACACTTCATTAAAAACATAATAAAATTATTATATCTTTTCCATATTAAGTCTATAAAGGTCTAAACTAAAATGTTCATCTGATTTTCATAACCATGGATCATCTAGATAATGTCTGAGGGATTATTCTATGAATTCAATAACACTTTTTATCCCTTTTCACCAATGTTATCACTAAATAACTTATAACATCATTGTAATACATAAGAATAATATTAACTTGGATGTGTGAAATTTATTTTACACTTCCTCAAGTAGATTTACTTAAATAACTACCCACTTTTAAATGATAAATAATTTCTATCCAAATATGAGAAAAAAATATCATCAGATGTGTAGCTCCCATATTTATTTTAAAGTTTTAAATTAATAATTTTATGGTAGTTTGGAATAAAATTGGTAAAATAATAATTTTATTCAAGAATACATTATTAGACCACATGTTAAGTTTGACATTATAATTATCCCTTATATATTTATTTCATGGTCCAATAAAAACATGATTTGATACTTAGTTTGTGAATTGTGCATAATGATATTGTATCTTTCAAGAAAACTCCCAAAAATATGTTTTTTAATCTAGAACTATTGGTAAGGGTTTTATTAATTGATTTTAAAATTTGTTTTTAAATCATTTTAATATAAGGGTTATTTTTTTAAATAAATTTATAAATAAATTTATTTTTCTAAAATAAAATGTTATCATTGTAATTATTATAATTATATTGGTAGTTGTGGTTCTAATAATTATTTGTTGTAATTATGTTATAAATATTATATTAATGGTTTTATAACTTGTTTTTAATATATATAAATATATATATACTTATTTATTATTATTTTTTAGGGGTGACATATTATAGTGGAAAAACAAAGGGCTAGTGTATTGAATCATACATTGGTTGTGGTAGAGAGGGAGTTATCCCTTCTCTTATTATTCATTATCATTGTACTTATCCCCTAGAAGGAATACCAAAATAATGATGGTCGACAACCTATTTCTTCTAATTCTCTTTCTCTCTTCGTTATCCCTATTTCTCTCTATATACATATTCATCATATATATTTCTATATGTCAATATATTAGTTTTTGGGGGTTTTACAGTGTTTTGATAAAACCCTCCATTACTAATTGGTATTTCCCTATCAAAGTTTGGAGGAGGATCTTGTAATGTGTTTACACATCATTTTTTAATTTTTTAGAATTTCCTCACCCATTGGTAAGTATGTAAATATATTTCATTGATTATATGTTTATATATAACTTGATTTATAAATTTAATTTAATTTCATGTATTATGACTAGGGGTGGCGTATGTGGATTTTGTAAACTGTTGTCATTAGATTTGAAACTTTCACTAAGCCCAATGATTATTTTGATACCAAGTAATTAATATAACTCATTTATTTCATTAATAAATTATTGAGTTTGTTTTTAATGATTTATCTGGTGTAACTGATTACTTATATGTATTCTACATTTGATGTTTAGGTTAATACTAACACTTTGAGGTATATGTCTCTATTTAAAGTTATATATAAGTGAAATAATTTTTTATAAATATATTATAGTTATATTATATTTGAAATAAAAAACTAAATTAAATAGACATTATTATTATATTTTTGTTCACTTGGATGTGTTGTGAAAAATACTTTTATTAAGAAAGATATTATGGGTTGTGGTGATCATCTAGAGAAAAATATTAGTGTAGGTTGAAGTGGAATATATTATTGATTTTTAATTTTGTGTAAACAAATAAATCATGTTCAAAATTAGTGTAATGTTTATTTATATAATATTAAAGTGTGTTAAATGTGATAGAATATTTTCTAAAACATTTTATTGATGTGGGAAAGTGATTATTACCTGGTGATATTAAAATAATGTAATATATTGGAAAGGATAAAATACGGAATCCTTAGTCAAAATGAAGAATAATTCCTTTATTTTGTGTTAGTACTTATGTAGAATTATTTCCTATAGAAATTACATCAGTTATAAATACAAGTAGTGAGTGTTATTAAGACAATGAAACTGGGTGCTAAGGAATTTAAATTTTAATTAATATAATAGTTATAAAGATTGGGATCTGATAATGAATGTGAATAATATGGAATATTATTCATAGTTTGGTTTACATATATTTGTTTCTTGATAATGAAAAAGTGTTTTTGAACTATATTATTGTGAATATATTTCTGAGAAAAGATCATATGATTTTGTCATGAAATTTTTAATATGAAAAAGAGTGATGATGATCATTGTAAGTAGTGACGTTTATATGGGGACAAAAAGGTGTCTTTATTTTAAAGAGAATATGAATAAAAAGACTCAATAAATATTCCAAATAAATGCTATTATATAACAGGAATATGTATCAGTTATTACCCAATTTGATCAATATTTTAATGTGTATGATTCACATGTCTTCAGGATGCATTTATGCATGGTTGGGAGATAACAAAACATAAGTTTCAAGGTTATACCAGGATCATTATACTCACATGTTGATTATAGTGGGTTGTGAGATCATGGATGAATCTATATCACACTATGTATATGAACTCTAACAATGAGAGCTGAACCATGTAAAAACATTTTGATCCCTCATGTTGGTGTCTATGTGGGGTTGAAGACACCATATATAACATTCTTTAAAAGGATTCTAAGGTTTTTTTCAAATAAATTTTAAAAAACATAATCAATTATACCCCCTTACTAAAGTGATCTCCCTCAAATCGTGCATGTATATTTTTAATTGGTATTAGGGCCTAGTATACCTTTTTCTGATTTTGTGATTAAAGAATAATTTTTAAAGAAATTATGGGGAATGATAATCAGTCATTAATTTCTCTTCTTGTGTATTTAAAAATTGATTTCAATGAACAAAAAGAGTATGCCCACATTTTGTGGGAGAGGTTGTAATTTTTTGAAGAAAAAAACATCCGATTTCTTCTATATATCCAGTATAATGTTTTAGAATACAAAACTACTGGATTTCCTACATGTGTTAAAGGGTTTACACTAAAAGTGGAAGAAAAAAAGAACATGGATAGTTAGATTCATTTTATAAATGATATATTATGTTATATATCAAAGAGTTAAATTATAAAGAATAAAGGAATAAAAACAACAAAATGTATATCAGGAAAAATAGAGAATATTTTCAATTGAAAACCAAATGTGAAGTGAGATTTTTTTTATATATTTTAATATGATGGTATCTTGATTAAATATTATGATACTATTGTGATCTTAATCATGAGGGTTTTTAAATTTGTATTTCTGATTACATGAAATGCTAGGAAGTTGTAACATACACTATTGTAGAAAATATCATTCATATCATATTTATAAAATTGATGTGAATGTACCTATATTAAAAGAATATAATCTAGGTTAAATATATCTTAATGATTTGTATAATACACTGATTTATGATAAAATAAGTAACGATAGTTATTTCAAAAAAAGGAAAAGGCTAAAAAAATATTACCTTTAAAATCATTATACCTACGAAATGTAAGAACTTTTCTTATGAAGATGAATAAGTTGGTTATTTGAATTTATGTTTAAATGTGGATATAAGGTTTGGTATAATAATTTATCTTACCCCTAAAAATTTAAGAACTAGTGATTGAATCCTAAAAGAGAATCTAATACTTAAATGATTAAATTGTTGGTATGTTGTCCATTTTTTTAGTAAACCATATGAAATTTTATGAAGGCATAGATATTGATAAAGAAAATAAAAGACTAAGAAGATTCATGAAGAAGAATTCATCCAAAAGAAAATTCTCATTTAAATAAATATTATGAATTTCACAATGAACAAAAAAGTAAAATTTCATTACTAAATTTGAAAAAGGTGAAATCATAGATGAAAAGGAAGAGGTTGATATAAAAAAATTATATTACTTAAAAACATCACATTAATAAAACAGGTGGTGAAAATTTTACTAGTGATAGAGTCAAAATATTAAAAAGAGGAGATGATAAAGCTTAGATATATTTTATGATCAAGAGATAATTGAACAAATACCTTTCAGGAATCTCAAATATTTGAAAATAAAATAAGATGATGAAGAAAGATGATAAATCATTTAATATTAGGGGTTTAGTTTTATAGAGAATAAATTAAATTTTACTAGATCATATTTATAATTTAATGAGTTTCATAATTATTATAAGATATTAAATATCAATTTTTATGAAAAGGATAATTATGTGTAAAATCATGTTGATCAAGTTTTAAAAATTTTTCAACATTGAAGAAGAATTGAACCAATCCAAACTCTTTTTTTAATTATATTCCACATGATTTAGAGTTCTCCAATAAGAATTAAACATAATAATATCAATAATAATATTCTTCATAAGATAATATTAATGATAATGTGGTTGATAAAGAGTCTTAGAAGAAGAATCAAGTCAAAATTATCATATTTGTGGATGAAACAAATGAGTCTCAGAAATATGAGAATTCTAGGAATCCAAGCATTAAATATATATCAATAAGAACTTTTCATTCAATAATGTATGAGAATATGTCTCATATTTAGAAGAAGAAGATATCAAGAGATCAAAATGATCTTGTTTGTGGCCAAATGAAATGTGTCTCATAAATATAAAATTTTTAGGTTTCCAAATCTAAAACAAGTAAATATTATAGAATGTATTATAATAATTTTTACATGAATAAGAAAATGTTAGGTGTTTAAAATATTATGGTTACCAAAAATGAGTAAAAATTGCTGACCAAATGGAGGTTGGAAATAAATAACACGATTCTTGACAATATAGTATATAAAATAGAAAATATGAATTATTATTGATACTAGTAGTATAGTAGAGGAATTTGGAATACAATATAAATTTTTTGAATCATGCACCAACATTATAAACTTATTTTATGGCTTTAGAAACAATTTTTATGGGGGCTTAAGCCTTCTCAAAAATTGTATATTCATATAAATTTAATGTATTGAGGAAAACACACATAGATGGAGTTTCATATTCTTGAAGAAGTCTATATAAAGTGTAACCATCATATTCACCCTATAAATTAATTTCTCATCCTTCTACCAACCTAAAAAATAAGTGTTTAATACACAACATCCTTTTAAAATATAGATAAAATGAAAAAAAAAATTGTTATAGAAGTGGAACTAAAAACATCAAAAGGATAATTTCCATAATTCATTGATCATGGATGATCATCTCATATGACATCAGATTTAAAAATCCTTAAACAAGAAAAGATTTTAAATGGAGTCTCAATGAATATTTTTAAATAATGGGTCACTAAAAGATAAATGAGCTCATTCAACTATTCTTGGGAATGAAAAGATGAAATCCAAAAACTAAACATATGTTGATGGATTTACATGCAATATTCTAAGTGTTTTATTTCCATTTGATAAATGATGGGATTTTGTTTATGAATTATGGGATCTTGGTGAAGAAACATGAACATATAAGAATTTTGAAAAGATGAAGGTGGATAAATGGGAATTTATGTCTAGTTCATGATACTATTAATTCATGTTATCAAATAAAGAAAGAAGATATTAAATTATGGAATTGAATGATTGATTATATTTTCTAAAATAATATTAATAAGATCACCCATGATATGAATGATTTTTATGTTACTTTTTTTAATGGGTAATGAAACAGGATGTGACCAATATTCTAAATGGGAAGATTTTCAACACTTCTCACAAGAATTTAGGGATTATATCTTCAAAAAAATTGGTTATATTTCATTAAATGTTTTATGGATCCATGAAATTAAATCAACCAATATAAGTTAGTACATTAATTCATTTATTAATTCCTTCACTCATATTAATTTTGTTATATTTAGGAAACAAAGAGCTATTTCCTTAAAAAAATTAATATTTTTATAATATGTATAGAAAAGGAGTGTGGATTTACTATTAAAAAGATCCATAAAGATAGTACAATTAAGTATACAAATGGGAAATCTAAAGCATATATTATGGATCATTTAATCTAACATGAACACACTGCATCATGTGTACAATAGAAAATTTTTGTGGAGATATTCATGAATATGGGTTTTATGTAAATGGATCCAACAATGATGGTTGAACACAATACTTCTTGTGATTTTTTTGAAAAGTTGTTGGTGTAGTAGTTCACCTTAAAAATTTATGTTTACATTTGTAATTCCTTGACCTGAACCACAAGTTCTGATATAGTGTTCAATTTAACCTCTTGCTCGCCTCCCTGTATGCAGGAGGATACCAACTAGTATTGAGGTTTTATGTTTTCATTGTGGGGATACTATTCCATCATTATCATATCATAAGATAACTAATAATAAAAATATAATAAATAAATAATTAGATAAATATTCATAAATCTAAAAAACTGAATGCATGTCATAAAAATAAATGGACTCTTAAAGTGTCAATCCAAACTAAAATAAACCAATAGATAAATAAACAAATGATAAGTGGGGTCACCTAGAATCTTAGATAGTCCTTTAACAGCTCTATGCTCCTCTGATCAACCATCTACCATTTGGAAATTTCCCTTTTCAAGATATCTAATCATAAGATGTACAATTGCCTCAAAATTCTTGAGTAGGGTGAGTTTAAAAATCATAGTTGAAACCCACCAATGCATCCTTAACCAAGTGTGCACATGTATACAAGTGTTTTCCATAATAATAATAAAATTCAAAATCATTATATTAACCTAAAATCCATAATTAATCAGTAATGTGCTAACTGAATCCCCAAAAACACTCAGGTGTCCCTTATTCCTCTATATACTAGAAGGGTAATATAAGATTTTAGATGTAACAAAAATATACACAGTACTTTAGCCTCGTGGTTTTTTGTGAAAAAGGTACTCAGTTTTTTATAGTTATCAAGTATTCTATGTTTATTTCCATCTCTAGTTGTGAATAACTATGTACCCAAAAACAATTGGACACCATGAGGAACATGGTACAAAAAATAACAATGTTTCCTCGAATGTTTCATCAAATGGTCTCTATGGATGCCTCCTACCTCCACATCCTACTCAATTCCCTTGTCAAAAATTTCACTAGTCAAGCGCTCTCCCATTCTATCGGATTAACGTGTCACGAAGACTCACCTATTATAATCACTAAGAACAATAAATACAAAAATGTTACACACATACATGGTTGAGAATACATGGAAATCATATCATTATAATAAATAAATAATAAATAAATTACAACATGTTATCCTAATCAAACATGAAAATAATCTACTCACATATTAGTCATGGAATCTATATCACAATAAGTCTCTCGGGCTACAAAAATGAAAACATAATCATTTATGGTCGTCATTAGTGCCAAAAAATAATCATGGAGTCAAGTGTTAATGGGTGCCCAAAAATGTAAGAAACTTCCTAACTCAAGGTTTTCAATGTAAATGGAAAGGATAAAATACCATGTGTAGATTAAACTCTAGGATAAAAACCCATAAAATAATGATCTCATGTTCATGGGCCTTATTATTATTGTCTTCAACACATCAATGCCTCTGGTTTGTCAAGGATTCCAAAAAAAAATTTATTTTACTTCAAAATGAAATAAAATATCACATATAATGATATTTTCTTTATTATGGATAATTTTTGAATTATCATTTTTGGAAAACATGTAAAATATTAGTCTTCTTTTCATGTATAATTATAAAACCACATTTTATATTAAAAAACTCCAAAAAAATTGGAATACAAGTGGATGTCCATTATAATTATTCTTTGATAAGAATATATAATTATAATTTCCAAAAAAACATAATTATTACTTTATAATTAATTCATAAATTAAAATTTGATAAGATTTCATAAATTATCCTTTTTTAGACAGATATATTAATCTTTTTATGAATAACCTATGATAAAATCATAGGATAATATTTTGATAGTTTCTAAAAATAATATTTAGATAATTCAAAGTAGTTATCATTATATAATTGAAAGTAATTAAAATTTGATAATAAATTATAATAATATTTTGTTAATTAATGTATTATCCATTGATTATTTATATAAATCATCATGTTATAATAATTATTGAATAATTTAATAAAATTATCATTTTTAATTCTTATAATTATTTTTTTATTTCTTCTGAAAAAATATTTCTTAACACTTTTTTCATAAACTATCCAAAATAATATTTTGGAATTGTCCCTAAAAAATTATAGCTTTCCATTTTTAAAATTTAAAATAACCATTTTATAGAATATAGGGAAAGTGGAAAAGAAAGGAAATAATTATATTAAAATAACTAAATACTATCATTTCTTCAAATTTGAACAGCACCCCACCATGGAAGCGGAGGAGTAAAAACAATTAATAAAAAAATAATTAATAATATGAATAAAATATTAAATAACTAATCCTTTCATGAAATTAAAAAAACAACAGACATGGACAAATGTAATGTTGTTCCAATAGTAAAACTCACATTTTGTACCCAACAGGGGTCTCATATTTCTCAAATATAACACCATTTGGGAGATATTAATTATTTCAGGAAAAAATTATAATTAATATATTAAATAAATAATCCTCATGTTTGATTTTACCCAAAAGTCGATGTTCACAAATGTTACATCGTTCCTAGGATAACATCGACTTTCCAAACCAAACGGTAATTTCATATATACCGTTTGATACAATATTTGAGATATATTTCATTATTTCCGAAAATTAATGTGAATGTAATATAAAATATTTGTTATTTTTATTATATCAATACTAAGGATTAATGAGCCTTTGAATCTCACTCTGACTCAACACATAACCCCAAAAATATTCCATAGAATACTCCCAAGTATTAATAAGATAGATACCATTACATAATGTCACTTTAAAATAAATCATTTATAAAGTGATTTTTATTGATAAATTACAATTTTTACATAAAAATAATAAATTATTAATAATTAGAGATTTAATTAAATTAAAAATGAAATACATTAAAATACTTCTGCTTTATCAACTTGTCATACCTCATAAGTAACTAAAGCGGACATTCTAAAATAACTAAGGCCCTCGAGCTCGAATATCAGACTCTTCCTTTGATGATTCATCTGGGATCCATCCATAATACCAACAAATATGATGAAGTAGTGTTGTTTCCCAATGTATGAACTTCTTTCTCGAGTATAAAATCTACACCATATGCTCATTATAAGATGCATTAGGCTCCGTATCAACATCACTGTACTTGATAACATGTGCAAGATTTGGTATGTGCTGCTTGAGATAAGATGTGTGAGTCATGTCATGCATACCTAAATAATTTGGAGGAAGGTCCTAATGGTATTCTACTATCACAATCTATTTTTTTATTATGAATGTTCTGAAAAACCATAGTGTTATCTAGCCTTCCTCACTTAGATGTCATTGACCTAATCAATGAGTCAAACTCAAAAAAACATGATTTCCTATAGTGAACTCCAAAGGTATCCACCAATGCTCATAATATGATATATTAATGCTTTGAGTCATGATAAACCACTTATAAATATGATACACTCTCCGAGAGGTCTCCTTAACCAAACTGGAGCACATTGTTTTTTCCACACCAGCCTCATGCTAGCACAACATTGAATGACATGGTCTCCCATCAGAACCTACTAATGATTCATCTCAATAAAATATTATTAATAATTATTGTTTGGAAGCTCAACTATGTCTGGATAATCATCCCATGTTCAATAAACTTCTAGAACACATGCCTTAATAATATCCTCTAATAAAAATTGTGTCCACTCATATTGACTTTCTGTATAAGGATGCAACATTGTGCGCAACCTCAACTGTGAAAATAGGTTCCTATGAAATACCATTAAAAAAATTTTAAATCATGCATATATGTCTAAACCAATTCTAAAGTGAACTCTTTATAATCGTATAATCTCATGGACATAAATCATTCCCATATTATACAACGAGTGAGTCTCTCATATCTACATAGAGTGAGAAAAAAAATTTAAGTTGACCAAAAATCATGCTAACGATGTCATGATTATTCAAGGTTATGGTAAACGTTTTAAAAATTTCATCATCTAATACTCACACTTCCACATGGGAACATAAATTGCCTAGATAAAACCACCAGGATGTTAGGGATCGATGGTTACCCTATGGAGGGTACAGCATGAGGACACAAACCCTATGATGACTCTCTTAATTTCATTCAACTAAAACTATTCCTACATGTTTTCATACATATTCATTTCTCCAAGATGTACTTCCCATATCAAGGTATGTAAATATCTCATTATTTCCTCTCTGATTTAAGTAATGACTAAAACTCTCTCATGTTGCATGATCACATTATAATCACTTAAAGTCAACCCTTGTATCTAGTCACCCCAAATATTTTTTCCTACATCATTGAAAAAAATGGATATAACTCTTAGACGACCTTAACATGATCTATAAGTGAGGATGTAATCACCAAAATGAAAAAAATATATCAATCCCTAATCATTTGATGAATCCTTTTTCCAGTCAACCAACAGGAACAATATGCACGAATACTCCTCTAAAGGTGTTTCTTTATTATCATGCTCCATCTGAATCCTTTGGATAAAGTAAAATGCAACAATGTTATATTTCCATTGTATATAACAAATATTGAGGTAAAACATTAATATATACTTAACATAGAACCTTTTCATCGGGCGTAGGTGTTTCTATATGAAGATATAGAGAAGGATGTTGTGGAATGTGTAAACAAAAAATCTATGGTGGAAGAGTTATTGTTTCCATCACTTCAGGAATGGACCACCAAGACTAGCTTCAAGTTAGAGTGTATGTTAGTTCCACTCATGGGGTCATAGATGATTGGAATAGTATGATACTAACAACTTCTACTACATCAAAACTCATACCAAACCAATTCCTGACGCCTCGTAGTATACATGGTATCAAATCCATAGCATTTGATGTATCAGAATAAGAGTTATTGTCAACCTCCTCCTTAGCTCAAGAAGAAATTTTCACATAGTTTGTACCATTGTAATATCACACCCTTATTCATAGTCAATATAAAGGGTTTTTGTAGTTTTGGTAGATTCTAGATAACCCATCAATAAAATAACACTAGGCCTTCGATTCTTCTAATATAGAACATGTTCTAGGGACATTTCTGAGTACTCAATATCTATAAATTCTATGGGTCCATGAATATTTCTTTATTTAACATAAAATTACACAAGAGACTCACCTTTAATGACCATTAGTCAATCTTCATCATCATTTTTCATATTTGATGTTATGGAAGCATAGTTTTTACAATCTCTAGGTTCCCAACATTCAGCTCTAGTTTCTATGATTATATGAGGATTTCATCGATTAAAAACATGATGAACAAGTCTAGGTGGCGAAGGAAGGCCTTTTTTATGATATTTATGAAAATATTCTTCCTATTTTTTAGTCTGAACAGCATCATCAAGTACTCATACAGCCCATACCTGCTCCAAATTTCCATCTTCAGAATAAAACCCTCTTTAACTCACAACTAATGATATCCTAATTGAAGTTTGATCATAAAAAACCAATGGGATCTCCATAAGATTCAAACTGATCATAAAACCTGTTAAAGGGGTATATTTTCTTCACCTTCACCCAGTTCCGCTTCCGGTAATTGAGAAAAATTTGATGACTACCATCTACCTTTTTGCATAACCACACATGTCCACCCCATGGTGAAGTAAACATCCTAATAATGATATCATGGTTCATATCTTCAAGAAATTTATTGATCTCCATTAGATTATTTTTTTTACTTACGATATAGGGGTATTGAAATTGGTTACACTCCTCAAATGCTCAATCTCAACATAACATGTTGATCCCTAAAAGTCTTTACTAGTTAAAAGACTCCCACTATGATTTAAACTTATTATTCAGTATCCTAATGGCCTATGGTGCCCAGGAAGGATGAATAATGTTGGATTTGAAGTCATTAAATATTTTACTGTAGTTTAGAACTCCTATTCCTAGGACATGAACTAATAAATAGGCATCTAGGTTAGGGATCCATGCTGGCTAAAGTACATAGTAGTTGTGCGAGCATGCTTAACTACATTCTTCTACATGCCCAAATGTAAAGTTAAAACATCCTCCTTTATATATGTATTCTAGAATGATTCTCATGTAGTCTCATAAGAGTACATTTAGTCCAAATATTATATAATATGAAGGAAAAACATCTGAACAACTAGATTTTTTATGATAAACCATTATTAATCTATGATATCACATATGTTTTCTCAAAATACTCACCCTAAAACAAATATATGAATCACTTATCACTAAACCTATTTTTTTATCTTCATATTAGTAATAGCCATCATATATATAATAACACAATTTCTTTCTTAGTTCAACTAATTAATTCCTAAAAAAGGTCTATCTCAACAACATAGAAGCACATATATATTACAAAA
This sequence comes from Viscum album, assembly GCA_963277665.1. NCBI lineage: Eukaryota > Viridiplantae > Streptophyta > Magnoliopsida > Santalales > Viscaceae > Viscum > Viscum album. The sequence continues at coordinate 332,919,151 of OY728161.1, forward strand.
ACTGAATTATCCTGAATAGAAAAAAATGGAATTTACTTGTAGAAGTAATATGTTGAACAACAATAGGTATATATGTATATAGTTTTAACCTATTTTCCTAATAATCATGAATTAAAAAACCTGAAATATCATAAATCACATATTAACATCATATGAATCACCCATGGTAACAGCAAAACATAATTTACTACTTTTTGGTAACTTAGAAGTCCATTATCTAGTGATGGTCAAGCATGGTCAAATTTCACCTACCATAGTACCAATCATCTTATCTCCGATCAAACCTATCCCAAAACAACGAAAGGAAAAGGAACAAGCTAGTGACTCATTTTATCTGAATACCATTTTGTAATGCCCCAACCCTAATTAGGCCTAGTTTGGAGTGCCACATAACCTCATGTGATCCTCCACGTACATAATAGGATTAAAACTAGTAGTGAGGGATTAATTACACCCATGTAGAGGCTATATCCTTGGTATCATATCATAAAAAAGTAAACCATATAATAAATAAATAATCATAGTAAAATTAAAAATATAAAAATGAAATACATGTCATGAAAATAAATGGACACCCAAAGTGGAAAGAGAAAATTTAGTAAAAGTGAAAAAAATAAATACATTATCACAATGGTCCTGCTGAATCAATAATAATCTTAACCATATATAATATTTTATGCTCATCCATTCACTATAGGTACCTTTCCCTTTACCGAATCTCTAGTAATTAACTCTACAAGTGCATGTAAATGTCTTTTTAGGGTGTCAGTGTAAAACTCAATAGGTCACCACCAATTACATCATAACCATGTCTGCTAATTTATATAGCTATATTCCCTAATAATAAAAAAACATTTAACAATATTGATAACATAAAATCTTCAATAGAGTAGTCATGTTCTAACCAAGCCAGGAAAACCCCTAGTAGTACCTAATTTATCTCCATGTCAAAAAGATAATATAAGATTTAGAATGTTAAAAAACTAGATATAGTACAATTTCATTTGAAAATTATACCCAACGTCCTATAGTAATAAAATAATCCATTATTCCTAGGATCCTCTAGTTAGGAATAACTATGTAATCATATCCATTGGGAAACCATTAAGAACAAGGTACTAAAAATCAGTAGCTAACATTACTACATCCATTGCACAATCATCATGCAAACATCATACCTCGACCTTGTTCTTAGGTTGTTTATCGAGAGAATCAAAATTCAAGAACACTCTCATTATAAGGGAAAAACATTTCATGAAGGCCCATAAATTAGGATCACAAAGAATGATACCTCCAAAAAATCTAACACACATTAAAGTTTAGAATACATGGAAATCGTATCATCATGAGAAATGAAACAATAATATATAAAATTATGTGATCAAGATAAATCATGGAAACAAGCTAATCATGTATTAATAATGGAATAAATATCATAATGGGTCGCATGTGGTACACACATGAGAACACCATCCCATGGAGTTATTGGTTATTAGAACACAAATATTTATCATGTCAAAAAGTGTAAATGGGGACAATAAAGGTAAGGAACTTCATACATCATCTTAATTAGTGACAATGGTAATGATAAACCACCATTTGTGGTTCAAACATTGGAGTGGAATACACATTCTACTGGACATTATTATTATAATTGTCGACACATCAACGCCATAGGTTCATCAAGGGTTCCTAGAACCAAAATCATATATTTTATTTCAAAAAGAAATAAAATATCACATGCAATGACACTTTCTATCTCCCAGATAATATGTAAATTTTCATTTTTAGACAATGTATAAATTACTGGTCTTCTCTTGATGAATAATTATAAAACCACATTTCATATTACAAACATAACTAATATAAATTTGATAATACATATGGTTTTCCATTATAATTATTCAATGTTAGGAACCTAGAATTATCCTTGAAAAAACTTGATTATCCTATGATACTTTCATCATAAATTATCATTTCTTAATACAACATAATTATGTTTTTATAATCCTTTTAATTAATTTATGATAATATCACACAATTATATTATGATAATTTTATATTAATAATTCAATGTAATTATCATTTGATAATTTATGATAATAGTCATTATATATTTCATGTATTATCCTTAAAATGTTTTAATAAATTATCATATTATATGTTTTCATATATAATTCGATGAAATTATAATTTATAATTATTTTAGTTATTTTTTAAAAATTTCATAACAAATATATGTTGACAATTTTTTATAGAATATCCTTGATAATATTTTTGAATTATCCATTGATAAATCTTGTTTTACTTTTTTTTAAATGAAAACTATCATTTTCCAAAATTTAGTGGAAAATGAAAAATGGATTGAATAAATAAAATAAAATAAATAAAAACTAACCATTCTTTAACCATCTATCGTGCCCCACCATGGAAGAAGATAGTGGTCATCATACACCAGGAACAAGTAGTGGGAACCTTGAATTTGATCAATAGGTTCCCTAAACATGTGTAAATATGACACGAGCTCACTCAAACTCAATGAGGTGAAATAACATGAAATAAAGATGTATTATACTATTTAGAAAACACCAAATTTATATACATTCAAGTTTTTTCCATAACAAATAAGTAAAATTTATTCAACCCAATATCAAATAAAGAGTATTAAATTTTACCCATTTAAGATGTTTTTAACATAATCTAGTCAAATAATTTAGAAATCCAATATTTTGGGATCAAATCCATTTCATAAATGGAGGTACTCAGATTCCATAAAGGAATGGGAGGTGGAAGAAAAAATATTAATAATAAAATAATTAATAATATGGATAAAATATTTTATAAATTGTCTTCAAATTTGATTTAACCATACACATAAAACAAAAAAATGTTATGTCATTCCAATAGAAAACATAGTTTATTGAACCTAACAATAATCTCAGATTTCTGAAATGAGACACTATTCGGGATATATTCCATTATTTCAGATAATAAATATAATAAAAATAATAAATAAATTACCATGATGTTCAATTTAATGAAACAGTCAAAGCACAAATATGTTATATCCTGTCTATGGAAAATTCCACATTCCAGACCTAATGGAATACTCATATTTCCCAATTGAGACACCATATGAGAGATATTCCATTATTTAAGAAAAATATCACTTGAATAATATAATATACATAATATTTTTATTATATATTTATCATGATTTTATAGGCCTTAAAATCTCCCACTGACTTAGCAACATACCATGAATATATTTCATACAGGACTTCAATGTGTTAATAGGTATTTTACCCTGACATTATTCAATTTCAAACTAAATCATTTATAAGTCAATGTATATTTACAAATTACATTTTTCAAATAAAATATCATAAATTACTAACAAGTAAGGTTTTATTATCATAAGATAATTGATGATATTAAAACAGTGACTAAATATAGGTATATCCCCTTATGATATGCATTACAATAAATCACTCTTTATGAATTAGATTTATTATTCGATAATCTATTGTACTATCATGGTAAAATTTAAAATGTTGGGTAGTCTTGATCTAAGAGGAATGTCAAGAATTTTTCACTGTTATCCACTATGTAGAAGAGGATATATGTATTTTATCAATGAATATTATTGAATTTTGTATACAAATGATGTAATGATTATAAAATATTCAAATAAATATGTCACATATAAAGTGAAAAGTTTTAGAAGTTTTGATTATATTTTTTTATTGAATAGAATGGAGAAACTTCAGATATAAATGAAAGTATTAATGTTAAAAAAAATTATTCAACCATCTCAAGTTTTGATGAAAAGTCAAGTCCATATATTACAAGGAAGATAAATCTTGTTTAGTTTCAAAATATCATTAAAAAAACAAATATATAGGTCTAAACATGGATAATTATGAAAAAAAACATCTCATGATTCATTGTTCTCTTAAGATGAAAGTAATATTATTGAGTAATCCTTGAAGAATAAAGATTTTTATGAAGAGATAAATGAATAATTCGATCAAATATAGCAGAATGATACTTAGGAGTTATTTCCAAAATAATAAGTAATGAGTTTTATAGGAATGATGTGGGTATTCCAGAACATGTTTAATGAAAGGAGATAAGTAGTGAGAATAAAATAAATATTAGTGTGCAAAGTCTATTCACATGGACAAAGAGTAGACCTTGATAAATATTTTGCACAAGTTTAAAGGATTAAAATTATTCGAATATTTATTATTATTTCTACATAATGAAAATACATGCATTTTTAAATGTATTTCTAGTATGATTTCATCAATGTTAAGTTAGAAGATGGGTTTTATATATAGAAACATGATGGGTTTTTTCTTGGAGAAGATTAAATACATAATTTAATGTTTAAGAATGAATTATATTGGATGAAAAAAGTCCTTAGATCTTATTATTCTATGTTTTATCCATATTTAAAGATGTTTAATTTTATAAAGGGGAGATTATATAATAATTTTTATATCTAAGATGAATTTTTTTAATCTCTTCTTGTTATTTTTTAGAAGACATAATATTTTATTGATATAATTATGAAATTTATAAAAATATAACTAATGAGATTAAGATATTATATAAAATTTATATTTTTGGGAAACTAAAGAATTTTTTATACTAGAAATATTTCAATTGAAATATGAGAACATTATTTCATAAGAGAAACAAGAAAAGTAAGTTGTTTAAAGGTTTAAAATTGATAATTAAAATCATATTTACAAATAGATATTACTAGGAATAGTTTTTTATAAAATGAAAATGAAATAATTTTTATCCTAATAATTTTAGAAATTTTATTAGAATTATTATATATATCATATAATTAAGGCCTAATTTAGTTCATATAGTTACACTTTGTTACATGTATAAAACCACACCAAAAAAACCCATTTACTGGATACAAAAAAAATTCTTCAGTACATTCATATCATAATAGACTTCAAGCCAAATTATGATAGAAAATTAATATCTATTTGGTAATATAGTTTCATGTTGGGAAAGATGTATTGATTATAGAATATTTGTTTCATGTGGATTTTTCTTCTTTGGTGAAAAGTGTGTGTATTGGAACACTGAGAATAAAATTTCTATGTAACTAATCACTAATAAGGAAGAGTATAAATCTTCCACACAATATATAACTAAATTAATTTGATTTTAAATACAGTTGGATGATCTTAGAGTTGATGTGTTGTTTCTACTTATCTTAGGATGTGATAATAAAATTTATATTAACCTCTCAAATAATCTGGATTTGAATTAAATATTTAAGAACATTGATATAATATAACACTCCATAAAATATCTTATAGAGTAAAATGAATTAATGTTTTATTATGTTCCTATAAAGAAACAAATTGCATAAGTGTTTAAGAATCCACTATTAAAACATGATAATTTTAATATAAAGTTGAGGTTGGGATTTCAACCACACCTATATCAAGTATATGGTATAGTGTTAAATTATCATAAATCATTTTTCATTTGGACATTGTTTTCAATGTGGTATAAATATCAAAACACAAATCCTTTAATATTAATTTCTTAGATGTAAAAATCGTGAACAAAACTATTTTGAAACTATTCATTGATCTGTACTTTAACTTTTCTGGGAGAGAATATATTTATCGAGAGTATTTAAATTTGGTAACCTATGAAGTCACCATGGTTTCTTGTGTGAAAATATTTAATAGTATTCTTATATATATGAATTTATATATTATGGACTCTATGAAAATTTTAATGATGATAAATTCTAAAGAAGTATTAATTTCAGTGAAAGTATCTATATTGACAAAATGATTTTTTTTCATTTAATTTTCACATTTCATACCCCAATTTCACCCACATATTTTTATAATTATTTCTTTATGATTCATTCCTAAGAGTGATAATTTTTAATGTTTTTTGTGTCCTATTCATTCCCATATAATACCAATGGGGAGATTATTGAGCCCATGTATTTTTATTAATGATGTTTCTAAAGGTTGTAGTTATTATTTATAGTAGAATTATTAGAGTATGTTAAAGAGAATGAGATTATTATTTTTAAATTTTTTCAGCTCATAAATTATATTCAACCATGTTGGTTTTTTGAACAAATAATCAAGTGATTGAAAAGTGATGGAACATTTTCTAAAAAAATTGATTGATGTTAGAAGGTGTTTAAGGTTAATTCAATAAGGCCCTATATTTCTTTGAGTTGGAAAAATTACATTTGAAAATATAAGTAGATAATTTCATTATCTTTTAAGTTAACTACATATGTATAGAAGCTGCGTAATGGAATTCTTAGTGTTTTGTACAGTGAATATGAAATTTATATAGCACATGTAAATTTTATTTAGTTATTGTGTATAGTTAAATGGAGGATTATATGATCTTCGTAAGGCTAAAATACCCATAAAATAGTGATATTGATGAAGATAATATGATGTTAATTTATGTGGAGTTATGACTGTATGAGTATTGTTAATTACAATGGGAAATATATAAAGGTTATTTATTCTATTGACATAATGGTAAGTCCTTAAAAGAACTCAGTAAGTAAAGGTTATATAAATTTTACATGGTGTACATAAAGGTAACATGAAGATTTCATAACAATATACAAGGGTGAACTTTAGCTATATATACATTCCTATAAGAGGTTTCTAAGAATAGAATATATAAGATGTGAAAATGAGATAAGGTTGATCAAGTGATGTCACACCTCATGGTTCATGATGTGATTAAATGCGTCATAGTATATTAAGTGAACCAAAACCTTACCATTGATAAATTAGTCACAAATATCATGGTCAATATGTTATTCACTATCATATCGTATATAGATATATTTTTTATTATATAGAATATAAATCATGAAAATGATAGGGGAATTTTTCAACAATGAAAACTAAATATCATGATTGTTTTATCTTTATTATTGGAATTTCAATGAATAATGAATAATAAGAATTTATAGGGTGTTCCAAACAGCTAATAAGTCCATTATATCATATATTTATATGGCTCTTTCAATATCATGCAAGAAAAAAATGATATTTTTAATTCATGCATACTATTGTTGATAGATGATGATGATTTCATAAAGTAATTCATCTGGTGCCACATGATATATTTATTAAATTAAAAATATCATGTATTTTGTTTTCATCACGAACCAAGAATTTATGTAAAAGATTAATAGTTTTTTATTAACCTATTTAAAAAATTGATATTCCATTATGAATAATTATCTATGAGTATCTATGTGGGTGAATCTATGACCGTAGTATTCCATTCATAGATATATTTGAAATAAATGCATGAAAATTGTTATAGATAGATAAGAGAAATACCATGATAATTAAATTCATTATTTCATTCATACTCAATGATCTTCAATGAATATAATACCATGAAAAAAATAAAATACAATATTAATAGTTTTTATGTGGATTAATTCCATGATTTTGTGGAAGTTATTATATGAACATTTCACTCACTGTTGATAAATTGGTTATGAAGAGAAGGAATGAGAGTTCTGAATAAAATGACCTGATTATTCAAAGAATTTAAATTTTAATTCCTAAAACAATTATAATGACTAATATCTATTAAATAATCCTAAGAATACAGAACATAATTTATAAATATATGAATATATATTAGTTTTTTGATGAAAAATTATTTTTTTGAAATGGGTTATTGTGAATATTATTATCAATAATGATCAGATAATTTGGTTGTGAAACTCACATTAAGATTAATATAGTGGATTATAATTCTATATAATTCTTTTTATTTGGGAATAAGAATTGGTTTATTTTTAAATAATTTAAGAATAAAAATACTTAGAACACATGAAACTCAATAGTTTTTTATAAAATGGAGATGTATTAGTTTTATCCAAATTGTTGAATGTGGTAAATTTTGGGACACACTTGTGTGCAGGATTCACCAAATCATAGTCTAAAGATCTAAAAATGTCATTTTCATGTATATACCAAATTTAATTTAATTATATGTCGATTATTTTGGGTAGTGATTCCCTAGAGAAATCTATATCACACTAAGGACAAACCTTATAAAATAAATAGTAAAAACATATAAATGTGATAGGTTTCGTCATGTTGGAGTGTGTGTGTGTGTGAATATGGACTAAATATCTATAAATTAACAAGTGGAAAATATTATTCTCAAATAAATTAAAAAAAAATTGATCATTGATTCCCCCCCCCCCCGAATTGAGTGATCTCCCATGAATCATATAGGTCAATTCACATGATGTTGGAATTATTCATAAATTATATAAATTCTGTAAGTAATAAAATTATATATTTGGTATTTTAGAGTTCATGGGATTTTTATTTAAAAAAATATCCTTGATTAATTTTTTTTATTTAAACCATAAAATGTGTTTTAGATATTTTTTTATTCTTTTCTAAAAATTATAAATGGAATATTAAATCTATTTATGGAATATTTATTTTTATTATTTCTATTTGAATCTATATCCCTTATCCTTAATATTCTCTTTTTAATTGTGAATTTATACCTTCCACTTAATCAATAGATCCTCCATGATATAAATTAAAAAGTCTCTAGAAGATAAGGTGAAGATAATAATTGTAACTTAAATAAAAGAATTATTATCATCAATGATTCTTGTAAGAAAGGCGGTTTCAAGAACAAGCACATGGGGGTTGGGAGGGTGATTATGATTATCATGAGTTCTCTAGCTCTCTCTCAGGGGGAACCTATGGTGTATAATTTGATCTATCTATATATCCCCCCTCGCTTTCTCCACCACCCCCCTACTTCACCCTATACCCCTCTATACCTCACCCACTTATCCCCCTCCCTCGCCCTCTCTCTCCCATTAATTATTGTATATGTCATTAACAATTGGTCTATTTCAATTATTTAAAAAAAATTATCATTGTTATATAATATCAGAATATATTAAATTATTTCTTTGGGATTAGAAGAATGAAGTTCCCTGGGGTCATTAGACTTGAGATTGGGGAGTAAATTAGTGTCCCTATTTGATAAATTTCATTATTTTAAACTGATCCACATGAACCTATTAGAGTTCTGAACCCTCTCAAAATTATGTCAAATCTACACCTCATGATAATTTTAATTAAAGAGAATGGTTTATACTATATTCAAGGTTTACTATAAAATCATACTCCTTAGTGTATTGGTTAAACAACCCAATATGAATTATAAAATATAGACATATGTTCATATGACTAGTTTATCACCCTAGAGACTATTATCCAAACATTTGTTAGAAAAAAATTGATGTCCCCTAGTGGATGGTAACACACCCCAATAACAAACCTCCACTGATTAGATAGATATCCTAGTCACAAGTTTATTATTCCACTTTGATCCTATTATTGAAATATAACATGACATTCCTTTATCTTTATTTACCATTTTTTATTCGATAACCCTATGTGAATAGACTAAATCAGCTTTTCGGATCATGTACATATCTTCATAATATTCAATAAAATATTAAAAAAGATATTTCAGAATTGAGACACACTCTCAATCTTATACAATCTAGTTTTTCATAGAGCTATGGAATACTTGGGTGTACAATTGAATAGTGTCTCTCAACATCAACTTCTTTTCATTCTTTAATACTTTGTTGTATCAAAACCTTTGGCTTCTCAAAATTCATTCATGTCTTGAACATCATCCTTATAACCCATATTATATTTTTATATTCCTAGAAAATTTGAATATTATATACCAGATATTTCAGGATATTATTTTATTTTTAATATACTAGAAATATTTTTATGTTCTTCTTCTTATTCATCAGTCATTAAATATGCATGTTTTTCTAGTTTTAAATCACCTAAAGACCCAAAAAATTCATTTTCACACATTATTTTATATTTAATAAATATCATACTTTATAAATTTAAATACCAAAAGGAATCAATCATTCATATTTTTTTCTTCATAGTATTTGTAAATAACCATATCATCTCAAATTCCTCATATATAATGTAGAGTATGAATTCTCTGTATCTGCATGTATTCTTTTAAAAATGATATTTGTTTAAAACTCAGTAGGAATCTGTATTATCTTATGTTCATATGATTTATCCATTATTATTTTGTATCACAAAAATATATATTGAATATGTACGTTCATATAACTATTCTAGATGTGGATCGAGTTCCTCAAATCGTGCATAAAATTTTTGTATGAATACCATAAACATTTTTTACACTTAGATATAATGTGTCTTCCACTATTATGGTAGAACTTAAAAAACATCAATCTTGAAAAAAACATGCATGACATATAATTATAATTTCAATCACATAATGTATATTACTTAGCTTCTCCATTATCTTCTACACACAAACATTCCTGATTATTTATTGAATCCATGGCTTTAGGGTTATCTCAAAGACACTGTAATGCATCTTTCTTGGTTGATCCACCTTATAATAGGTCATGAAGTCAATCACACCACATTATTTTTGATTAAATCACTCATGGTTTACTAAACCACCTAATGGTCTAACATATGATCGTTCACACCTCATATGTTCAATTGGATAACTTACAGATAATTGAAATCACAACACGGTAGGTTTTGGTTATACAGGAGGTTGGTACACCTATGTGTGGATATTGACATTAGTTTATCTATAATATAGCTACTCATGGTTGATCCGTGTTCATGGTCATTCCATCTATTGTTTTGGTTTGATGGTAGTTCGAAGGCTCATGGACCATTATTTTACACATGGTTGTTATCACTATTACCATTTGATACCAAAGGTAAATCACAACATTTTAAAATAAGAACAAAATCTTTCCACGTAAAATTCATTACACAAATTTTTATTTGTATATTTTAGTAATGGAATGATGTATATTTTAATCTTATATATCCCATGATGAATCTATTGAATTACTCCAACTTGTTTGTAATCTAAATAAAAAATCACAACCCTCATCTATGACACTGGGGTTGGATCCAAGAAAACTCACACACCACCCATAGTATGCGCCATGATACATGTACCCTATGATCCATATGTGCACACTATGTGAACTCTCATCCACATATGTGCTATGCATTAATTATTCCATACCCATACACTGGCTATTTCACTTTATCAACAAGTATGACCTATTATAGCCATAAACTAGGATATAATAGATTTAGTAGGCTAGAATTTAATATAGAAGATAGTTTTTCATAAACAAGTTGAAAAATACTAACAGTAATATGAAATAATACATATTTGAAGTATAAATCCTTCTTAAAATCTTTCCATATAATGTTTCATCATTACTTCATCACAATTATCCAAAAAAATCATATTAAAAATGTATAGACCATTTCTTGTAAACAGGAATGGTTAGTTTTTGTATCTAACATGAAATATAAGTTAAGAATAGTGGATTTAAAAAATATTACATATTCAAACATGAAAACAACGTCATCGATTATGTGCCGTTCTCATTTACAAAAAATGACCCCATGTTAAATATATTATGTAAAAATATTATAATTAACTATTACCTCATTCAATTTGTTGTCGCATATGTGTTCTACTCAATCTGGAATTTTATTTCTTCTAGGAACAAAACATGGATCCCCCTAGATCATCCACACAAACAATAGACTCGTTCATATGTTTTAGTCAACATTATTCACGTGATATAGTAGATAATTAATGATCGATGTGATGATATAATGAAATAAAGAGAACCATTTATTTGATCTCAGGTGAAAATATGGATTTTGATTCTCCATTCATGTTAGTCACTCTCTTTGAATCATGACAAAGAAGAAAGACACTATAAAAAATTAATAGAAGCAATAGTCATTACAAATAATTTTATAAATTACATTAAATATGAATATTTGTTTATATAAATGTCACTTTGGTACTTTTATAAAATAATCCTTTTCAATCTAATCACATTCACTATATATGAGGTTACAAACTGGTGATGAACATCATAAATATTTTATCACTAACATGAAATTAATAATCCATGTCACGTGATAAAATTTTACACTTTTAATGAAAAACATTCCATGAAAATATTTATCATACCTCCAATAAATAAATATTATTTCTTATATTCAATTAAACATGTGATTATCGTATGTACATAAATTCATTATAAAACTTGTTTTACTCAAACGTATTTGTTTATTTCTTGTATCCATTCAAAGTTGAACTCATATCTGTCACCATTTAGGGTCAATAATATCATAAATTCTATATTTATAGACTTGGAAAAGAAACATCGCACAATTTTATATGTGACCCTCTAGACACGTATCTCTATAATAGTGAGTACTAATCACAAATCAAGATTATTGTCTCAAAACCCAACAAGGCCTTGAATGAGATAAGATTTATTTACAGAAAATAAAACATCTCCTACAAAAAAATTCCATGTAATATAATTTCTTTTCCATGTGATATCAGATAAATTAGGATGTATTACTTTTTTACCATCTTTACATGCTTTATCTGTCCATTGGCCTCTCATATGGACTTACATTCTTCAACCATAGCCATGGATTTGGATAATGTATTACCATACTAGTTAGTTAGTCCTGACATGCATCTTCCTTAATATGGATGAAACAAATAATATATTCATCATTAAAAAAAATTTCATGTCACTAATTAAACACCCAATGAAAGATATATTTCCACAATTTTAATGTTATGGTTTTGATTTTTCATCAAATCATGTGATTAATTAGAACACGTTGATAATTAAATAAAGTAAAAAAGACTAATAAAAAGGTATATTTATATGAAAATCAAATTAAACATGAATCATGTGGTGTTTCTATTAGTCATTGAGTTCTTGTGATCTTATCTACTAGAGATCCCTAAGTGAAAACCTCATGAAAAAATGTCTTATTTATAATAATTCCTTAGAACATAATAGAATAAAATCATTTTTATTCTATTAGTATGATGTATCTGGCCTATAGAAAATGTTTTTAATATTACCATAATGGTATCCCAAGCTTCTAATTATAGTTGGGAAGTTCTATAACCTTTGGATATGATAAAAAATGAGGGCATTTCCATATAAATAGTGGATGAATAATTATGAACACTATTATGATATGATAAGAACACGTATATATAATAATGTGTATATGTAATTGTACTCTATGTATATATTAGATTTGGTTCTTGGAACACACTCACAACACAAACACATGTACTAGATCCAACTAATAACAACTCTCAATACACTAGCTATCACATGAGAATAATCCTTCTTTTAAGTTATGGATTTTGTTAGGGGTTCTATATCATTATCCTCTATGGAAACTCTATTAATTTTGATATGACCTCTCTGAGTAAACCCCCTCAAGATATGAAACATATGATGTATATTCTTTGTCTTCTGGTGTGACCTAGGAACCTTATAATTTCCATTGTTGTTTATTTTGTCACAAAGATCCATAACAAGGTCTATACATCTAGGTACAATAATAATATTTATCACCATGTAGTGTCTCTATTATAGTTCTATAGTTACATCAAAATATTCTAATACCATTATTTTGATATTGAATTAGAGTTCGTTGACTAATTTGAACCTCTCTAACTCATTACACCACTATTCAGAAAAAAGTAATATCCTAACTATGATTTCAGATCATATTCATCTATATAGAATCTAACATCAATGTATCAACTCACTACTAGTTCATTATCACATCCATAAACTAACAATAAACACTTTTTACATCTCATAGAATATATCATATTCTTTATAACTACCTAATATACCTCCCCTAGATTATCATAATCTCTTCCATACATATTTAAATCAAAGGTAACATAAAAAATTGTGTACTCTATGGAAAACATAATATATCCCACTGTAAATTTATAGAGGATTATACCCATATTTTCAAGCTCCTCATGTGTTTGTGGACACATTTTCATGGAGAGATAAACACCATGTGAAACAAAAAACAATACATTATTTAAATATTCCATATTATAACTTTTTAATACAATGTCAATAAATGTATTTTAACATTTCTCAAGTATCCCAGTTAATCTATATCGATAGATCCTTTTCCCTAGAATATTTGTTTCATCACTGAACTCTGTCATGTAAAATTATTAATTTTACCCTGTATTTATAGACTATAATAATTAAACTTTGTTTCCCATAATTAAAACGTCATAAACATATAATAATATAGATATTATGGAATTTCCACCAACCTTTTTATAAAGATAAGTCTTGATTTTGTTTTTGATAAAACCAAATTCTCTTATGACTTAATCAAAATGATCATTTTGTGGTTGTGATTCCCACTTCAACCTATAAATGGATATTCAAAACATTCATAATTTATTAGAAGTATTTGACCAAATCAATCATTCATGATGAGCCATATAGATGTCTTCTATCGACATCACATTTAGAAAATTAGTTTTATCATCCATTTTCAAAATATCATATACATGGAAGGACTCTATTATAAGTAATATTATGATTGATTTTATATCTAAAATTAATAATGAATTATTTTTCTAATAAATTCCTTGATATTTCCTAAAACCATTAACAACCAATTTTACATTATTGGAACATACATTACCATCCATGTCAATATTTTTATTGAATATCCATTTTCACTCAATGGGTTTTATATTAGCATTAGGGTCTTCCAAAATGAAAAAAATAGTAAATGGATTTTATCTCAAAATTAATGGAATCAAGGAATTTGGAAACATAATTGTCATCTATTTCTCTCTTATATATTAGAGGTTAACGGTCTTCAAAGGGAAATTTTTCACCCGAATCAATAAAAATAAATCCATATATACCTTGTTCTCTAACCTCTATAGTAGACCCATATTGTAATTATGTCTCAAGGATATCGACATCACCCACTTTATCCTGTGGATATTTTTTGAATACAAAATTGTATGCATCTAAAGCATTGACATCATCGATATTGATCTTCCACCGACAATTTTTATAGTAAATACTCTCTCATTATAAAAATAATTATTTTTTCACAATTAAATTTATATTTAAGGGTTTATATTGTAAATATCCTATAATTTCATTAGGATAACCTATAAAGATTAAATTCATGTATAAAAATTATTTTTTTTCATTTCATATAGTCTTAAAATAAGCCTCACAGGCTCATAAACATATACAAGACATAGTGGGTTTCATCTCATACCAAAAATCTTACAGAAAACCATTTTTTAGATGATACTTGATTCACTGTATATGACGATGTGTGTAGTGAATATCCCCAAAAGAATAATAGTGGAGTGGCATGAATCATTATCAATATTACCATGTCAATAAATGGACAATTAATCCATTCACTAACACTATTTAACTGAGTCATATAATGAGGATTGTTTGGGAGACTATCCTACACACCTTCAAATTATCTACGATATATTGGTTTAGTTTCTCTCTGCCTCAGTTTATGATGAGTTCTTTAAAATTCATAATAATCTAGTTTTCGACTTTATGTTCATGTTCCCTAAATAGCTAAATGTAGTATATATTATACATCATTAAATAGATATAGTGATAACTAATATAGTAATCTATAAAGGTTATAATGTATTAAAATCCACATCTTTACGTCTACTATAAATCGACAACATGAATCATTATGAGTCAATTTTAGTATTTCTGCATACTTTTCTCCTTTCTCGCATAAAGTTTAATTGGTTTATCAACCTTATAAAGAATCATTAAATACATCCATGGATTTTAAATCAATAGGGTATAAATACCCTTATAGATGTAATTTTCTTAAATGGTTTTCATTTACATGACCTAGCATTATGTGACATAGGTTGGTTGGATATGAGTTAATCTTAGTGATTTTTATGTTGATTTAAAAAATATATTTATCAATTTCATATATATATAAATATATAATTATTATGATTTGTCATACCAAAAAATATGTTATACTTATATAAGATACAATTTTTATTTCCAAACATGAAATAGAAACCTTTAATGTCTAAGCATGACACTGAGGTTGTGTTCCTCCTAACTAATGTAAAGATAAAAAAATTAATTAAACAACGAATCCATTGGGAAAATAAAAATGATAATCTCCCACTTCTAATTATTCTAGTCTCACAACATTTTTATCATGGAGATCTACCTTGTACTTTTTAATCATTTGGAATCTACAATGTAACTGTATGTGAAAAAAAAATATTATCAACATGTTGTATCTAATACCAAATTTTAGTTAATTAGAGATTACATTCAATGAAAAATATTCTTCAGGTAAAATAATCATCATAAATTTTCATCCTAGTTATTCTACCCTACATTAAGTGGCACCTCTAGCCATAAGAAATTATTGATCCTATAGCTCATTTCCATCCCTCTATATCTTTTTCTTCTTATAGGGGTAGTGCATTAGTGTCTTTGAAATAGACATATCCTTATACCCCTTCGCCTTTCCCTTCCTCCACTTGATTACCATATGAAAATAAGAAAAATCATTATTGAAATTCTTATAATCTTGGTAAACCAAATAAGATAGATCAATGATTAACTCTTCAATGTTACTAATCGCTTAATTAACCATGAATGTTAAGAATCGTGATGATAAAGATAAAATAATTAGATTAGTTACTATTCCATGTTTCAATATGAATCCTAGGGACTCCAATATCTAAAATTACCCAGTCACTTTGAGTATAAAAGGCCCTAACTTACTCCCTTATTCTAGCCTTTACCTATACAATAAACATGGTATCTTATCTTTTTTTATCCCTATATTATTATAACTCTTTAATATGTGAAAACATTGTGTTTGAAACCTCGTCTTCATGCATTTTTTTATCTCACTAGATATTTTTGACAATGTAATTCATTGGATATCTTAGTGATCATCCATAAGTTTCATAAATTTTTCTTTTTCCATCTTTCGTACTTCAATAGGGGATCTCTATTATGATTTGCTATTAAGCACATACAGTTTTTTCACATAGTGTAGTACTGTGAGAAATCACATGTATCATACTTGGATTTTATTACCAGTTATGATATTTTCATTATCCAATACTACTAACAGTAAGATTGAATTATTGGTGGTGATTTCCATTTGGATTATAGAAATTAAACATTATCAGGTTAATATTTATCTTTATTCTTTATAAAAATTTTCAATTAAATAATAATTAAATATCACCAAGAATTTTAACAAACCCAAATATCATGTTACTACTATTTTCAAAATACCCACTCAAACAAGTATTATTATAATAAGGTTCCTTAAAACCTCTCCTCATAGTCTGTATTATGGATACACCAATACTTTTAGAGTCTCAAGTTCATCTTTGGCTATTCAGCTTCATTAACTCTTGGCTCCTTGATATATTGAGTGATGTCCCAACTTTTATAAAATGTAACAAATATTTACAAAATTATTTTCCTTTAAAGTTATAATAAGATTTACATGGATACTTTTTTACAGGAAAATTTAGTTCATGTCAACTACCAATCTCATAAGAACATCACATTATTAGGTGGAACCCTCATCTATGGCTGAAGATCACAACAAGAAAATATTCTCCAAATTTAATTGAGGGATTGTTTTAAATACATAACATTTTATTTGTGGGATTTTAATTATTCTTAGTAAATGAAGTCCTTTTCTATTTTAAATAATTATTCTATGTGATCAAACTCACAAATTTGTCATTATTTAAATAATATTCATTCATTGTGGATTACTTAATTTAATATATTAATTATTTTTTTATTACTCTATAGGATCATGTAAATTATAATAGGTTGATTACATCCACTACTACAGAACACAAATAATGTGATGATTCTTGATCATTTTACTTCAGGTTTATCCGTTGAACAAATAATGGATCAACCGAGACCCTTGGGGTAACTACATGAGTTTCTTCTAACTCGAGTTATAACACCCACAACAACTAGTGTGTCTATTCCTCACCAAGTATATCTTTATGTGTTAGTGTATAATGTTAATCTTTTTTTTGTTTCATTATATAGAAAATACGCACACACATTTGATGGAATCTCGAGGATGCAAGACAATCTTTTTGGATTACAATCAAGAAAACACATTCACATACACATATTATGAGTAGATAGATGATTTTAATACCATCATTTATTAAATAATTATCATAATCATCTCATTTAATTTTATTAATTAAATAAATAATTTTAATCGTTGACAAACATCACATAGTCTCCGCTCATGACAAGTCGACAAAAATAAAGTTTGAAGAAAAAAATTAAATTTGTAAATAATTAGACTTGAGGGAATGAATTATGAATTAAAACACCTTTAAATTTTTTTAATTCATAACTAAAAAATTCCACAATTTTAAAAAATATTTAATAAAATTCAAAATATTATTTAGATATTTTTTGGAATTTTAATTTAATATTTAGGCTTCTCATGTATTTAAAACCCCCATAGGGGTTTTAGGGTTTTCAACTCACTAATACATAGTAACCATAGTATTATTCCAATGAATAGTGAATCATATTAGTGATCTCGCGAATAGTAAATTGTAGGTACTATTCACATGAATAGTAAAATATGGTTACAATTCGATGTAAATAAAAATTTAGAAACGAAATTTTAAAAAATTTGCTAAATTTTTTTTTGTAGACCCACTCAACCACCATATTCCCCTTTTAAGAGCCCGGCCTCCAGATGAATAGTGACATGGGTTACTATTCATCTAGAATAAAACAATATTTATATATTCATATATTCATTTTTTAATCCAAAAAATATCTTTGATCTTTGGATGGCCATAAATCGGCCTTCTGACCTAAAATTTATGAATCATTAGTCTAACTGGTATCATATCTATTCCCCCTTCTATAATTTATACACATATTCTAGTAATTCAATTTAATTCAAAACATGGTCATTATGATACCAAATGTATGTATTGGGCTTGATATGAATGTCAAGATTGGTGGAATTTTAAAAAACTCTCACTAGTTCAAACATGAAATAATTATCACTAGTGATACGCCTTTCCCATTTTATAACCAACAATCTCATGTGGTTTGTATCAAGTACAAAAAATAAATCAAACAATTAAATTTTTTAATTTGAAGTCTCAGACACATTCTACTCTTTTTTTCTATTGAGGAACTGAATGTGGTTTCCATTAAGTCAATCACTGATTCTCTAGATTATTTGGAATTCACCGATAATCATTATCCTTGTTCTACAAAATATATTAAATTATTCATACAATGGTCAAATGATTCTAGGAGAACCACTTCTTTTATTTGGATAGAAAATTAGGATCGAGATGAACTACTCAATTTAACAACCCTCTAGGAATATTATTATAGGAGGGAGATTCCATGCACATTTTTTGGGAGAATTCCCTTTTTGAATAGTGTAAATGTTTTTATTAAATATTTGGGTTTTATTTATGGTAATTTCACTTTGTTAATTCTATAAATAAAATCATTTGAATTGAACAATATCTTATGCATATTATTTTACAAAAACATGAAAAAATTCATAAATATTTTATAAATTCCTTGTAATAAAAAAACATTGTTACATAATAAAAAATGAGTGATTAAATCCACCCATCTCCCAAAAATTATTTAAAAACATTAAATAAATAAATATCCATTCATAATATATTATTTCATGTATTCACTTAAACTTTTGATTACATTAAGAACATAAGTTCATTAAATATTATTATTTTCATTAATGAATTTATTTTATCACTTATGATTGTTCAAACCCATGCACATATTCACCCTAACATAGGGACTAGAATATCCTAAATTCTAATTCACTTGAGTTAGGAAAAAAATATACTTTTTTTGACCCTATAATACCTTTTTATCAATAGTAATAATTTCTACTCATATACTAAGAGTATGGTCTACTGACCCATCATGGCCGTTATGGAGATAATTTTATTCCATGAAAATGATAACCTCTACTATGAACACATTTTGAGTAATATAATCTCTTTGTCTCATGATATCTTATAAAGTAGGATGCATCACTTTTTTCACTATCTTTTCATGATTTATTTACCCACTTACATTTCAAGGTGGAATTACCTTCTTCTACTATGTCCATGTATTTTTTGAATGAACTAACATTATTTTCAACTAAAAACATGAAATCTCTTCCTCAACATGGAAGTGGAAAATCATATCTTGATCATTCAACCAATTATGTGCCACCAATAACCCAACCATTGTAAAATACCTTACCAATAAAAAATAAAAAATTTGGGGTTCCTATAGGTGTGGTAGTCCCCTTGACCTCATTTACTCGAGATCACTAAGTGAAAACATAATGAGAAGAATTAATAGTAATTATAATCCCCTAGTGCCAAAAAGTCAATCATCAAAATTTTCCTATCAATATGATGTATGTAGACCAAAAGAGTTATATTTAAGATTTCTTTCATGGTATCTCAAGGGGCTCACTATAGTTGGGAGAATTTAAAACCATTTCATATAAAAAATAATCAATGAACATTAATATTTAAATAGTTGAACCAGATTTAACTATATTAATTTGGTAATATAAAAAAATGTATATATCATATGGTATACATGTAATGGTAATCAATTTGCATAAAATATTTAGGTCTATGTCACACACTCACACCATTAGTTCCATCTAGAACATCATTACAACTTATCTTTTGGACTTTATTAATATATTTCTAGTTATTTTATTTACAGGGAGGGTTTCCTTATTAATAATTACATCCATTTATTCTATGAAAATCCTCTAAGAATCACCCCATTCTATTAAAAATTCATATTGAACTATTCACAACAAATACAATAAATAAATTTTTGTATAACAATATCCCCCTTTTAAATTGTTTTCAACATCACTATACATCCTTAATGTCAATATGTGTGCTTAGTTATTTCTCCTCATTATTTATATTAAAATATAAAGAGACAATGTTGGCGTATTATAATCCCAATATTTCCTCCATAAAATACCATAGTATTCTACTCTTTTCATATATGAAAACGTTCTTTTATCTTCATTAGTGAAGGGTGGAAAAGGATATAATTCATAGTAATGAAAATTTAATTATTATAATCTAAATCTGTGTGAGAAAATATATTGTATAATACAATATAAATATAATCAATGTTGATTAAGTTATTCATAAAACTCATACATTTCATTTCATTCATAAAATCCAATTTTAGGGGTACTTGTTAAAAAATATATCAAAATAAATATAATCCTACACACACTTTTACAAACACAAATAAAAATATGTGTTTAAGGTGAATAAATCCCTCATTGACACATCATTTATTTTATCAACACAACAACCCCATAAATATTGCAGTTATGATAATCTAAACAAGGTACATAAGTGAAATTTCTAAAACTCAAATCAATTTTTTGTACAGTTGTCTAAAATTTCAGAGCCACTGCATGATAGGTTGATCTTGTGATTTCTCCCTCTAATGGTTGCACAAATCTTTTCTTCTTCATGGTAGATGAAATAAACCATAAAGACTATATTTTTTTTCTAGTGTGTATAACACTTATTCTATTACTTAATTTCTATTCATGTTATCACAAATAAATAAGAATGATAGGTAATAAGGAAAGATCTCCTAGGTCCTAAGATGTAACATTGATATTGAGTGTTTCTTCTCCACCTATTCCACTCTCTTCTTCGAACATCAACAATTATTTTTCTATCAATAGTATTTATAGATTGTAAACGTTTACACTCTCTATGATCAATCATTATTTGAGGTTATTTTTACTTCTGTATTGAAATTTTTTATCCACATATTCTTATAATTTCAATGAGAATTTAGTCAATTCATTTTGGGCTGGATGAATAGTCATGAAATTATTCCTAACATGTCCAGTGTGCTCAAATATTTCATGCATCATATTTTTTTTATTTCATGATCTATTGTTAAATTAATAATTAATTTTTTATCATAATTTATTTTTTAATTACCAATAATTCTATATTCATCATTTGAATCAAATTTGTTTATTTAATATTTATCACACATATATTCTTTCTTCAATTCTATTAATTATCACCAACTGGTATGGCCATATTTTCAAGAATTATTTCTTCTCATTCTCATAATATTATCACTTTTCAAATGACTTATTTGTAAATTAATTACTATCCTTATAATATAAGAAATATTTATGTTTTTTAGTAATTGATATCTCATATTTGAGAATTTTTATTCCACAAATTCTGAAACATATTATAGGAATCCAATATATTTTGATATGATATATTTGTTGTATATTTGTTCATAACTCTCATTATATTTAAATTTATACTCACTTTCTCTATAAATATCCCCTTTTATTATTTTCTTATTAAGGGTAATGAAATATTAAACCAAGAATAATATGTTATGTGACCATAACATCCATAGGACCTTCAGCACCCACTGAATTGTTATATTTCTGTTCGATTTAAAATCTATCCTGATTCACATTAATTATTTCTTCCTAAAATATAATCCATATTTTCAAAGGGGGTAGTGATAATCATGGAACATTTAGTTTATCCTTTCTGGTGGAAGATTTCTTATCATTCACCTTAGTCGAAACCTATTAAATTTTTCTTTTAATTCCCACCATATTAGAAAAATATATATTTATTTTGAAACATATTAGGTGTGGATTTACATTTCTCCCATTGAAATTTATTATCATTATATCTATAAGATTAACCTCTAATTTCTTCTGAATTTTTAAAACCCACTTTGTATTTTTTAAATCGTGTCAAACTGTGAGACATATTGCATGTGTCTCAAATATCTCTTATTTCATTAAAGCTATATTTTCATAAATATAAGCCACTATAATCTCATTCCCCATTACCAATAATTTATATATTTTTATTTCTTTAATTTACATAACATCCTTTTTGACATAAACTTCTTTCTCAAAAACAACATTTTGGTCTCATTTACAAACTTTCTCTTTTATTCCTTGAGATATTTTTACCCAAGATCTACTTCTAAATTCTCATTATGTATCTATTAGAGCATAGTTCTCACTCCATTATTATCATAAGTAATTAATGAATCAAATACTTTTTCTTCCCTATCATAAAATTTTACATCTTTCTATGATAATTTACATGACGAAAATTATATTTGTCGTGATTTCTCATCAAATTATTTTTATTGTTGTTATAATGTTTCTTATTATTCATAATTATTTTTAATTTTTTATGTTACTCAATATAATTATTAGATTAATATTCAAAATCCAACTTATTTTTAAAATCATAGTAATAGTTCCCGAGGTTATTAGAATTTTAGAACATTGATTATTTTTCTCTTTTTACAATCCATTTTACTTCACTAAATCTCTTTAAAAGAAGTGAAATAATCTTCTTGATATTTTTCACCTCTTCCTTATTCTCATAGGAACTTGATTATATAACGTATTCTTATTTCATTCATCATTTTCTCATGGCCTCAAATTAAATATAAACATTTTTTAAAGTAATATCTTTTTTCATTTAGTAGGATTTGAGAATCTTTTGTAACTCATATATCATAAAATCATAACATTATTCAAATAATGATTTTTTAGTCCAAAAATACTATATTATTTCTTATCAACTTCATTACAATGGTGGAGCCTTCTGAAACTCCTCTAAACCCCCAAATATTACTATTTATCTCATTTAACATTATAAAATATTCATTAATACTGTCTTAATCAATAAAAATTATGTCAATTAATTTCTCCCATTGGACATGTAGCATGGCCTACTTGATTTTGATATTTCTCAGATAATGAATATTTATATTTTCTTATTTCTCATTTATTGTATGATGATTTATGACCTTGGTATATAATTTTTATTAGAGTTATTAGTATAATATTTTGGGGAATTTATGTTTTACTGTATTCTTATCTTATCATGTTGTGATATAGTATCTCCTTCTACAATGATTTGAAAACCCATTGTTGTATCATCTCATTCTTCCATGAGAAGTGATAAGAAATAGAGTAACATCCAATTCCCTTAAATGTGATAGTTCTTCCCAAAAAATGTGGTAATAAATCAAAAATTAAATTAGTTTTAATTTTCCATATCTCATAATTATTTTAGGATATTTATAATGGACCTTCACAATGAACCCAGTTTAAGTTCCCTAGGCCAGTTGGACCACATTGAGGGGGGTTGAATAAGTGGTCATCTTTTAAAAATTCCTTTATCTTAAACCCATCCACAATAAACTATTGGAGTTATCAATCATATAAAATTTTTCATACAACCTCACTTAATGTTAAATGTTACTAAACAGATATTTTTAAACATTAATTAAAATGAACAACATAAAAACCTATTCTAATTTGTGTTTATTGGACACTACAACATGGATTATATGCCAATGAAATAAGTGGATACAAAAATATTATCATCATAGTAACATTCTCTATAAATTGGTTAGAAATATGAATTGAAATTATCCTGTTACTGGTAATAAACCCCAATAACAATATTCTATCAACTAGTTTGACACAACAGTTAGGGGATTCTTTTTCAACGCCAATCTAGTTGTAGAAATATCTCTTGATGAATCTAGATTATTACATTCCACATATTATTTTATATCCATCTAGGAAAAGAATTGTTCAACCTTTATAATCATATATTGAAATTTATGATCTTCATCTACTATATGGAACATATCTATTTAACATGAAACTCTCACTCTCTTCAAATCTTGAGTGATTTGGTTCTTCTTGATCATCATGAATAATCGCGTGTGTAACAACATGGTATTTCAGAGCGTTAACTTCATCTCTATCTTTGATATGTTATTATATCAGTAAAATGGGGATCTCAATTTTATATCAAGTCTCAAACATATTCTTTATCACCTTTATTATTTATTTATATTTGTATAGTAATTTGAGTACTATTTTATATTTATTCCCAGATTATATTTCATGTTTAATATCCTAGAAATATAAGTAGGATCTCCTTATTATTCTACAGTCGTAAAATATCTGAGTTATTCTAGTTTTATGTCTCCTAAAAAACTGACCATATGAATTTCACATGATATTTCAAACAACATAAATCTCATACTCTCATCATTTAAATACTCAAAAGACTCAGGATATCATATTTTTTCCATTATGTGTTTTGTAAATAATTATAGATTCTCTTATTCTCGAAACATCTCATAGAGTATGAATTCTAAACATCTGAAAATATTATTCAACAACATGGTATTTTTTAAAAAGGAGTAATTTTTACTATCTTATCACCATGTGGTTTATTTATTATTCTTTCACGTCATTAAAGAGTATGTGTCATGTATATTTTCAATCATTAGTTTCATACATGGATCACTTTCATAAAATCATGGATATAAATTATCATGAATATTATACGCATTATATTTATCTTGGGTTATAATATGTGAAATGATTTCATTGTGTATCTTCAAAAATTTCATGCATGGTAGGAATGTGGTTAACATTGAAAGAAAATTCCATGTCCATGACGCATAATACTTGACTTCTCCCTTATCTAATCCACATGAACATTCATGATTTGTTATATCATCCATGGATTCAGTATTGTTGAAGCCATTTTATAATGAATATCACGTAGTATATCAACCTCACATTAGTTCATGTGATTGATCAAACCACTTGCAGTTAGTCTAAATCACTCACATTCAATTCATCTTCCTTATTTTATGTCATGTGATTGATTACAACTCATACACTCAACTAGATAAACATGTAATTAGTTTATCTCACTAATGGTAAGTTATTGTAATACATGTGGTAATTTTGTCTACCATATAAGGATTTCAGTTTATTATTTACCTAGAAACAACTCATGATCAATTTTATTTTCAAATTTTGTCTATCAATCACATTGATTTTAATGGTATTTATGACACTCCTATTTGATTATTTTACACACAATCAATTGTTTAAGTATATAATATGATAAAAAGGATTAAAATAATTTATTTATGTATTCACATTTCTTTTTAATCGGAATCACTTCTCGCATCCCTCTCCCATAAAAAACATGTTATCTATGGGAACACACACACACCACCCATGGTGGGAGGTGGCCAGTGTGAACCATATGCTCCAACAAAGGGAACCATGCATACTTCCAAAATTATACATGCTATTAATGAATCCATTAATACACATGCATAGTATATGCCACTTCTTTAACATATTTTAGTCAATATAGCCTTCAATCAATGATTAAAAGAATTTGGTTGGCCAGGCATGAAGATGGCCCATATTTTTTTATAAAAACATCCTAAAATACTATGTGTAATATGAGATAGTCCCTCTTTTAAATGGTAATCCTTCCCTAAATTATTCCTTTTAATACATCATATTTCCTTGTTATAATATTTACAAAATAAACATCATCCAAAAAATATATTAATCATTTATTTTGAACATGGATGGTTAGTTGCATCCAAAAACTCATTATCACATTTGTTTTGGTATTTTTAAAATCTATTTGATCATGTAATATCAAAGGTGTATTTTCTTATAATTAATGAAATATGTTTCATATATAAAAATATTACAAGAATAACCAAATTCCATAAACAATGACATGTTTACATATTGACAACAAATGATATCACGCACTTTAGATAAAAAATACATGGTTTGATTTGAAAAAAAAAGTGATATTTAGTTTATTATTAAAATGATACTCACCCCTAAATTTTTCATATATAAGGTAATAATTTCTAAAATTTATTCATAAATGTATATTTTATTTAAAAATTAATTCTATGTTTTTTATTTTAAATAAATTCTTAGTTGAGATCATGTGAGGATTTTTTTAAAAATATAGTGTATTTTTGTGTAGTAAAATTAATGTAAGAAAGGGGTATCTATATAGAAATTTAAAGTGATATTCATTCATTAGCAATGATTTATATGTTTTTATTAACACTTATTAATAATTCTCTTTTACTTATAGAAACCTTTAGTTATGGATTTTCTCTCACTAACTTGGAACGCATGATGAGACATAGATCAGGAAAGTAGACATACTGGGCTTCAACACTATTACATGGATGAAACTATTTTATAATTTTCTTATATTGTATCATTAGATCCTAGTGGATTATTTCATGATTAAATTGATTTTATTTAATATTTGTGTGTGATTTTTTTAAAAAAATCTCGCGTGTTCATGTTTTGAAACATATATATCTGATAATAATTCAAAATCAATTACATATCTTGTAACATCCCAACATGGGTGAAACATACTTGTTACCTATGTCTTTCGGTTATGTATCCCGAGGTGTGCCTCCTTGTATGACAAAGGCCACCAACTAGTAACGAGGGAGTAATATCAAACATGAGAATATTATACCCACTATACCAAAGTAGCAAAATAACAGAAATAATTAAAAAAAAGAACTAGATAACCAAAATGAATATCATAACCAAAACATACTAATAACACACGATGAACCAAAACAAGAATACAATATCCAAACAAAAAGAGTAGATATGTTGTGCCATAATATGTGTCAAGTGTTTAATAAAAAACCAAAATAAACTCACTAAAACTCCCCCAAGTGGGTGCCAACAACATGTATGGTTCCCTCATCCATGATCCATCCCAACTCAAATATATAAAATAGGGATATTTTCATTATCCTATCCTATAAACATGAAGTCAGTTTGGGTACCGATTAGGTATCCTGAGTAAGGTGTGAGTACAAATTAGTAGGCAATCACTAATAGCACCTAAAACAATATCCAAACAATAATAGTGTATCAAGTTGTATAAAGAATAAAATACAAGAAATAAATTGAAATTTTTACATATTCAATTATTTATTACATAACCACATAATCCCATGGGTTCATTAGGAAACCAAATCCATCAATACCTACTTCGTCCCATGATAATGTCGGATCTATCCCCAAGGGATGTCACATATCAAAATACCATGGTTAGTAATTATCATTTCTTTTCAATTCATATTACGACTGATTGGTACCATACTCAAATGAAAACATTTTGGGCTTTGAACTCCCTAGAAAAAACCCCATGAGTATTTATTGTATTAGTCCTAATCACACACCCCATTTATAATTCAATAACATATGGGTATTTGGTGCATCATTCCGTGTCAAGCGCTTATATATTAAGAAATCAAATATGGGTATTTGGTTCATCATTACAAATCCCACACTTGTATATCAATCTATTAGATATATCATCATATAAATCAAGGCTAGTAAAAATTAACCCTTTTTTCAACATTTCAAATCATGGTATACCCATAAAATTTATCACAAGAAACATGGTTTTTAAATTTAGTCCAATGAATAATATGAACAATTCACCATTAAACCATATATTATAATTAAATCAGATAACATGTTAATCCATTAAGTTTAATCCAACCATATCATAATTATCATTGTCAATTAATTCAAAATCACATTAATTGATCAATTACACAACCCAAAAATCCCAAAAAATCCAAAATCATAATATTCCATTAATTAAATAACCAATTAATTAATGAAATTCCAACAATTTTTATTGCCTGAATTTTCATCCAGTTCATCATCACATGGAAATTTAAATAAATATATTAAAGAACCAACATAATTTCTCCTTCATGGAAATTTAAAATATCACTATTATATACATGTAATTAAATAAATACTATAATATTTTTAATTTAGATAGCTTACCTTAAGATTGATGAATAATGATCACTAACAAAATACACAATTGAACAGAAAAAACCAATATCATGAAGAATAATGTGATGTAGAATAAAAAAATAGATCCACGATCAAAATAATAAAGATAAATAAAACATATATCTAAACCCATCACCAATGGAGTAAAACCATACCCTTTTTATCTCAAAAGGAAGATGGGAGAGAGAGAAATGTAATCATGAATAAAAAACATATCAGGAGAGGTGTTGATCCATCAACATATATTATATTCATCAAAAAAGAGTTTTTAATGGCTTAAAACATTTCTAGTATCCTCTAAACATAATAAGAATTAGTTTAAGTCTAAGTGGGGGTGATTAGGGATTAATATCGAGGTTCCTAGAATTTTATTTTATTTTTTCATGGGATTAAATTTCAATGTGAACTATTTCTTATATGGGGTGCATTGTTTTCTCTAACCATGCTCCAAACACTATGCTCCTAACACTATGCCCCTCCTAGGGGGTCTCATGGTTACTCCCTAGAATCGCTATGATTCTGAGGTAAAAGTATCAGGCCACTAGGCTCATAAATCTATTTCTCTCTCCCATGTTCCCTCATAAACATTCCAATATTTCCATAATACATGAACCATTGGCATGGTATTTCACATCATCCTTTTATTATTGTGATCCGAGATACATATCGAATTCTCTTCAAAGGACTCATCAGTCTCAAGCTCAACATCATCCTCATAGATCACATGAGAAGGTTTTGGGTGATAATAATAAAGATGTGACACATGAAGCACATCATGAATAACACTATACCTCTATGGAAGATACAATTGTTATGTCACCAGCCTAATCCTCTCTATAAAATCATATTGTCTAACAAACCTGGGTGATAACATCTCTACCTCTGAATCCTACGGCGACCCTACCTGGGTAACACCCAAAGAAACACATGATTACCCACTCTTAACTAAAGGGTTCATCAATGTCTATCAGTATACAAAATTTTTATAATATGATACTTAATCATATGTTTATGAAATAATTGAACCTTCTCTGATGTCTCCTACATGAGACTTAGTCCCAAAAACTCTAACTCACCTGCCTCCATCGAATATAGTGGTGTATTCATGGTCTACCATAATGTTCCTCATATGGTTTCATAGGTATAGTTTCCGAGTAAATTTTTTTATAGGATAAATCCAACAATTCATGGTTATTATCCCATGACCCACAAAATTCTAGGACACATGCACAAAGAATATAATCAAGAACCTATATAGTATACTCTTAGTCCTCATCTGTCTTTGTGTGGAAATCATTGATTAGTAAAACCTATGTACCAAGTTCCATATGTATTCCCTTCCTAAAGTGTGATATAAATCATGGGTCATAGTCTGAAACAAAGCAACATGGAACCCCATGCAAATGGAATATCACCCAAATGTACATATCTCACAACCGATCCACTAGAAAAGTCTCCCTAATAGGCAAGAAATGTGCTAAATTCATCTGTCATTCCATAACTACCCAAATAGTGTCCTTTATCCAAGTAATACTAAGGATACCCACTAAAAAATCCATGGAAACATCATACCACTTCCATTTTTAAATGAGAAATGTATATGGTAGACCACCAAGTTCTTGATGATCGGGCTTCATAGGTTGAAATATGTATAATTGTGTCACAAACACTTCCATTTTCTTTTTCATGCATGGCCACCATAACTAACATCATAGGTCATTGTAAATTTTTGTCACACTTGGATGAACCACCCACATATAGGCATGAAAATAACATATCATCTCCTCCTTCAGATTCGTAGCTATAAAAAAGATTCCTAACATAGGAGATCCACATAAGTTTGTGTTACAATCGTAAGGTGACTCCCCACCATCAAGGATTTCCCTCAAGGACAATCACATTGGATCCTCATAACTCCTCTACCTCCACTGAAATTGATAAAATATTGATATGTTCTCGGTTCTCATAAACATCAACATGCATCAGATACAGTAAATTCTTTTTTCCCACTCATCACTAGACTCTTGAACTACCTAATTCTGAATTTTCCTGATCAATGCATCAACAACATTGTTTCCCTTACCAGGCATATATGCGAGCTAAAAATCAAGTGACTGCATATACGCAACCCACATCCACTACTGAAGATTCATATATTATTGAGAAAATATATACTTTTAACTCTTCTGATCAGCATACATAATAAATGTTTTACCCAAATGATAATTTCACCAACTCTTCAAAGCATAAACCATTGCATCGTACTCGAGGTCATGTGTAGGGTAGTTCCATTCCAGCGGCGTCAACTACTGTGACCCATACAACACAACTCAATCTCTCTGTATCAATACTTCTTCCAGATTGGTACCATATGGTTAAAAAAAAGACCATATACTCATTACCTGTCTTTGGTAATATGAAGATCGATGTAGTATTAAAATGCTTATTCAAATTCTTCAAATAATTCTCACATTTTCTATACAATTAAAACATAACTCTTATCTTGTTCAAGATCAAAGGAGGAGATTTCAAGAAGGAAATGTTCTGGATGAACCTCCAATAATAACATAATAATTCTAGAAAGCTATGAATATCAAAAAAAATTGGGATGCTCCCCATAAAAAATTTCATGCACTTTATCTGGGTCCACTGATAAACCTTCCTTTGAGATTATGTAACCCACGAAATGTACCTGATCAATCCAAAACTGAAACATAAATGGCTTAGAGTATAGTTGATTCACCCTTAGTATACTTAGGATGATGTTAATATGTTAGTAATTATCATCATGAGTCTTGGATTACACCACGATGTCATCCACAAACAATACCATAAACTAGTTTGGGTATGGGTTGAAGATATTGTTTATTAAGGTCATAAACACTATGGGTGAATTTGTTAACCCAGAAAACATCATAACAAACACAATGTGCATACCTAATTTTGAAAGAATAACTTGGTATATCATTGGGTTTAATTCTCAACTCATGATACCTTGATATCAATTAAATCATAGAGAAAACAGAAGCTCCCCTAAACTTGTTAAATAGGTCATCAATACGTGGAAGAGGTTACCAATTCTTCATATTCATTTGGTAAAACATTTGGTAATAAACATATAAGCATAGAGTATCATCATACTTCTTATAATACAAAACAAGAGAACCCAAAGGAGATGTACTCATGTGGATTAAACCCTTATCCATTGACTCTTCTAGTTGAGTCTTATGCACTGGAATCTATGTTGGTGACATTTGGTATTGTTGAATAGAAACATGATCATCACCAGGAATGTGCTCAATTATAAATTCTACATATCTTTTAGGTAGAATAAATGAAAATTCCTAAAGGAATATTTCTTGGTACTTATCCACTCTAGGTGTAAAGACAACCTAATTTATACCTTAATCTTCTAGTAACTGACAAGAAACCTATGATGTAAGCTCTCTTAGATGCTGATGAGCTAGACTTGGATGTCCCACCGTGATATCCCACTCCAAAGTGAATATAATTCTCTCCATCAGGATATGTAAAACTCACCATCCTTCAGTAAAATCCAATGTGGGATCAATAAGATACTAACCAATACATACCCATAATTAGGTCAAATATTGACATGTTAAGGATGTAATGATCTGAAGTAAAATGATACTCTCCAAACATGAGATAACACCAACTGAAAAAATATATGACTCTCGAATATAGTTCTAATGTTCTATTTATCATCATAACCCCACTAACATTCCCCATATCCAAGCTCAAACCATTCACAATTTGTGTATATATAAAATAATTGGAGGTAGTAGTATTAAATAAGGCACAATCTAGCTTATAATCTATAATTATAGTACCTATAATAGTTGAATATATAGCCTCAATATCCAAAATTGTAGGTTGAACTACATGAAATTGTCGTTCCCCTCTTCCCTATGATTAATTATGAGTCCCCTGACATATACCACTCTACTAAGATATGTTCTCTTTTCTAAACACACCATTCCCACTACCTTGATCGCTACAGCTAGTAGAACTATAACTATTTGGATAATATAGTGTAGAAGATCCCATTCTCATATTCTAGTACTATCTAGATGCTTCGTCATTAACCACCATTCACGGATTCATTTAGAACCTATAAAAACATCCCATCATGCCGCTGGCTTTGTATTCTATTGGTGGTCTAGGGAACTTTCTACAAAAGTGACCCAACCTACCAAACGTGTGATAGATCACTCAAATGAGATCCAGAGTAACTAATCCCTCCCCCTTGAAACTCTTATTTCCATTACTCTTATCACCATTATCATAAAAACACATCATTCCCTCATAATTCATACCTACAAACCATCTATAAGAAAACACATATCCTCAAATGGAAGCCTCTTTCAGGTTCCCCTTAGAAATTAGAGCCTGATTCCCCGCATACGAAAACATTTTCAGCCAAAATATAATTACATCAGGTTTAATTTCACCATTAATACCATATTGAAACCATTTTTCCATCATAACCTATTCCCACACCTACTCTAGAGAAAATAATCACAAATTTATAAAGTGACAAGCATTCTATATAATGATATTACACTCCTGATTCAGCCTCATAAACCTAACCTCTCTCTCTCCTTATTAAGTTTCTATGGGTATAAGTGATCCAAGAACTTCTTATGAAAGTCCAATCACTCCATATTATCCAGCTATGAATCCTATGTATGGATGTCCCACCATCTATTTTCTTCAAATTATTACACATAAGCTACCAATTTGATTATATTCTCAGTAGGAGTCTCGAAGTGGTCAAATATAGTGTAGATAGACTCAATCCATAACTCAACTACCTTAGGTCCACCCTCTTTGATAAATATTGAAGGGGGTTGTAACTAAAAGTATTATGGCATATCAAAAATACTCTTAAAAACTCATCCTAGGTATATTTCCATAAACTACATAAATAAGGAATAGTTCTAACAAAACTAATCTTTGACTTCCTCACGCAGAACTATCCGTGTCTCAGGCTCCCCTATTAGTGGAACATCTCCATCTATAACCTCCTATCATCCTCCCAACAAGCTTCTTCATGGAGGCATATATCTATAATTACAAACACACATACCAGGACACATTACACAACTTTAACACTTTTATATAATATAGATTCGAAATAATCTCTAACAAATCATTAACCTAAACCCTATCATGTGATCAAAACTAATGCATTATCACTACCCTCAACCATCCCTCATAAAAGTCTATGTTAAAAAAGTGTATATACATTCTCACTATTTAGGTTTCTCATTAGTCACCCAAATTTCATTTCAATTTATCATAACATTCATCATTTACAATTTTCTATCTTGGTTATTCACCTTTTCTAATTTAATTTTACACAAGCCAAGAAAATCATTTTCATTTAACAACTTACCAAAAACTTGTTTTACCTTTGCATTCCTAAAGTTATTAATGTCACATAATAATCCTAATTTCATATAATGATGAATACATACGCAAATATCATTACCTACCAACACATGAGTCAAATAACAGAACATATTAGAAACAATAATCACATCACACAACTAGTGCATCACCCGATGTAAAATCGCATCCAACTGTAACAACACACATCAATAACAACAATCCCAAAATGAGTACTTGAGTTATACCCAATAAATGGTTTATCTAATTCCATGAACTATATTATATCCAATTCTTGACTCTTCCTATTCTCATATCTACATTTTCTAGACAGTAAGAAAAAATAAAATAAAATAAAATAGATTTTATACCAGTTTGTAGGATCCTCTCCTGGGTGCACACATCGATTCCCCACGACAGTCAATTATGTGACCTTGAATTCACATCCCTATATGATAGAGGCTTCTGACTAGTAGTGAGGGTCTAATATATATCATGAGGGGACTACACCATCTTTATCAAAGTTGTACAATAATTGAAATAAGTAAACAAAAAACAATTAAATGACCAAACTGAATATCATAACCAAAACAAACCATTAACACACTCTTAACCAAAACAAGAATATAATATCCAAACTAAAATAGTAAATACTCCATTCCATTATCATTTTCAAGTGTATAATTCCAACAAAAACGTAAATACACTAAAAAATCACTAAAGCGGTTCCCAACACCATGTTTGGTTCCCTCAACCATGCTCTATCCCAACTCAACTAGCTATCATACGTCTCTTGTACTAATCCTATCATAAATACATGAAGTATATTTGTGTACAGATCAGGAAACTAGAGTAGAGTGTGAGTAAAACTCAGTATTCCACCACCAATGGAATATAAAACAATATCCACTCAATAAGAGTTTATTTATTTGTATAAAGAATAAAATTAATCAATATAGTAAATATTTTACATAGTAAATTTATATTTATTTAACCACATAATACCATGAGTTCCTGAAGAAACCCAATCCATCAATACCTTCTTAATCCCATGATTGAGTCTAATATATCCCCAAGGAACATCAAATATCAAAACACCATGGTTATCAATTACCATTTTTTCAATTTAAATTATGGATGATTGGAACCATAATCTAATGCTAACATTTTGGGCCATGAAATACAAGGATAGTACCCTATGAGTATTTGGATCATCAGTATCTATCTCATATACTATTTATTAGTCAATAACATATGGGTATTTGAAGAATAATTTCATGTCCAACACTAGTAATCAAAAAAACATATATGGGTATTGGGAGCATCAGTCTGTGTCCCACAGCTGTATATTAAACAATCAAACATATATCACATATATCACACCAAAAAAGGATAATAAACATTAACCCTTTTATCAAAATTTCAAATTATAGTATTCCTTAATAATTTGTCACAATAGACATTGTTATTTAATTTAGTCACATGTAATAATATAAAAAATTCACCATTAAACTATTTTGTATCATTTAAGTCAGATAACCCACTAACCTAAAAATTCTAAATAAACCATCTTATGATTAAAATTTTCAATAAATTCATAACAAAATTAATTGACAAAATACACAACCCTAAAATCCCATCATTTCCACAACCACAATAATCCATTAATAAATCCAATTCCACCAATTTCTAATTTCCATAATTCCAACCCAATTAATTTTCCCATGGAAATTAAATTAAATCAATTAAAGATACAATAAAATTTCCCAATAATAGAAATTTAAAGTCTCACAATTGCATACAAAAAATTAAATCAAGACTATGGAATATTCAATTTAGTCGACCTACCTCATGATTGATGAAAAATTCTGACCAATGGATATCTTCATTTGAAGAAGAACAACCAATATCATGACAAAGCACAAGATCTAAAATCAAAAACCAGATCCAAGATCAAAATAATTAATATCCTTTAAACTTAGATCTCAACCCATCACCAAAATAGGAAAATCATACCCTTATTATCTAGAATGAGAGATGAGAGAGAGAAAAATATAATTACGAAAAAATCACATACCGGGAGAGGAGAAGATCCATCAACAGATCTTTAATTCACCATGAATAGAGGTTGGAATGCCTTGTAACTTTTCTAGGAGTCTCTAAAATTCTTATGAATTAGTTTATTTCTGAGTAGGGTGATTGGGGATCAATATTTAGGGTTTGGAATTTTATTTTAATTTTTTTGGGGATTATATTTCTATGGGCACAGTTTCTTATATGGGGGGTATAAATTTCTATAACCTTCTGAATAACCATGTTTCTAGTCCCAAGGGGTCACATAGTTACTACTAGAAGGGTCAATGGTTTGAAAAACCATGTACCCGCTATCAAAATCCCCTCTATCTAAATTCGCATGGTTTGTTGGCTTGGGTGAACTTTTGGGGAAAATAGTGCACCAACTGTGCACTAACCCTATTCCTTCTAAATTTATCATATTTTACCCAAAAACTCACCAATGTAAAATCCAAACAAGATGTACTCAAATAAAATCAAAAGAGTATCTAGAAATCTCAATAAATCTCCAAAAAATGTTTGGGGTCTTACATTTCATTAATGGTCTTATATTTTAAATAAAAATAGGTTTTTCATTCTATTATAGTTAATTATTTTTAAATTTTCATGAATCTTCATGATTGGATAATTTTTAAATAGATCTTATTTGGGAATTTCCAACTGGTTATGTTTAATATTCACCCATGAATATGTACATCATTGTATATGAATATTTTTTTTTATATTAAGGAATTTCAAGGGGAGTGATGGAAGTACTCATTGGGTTGGAGATTAGAGGGATATACTCCATGTTATATATTATATATTGAGTTAATTAATTACAATGGTTGATATTTATATATTTTATATGGTGTTCATGAATTCCAATAGTGGGTATTTTCCATGAAAAACATATTGTTTTTGAATTAGATAACGTTTTATTTATTTTAGGATAAACCCAATGTCAGAAGAATCATAATTTTTTTATTATATATTTGTATTTATATAAGAATTTATTAATTTTTTCATTTAATATGTTAGCTAAAAATTATACATTTTTTATTTATTGTGTATGTGGTTAAACAATTTTCTAGAGATATAATATTGTCCATATTTCATTATTTATAACCATTATATATTAGAGGAATGCGCTTGAGGGTAGTTGAGGGATGAATCGTGTTTTATGTAATTTTGGTTACATTATTATAGGGAGTGTCACTTGAAATAATCCACTCACTTTAGGTTTCAATATTTATATCTTTCAATTGATCTTATTGAATATTAAAAATAGATATGTTAATTAGTAACTTTAGACCCAATTATTATACATATTTCTCATCTTACAAAATAAATATCATTGTTATCAATTAATCCTTCTCCCTATAAGTGAATTTAAAAAATTACATCACAAGGAAAAACATACCTTTACAAATAACACATCACTATTAGAGAAAAATTTAAACAAATGAATCTAATTTCTGAATTTATGAAATATATTCATTGGTGTCTTATTTAACCACATTAAGAAGCGGAAAAGTTTTTAGTTAACCTTTATTTAGTAAAAAATAAATGATCATTGGATTTTTTATCACAATTCTAATGATAATTCTCTTCCATTATCATTATGATGGATATTTATATTTCAATCTTATGGAAAAAATTGAACATCAGTTCCCAATGAACGATAAAACTCTTACCCTATAATTATATATTATATCACTATATTAACTGTATTAATGATTTTTTCAATATTTCGAAATAAATTATTTTGATTACGTAGATTTTTTATTTAAAATGTTCTTATTTGGTTCTTATTCTATCAATTGACTCTTCCAGTCCTGGGTTAGGTTTTTTCCATTTTTTTTGAATTCTTTTATCAAGTATGTCACAAAAATAAGGATTCCACTCCCACCTCCTATAACTATAATGTAAAAAATAGTTAATAACATATCAAGGGTATATAGTACCACTTTCAAATAGAAATTTCTAAATTAAAATACAATTTCCATAATCAATATACTTTAGATATGATGAAAATTTCTATCAGATCATGTGACTGTGTCCATAATTTTAATGGAACACATCATCCAAAAAATTCATATCACCAACATGATGTTTTGAAAATTAAGGTAGTTCAATACTATATTTTTAGGAACTATATTCGTTAAAGTTTCTTTAACATAAATCAAATAAATACCCCAGTAATATATATTCACCCACATGATCCATTGAGCGTGTAAATTCTTTGAATATATCCACTATAATATTTGTTCTATATAATCAATTAGTATAACTATAAAATTAATGTGATGTTATTATAAATAAATTATATGATATTTTGATCAGATAACATAATGCATTACATGATTAACATATAAAAATAACATATATTTGATCTATATAGTGTGTAACTAGTATCTAGTTTACCCTAAAACAATAATCCATCAACCAATGCATTACATATGAAAATCACAAGTGGATTTCACAACTGATTACTATCATATTCTATTAATAATACTTACCAAGCCATAAATTGTTTTTATCTACTATTACTAATACTTCCAAAATGAAGATAAGACATAATTTTCTTATATAAATATGAATTTTTAATCCTATAACATTATTAATTCAATGTTTTCTTATCTCAGTATAATCCTTGAGGAAACATAAAAATTCATCATCTAATTTTATCCACTCTAATGATATAATATATATCTATATAATTTTCAATAAAAATTCGAATATGATTTATATTTAGAGAGATATAATATTTTTCAATGTATCCATAAACTATCATTCTCATAAAAATGATTTATATTAAGATAATAAACATTTATTTCCCATGAGAATTGATGAAATCCTAAAAAAATGATTCCCCCATATTAGAAAAGATTTTTTTGGAAACCATTAAAACTCTCCAAATATGTCAAACACAAAATTTAAGGACTAATGTTTCAAATTATATTCTAAAAGTCCCACTATCTAGGTGAATGTACCCAAATTTTAAGGTTAAATTTTATCAAATCCTAATGAATTTCCAACAACTAATCCAATTTGAGATGAAAACAAAACCAAAATATAGAGTTTTACTCTCTATAAAAACAATCCTATTAATATAATAACTATAATGGTCTCCCTAGAATCATCCTCACCTCAAACAAGTGGAAGATTAATGTTTGGAAACTCATACATCATATCCACATTATATGTTTTCTTAACCAATATTATAACTCCAACATAAGTGTGATAATAGGTATAGTACCCAATACTCAAGTATATGGATGAAGATAACACTATAATTATAATAAATATCAAGTGGAACTCTAATAGGTGAACAAGAAATCATTCTTAGATCATAAATTCACACAGAAATTCTATAATATGACGTTATCATTTTTTTAATGATTTCATAATTTTATGAGTATTTCAAAAATGGAAAATGAGAAATATTGA
This sequence comes from Viscum album, assembly GCA_963277665.1. NCBI lineage: Eukaryota > Viridiplantae > Streptophyta > Magnoliopsida > Santalales > Viscaceae > Viscum > Viscum album. Next base: position 332,958,933 of record OY728161.1, read on the forward strand.
GTTGATACTGTTGAAATTTACCAATTATTTATCTAAATAAAATTCCTTTCTCATGAGAAATTATGTTCACTAATCCAATCAAAAACAAGATTTAATTCATTGGAAAACCTTAATATACCCTAAAAATAGGTATCTATGTACCCACATTAGTTGGAAAATGATTAGATTCATTTACCACAAATGAATAGTCCTTTATACCCCATAACTATTTCGACTAATATTAAATATTAAAAATAAATGCTCCTAATACAATATCTATTTTACCAAAAATAAATTCTAATATATATACCAAACTCCAAAAATTATGTATATAACAAATCGCATTGACACCACATTGACTTGACCTGGCCTCACTAATGACTCACTTGTATTGATAACAATATTAAATGTTTCACTCCATGATTTCCTCAAATCACTTATAGAGAAAATACTAGCCCCAAGAGGGTATACAAATGAAATAGAATGCATTTTATGATGAACATGTAATAATAGGAATCTAGAAGTAAAAATGTATGCCTTGAATATCTATGATATGGACAAAGAATTCATAAACCATTATATGAATTATATGTCATCCAAATAATATACTATAATATATACTATTGATTAGAATACTTGATGAAAATAATGGAAACCCAAATGAAATACATTCCCATTAATGTAACCTCATGGTAAGCTCATCATCTAACCAATATAAAATCATCTTCCAAGAAACCTTTAAAAATCATTACATGTTCAACATACATAGACTAACACCACTAGCTATACATCATTAAATAATTCTAATTCTAAAATATCTAAAACAATAATAAAAATTAATTACATCAATAAAAAAGTGACCATAAATTTGTGATTATAAAATTTAGATAGGAAATGAAAAATTTGGATCAATTATAATGATTTCATTATGAATGCATAACAATGAATCCATATGAAATCAAAATATATAGTTTCAAAATCCTAGTTCAAATCCGCCAATGAGTGATCTAATTCGTATATAATCATGTAGAGTATCACATCATCAATAAGTTTTTAGGTATTATATATAAATCATATATATCATTGAGTTATATAATTTATAATAAAAAGTTACAACTTCTTATAGGATAACCATGTCAAACCTCACCATATATATTATCTCTCCAAATAACAAGACTCGGGAAGATATATAAAAAATAATTCTTAAATCAACAACACCCTTATCCATTAGAGATGTCATCAAATATTTTTGGGTCATGCTGTATTGTAATAAAATGTGGTAAAGGAATACCAAATTCCATCATCTATGATCACATAGTTCATATATGTAGTGGATTCAATAGAATGTAAAAAAACACATGTGTGAGTTATTAGAAGATCACAAATCATCATATATAAACAAAATTAAATGAATAATAAACTCCAATACTAGTCTATAGAAACCATGTCTACAAGGATATAGGGTTTTCATTTTATGTAATTAGTAATGGAAGAAACCCACAATAATCTAAATCTGTTGACAACGGTTTCAACATGATAAATTGATGAATCTAAATACCGGTATACCTAAAGATAAGAAAACACCATCTATCTGAAAAATGATGATGAATGATTGATTGGGATCACCTAATCAGAAGTTGAAAACATTATGTCTTTGAGTAGATTACACCAACCTTTAGATCCATGTTCATAATCAGAGGACCCTAAAATACCAAAGGGATGATAATGGAATCTTCTCAAAGAAGACGATTGGTGGATCCAGATGAAGACATCGCTGACTTATCTTACATGCAACTAGGGTTAACATAATGGGTTATATCACATCCCTTTTATAGAATTTCTTCTATTAACAAAAAGTGTCCTAATATCGATTTTCTTGTTCCATCTCATGACACATGCACATTACTATCTGTTGGTATGTGTCATTCATTGAATACATCCACAACTATATTATGTATACATATGAGTATATTGTTTTATCACATTGATTAATTATTAATTGTCATTGAGGGAAGATGTGTCATTAATACTAACTTTTGATATCACATAACAAGGACAAAAACATAATTGTGATGTGGTTTTTTGGTTTTTATTAGTGGTAAAAATTTTCATTAGATCATTAGATGTAGTTTCTCAAAACTACCACATTAATCGGTTTCAAAAAATATTTTGAAGTGATTTTTAAAACCTTTATAGATCATTAACTGTTAGTTTGTAATTTTTTATCTGTAATGTATTAACTCATAAAAAAATATCTTTTTTATTTCTTACTTATTACTTAATATTTATTAGTTATCATTTATTATATTTTACTTACTATGTTATTTTATATTTATTTTTTATTTTTTATTTTATTTTATTTATTATTTTAATTTATTATATTATTTTAATTTATTTTTAATTATTAATTTTAAAATTTTAGATATTTATTTATCATATAATGTACTAATTAATCATAAATATATATGAGGTGACATTTGAACCCCTTACCTCTCAATTTATCAATAAATACTTTACCACTCAAACAAGATCATCTTGTGGTAAATAATGAGACTTCAATATATATATATATATATAATGAAAAATATATGTAAACCCAAAATAAATGAAAAATTAATCATAAATAATAAATTATATTAAATAATGAATAATAAATATTAAATAAATAAATAAATAATTATAATAATAATTTATAATTAATAAATTAATAATAAATGAGAAATAAATAATATATAATAAATCTGAGAAACTAAATACTAAATAATAAATAATAAATAATAAATAATACATAAATACATAAACAATAAATTTATAAATAATAAGGTTACAAATGTTTGAAGTTGAAGATTCATCATCAACTTCCATTAGATATTCAATTAATTATTTTTATTAAATATTATCAAATAATTATATAAATTTGATGATTTATTTTTTTCAATCATTGATTTGACTGGTCATGATGAATAAAAAGACACTCTAGTGAAATTTTTTAGTCATTTGATATTGAAGTATGATTTTGAACTTCTCTTAAAACATTATTTATAGAGGATATTTTCATCATAATATTATTATATATCTATATGTGTGTGTATGTTTGTATGTATTTATGTTTGTATCTCTGTGTATATTTATATTAGTTCTGAATTAGTGATTAATAAAAAAATTAATTTCAAAAAAAATTAATTATTTTTTATTTTTTATTATTATTAAATTATTATGACATATTTATATATTTACACTTATTTTGATAAATAAATTATTATTATTATTTATAATTTTTTATTTAATATTTATATATTTAGTGGTGGTTTTATAAAAACCACTACAAAAAAATTAATTACAAATGAAAAAAATATATTTTCTTGGGATTTAGTGGTGGTGTTTTTAGAAACCACCACTAAAATTAAATAAAAAATAAAATTAATTTCCAATCATTGGTTTATGTAACTGCTAAACGATAGATGATTTAATAAAATAGTATCATCAGTTAATGGTATGTTTAAAAACTATTGAAAAAGACCAACTTTTAAGGTCCATTTTCTTGTACTGCATATTGCATTTCCCATTATACGATAAAATGGGAATCGAATTATAGGAAATGATATAGGAAGAAATTTTTCTAAAAGGTATATTATTACTTAGTGTTATTTTCAAATATGATATAATTATTTCTAGTCCATTTGTAAAAATATCCCACTTTCAGAATAATCATAGAAGGAAATTATGAAAAACATCACAAGTCATTATGAATCCAACCATAACACTATTGGATATAATTTGTAAGATTTTACTTACATTGGAATAATAAATTTATAAACAACATTACCCTTATCTAATAACATAATTTTTCGGCCTTATGGGATAAATTAGGGATCACCAAAACAGGAAATTCTGATTTCAAAAATGTATTTAAAGAGTGGACTCTGGGCCAAAATTGTTGCAAATAAAGATACTAAGAGACAAGGTTTGATCTCAATAAAAAAACATATCTTAATATGAAAAAATCCATTATAATATATATTATATACCTTATATTAATATCTATATAATTCAATTATCCATGACATCAATTGGACACTAGAGATGGAATGTGTCAATCTATCATAAGACATCTCATTTATTATTGATTCACTAGAAAAGTTAACCATGTAAATGAATACATCACATGTCATTAATATATAAGATGATAACATCAAATTTCAATTATATTAGTATTTTTTCACATCATATGTGATTAAACTATTAATATCTATGAATTTCATTTTCCTAATTCAATAAAGGGCAAGAATGTTTTATCTCATTATAAGAGTGGAGAAATCACATCATCGTTGAACTCCAACTGATGACATGACCAAAAATATACCAACCCATACCTTACTATATAATCCTTAAGATTTTATATAATAAAGGTATAAAATTATGAATTATTTAACACTAGTTATATCACTAACCTTAGGTAATTTGGATTTATTATTGGTATATACCACAAATTATATCATTGAATGTATGAGATTCCATGATATATACTATGGTAGGATAGACAGAGTAATAAGACTCTATATATTACCCCATTAGTCTATTCTTCAAATTTCATATATAACTCATTATATAATGTGTCTGATTTTACAAATTTTAACCTTAACATATCATCACAACCCATAATACTCTCTAATGATCATCAATTAGGGACATGTCATTGTCTACCCTTGGGGGGGATATTATCATTGCACTATAAAAGTAAAATAAAATATAGCATATATAAGATAATTATAAATGGATATTTCATTTATTTATAAAATGTTTATACATTTTCAATATTTACATTCATTATCTTATGTATAGAATACTAATATATTCAGCATGACACATTATGTCTTGATTTCATGAATATATTTGTAAAATAAATTTTATTTATTTATTTTAATTAATAATTTTAGATTAATAATTTATTTCTTAATTAATTTATGTTTAATTATAATTTAAAATGAATTCTGGAATATATATATATATATATATATTATTTATGAGAATTTTGAAATGGGAAATTATATTTTTTTAGAGAAAAATATTTCAAATTCACCAACCTTGGAAGTTGATACATGAATGTAGACATACGAAGGAATATATTAGAGTGGGCTAGTTTTAGGTGTGTATATTATGGAGGAAGGCATGGTGCATGGGAGGTTTTGGGAAGGAGAGTTTATAAATGGAATGTCATGTCTACTAATATGGGTTATTCCTACCATATATCATTTTACTAAGAATCTTACCCCCATGTTGTAACCTAATGTGGGTCACATATGAATTAGATAACTATTTATAGATAAACCAAAATGACATTGTTTAACTCATAACTTGTGTATCCTTTATTATACAGATTTCTCCATCACCGATTTTTACCATTGATAAATACGACATGAAAATTACTACCAAAAATAAATTACTAGCACTAAGAAAATATATGAAACCTCATTCCACCACACCCATTTGAAGTCTGTAAAGTTCGAAAATTCTATGGAATGATGATAGGTGCTTGATGTTTCATAATAAATCTTTGAATAAAGAAGGGGTAGATCAAGACTCATTCTTCTATGGGAGACAAAAATTTACCTTAGGTGAATAGATTTGACCCTCCTGTATGGATTTGAAATAGTGAGAACCATGTAGTAGTAGAGATGGTTGTGTTCCATTGGTATGTTCAAATGGTTAATCAGAGAATTATCCAATGTGTTTAGGGTCATATTTATAGTATAGATAAATTATTTATAATTGATTATAAGAAAATACCTATGAATCCATAAGTGAAATTTTATTGTGTAATGTTTAAAATATCATCCACATGCTTGGATAAAGAGTGAAGCAACCATTCTAATATAATGGTTGTGTACCAGGGGCTCATAGGAAGAGTTTTCATCCAAAAAAAGTATATCTTTTAATCATGGACGAAATTATGGTTCAAAAGGTATTCATAATGTGGAGTTTCTAGGTAAAAATATATAAAAACACACACACTTTCAATATAGGCCAATGTATAATTTTTCATGAAAAAAAAGTATAAATAAATTTTTATGATAAACACCCAAGTGAAATTATCACTAACAAGGATGCATGAAAATTTGATAATTATCATATGGGACTGATAAATTACATGTCATTGTGATGAAGGTTTATGGAATATCATATCAGTGAAAAGTGATAATAATGTATGAAAATTCATATAATGAATAAACTATGTTGTGGTGATGTTGTATATATAAAATAATCAGTTTTATTATTTACATCCTTCAGATATTTAAGATAGTTTATCTTTGGGGAAGAATGTGTTATCCCATTTGGGAATTAATTTAAAATTTTAAGTGATTTAAATATATATACAATTAGTATATAATATATATTCAAACAAATTCCAATGCCTATTCAACAATGGAATCTATATAATTATATATCATCTCTTAGAGGAACATTGTTCATAGAAAGATCACCAGACAACTAAAGGGACGAAGCATGACTGGAGTATTACTTCTTGGTGTTAGTCCTTCTTATTTTACACTACATCATGAATATCATAAGGGGTAAATTCTCTTGTTTCTAGAAATGTATTGAAAGGGAAGTTCATCAAATGATCTACATTTTTTATATTAATTAAATTTGTGATGTGAATTCATTTTATATCTTCCCTATTCATGTTCATGACCATCATACATGGATGGGGATGTTTTTTAAATTGGATAACTGGTTTCCTTATTATATGAATGACTATTGAATTAATTAAAGTATCTATATGTAGTTATGGTTTTGGGAACCTAATTATTTAATAAAATTCAATAATTGACCATATAAAAAGATAAATCATCAAGTTTGAGTGTGGATAAAGAGGCCTAGGATCCTCTTAGTTCTAATTATAATAACACATTGTATGAATCATTATCTATTATATCAGGACTATTTCTTGATCCTAAATAGACACCACTTGTTATATTGTTCCTTTACTAATTTCCAAATTATACTTTCTTAAACTCATTCACATAATCCTCTTAAATTTACTAATTTTTTTTCATTTGTTAATATTTAAACATTATACATGAAATATTCATCAAGTTGATAATAGTTATTTTGAGTTTCCTTAAAAATTTATAGAAAAATCAAGAAGAAATAGCAATTCCCTTCAAGTGATTAAACTCATGGTGCAATTTTTTTGACTATTTATAAGTATCTTAGGATTTTGTAATGTTTTTTTACAAATTTTTTTTATTCCTGGTTTAATCAGTATTTGGTTTTCAGGACTTATTTTTAATACATGACTATTATAATAAAAAAATGAAATTAAATTTACAACTATGATCCTAAGTGGGAAAGGTATTTACTAATGATGTAAAAATAATAAGGAATGGTTTTTATAGAGAAAAGAAGATATGTGGGAGGTGATGGTGTATCACAATGATATATATGGTTGAAGAATCCCATAGATTATAGAAGACCCTCAAGAATGAAGGTATAATTGAGGGTCGTTATACCAATAATAGAAAACAATCATTTTAAGACCATGACATCTATTATTCAATTGAAATCCAACTCCATATAATTTTTTGGGATGCCACATAAAGTATAAAATATATACCTTTGGAATTTTCTAGATCTCTATGACACTTTTCTATTGAATAATGTTTCTAAAGACATGGTGAGGTAAATAATGATTCATTTCCTCTAAGATATATGGATAGAGAGAATATTTGATGCATACCACCTCATTTCATTACACCATGTTATTTATAGGAATGGGTTTTCTTAACTCATTTATTCCCTCCCATGAAATGAATTAACATACATGTTTATATACATAAAATTAGTACATTAGAACATAAATCACTTCAAAATGATTATAAGTGGTTTTAAAATTTAATATTAAAATTCTACAAACACATAATTAAAATGTGGTTATTAATGAAAAAAAATTATAAGGGTATATCAAAGGGTAATAAATCCATATTTTTTTCACCACTGGAGTGTCTCTAATTAAGAAATAACTATAATACATCTATAAATTATTGAATGATATTGAATGAAATTTATTTTATTATGAATCTTTAGGAGAGTATAAGAGAGAAGTTCACATTGTGGACAATGAATTGATGGTATCCCAAATGGAATACATGTCATGTAAGATGGATTTGATTATATCCATGTAGCATCGCCAAAGGTATTTATATTAAAAAAATAACAATTTTTATTACAATCATTGAAATAAATGTAAAGGGTGGATTATGAAGAAAAAAAATCTCATGGTTTCCAATAAATATAATTGGGATTTAAGAACCATTAGGTCTACCACTTCAAGCATAAATCCTACAATTAGAGGAGACTTTGAAAAAAATCATGATCACAACCAGAGATACTATAAAGTAAATGATTTTGGATTCCATGAATAATTAATATATACTAAGAAAATTTCAATTCAATGAAGGAAAAATTCGAATAAATTCAAGTATAATCCTATATAGAAATTTCTAAGTGACAGAGAGGTAAACCCAGGAAAAGAAGTAAATTACATCACAATAAAGACTTTTAAAACCAAAAAAATAATACAAATAGAAAAAAAACATTTGAAGCAATAATGAAAATAGATGAAAAAGAATAAAATTGGTAGAGAAAATATGAAGATGATAAATATAAAGTAAGTGATAATCCCCCGCCACTTTACATGACACCACTAAAAATTATTGAATAGATTAATCAAGGAAAATTAGTATAAAATGAGGTATGTTGCATGAAAATTTCAAAAAAAAACAACATATTATCATTCCATTAATTTACTCTATATTAAACACACTGATGTTTGAAGAAATCATGAAATTGTTGGTGTCAATATTTAGAATATGGAGGAGATATAAACCATCCCATTCATAATGGAGTGATCATCTATTATATCATGAAATATACCAAAAAATCATCAATACCCATGCAGTCTTTATTTTCTAATTAACATTAATTCCAATGAATTTTGAAAGTATTTCTGTGACATAGATGAATTTGTAAATATCATGTCCTTCACTACCTGAAAAATCCTGGTATTTAAAGATTTAAAGACAATAAGAGTTTTACTATACCTTTATGGGTAAATGATAAAGAACCAAAGAGTCTTAATCAAATATATCATAATGAATGTGGATAAATTAATCTTCTTAGCATATTACCTAATGTGTAAAATATATGAATAAACGGCTCCAATCATCTTAGAAAACTATTTTTTACCATGGTAAGAGTTTTAAATGATGTAAAAAGTGGGGTGATAAGTTATAAAATTATTAGTGAGTAGTCCATGTTCAATATACACTGATATATAAAATATTATGATGTAAAATAGACTGATCTGTAAGGAAAAAATATAGAATCTAGAGTTGTTTTTATCATTTAAAAAAATAATAAAATAACTATTTTATGAATCCAAAAAAATATAAAGCAGTATAGACAATGAAATATATAATGTTATTAGATTGGATCTCAAATGATGCAAGGGATTCTGTTATAGACTATTTTGAATAGGTACTATAGGTTTTGATATCTAATGATCTAACTTTAAATATTTTAGGGGAAACTAAATATTGGTAGATTAACCCATGGTAAGTGTCAAAGAAATTATCATATGGGGATGAAGTTGATTTTAATTAATTGTTACAGGACCATATATGTAGAAAGACTTCATCTAAGATCATTAAATCATCATGATATGTTAACCACAATACTACCTTTCATCGATTGAGTGGAAAAAAATTATTATTGGGGTAAAAGACCAAAAAAAAGAACTTTCTGGTGGAAACCTCATTTATTTTTTTATATGGTTTATAACATTGGAATTTTTTGGGATATAATTTCATAAACCATGTATTTTTTTGGATTTATTGAAAATTGGATTCGTTTTAATTTATTTATTGTTAATTTTATAGGTCCATGGTGGAAGAAGGAACATAAACAAGTATGATACGTATGGAATTACTCCTATGGAAAGGTTAGTTGTAAAGACATGTAAAATTCCAGGTAATTTTTTTTTTAAAATATTTGGGATTATTACGAGTCTGCAAAAATTGAAAGTGCGTGATTTTGTGGAGTGGTGTGCTCAGAAATAATTTCTTATTTTTTTAATGTACGTCCAGTAAATCCATGGGTAGTATTTTCTATCTTATTAACTGGTGCATAGATTAAAAATATGATGGAACCATTGAATCTGATGTATCATGATTTTCTTAGGGCAGAGCTTCACTTCGAAAGCAGTAGGTTAGGAGAAATAATTATTTTTTGGGACTTTTTAATGAAATGTAAAATAACATGAAACCTTTATTTTATTTTCTTTTTCTCCAATGGATGAGTGGCAGTGGTGGGGCCCATGACTTCCCAAGACATTTAGTGGCATGACTCATCAATTTCATAACTCCACCGTTGTTAATTAAAAGAGGCTCATTAATTCATTTAATGAACATCATTAATTCCTCAATGTGTTACCCACTTTTCTACCTCCAATTAAAATGGTTCTTGGTTTGGGCATGGCTTCTTCATGTAAGGACTCTCTGCCGAAGTGCTTTGACGGCATCCACCGACGCAGGACAGAAGCTCAGGCAGCAAAAATATGAGATCGACGAACTCTGAAGACTCCATCCAACCTGGATGCTCCTCCCACTACAATCGTGACACCTCCTACATATCACAATGTAGGTGTAATTTATTAATATAATAATATCCCTCGATTATATTCCTCATTCCTGAATATTCAAGAGGTTATTATGGGATACATTAATGGGGTTAAAACAATATTTATGTGATTTATAATTACCCATTGTTATAATGCAAACGTGGAGGGGACGAGCCAAATGAATAAGCCCCAGACACCACTCCTCTTGATTTTCCTGCGTTCATTGGAGGCGGATAGTTTCAACTTTAGGGAAACTTTAATTCGAGAGGCGCACGATGATGGAGGCATCCTGATATGACTATAGGTGCATCTGGAAGGAAGAACAAACCATTGTAGCTCACCTAGTGGCCCGCAGAAGAAGTGTCAGTGCGACACCGGTGCAGCGGCGCCGGTAGATGAGAGTGGTGGCCGGAAAGCACCAACTATGATAGTAGACTGTCGTCACTCGGTGCGGCGGTGGTCGGACAGGCAGCTGGCAGCGGAACAGCTACAGAGGTGGTGGTGGCCCACATTCACACTCCGCGTTAAAGAGAGCTGCGACTTCACAATCATGGTGGAGCTGGCAAGGGACCTGATCCTACAGGTCTCGTGGGTGATGAGGTGGTGCCGCCTTCTGTTGCCAATCAAGAAGCCAAATGGGTCCTATGAGTCATTCGGCAGGCAGATCGCCCGCCCGGCGTTGGGCGCACCTATTTGGTGGGCCAGGCCGGTCCACGGCCCAGCGGACCAAGATCGCTGTGGCCCAACCCAGCCAGGGCAGGCAAGGCCATTCCTCGGCCTAGTGGACTGATCCCACCATGGCCCAACCCAATTATGTCAGGTCGGGTCGACCCAAATCCGGGATGGACCGGACTCGGACCCCTCTCTTTCCAGAAATGCTTAAAGTGCCATATATTACGAACTGGATGTCCATTAGACCAACCATCTATAATGTAGGATCCTTGAAGTGAGACTATACTTTTCACATACTCCACAAGGGTTTTAGATAATTTTGGGATACATTCGGATTGGATCGTACTCGAATCCAATCATGACCTCATCACCAAAATGCTTATAACTTACCGACCAAGCATCTGGTTGACGCGATTTCTATTGCGTTGGAACCCTTTTGACATGATGGATCATTGAGATACTTCTTCATGGGACTTAGTGCCAATTGAAAAATGATCGATGTCTTTAGAGGAGGTTCTTCCAAAATCAATATTACTACGAGCGGGAATCAAGTTGCTGGCAGTGAGGTGGAGGTTGGAGACAGATCATACAGAGGATAGAACTGAGCGATCTTGTATGTGTCTGCACCTATCAATCCTGTATGAGTTAGATCCTATGTGGGTCAATGCTTAGTGATCCTATGTGGGTCAGAGCATACAAATCCGGTGTGGGTCAGATCCTGTGTGGGTCAGCGAGGGTTATTACCTATCGATCTTGGGCGGCTAGGATCATGTGTGGGTTAGTGGGGGTTAGTATCTATCAATCTTGTGTGGGTCATACATTGTATGGTCAGTAGAAGTAACTCTCGACAGAATAAGATAATCTAGTTTCTTGACTAATCATCTGAAATTCAATTCTTTACTTATACCTGGTTTGAGATGTGTCTATTACTTCATGCTTTTTGATTGAGATCATGCTTTGTGTTATTTCCTTTGTGGAATTCTGAGATACCTTCGGGGGTCTTGTAGTCCCTACTGGGCATTTTTATACTCACTACTTAATAGTCTACGCCCGTACCTTGTTGTTTCTTGTGTAGACGAAGAGAATCTTGGCTAAGACTGGAGAGAGCCCGGACAAGGTGGTACATAGAAGAGATTGGCTGAAGTGGATAGCAGTGGAGAAGAGTTATATCTAATATTCAGGTAGGATCCTCAGTGTATGATTTGAGGAGCTGTTGTTTGTTTTTCAATTTTAGTTGTACCATTCAGTGGGGATTGTATTTCAACTCTTTACATTCAGTACACACCTTTACTATTTAATTTTTACTTTTAAATTGTATCTTTTTGGGTTCTTGTATTGTGTGTCTATACAGGTTTAAAGGAAATACCTTCCCATTTTACGGATATGCATTTTTGGTGCTAGTCTCTAAGCCTTGGCCTATAGAAGGCTGGCTTGGGGTGATCATAGAGTGGGCCCTGAGGGATGGGTCATGACAAATTGGTATCTGAGGATTTGGTTCTACTGAATAACTATGACTATGATGTTTTTAATATAGCAATATTGTTATGTTTTTTGAGTGTTGTTTTCAACTCAAGGAGTCCAATGTTTCTGTTTCGCTGACGTATCCATAATCTTGGACCCTGAATTCTGATTTTTGACTTGGTGAATTAAAACACTGATTGCATGTGTTTTGGAAATTTTTTTACTTTGATATCTTATGAGTCACCTCACTAGGTATAAATTTTGACCACGGTGCACCTGTTTCCTTTCAATATGTCTTCGCGTAGACTGCCAACCAGGATTCTTAGGAGAGTACACAATAACGGCCCATGGGGTGATGAGGCTTCGGTGCAAGGCCCTCTTACTATGGTAGAACCTTTGGGTAGTTCACTAGCATCACCACCACCCGTTGGGAAGTAGATTCCACCAGCCCCACCAACAGACCGTGCACACCATCTGAGCGAGTTGCACGGGTTCCTGTGATATAGTCCTCTGAGGTTTCGAGGTGAGACAGATCCCTAGGCACTTGAGGACTGGCTGGAGGCTGTGGCTAGAGTTTTTCACTTAGTTGAGACACCAGTAGAGTAGATGGTTATCATAGCTCCTAGCCTTTTCCAGGGAACAACAGGGAGATGGTGGAGCCTGATGCTCTGGACACATAATGAGGCCACCCTCACCTGGTCGGACGTTTAGAGCCTCTTCATGGTGTATTTTCTTCAAGAGACACTATGCTCAGTGTGTATCTAGGAGTCCCTACACTTATTGCAGGGTACCTTATCAGTGGCCCAGAACTCAGCGAGATTCACTGAAATCTCGCACTACTCCATCGACATGGTACGAGACCCATTTTTCAGGGACTAGACATTTGATCAGGGTCACTGGCGATAGATCAGAGCATTGCTGATATCTCCGAATATCATGACGTAGTGTGGAGTGATTGAGCAAGCATTCTTTGTGGAGAGGTTCATAGCTGAGCAGGCACAGATGGTGAGAGCCACCACTAGATGATAGGTAGATTATTCATCTATAAGAGGCATTGGATAGATGATGAAAAGGTCCAAGGGGGATAGACCCACTAGTGGATGACCCCGAGATGCAGGGTTAGAGGTGTAGTGGTTGAGAGGGAGAGAAGGTCAGCTGGGAGGTAGATTGTGCTTCATGTGTGTTAGGTAGTGCCACATGGCTCAGGACTGCCAGACCCGTCGCACCGACAATCAAGAGACTGTCAAGGGACTACTGAGGTGGAGGTAGAGATTCATGTGAGGAAGTTCGTAGGTCGGTGGATGAGGTAGAGGAGTAGGTCGTGCTGCAAGCGGTGGGTGGAGATTTGAGGTTCTAATGCCACGACCACAAGGACATCTACCCCAACCATAGGGAGGAGTTGGAATGGGGCGATCACCACTACAGGCAGTAGAGCACTATGACCATGGAGCTTTGGAGATGATTAGAGGTACTATTTGTGTCTATTCTACCCTAGATACATTAATTATAGACACATCTGACAGTCACTCTTTCATTTCCATGACACTCGTTTGGAGCTCGGATATCCTGATGGATCCTTTGGCACAATACATTCCATTAGAGACTCCGATGGGAAAAGATTCAATGATTACACATTGGTACAGGCAGTGTGATCATACTCTAGGAGGCTACTGTTTCGGCTAGGATCTCCTTGTAGTAGCATCGAGGCCTTATTACGTCATCTTGGGTATGGACTGGCTATCCAAATTCTATGGTCCGATTGACTGTTTTAGGTGCAAAGTGTTGTGTATCTATGAGGATAGGATCAGGTTTTCCTTTATCACTGATAAGGAAACATTTACAGCACATGATGGGGTTTCTCAGAGGAGGGTGTAGCTGATCACTCATCAGTTGGCAAGCCTCACCCTCGGATCAGTTGACGTGAGGAGTCCAGGTTATCCTGTAGTGGTGGACCAGTATGTTGATGTCTTCTCTGATGATGTTCTCGGACTACCTCCACATAGAGAGATAAACATTTACATCAACATGTACCCCTGGATGACACATATGTCTACACCATTATACCAGATGGCTCTCGTGGAGTTTTGGGAGTTGCGGGTACAGTTGAAGGACTTGCAGGTAAAGGGGTTCATAAGGCCCAGTATTTTTCAATGGTCATCCGCGATCTTGTTCTCCAAAATGGAAGATGGGAGCATGAGGATTTCTATGGACAATCAGTTCCAGAACCAGGTGACTGTGAAGAAAAAGTATCCACTTCCATGGATCGATGATCTCTTCGACCACCTTAAGGGAGCTCGTTGGTTTTAGAAGATATACCTCAGATCAGGCTATCATAAACTTAGAGTATGGGATGAGGACATACCGAAGACAGCCTTCAGATGTCAGTATGGCCATTATGAGTTTTTGGTGATGGCTTTTGGCTTGAACAATGCTCCGGTAGTGTACATGGGTCTCATGAATAGGATCATTCAACAACACCTCGATCACTTTTTGGTGATCTTCATCGACAAAAACTTTATATACTCAGTTTTGGAGGAGGAGGACGCCAAACACCTTTAGATAGTCCTGGATACCCTCCGAGAACACCAAATTTATATCAATCTCTCGATTTTCCAGTTTTGGATATGGTATGTCCACTTCCTGGGGAACATTATCTCAGAGGCAGGAGTTGTAGTAGATCCAAATAAGATAGAGGCAGTACTTACAATGGAGCCACCCAGGAGTGTGATCGAGGTGCGGAGTTTCCTAGGATTTGATGGGTACTATAGAAGATTTGTACCTAACTTCTGTAGGGTTGCATCACCCTTGTCACCTTTGACGAAGATGGGGAATCCTTTATTGTGGACATAGAAGTGCCATAAGAGTTTCCATCATTTGAGGCAGAGACTGACAAGTGATCCCATATTGAGGCTGCCAGAAGAGGGTGTTGGGTACGTATTTTACTGCAATACATCAGGGACCAGACTAGGTTGTGTCCTGATGCAGGAGAGAGTGGTAATCACCTATGGAAAACGACAGTTGAGATAGCATGATTAGAGATATAATACCCATGACATGGAGTTAGTAGTAGTGGTCTTTGCACAGAAGTTGTGGCAAAACTACTTGAAGGGTGAATTGTTTATTGTTTACTCTAATCACAAGAATCTCAGTTATATATTCTCACAGAAGGATCAGATGATGAGATAGGGATGGTGGCTAGATTTCCTAGAGGACTACGACTTTGAGATAGTTTATACTCTAGGGAAGAAGAACGTAGTAGAATACGAACATAGTAGGAGGTCTAGTCTATAGCTGCTGAATGAGGAGACAGAGTATCAAGTTGCGTTGTGGTTATCCTTCGTGGATAGAGATGGAGCAGATTAACTAGAGTCTGTGATTTTCATTCTCCCACTTCTACAGCAATTCAGGGAGGCACAACTTGGGGATGTAGAGCGTGAGGCCCGATGTGCTCAGATATCCTCAGGACATGCTCCTGGTTTATTTTATGAAGGTGGGGATCAATTCTTTATCTTTAGAGGATGAACCATGATACCAGTGATGTTACAAGATGAGATATTGAAGGATTTTCACACATCCCCTTTTGCGGTACATCCTTGAGTGGAAAAGTTGTACCAGGATCTCCGATGTCAGTATTGGTGGCTAGGGATGAAGAAGTCAGTGGAAAAGTTTGTATCCCAATGCCTCACTTGTAAGAAAGTGAAGGCTGAGCATCAGATACTAGTAGGCTTAGCACAACAACTTGATATACCGGAGTGGAAGTGGGATGGTATCTACATTGACTTCATGACATGGATACCACGTACATCCAGGGTCCATGCTTCCATTTTGGGTGATCATTTACCAACTCACCATGTCATCCCACTTCCTACCCATCTGAGAGTAGAGAGCAGAAGAGATCATGGGATGCATCTACAAGCAGAAGATAGTGCAACTTCACAGAGTGTCGTAGACGATCGTCTCAGATCATGATGAAATATTTACATTCTTCTGGTGGAAGGGATTGAAACAGGCATTTGGAACTCAGCTACACTTGAGCACGACCTTTCATCCTCAAAAATATAGTCATACGGAATAGTCCATACAGACACTCAAGGACATGCTTTATTCTCATGTCCTTGATTTTGGCCATAGTTGGGATGACCACCTTCCCTTATTGGATTTTTCTTACAACAATAGTTATAACTACACCATCGACATGTAACAGTTTGAGGCCTTGTACGAGATACCTTGAGGATCACCTCTTTGCTGGAAAGACCAATGAGAGTTAGATCTTATGGGTCTAGAGTTAGTACATGCTACCACAGAGAAGGTGTAGTTCATACAAGAGCAGATGAAGACTGCACAGAGCTGCCAGAAGTCTTATTCCGACAGGAGATGGAGACCCTTATATTTTGAGGAGGGAGACCATTTCTTCCTATGGGTCTCACCCCGACAAGGGTTACTGAGGGTCGGTTGGGGTGGAAATCTATCATCAAGGTTCATCAGACCATTAAAGATCCTCAGCAGAGTAATTGAGGTGGCGTACCATTTAGCACTTCTCCCACAGATGCACCGGGTTGATAATGTTTTCCACGTGTCGCAACTGAGGAGATACGTGCATGATCCATCACACGTTATCGGTTGGGGAGATCTGGACATCAATGATGGGGAGAAGTTTATGGAGTTCCCAATGGAGATAGAGGATTGATTGGATTAGGTCCGTTGTGGATGGTCCATTCCTCTGGTGTGAGTTTGTTGGTAGCATAGGGACCTCCAGAAGAGTACATCGGAGCAGGAGGCTCATATGTGTGCTCAATACCCCCATTTGTTCCTCTATTTTTTTGAAGCTCTTAGGGAAGAATATTCCTATGGTTGGGTGGATGTGAAGACTCGAAAAATTCCATGTAAATTTTTTTAAATTGCTTGGGAATATTATGAGTCTGAAAAAATTGAAAGCATGTAATTTCAAGGCCCGGTGTTCCGGATATGAATTTCTGAATTTTGTTTAATGTACATATAGTAAACATGCGGGGGGAATATTATATCTTTTGACCCAGTGATATTTTTAAAAATCAGAGGGCACAGTTTATTACGTAGTGTCAGGATTGTCTTAGGGGGAGCTTCACTTCAATTGAAGTCAGTTGGGAGAAAAATATAGTTTTTTGGACTTTTTAATAAAAAGTAAAATAAAATGAAATTGTTATTTTATTTTCTTTATATCTAATGGATGATAGGCAGTGGTAGGGGTGGTGACTTTTCAAGCCATTTACTATCTTGAATCATTAACTACATAAATCCACCATTGTGAATTAAAATTGGTTCATTAATACATTTAGTGAAAGACATTAATTCCGAAATGTGTTACTCACCTTTCCCCCAACTATTTAAATAGAGCTAGGGGTGGGGTTTTGGCACGACTTCTTCAAATGAAAAAACTATGGCGAAGTCCTATGGTGAAATTCACTGAAGGAGGACTGAATCTTAGGTGACAATGATATGGGTTCAACGAATGCCGATGAATCCATCCAACATGGACACTTCCCCCACTACAACCACGACACATCCAATGGATCTCAAGGTTGGGGTTGTTTATTAATTTAATAATTTCCCTTGATTCTATTCCTAGTTCTTGAATTTGTGGGAGGTTGTTTCAGGGGATTAGAATGGGGTTTAAACAATATCTATATGGTGTATAATTACCCCATGTTATAGTGCTATTGCGAAGGTTGTTGGCCAAACGAACAATGCTAGAACCTTCCGCCTCTTGATTTTCTTGCATTCTTAAGAGGAGTCATGTTCCAGCTTAAGAGAACCCTGAATCCAAGAGGCTCACAACAACAGATGAATCTTGAGAGGACCGTAAGCGTGTTCGGAAGGAAGAACGGACCACCAGAGCTCATTTGGTGGTCCGCGGAAGAAGAGTTGGCGTGGCGGTGCCGATGGATGAGGGCGGTGGCTGGCAACCACCAACCACGGTGGAAGAGTGGTGTTGACACTACAATGGCCAAACAGGTGGCTGGTAGCAGGACGACCACAGAGGTGCCGGTGACGTGCCGCGTTGAAGGGAGTCGCAGCTTCACAGCCATGAGAGAGCTAGAAAGGGACCCACTCTAGTGCATCCTTCGAGTGATGAGGCGGCACCACCTGGAACCACCAATCTGGGAGTCGAACGACTCCATTGAGTTGTTCTGTCGGTGGACTGCGTGCCCCACACAGGTTGCACCAGTAGGCTGGGCCACGTCACCCAGTGGTCTGGGCCGGTCCATATCCTAGTTGACCATGATCTTCACGGCCCCTCCCAACTGAGCTGTCCCAGGCCGGTTCAGTCCAGGTCGAGTTGGACCCGGACCAGGTCGGACCAGACCCAAACCCCACTCAGGCAAAAAATGCTTAAAGGGCCGTATCATGCAAACCAGACGCCCGTTTAATGAACCGACTGCGGCGATGGGATCCTTGGAGTGTGACAGTCTTATTCATTTACTCCACTTGTCTTTTGGATAATGTTGGAGTATTTCTAGGTTGGATCGTGTCTGAATCCAACTGGGCCCTTAGCACTAAATTGACTATAACATATAGACTAGGCATCTGGTTGACGATTCGTCTATTACGTTGGAACCCTTTTGACATGACGGATCATCAGGTTACTTCTTCATGGGGCTTAGTTCTGGTTTAAATATGACCAATGGATTGTGGTGTGTTTCTTCCAGAATCATGCATACTATGAGTGGGAATTTAGTGGTTGGCAGTGAGGCGGAGGATGGAGATAGATCACACGTAGGTTATTACCTCACGATCATGTGTGCATTAACACCAATCGATAATGTGTGGGTAAGATCCTGTGTGGGTCAGTGCTATCCATCTTTTGTGGGTCACCACATACCGATCCTCTGTGGGTCAGATCTTGTGTGGGTCAGCACTCAGTGATTCTGTATGGGTCAGCGCATACCGATCCTATGTGGTTCAGATCCTATGTGGGTCAGCGGGGGTTATTAACTATCGATCATGTGTGGGCCAGACTCCACTTGGTCAGCAACAGTTCCTCTTGGTAAAATAAGATGATCTAGCTTCTCAACTAATCATCTGTAGTTATGTTCATAACTTATACCTAGTTTGAGTTATGTCTATTGTTTTGTTTTTTGTGATTGAGATCGTGCTTTGTGTTTTTTCCATTGTGGAGTTCTGAGAGACCTTCAGAGGTATCTGGGTCCCTACTATGTATTATTATATTCTCCCCTGCACTGGCTTCACCCTCACCTTGTTGTGTCTTGTGCAGACGACGAGCAGCTTAGCTGAGATTGGAGGGAGCCAGGACCAGGCGGTACACATAGGAGATTAGCTGCCGTGGAGAGTAGTGGAGATGAGATGTGACTACCATTTAGGCAAGATCCTTGGTGGACAATTCCTGAATATATTTTCTATTTTTTAGTTGTAGTTGTACCTTTCAGTTGGAATTGTATTCTGACCCCTTAATTTCAGCACACACTTTTACTACTTTCGTTTTACTTTTTGGATGCATCTTGTTGTGTTCTTGGACTGTGTGTTTGTACTGGTTTAAAGAAAATGCCTTCCCTTTTTAGGGATTATCCTTTCTGGTGCTAGTTTCCAACCCCTGTCCTATGGAAGGAGGGCTTGGGGTAGTCACAGAATGGGCCCTGAGGGACAATTCGTGACATTAGTATATGTTTTAGTTTTTATATTTTTTACCTACAAATTTATGATTTTTTAATGGTTTTTATTAAGGAATATTTGCATGTAACACTTGGATTTGATTTCTATAAATTTGATCTATGATTCAGAAATAACTAAGGAGTCACGTGATATCATGTTTTATATTCCAATTTCCATTAAATGGAATTACTAATATGAGTAATTAATTTTTTATAGATCTGCATAGGTTTATTAATTTAATAAATCAGTATTTAAGGATGCTAGTTACTTTATTTAGATAATGATTCCCTTACATTTTTCATGAGTATATTTTTAGATATTCATATTAAAGAATTTATTATTGTTATATATGCCTTGAATAATTTTATAAATTTATATATTCTCATTCCCAAGAAAATTCATTACCTAATTTTTCATATCATTTTTATAAAATTCCATAGAAAAATATTGGGTATGTTTTCCCTTAAGACATTCAATAAATCTTTTCAAAACCATGAAAGTAAAAATTTTCATTTAAAATGATAGAGGAATTTTTTTTCTTTTTAATAAACCTTTAGAGATACCCTTTAAATTGAACCTTTAATTAAGACCATAAAAATCATGAATGTCCTTAATAATGAAGATCCATATTGCAAGACAAAATTTTCTTTCTTATCCAACTCTTGTTATATTTGTGTCATATTCAATGGTTTGAGTATGGGGGAGAGGTTTTTCATTTTGGAAATGTATATTCTCTATTGAGGAGATGATATGAGGTGTTTTTAGGTTATATAAGAAATATTTTCACAATTATCATTCAATATACTTTATTTTTTTATCCCTCTAAAAAAAATTAAAAATATGTAAAATTTAAGGAGAAAATGGGTTGTGTCTTGTGTGGGTAAAAATTTACCATTACCTCAACCTATTATATACTTAAAATAGTTAAAAAAAATTATGAGGTGATAAAATATTATTTAGATGATGAGTGTGAGATTTTTCTCATGTACAACATATAAAATAAAAGTGTAAAAAAATTACAGGGTATCCTTTAATTATGTATTTATAGGGTCGAGAATGGAGTTTCATGGAAATATTATATTTGTATGAATATAAATGAGGTATTAGTGTAACAATAATTTAAATTGATAACTTTATTGATGGGATAAAAAAATTCAATCTCAGGTAGATCACAATTTTTATGAACAATAATGATAAAGCGGAAATGTGTGTGGAATGGAAGAGAAGTAGGGAAACATCAAAAAGTGCAATATAAAAATACATAATTGATTTTCTTCCATGAAAATATAGGTGTTTATGAAATTTTCTTATATTATTCTTGAAAAAATATTCCTCACTAATAATCATTTAGTTTTATTGACATTTATATTTAATATAGGAATATTGGTTTTCCTTTATTATTATGTCTAGATTACATGATGATGACAAACATAGTGTTAGTGTGGGGAAATTTTGAATCAAGATTTCATTCATACAAATATAAAATTTTCTATACTAATTTTGGAAGAATAATTAATAATTTTATCCATGTTGTTTATTATTTCATTAACTTATCTATAATAATCAGTTGAATTAAATTTTTGGAAATAAATAAATTTATATATATGATTGAAGAGTATATTAAAACAATATTTATTACCACATGTTCTTTGTTTTATAAGACAATCTATCGAGGTGGTCATATTTTAACATGTCGGTATTTTTACATGTGTAGTGATAATGTTTCTTTTATTTCATCAAGTGAATATTCATCTAATCATAAATGATACGCAAAAAATGAGGCGCCATGAAATAATGTATTTCACAGGGTTTGGTATTTTTGTAGGGCTTCAATAAGCATGGTCAATAGGTTTTGATGCATTGGTAATCATGAATAATGGTTGATGATTGTTTTTTTAGAGTATTAGATGATAATATTCAACTATATGGGTTATTTTTTTAGTTTTCATCATTGTTGGTGTATTATGGGGTTTCTCTAGGTAAGGTTGTTAGGTTTCTCCACTATACTCGCTAGAGGCAAGTTTCTCCAAAGTCATTAGAGTGTTGTTTCAACTTTGTGGTAAATTTTTTCTTGGTTTCACCATTGGGAATTTAGTACGGGGTTTCATAAGTGTTTTTATCGAGTAGTTATGATGGTGCTGGACATTTTTTGTTTGTTTCATCAGATTTGGGGTAGTATCCTTCATTCTACTTCATTTTGGATTTTCCTTTTTCAGTTCTACATATAATGGACATGAATGAAGTTATTCAAAATTATATTTATTGTTTTTTCATGTAATATTTTTCATTAAACTTGAATTATTTGTTTTCCAATATTGTGTGATGAATTTCACTAAATGGGTGAATTTTAGTGGATTTTTTATAGAACGAAATAAATGAAACCGATGATAAATGTTGTTGTGAATGTTTGAGGGGGAGGATCAATTGAAAATTTCCAAGGAATATTCCTTATAAATTTTAATGTAAATTCCATTGTAACTTCCACTAGAACATCCACTAGGTCATCCACTATAACTTCTATTGGAACTTCAAATGGAACATCCACAGGAACATCCATTGGAACTTCCAATGAAACTTGCACTAGAACCATCAGTCGATACTTTGTAAAAAAAATATACTCAATATATTATATAAATGTAGTTTTACTTATATATTCAGAAATATAATTATTTATTTAATTATTTATTTTAATTAATAATTAAATTTTATTTACATTTTATTAATATAGTTTATACATTTTCAAATTTATATTTTATAAAAATGATGTAGCAAATGTACTAAAAAGTTATTATAATTTCATTTAATAAAATTATATTTATTTAATTTTAGTTTTATAAGTGTAACTATATTATGGAACATCATCTAAAACATCCACTAGATATTTTCAAAAAAATATATTCAATATATCTTATAAATTCATTTTTATTTATATATTTATAAATGATATTGTATTTTTAATTTCTTATTTTCTTAAATATATAAATTAAATTTAAAATTTTAATCATATCATTTATACAGTTCTGAATGTTTATTTTTATAAAAATAATGTATCAAATGTAATAAAAAGTTTTATAATTACAATAAATAAAATAATATTTAATTATTTTTTGTTATATGTATAAATAATTGCTGGTATTTTAGAACTTTCACTGTAACTTGAATGTGGTAATTTTATATATTGTTCTCAAAACATTTACTGAATTTTGTTTTTGAACTTTTACTGGATCTTCCTTTGAAATTTCCACATAAGTCGTTATACATGATATTTACAAAGTATTTATATTTATGTAATTTTCATGAACATAATTTTCGATGTTGTAGGTTGTTCCAATTCTTGTAATGTTGATGTTTAATCATCATCTATTAAACCAGTTATAGGGTGTATGTTTAAATCACTTGATGATGTACAATATTTCTATGTTACGTATGGGTGAGTGAATGGGTTTGGTGAATGTTGTAAATAATCATATAAAAGGAGGAAGGAATAATAAATAATCAAATCATTCCTTTATGAATTTATAAAAAAAAGTCATAGGAAGATTGAAAAATGGGATTCCTTGGTGAAATTTCATCGACCTAAGACATGTATAGGTTTCCTTGCTTGAATGGGGATTAGTTTTTTGTCTTGTGGGAAATATGCATGCAATGTATTTATAGAATGGAATAGTCATCCCTTTCATGATCGTAAATCAATTAATAATATGATCTCTCATATAAACATAATAGAATCACAAGTTGCAATGTTAGATGTGAATACTTTAGTGGGTATTAAACCAAATTATTTCTTCTCCATGGAAATAGATATTATAATGGGTCTGGATGTTCATGGATACATGTGTATTGACTAGTTGAATTATTTAATGTCTAATTAGTTAAATTAATTACTTAATGGGGATTCATGTTCATTGTTCGAGTACTAGGAACAAAAAAGTCAGGACAATACATCATTTGTCTATACTATGCATTTTTACTTCACCGGGAAAATTACTAATATTTATGGGATGATCCAAAAATATAAATATATTTTGAGTCACTTGGATATTTTATTATATTTCACACCACATTTAATACTAATAAATATTATAGGACCTTAATTATCTTTTTGGTATTCAATCTCATTTTTTGATTTCCATTTTTGGGAAAGAATTATTATAAGATGAAACCATGAGTTAAATTTCCTGTTGGTTTCAAAAGGAATTATATGTGCCTATAATGAAGCCCCCTAAAACCATATATATTGATCAAGGTAAGACAATGGTAAAATTCATTTCTAAAATTTTAGTAGGAACTAGGCATAACCTTTTTACATGTAATTTGATGAAAATGGAATTAAAATTATAGGATATTTGATAGAATATGGATCCAGTTTTCTAACTAGATTTAAGAAGTGTTTGTTTTAATGAAATGATGAACATCAGTTTTATTTGAAGTGGGATACCCTAATAGAAAAATATGGGGATGGGAAATCATAGTGGTCAAATAATGTATTAGTGTTCTGAAAATTTTTGGCACATTTCTTTTTGAAGGTTTATTTAACATTAGGTATTGACAACACTCAATTAAGTGAATGTTTAATGGAATTATTAAAAACTATATTCATTGTAAGTTAAGAATTTTCAATTTATTTAAGTATTTTGAGTGATTTTTGGAAAAAAATCTCTAATGAGAAACAATGTATGAAATTGAGATATTGAATAAGTTGACTCCTAATCTTTACCCATACCATGAATTGATGTTCCATGTTTCAACATGATATAAACCTAATCTATTTGATTTATTTAAACTTGAATATAAAATGATTAGTTCTTTTTCATTGGTATCATGTATTGAAAGTAGAGTTATATTTATGTATGTTAATAGAATAGTTGTCATTGAAGATCAATTTTTTGTATCAAATGAATCTTTCCATGATTATTTTCAATGTTCTTGTCAAACTTTGAGCCTATTGGGTGTCTTTGTTGTCATGTATTAAAAATTTATTATCAGCTTGATATGATATCAATACCTCAAAATTATTTTTTGGGGAGGTGGACCTGATATTCTACAAATATATTAATGTTCTAAAAAGATTTGTTTGATGTAAATGTTGATGGAAATTTAGTAATAGAATAACATTACAAATAATGATCATGAATGGTAATGATGATGATTGCCACAACATGTGAGACATATGCGGGTTATGACATTGTGTTTTCAAATTTTAGAAATCATTCCACGGAGTTTACTAATAAAAATACTTAAATAGATATATGTTTTGCTCATGATAGTTATATGACAATTTTATTAAAGGAAACTTTTTAAATGAAACAGAAGTTGAAAGGGTTTGATCGAATCGAATGATTATTATAAAATGGTATCATAAAGTATACATAGTTGAATAAAAATAAGAGCATGTAAAATTTTATGATGAGAGTATGATTTCATTATATGATGAATTTCATTTTTAAGAGAAGTAATATAATGGTAATGTGGTATCTGATTTTTTTTTTGTTTTCATGTTGAGAGATAAAAATCAAGAAAGATCATATTTTTTGTTAAATCCACTAAAAACTGTTAAGTGTAATTTATTTAACAGCATCATTATTGTCTATAAGTTCAATAATTTTATTGTTTCTATATTGTAGGAAGACCATTCAACCAATTTGGAACTACATCATTTGATTTAGACGATCATATAATTAGAAGAGGCTGGGTAGAGAAAACATTAGATTAAAGATGTTTTTTAGGATGAATTTTGATGACTCTACATCATGTATTGGATATTTTTTATTATAATGAATCCACTAAAACATTTATAGACCGGTTTTAATTGTAATATATTAGGAAATAATTTTAAGAATATACAATTTTATGTAAATGTATTATATGATACTTGTTATACAAATTCATTGAAGAATTTATAGACTTGTTTGAATTTAAATAATTAGTACATGATTTTAAGAAGCTATAATTTTTATAAAGATGTGCTATATGATAATTATTATACAAATCCACTGAATCATTTATATTGGGACACCATTTTCGTATTTTTAAAATCGTAAATTTTTTATATGAGATTATTTTTAGTATGGTTTGAATTATAATGTATTGGGAAACAATTTTAAGAAACTACAATTTATGCGTAGATGTGACATATGATAATTATTACACATCCAGAAATTATTTTAATTTGTAAAAAAATAATTTTGGTATTTGAGACCACTTATATTTAATTTTTCAATGATGTTTTATAAAACTGGAATGACTAGAAAAGATAATATATTTTCAATGGTAATGCATCCAGTTGGTTATTTGACACCACTTATTTATATTGTATCATTGTTTCAAGACATTTTAGGTTCAAAAAAATGTATTACTATACAAAATATTTGAAAAAATAAAACAAATTGATAACATTTTCAATTCCAGTTTCATGTCAAACCCATAAAACAGTGTTGTTAAATTATTTATGTTGATGTTGGCCACACCAAATCTAAGAGAAAACACCTACTTCAAAATTATGTTCTGTGCAATTTTTAGAAGATTTGGAAATGAAGAAATATTAAATATATAACCACAAGTCATCCACTTATTCTAAGGTCAGATTCCTCTTATATGACTGATATGTTTCTAACATCTCCATATGATCGAAAACAATTATCTAACACACCAAGGTTGTGTAACCTTATTCGAGAGTATCTTACACCTTGTTGGGGAGTACCTCCATATGAATGTTTTCAATAAAATATATTTCTAAGTTGTTAAAATTTAATTATGTTTGTTTATTTTAAAATTGAATTCATGTCAAAGTGGATAAAATTCACCATTACTAATTCAACTTTATGATAAATAACATGTTCAATTCCCCCCAACTGAGGCTTCATTGATTTTTAGTGATTTAAATATTTTCTCTCAATATTAAAGATGAGAAATTTCTAATATAGATTTGTGGTGTTGGTAGGGGAAAAAAAATTTCATTCCGCATAAGTGAATATCTATCTGGTTTATCTACAAATATCAGTGTCAAAGTTTGATTTTTCCATGAAATTATCCCTTTTAAATATAAATATATTTATTCAAACTATTAAAATTTAAAATTTCAACTTAATAGATATAGATAATAATATACTCTCCATGTATACACTTGTAATAATTTTTGATTTATCATGGAAAATTATAGCCATAATCTACATTTTACACTTGTTTTTTTTATTATTTTCCGATATTCATCTATTACCTAATATCATTGACGGAGATGGGAGGATGTGACACTAATTGAATATTATTTTAATATAAGACTTTTTAACTAATACTCAACACAGTAATTGACATTTTTCTGTTGAAAATAGATAAAATATAATCCATTTCTATTAAATATAACTTTTTTTCATATTCCCAAATATATTTACTACAAAATAATAATAGTTATTTATAAGAAACCATTTTTAGTTAAGTGGAATTTAATATAAAATTTATTATTAAGGGAACACACTAGGACAACTCCAACTCCAGAATCTTATTGAGGTCATCGTAGTATATTTCTTGGAGTCACTGACTCTGAATAACCAATTTTTGTATAACATCATGTCCTATAAAATCCCTTCTATGGTCTACATTATATGAAATAATATCTATATAAATGGATTTTTTCAGCAAAATTTGATCTTTTTCTAATTTTTTTCTCCTATTGTTACTCTTCTTATCCTAGTTTGGGTTTTGTAAACATAAGCCAAATCCAATTTTTGTACAATATTTATTCTTTATTTCTCAATTATTGTCAATGATCTTATTTGATGAGTATGTGTTTATGGCTTTTCTACTTGGATTATATCTAGGAGAGGTGGGAATTTTTCAAAAGGATCTTCTATGTGCATTCATTTTCATGGATAACAATTTTATTGGGACCTACTCTTTGGCTTAACTCCATTACAGTAGGGTTCATTTCCTCTCCTAAAATGATAGCTTTTTTTTTGCCTCTTTTATGGGGTTTTCACAAATCAAGAACTTCAATTTATTAATTTTTTTTATCTTTTTTCCTAACTTTTTCTTCTATGGTCTATAGTTTCTTTTTCAAAATTGAATATTCTGGTTTAAGAATATTTATTGTGCCCTTGTCATCATTATTTTTCTTATATAAAACACCACATTCCTTAGTGGATGTTGTCTCCTTTGTACCTTCTTCATGCTTCTACATCTAAAATATTTTTCATTTTACACAACCATTGGTGGATAAAATAATTAATTTGTGATTATAATTGGATGAATTACCACAATACTTGTAGTACATACTTCATGTTTCTGTATCTATAATATTTTTTTACAGGACCATGATTTGAGAAAATAATTAATTTCATACTGTAATTTGTAAAATTACCCCACTAACTGAAGCACTATCTTGATGTTTCTAAATATATACTATTTTTCTTTTTACATAACCATGGGTTGAGAAAATAATTACATTTATTCTATAATTGGTACACAAACCCCATTAGATCCAACTTGTTGACCCTTTAGTTTCTTGATAATGGTACCAAAATTTGAAAATCTATATTTTATTCAAGAAGGATTTCCAACATATTGGTTTCCTTTCAGTAATCCGCTTTCTTCACAATACAAATACTAGAACTATAAAAAATTTAGGAAGAATCAATCCATATAGAAGTGAAAAGAAATTCAATACATACTAGTAATGTGACAACATCCCCCATAATCATTGACCCCTTCTTGTGAAATTATTTAATAGAAATCATTAATTATTGGTGGATTCCATGATACAACTTTAGTGTTCTAATTTCTATCAAAATATCAACATAATTGGTGAATCCCAAACTAAATTAAGAACCCATTTAAGGAAAAAAAACATAGTCTCCCAACTATAAAAACATAGTAGTGTGGTTGTGTCAACATTATATTCTTGTTCATTTCCCATTATAGATTTCAAAAGTGATATTTTAATTTTCTTTTGTGTCAATAATCAAATAAATTTTCGAAATATTTATACATATAACATAGTATTGTTTTTATTAAAATAATATCAGTATTGAATTTTTGTTTCTCCTTTAGTTATTCTAAAAATCCATTGGATATGACTTTCATAGAATTTTCATTCCAAATAAAAAACATCGGAAATAATTTTTTAGGAATCCTTTTTATTTATTATATAATAAAAATAGATATAATATTTCTTACAATCAAATTATGATACAATATTTGATAGAAAATATTCAAACATATTAAAAATGGTTGTGCCATAGTACCATTATATGATAGTCTTTAAAATATTGTTTGATTACTTATATATTCCACAATTTCTGATTGTGTTTTTAGGATCCCTATGATGACCAATATTAGATTAGATTACTGAAAATGGTGAGACCCCTATGAAACGACCCCAAATAAACAACTAAATTTAAGAAAGGCATCATGGGTAGGTGTGTTCTTTGTCCCCCTTGGCTTATTGGATCTATCTGCAGGCTTACTGGAGTAGAGTAAGGACTCGCCTTCCCACATTCCTGTATTACATCCCATTCACCATCATGGTACCTAGGCGCACATGACTGGAGTAGTGTTCAGGCATTACTAGATTTGGGTATAAGAATCATTCCTGACCTGGTTGAGCTGACATTCTGTGTTGGCAGGTACTAGTTTCCCACTCTATAAAAATTGCATACTTGACCTAAATTGAACACCTAAATATTGAAATTAATAGATTTCATTAAAAATCACATAACATACAATATAAATGGAACGAACAAAATAATCTCCTATTGAATACTATAAAAAATCCATTGAATATAGAAAAAACATTTTTTTTTATTCTAGAAATTATAGTACAAGTTTTAGTACTAAATTAATGTGTAATAGAAATATATGATCCACAATATGTTTTATTGGATGTTTGACTACATGTTGTAGTGGAAAAACCACTCGATGTTTTAGTGGAACTAGTGGAAATGAACATAATCGAATATCTAGATGAATCTTGTAAAAAATTCAATAAAATATATAAAAAAATTATTTAGGCGGGATTTAAAAAATTATATTATAAGTTTTATTGATTAAATAAGGCAAAATATGACAAGAAGGTAAACTATATGTTCCAATGGAACAACGAGATAAAAAATTGTAAAAAACCTTTCTAAATCCCAAAAAACATCAATTAAATATATAAAATATAATTACATTATAGGTTTCAATAATAATATAAAATATAATCATAATGGATGTTCCATTTCTATTTCCAGTAGAATATCCACTTGTAGTTCTAGTGGAATCTCAATTAGATGTTCTAGTGGGGAATGAACAGAACAAAATTCCCTATAGCATCCTATAAAAACTTTATTGAAATATATAAAACATATTTTTTTATTCTAATAATTATTGTATATATTTGAAATTAAGTTATATTTACATTGTAACTATATAGAATAGCACTGGAAATTCCACGGGATGGTCCACTAGATGTTCCACTGGATCCTCCATGAGAAGATATAGTGGAAGCTTTAGTGGATACAGTGGGGAAAGAATAGAATAAATTCCCTTGATGAATCCTATAAAAATTATGTTCAACATAGAAAACATGTTTTTTAGTATTACACAAATTACTGTATAGTTTTCATTCATAATATAATTTACAATAATATTGGATGTTTAAATGGAACCTCCAATCTAATTTCCAGTGGATGTTCAACTATAAAATCCACAAGAAGTTCCTCTAAAAGTTTATAGAGAACCAGTGGGGAAAATAATAGAAAAACAAGTCTCATACTAAATCTTGTAAAAATTTCACCACAATATATAAAACATTTTTTTTGGGTGGAGGGATTCCAGATATTATAGTATTTTTTCAACATTAACTATAATTTGATTTAAAAGGACATGAAGATTAAGTGGGAGTTCTAGTAGAACCTCTTTTATAAGTTTTATTGGAAGGTCTAGTGGATGTTCCAATGGAATTTCTACTCCAATTTACAGTGGATGTTCTAGTGGAACCTCTAGTGGATGTTCCAATGGAAACTCCACTATAAATTTCAGTGAAATCTATATTGGATGTTACAGTGGGGAAAATATAAAAATTCACCTCATAATGCTATAAAAATTATAGTCCAATAGATTACTTTTTTAATTGACTATTCCAAAAAATAAATTATAGGTTTTACTTCCAACATTATGAACTCTTCCAATAATAGTACTAGAAGTTCCATTAAATTTTTCGATAAATATCGAGGGAAATTTCCAATAGAAGTTCTATTGGAATATCCATAGAAATTTATAATGGATTATTCACTATATGTTACATAGGGAATTACATGTAAAATACATACCAAAATGAACTTATAGTGACACTTGCAATGGAACTTTCACTAAAATTTCCTATGGAATTTCTAATGGAGGATTTAGTAGAACCATAAATGGAATTTGTAGTGTAACAATAATTAGTAATATAGTAAAATGATTTTTTTCATTTTTTCCCATTGTATTCATTGGTTTAAAAATATTTGATTTTAGACATGGAAAAATATAGACAAACAACATTTAAAGAAAACTAAAAATAAGATATATGAATTAAAAACTAATTGTAATAAGATATAATTTAGATTTGATGAAATATAAAAGTTATTTTTTACTAATAAAGAATATATAGATTTCATTATAAATAGATAAGATGTGCAACCTGTTGGGTCGGAAAAAAAACGGGGAAAAGATGGCAAGAGGGGGGGTGAATTGCCTTTTAAAAAAATGATTAACAAATTAAAATCAAAGTAAAGAATGCAGAGGAAATAAAGAGGCAATCACACAAGAAATTGATAACGGAGTTCGGCCAAAACCCGGCCTACGTCTCCGCTCCCATCTCAACCGTTGAGAGATTCCTACCGCTTGCTTTTCAATGGTTTTAGCAAGAAACCCACTAGGATTTGAGGTAGCACTAGGACCTATTACAGCTTGCTTTTAGTGGTTAAGCAAGAACCCACTTGCTTTTGATGGTTTAGCAAGAACCCACTAGCCTTTTTAACGGGTGAAGGCTAGCTCACCGAAACACAAGCCTTTTAAAAGGAAAGGCTTGAAGAAACCTCTTCACACCTTAATGGTGGTGTGAAACCCAAAAGAAAGGGGGATGAGAAAAGGATTTGGGGTTTGTAGGCACAAACCCAAATTTAAGCTCAAAATAAAATAAACAATAAAAACCGTATATGGGGAGAAGCCTTGGGCGCCTTTGATGATTGGAGATGTTGAAGGCTGCTTCCAAGCTTCTTTGAAGGAGCTCCTTGGTTGTGGAAGTTGTTGGAGCAAGGTGGGTTCCTTTGGAGGAAGTCGTCGGAGGTTGGCCAAATGATGAGAATTGTGTATGATGGCTTCACAAGTGTTCCGGTAAGTGTCCGGGGCTTCCTTGGCCTTTATTTATAGGCATGGAACCCTTGGGGAGGCTTCGGAGCCGTTGGAGAGGCTAAAAGAGCCGTTGGGAGCCAAGTGGGCCAGCCTGGTCAAACTGCAACGGCTAGTTTGACTGGCTCCACCGGCTGGCCGGTACAGTACCACCGGTTGGCCGGTGTGTGCAAAAAGGCATAGGATTCCTGTCCAGGGGCCACCGGCGGACCGGTGCCAGAGCCACCGGCTGGCCGGTGGCAAGACAGTAGCTGGCACTGTTGGGAGAGGGTTCCACCGGCTGGCCGGTGCTGAGGCCACCGGTTGGCCGGTGGGAAGGAAGTAGCTTCCTCTTCTGTGCAGGTGCCACCGGCTGGCCGCTGGTGTGCCACCGGCTGGCCGGTGGTCTGGACAGAAGGATGCCTTCTGTCCAGGCTCCATCGGCTGACCGGTGGTGAAGCCACCGGTTGGCCGGTGGACTGAATTTCAGTCCACTTTGCCTTCTTTCTTTCTTGGCCCAATTCCTTGGCCACCTGATTTGATTCCTATCAACCAAAAACACTTGAAATAGGATTAGATAAATATGAGGGTGATTGTGATCATGAAAATAAAACAACGAGGGGAACGAGATGTACAAAAATCTCCCCCTATTTTGATGATCACAATCACCAAAACAATTAAAGTAAAATACTGAAATTGAAAGGAATTCTTAAAGGATAAATTGAAAATAAATCAAAGCATGATAGAAAAGATTCTCCCCCAATCAATCAATAAATTTCTCCCCCTTTGTGATTATCAAAATAGAATGGGGCATAAAACTTGATTGAAGGAAGAACTTTGAAAAACAAGATAGAGATTTTTAAACCAAAAGAAATTTGAAATTTGAATTGAAAGTTTTGAATCAAAAATTGAATAGAGAATTTTGAATTTAAAAATTTGAAACCAAGAGTTGGAATTGAAAGTTGGAATCGAAAATTTTTGAATAAAACAAAAAGCTTAAACAAACCTAACTCCCCCTAAATAAAAACAATAAATCACCGGGGAGAGGGATTTTGAAAAGAGATGATTTTAGGCCCGGAGAGACTCGCTAGAAGGGATTTTTCAATCCATACTTGTCTCATAGCGGGTCTTCTCCTATAAAATTCGTCCGAAAAGAAAATACTTTTGGGTTGACCATACCGGGCGTTTTTACAATTACATTCATAAATGAGGTGCCCGGGTTTTTTACAATAATTACAAAATTTATAACTAGAGCTCCCCCTAACAAAAACAGTGGGTGCATGGGAGGAGGAAGCTATATTGGTATATCCTAGCCCTTGGGTGGTTTTAGATATTCGTTGGGAACCTAGGAGACTGTTCAAATTTTGTTCACCTTGGGTGAACTTGGCTAGGGTTTCCCTTAGGTCTTTGATGGTTGATTCCATGGAATCAACATTTGGAAAATTTTGGATTTTAAGGGTCAACTCTTCCTTCTCTTTGAGAAGTTGTTCTTTTTCAGAAGAGAGTTTTTTGAAATTCTTTTTTAAAGAAACAAATTTTGAAGAGAGTTCGTGAAAACCATTTTCTCGTTGGTCTCTAGCGTGTGAGAGTTCTTCATATGACAAGTGATTGAAAGAATTTGAAGAACTAGAAGACGAGGAAGAAGAGTCGGAAGATGATACCTCATGATTTGCCATTAGGAATTTTTTACCTTGGTCGCTCGAGGAGAAGGAGGAGAAGGAGGAGAAGGAGGAGAAGGAGGAGCTATCACTCCATGTTGCCTTTGAAGCCTTCTTCTTTTTCTTCTTCTTGGCCCTTTTCTTGTGAGGTGGGCAAACGGGCTTGATCTTTTCGTCGGGTTCTTGATTTTGAGCGGGTTCTTGCTTTGGAGCCTCGCTAGTACCTTCATAGGTTAGTTCTAAATATTTCCAAATATCATAAGAGGTGGTGCAAGAAGAAATACAATCAAAAACATTACGGTCTAAGCCACAATGAAGAGCATTCATGGCTTTGCCATCAAGCTCAAAATTTGCAATATCATTGGGGGTCCATTTAGACTCATCGGGAGAGGAGAGGGAAAATCCTTGCATAACAATTATATAAATTGGATATCCAATACTTTTAAGAAATGTGGCCATGCGGGTTTTCCAAAAACTATAATCGGTTCCATCAAAGTATGGAGCACGATCCAAAGTAAATCCTTCGGGGGATTGAGAGGAAGAAGCGGTAGAAGCCATCTAAAAGTAGGATATTTAATTTGAAACCGGTTAGGGAATTATTCAAATACTCCCTCTGATACCAATTGTTGGGTCGGAAAAAAAACGGGGAAAAGATGGCAAGAGGGGGGGTGAATTGCCTTTTAAAAAAATGATTAACAAATTAAAATCAAAGTAAAGAATGCAGCGGAAATAAAGAGGCAATCACACAAGAAATTGATAACGGAGTTCGGCCAAAACCCGGCCTACGTCTCCGCTCCCAACTCAACCGTTGAGAGATTCCTACCGCTTGATTTTCAATGGTTTTAGCAAGAAACCCACTAGGCTTTGAGGTAGCACTAGGACCTATTACAGCTTGCTTTTAGTGGTTAAGCAAGAACCCACTTGCTTTTGATGGTTTAGCAAGAACCCACTAGCCTTTTTAACGGCTGAAGGCTAGCTCACCGAAACACAAGCCTTTTAAAAGGAAAGGCTTGAAGAAACCTCTTCACACCTTAATGGTGGTGTGAAACCCAAAAGAAAGGGGGATGAGAAAAGGGTTTGGGGTTTGTAGGCACAAACCCAAATTTAATCTCAAAATAAAATAAACAATAAAAACCGTATATGGGGAGAAGCCATGGGCGCCTTTGATGATTGGAGATGTTGAAGGCTGCTTCCAAGCTTCTTTGAAGGAGCTCCTTGGTTGTGGAAGTTGTTGGAGCAAGGTGGGTTCCTTTGGAGGAAGTCGCCGGAGGTTGGCCAAATGATGAGAATTGTGTATGTTGGCTTCACAAGTGTTCCGGTAAGTGTTCGGGGCTTCCTTGGCCTTTATTTATAGGCATGGAACCCTTGGGGAGGCTTCGGAGCCGTTGGAGAGGCTAAAAGAGCCGTTGGGAGCCAAGTGGGCCAGCCTGGTCAAACTGCAACGGCTAGTTTGACTGGCTCCACCGGCTGGCCGGTACAGTACCACCGGTTGGCCGGTGTGTGCAAAAAGGCATAGGATTCCAGTCCAGGGGCCACCGGCTGACCGGTGCCAGAGCCACCGGCTGGCCGGTGGCAAGACAGTAGCTGGCACTGTTGGGAGAGGGTTCCACCGGCTGGCCGGTGCTGAGGCCACCGGTTGGCCGGTGGGAAGGCAGTAGCTTCCTCTTCTGTGCAGGTGCCACCGGCTGGCCGGTGGTCTGGACAGAAGGATGCCTTCTGTCCAGGCTCCATCGGCTGACCGGTGGTGAAGCCACCGGTTGGCCGGTGGACTGAATTTCAGTCCACTTTGCCTTCTTTCTTTCTTGGCCCAATTCCTTGGCCACCTGATTTGATTCCTATCAACCAAAAACACTTGAAAGAGGATTAGATAAATATGAGGGTGATTGTGATCATGAAAATAAAACAACGAGGGGAACGAGATGTACAACACAACCTTCTTATCCCATTGGTAACTATTTTCAAAAAAACTGTTGGGGAATAAGATAAACAACCACTAGAGTGAGCATGGTTCTTAGGGAATAAAAGTCATGGATTTTCATTATAGGAGGCTTGTGGTAAATGTAACACTAAATTATTGGATGTCATAAATGTCACTGAACTCCTTGGAGATTCTGAAGTTATCATTTAATTTGACACTAATGTTTAAGGGAGTCATATGACTCATCACTATCACGACAGTCTCCATTGTCGCCACATTCTTAGATGTCATGTTTTCAAAAAATTGATCCTTATAAGGGATTTGGGATTTAGTATTAGGATTCCAAACTCATATAAAAATTCAAATATGGATAATTCACAACATGATTGATCAGACAGCTGAAAATGAAACCAAATGCCTGTAATAATTCCAAGTATATATTATAATATCCAATTAAAATCATAACTGGAGAATATTATTATCTATTTTACAATGGGAAATGGGTTTTTATAGTGAAAAAAGTTTCCAATTAACCAGAACGGGAAGAAAAAACATGGCAATATTCATATGAAATCATGGTTTGGAATGGGGCAGCTCCACTTTTACATTTTAAAGAGGAAGGCCTAGTGAATATGAGGCACTAAAAATAAGAGTTCAGAGATGGTGGTCTGAGGTTGCAAATCTGGTTTGTCTTCACCGTATCTCGTAAATTTATAAAGGAAAATCATGAGGTTCAATATGATTTGGGATTCATTTTAATTCAGTAATAGTTCATAACTAAATTAAATTCCATCATTTTACTCACATTACATGACTCCTATATAGATAAATCCCTCTACTACCAATTCTGCTTTTTGATCATTGGGTTGCACATGTTTCAACCAAAATAAAACCATTATAACCTTTAGGAGATCTCAAACATGATTCCTTCATGCATACAATAAATTGATGAATATATAAAAATCCATTTAATAGTAGCATTATCTCAAAAAAATAAAGGAACAATGAAATAAGGGGGATCATGAGGTTAATACTTCCATGGGAGCTCAACTATATCCATTGGAGAACCAATTTGATCCTTCACTGTGCATTTATAATTTTTAACCACATGTAACAGAGTAGATGATCTGGATTCAAAAGGATTTTTAAAAGATGAATCATCAAATTTTGTAATGTTTTGTGGATTTTAGTGATAATTAAGAACACTTGAGGATGGATTTTTGCAGAAAATTCCTTGAAATACATTTAAAAATTATATTTCAACCTAGTGTAGGTATAATCCACATGCATGTATATATAGTTAATTGGTCACTACTATAATTTGGATAACAAATATTTGGTTGGGTATTAATTCATATTTGATTTCCCTAAAAAGTTAAAGGACTTTAATTGATATGGAAGGAATGGAAAATAAAAATTTAATGGGAGATTAATGTCTATAAAATGAGGGCATAAATACACTTAGATATCATTTCTTGGAGGATCAATTTTTAGAGGAGGATCAACTGATAGATGGAGGGAGTAATCTTGGAATCTATTTTGATACTAGTGACTAGGTAATTTTATTTTTCACTCGCTCGTGAATAGAATTATCGGTAAATTCTATTATTATAAACAAAGTATTTATGTGTAATTGACTCTATTAGAGTTTAGCTTTTAATGTTAATTCAAGATGGTTTTCCATTCAATTTTATTCTTTCATCACTTCCTTGTTCGTGTACATGACCACTTTAAATGGATGTGGATGTGTTTTAAAATTCATAAATATTTTCTTATTCCATGAAGGGACATTGTATTGATTAACATAACTACATTTAGACATGGTTTTGTGTTAACTAATTCTTTAATGAACTAATGTAATTATCCATATGAAAATTGAAATTAACGAGTTAGTAAGTGGATTCCAGAATTAAGGATATGCTTTGTTCTAATTCTAGTGACACCTAGTTTGAATCATTATCTTCATTAACAGATCTACTTCTTGTGATCAGACATAAAAAACTTGGAAATTTATACTTTTAATAATTTCAAACATATAATTTATCATCCTCATTCATTCACTTAATTCTATAATGTTTACTAAAATTATACTTCAGGTTTTGAACTCAGACTTTACACATTATAGATTTGTATATTTAGAATTAGTTAGTTCATGTTTATTTATAAATATTTAAATTTGGTTTGTTATAGATAAATTAAGAATGCATGTCAGAAACATCAACCAACATGCTTCTATTATGATAATGGTTTTATTAAAAAATCTATTACTTTTTTAGATATAACCACTTATCAAATCATAACATCTCACCCTTAAATAATATCTCAAAAGAGATGGAATTTTTGAAGGATGTTTTTAGTCATTTGGAAATATATGGGTTCCTTCTCCATAGTAAATTCAAAATGATTATAACAATGAAGCTAAATATCTATCTTGATACTAGGAACCATCATAAATTTTATTATAAACTTCATGATATAAATATATTCCTTCACATAATCTTAATGAATGATGTGGTTTTCCTCTATTAAATACTCCTCTATAATGGTCTTTTTAGAACTCTTCAAACCAAGGATACCACACTTTAAGAAAAATATGAAACTATATTAAGAACTCTTATCATGTTTATTACAATGAAAAAATAGCATCAGTATTACCCTTTACAAAGAGGTCATCCTATCCTCAAAATACCAAGAATATATCCTTACTTTTTCTTAAGTATTTAATGATAATATTATCAAAAATATAATGATTCTTTCTTGGATTAGATTAGTATCTACTGGTTATGCTCACAGAATATGCAACATTGGGTCAATTTAACAACATGGACTAGATGATAGATCCTATAGAGGAACAATGTATATTTCTATTAATATTTTATAACTCATTAGAATTATATATAATATTATTAATATTCATTCCATATAGTATATATGAATACCTGTTTTTGGATTTCTTCATGTTAAATAACATAAACACTTTACCAATGTTTTTTTATTACTTGTAACATCCTGTTACATTTTATAAAATATTATTTAACCTGTTTTTTGATATCCTTTTGTTTGGTTCTTATTAAAGTATGTTTCCTGTGAAATTTGGAGACTTTTTTAATCCAATTAAAATGTGCATAGTTGGCACACGGTTAGGGAAAACCATGTTGTTTGACCCCAAAAATTGTGCACACTGTTAGAAGCCACTAATAGGGTGTGCATAGTTTTTCAAAACCATATGGACACCCATCAAAATTTATTTCCATATGGGTAGTGGAGAATGCATAGTTTTTTCATGGTTAGTTTAACTATGTGGCCAAACTATTCACCCAAAATGTACAGTAGTGGTGCATGGTTAGGGCACATGGTTTTTCTGAACATGTAGATCTCTCCATGAAACTATGAACACCATTTTTAGATTCTCCAAAGATAAATTTAAAAATCTAGAAACCCCCTTGTTTATGTCTCCTAATACTATCATTTGGCCGCAACACAATTGTTTCTCCCATATAGGTTCTCAAGAAGTGATTTTTTCGCCTCCAAAACCTTTTCTTGGTAGATTGAAGTGGTGTTGATCTCATTCAATATCCATCATGTATTTGGGTATTATATCATTTGTTTTCTTCTAGTCCATCTTCTCTACTCCTTAGATTTTGATAGATCATCATGTAAATTATGGATCTAAACTATTTTTTATTGGATCTTTATTCTAAATGTGATTTGTATATCTTGTTCTCCTTTGACCATCATTGGCATACCTATTATGGGTGTTAGTCATTTGATTCCACGATTAAAGGTAAGTGGTTCAAATTGAGATTTTCTATGTAATTGAAACCTGAATTTTCTTGATCTGTATTAAATATATTGCAATTGACTTATAAAACCTCAATTTATAATTATTTGATTACTAAATTATATCATGGATTTTGAGAAAAAATCTATTTCCAATGGAATTGGAATCATGAAAGTATGTTGAGAATGATGGATATATTTTTGAGAAAATGATTTGATATTATTTTGTGAAAATGGATAAAATTGAAAATATCTAACACCCATGATTGGTTTTGTACTTAAAAGGAATTAAATGATGAAAACCCTATGTTTTTGTTTTGAAAATGAAGTGTTATATTGAAACTGAAAATTGGGAAAATGAATTTTAAAAGAGGATTATTTTGAAATGAGATGATTTTACCATTATTTATTGATTTATTGAGAAAATAATATCTTCAGTATTTATTGCGTTATTTTATACAAGATCTCTATGATCTTTATCACATAATAATTTATTAATGATGGAAACTCGAAAAAAACATAGTTCTATATGATTATCCTCAATGGTATGTTGATGAGTCCTATTTGGCCTGAGATTCAGGGATGTGTACACATATGTTTAGAAATGATCACTGATTTGATAAGTGTGAGGATCCTAAAGCCAGAAACTAACATACTTCAGGCAAGATGATCATGGTGTTTCTTGTGTATGATTTGATTATGTTTATCCCATTTATTATATAAATATTTTACTGATAAAAAATTATTAATAAAAATGATTTATTATAAAAAATTTATTTAATCCATGTTCGAAATGATTTCCATCCATTGAAAATTAATCTTTTTTTGTTATAAATATGAAAGTAATATGATATACCATGCCTTATTTTATTTAAATTGAAGTAATTATTGGTTTATAATTATGTAATCTATTATTGAACACATAGTGAGACCCTACTAGGATATATATCCCACACCCTACCATTTCCCTCAGAATTTTGTAGATTTTCTTATTACAATTCATAGTAAAAAAAATGAACTACTTGAAAGTTGTGGATGTTTTTGATCCTTGGGACCATGGAGTGATGATAATTACTGGGGGAGCTGAGGTCCACTTGTTATATAGGGTTTTGAGTCTTTTTTGGTTTGTTAATGGCTGTTTGGGTTTTCATTTCATTGATTTGGGAATCTATGTGTTTAGGTACTATTTTACAAGTTTACTTGTGGTTCTTTATCATTGATTAGTGTTGATATACAAAATTTCATCTTGTTTATCTTCATTTTTTTGTTGAAAAATGATTCCCTCTTTATTCTTATATAATTTTAGGTTCTAGTCAAATGCTCATGGGGATTGATAACACCCTTCTAGCAATGTCAATTATATATCAAGTATTAGGTTGCCTAGGTATATATTATATTTCAACACAATGTGGTATCAGATGTGCATGTTAAGCATCTTTCCTTGAATTTGGTTTGTGCTTTGGGTTTTCCAATCCCACATGAGGTAGAATTTATGGGACTCAGTAGGTAGTTATGAGTGATTTCCAAGCTAAATCATTTCATAAATGCATTAATTAATTATTGGTTATGTGGGAAAAGTGTATTTGATGGGTATTTTGATCTATTTATATTATCTTCCCTATTTTATTATAGTTTTCTAAAAATACCAAACATTTGATTCCCATTTGAGTTATTGATCGGAGTGCCATGGTTAACGTTTTTTATATTGTCTATTGATGGTGTATAGCATCATGCCTTCAAGAAGATGATTGAACTGACCTAAGGAGGGAAGTGTTAATGAAACATAGAAATAAATCCATTGATTTTATTATAATCTCATTGACAAAGTGAGGCATCGTTTCAAAGATATAGTAATGGAATCCACACGTGTTCCCGTTTAGGGGCAAGTTGTGTAACCTTAAAGGAAAGACTCTACAGATCATGCACAAGAGTTTCTTCACCAAACTAAACTAGGTTTACAAGGATTTTATGATTGTAAATAGGTTAAGGATTGGTTTAAAGGAATTGAGTGTCTTTTTTAGTTCTTGTATATGATTTATTCAATAAAAGTTATGTGTTCTACCTTCAAGCACGAGGGTCCCAACAGAATTGTGGTGGGACAAAATAGTGAAGGAATAGAAAACCAAACGCTTGGAGTTGAATGAATTCAAGAAATTTTTTTCTGATTAATTCTATCTTGATTCAATGGTTTTAAAAAATTCAATATATTTTCTTAAAATCAAGAAAAGTTACAAGATAGTGACTCATTATGAAAACTGCTTTGTTGAGCTAGTAAATTTTTCTCCTAATATTAATACTAATGAGAAGCTAATGGGGTGAATATTTGAGATGGTTATTCAAGATTATATTTAATCCTAGTTTTTCATGATTAATTTGTCTTCCTATATTAATGTTCTAGATAGATATTTGATGGTTAATCTTGATATGGTTGGTAATTCAGGGTAAACGGGAGTTATTTTTTCTCCTAGTGGAATTTTTCTGAGTTATTTTAAAGGAAATAGGAATCGTGATGAGTATTAGGGTGGATCTCAATAGTAGGGTTATTCTAAACCTCATTCATTTTTTGGTAGAGTCCCTTTAACTTACATCTAGTGTGTCTGGGTTGTGCATTTGAAATGGTTTTACACTGAGGAACCTAAGATATGCAGAACCTGCAGACACTCAGATCACTTGAAAAAAAATTATATCTTTTATACCCACATAGTGTCATGAGATCATATGCACCGATAATTATAGTGGTTCAATCATATGATTCTTATAAAAATGGGTTCCATACATATGAATCTAGAAAAAATATTCTTTACATAGTGGAAGAGTCATTAGATGAAAATGATATGGGTCTATATACTATGATAGGTACCATCATTATAGCTTCATCCATAGTAACTACATTTATTGAAATTGATGCATCTCA
This sequence comes from Viscum album, assembly GCA_963277665.1. NCBI lineage: Eukaryota > Viridiplantae > Streptophyta > Magnoliopsida > Santalales > Viscaceae > Viscum > Viscum album. Next base: position 333,001,985 of record OY728161.1, read on the forward strand.
CTTGTTAATATTAACTCATGTTGTTTATGTTATAACCTTCCCTATGGCGCTCTTATATTATGTGATGGATATTAATACACCTCTCAAAATAAATAGATATCATGTTCTTTAGTGTCCTCCTTTGTTTCACTTTATCATAGCTTGAGCTTACCTATAATTGTCTAGTCCTCAATATGAAATATCCTAATGTCATTCATATGATGGATTGTCCAATCACTCATCAGGACCAGATTGAAAATTAATTTTCTTATCACTCAATTACCACACCCATTGGGGTGATCCATGTCTTTCAGGTAGAATGGGACCCAAGGTCGAGTAAATATAGATGATAATTTCTAGATTTGGTTAGGGTAATAAGAGTGTTTTATTTTAATGTGGAGTGATAATCATCGAGTGGTTGTATCCTTCTTATTATCATCAAGTTTTTCAAATTTTTACTTATAATTTGTCAATATTTCCTCTAGTAAGAGAGAGATATTTTTTTTCAAATTAGTAGATGGTACAAATACATTGACTATTCCTTATTACCATATGGAACTAGTATAGCTAAAATAGTTGAATGCTTAGTTGGATTATTTTCTTTAGAAAGAAGTTATATGGTCATGTGTGTCACCCTGGGCGGAACATGTTCTCTTTGCAAAGAATGTTGGTGGTGTGATTCACCAATGTGTTGATTACTAGAAGGTAAAATGAGTTATAGTAAAGAAAAATTATCTATTGCCTCAGATATTTGACAAGTTTTACCATTTGAAAGGGGAGAAGTGGTTCTGAAATATTGATCTTTGTTTTCACTGCCACCATATGTTAATTAATGAATATGAAATATAGAAACCTTCTATTAGGAGTAGGTATGGACACTATGAGTATATGGTTATTCCCTTTGGTCTAACCAGTTCACTTTTAGTTTTCATGCATTATGTAAATAGGATATTCTATGAGTACCTTAACACATTTGTTGTAGTCTTTATGTATGACATCCAGATTTACACTAAAATCGATGAGGATCATATGTGTCATCTGAGGATAATGATTGAAATTTTGGGATATCACAGACCCTAAGAAAATCACTCGAAATGTTTCTTTATTAATTTAGTAATTGATGTTCTTGGAACACATTGTGTTGGAATATGGTATCTTAGTTGATCCTGAGATGTTTAAATATTTTATAACATTGGAAAAATTAGGATTTTTTTTTATATTTGGATTTTCATAGGTTTAGTAGGGTATAACCACTGGTGTTTGAAGTATTTATTAAAGTGTGATTATCCTATTAAAACACTCACTTGGAATATAGTGAAGTTTTTTTGGCAGGATAATTCTTTTAGTTCATTCATTGAGATAAAAATATTTTAACTTATGCACTAGGGTTTAATCTTATAGGTTCAAGAGAGGTCCATGTGGTCTTCTATGATGCATTATTTTTGGGTATTTTTTTTGTTCTTATATATGGTGATCATGTTCTTTATTATGAATCCAGACTATTTAGGCCACAAGATAAGATTTATCCAACCCACGATCTCGAACTCGCAACTGTGATGGATGCTCTTAAGGGTGGGATTTAGTACATTTTAAGAGAAATTGTTTCTATTTATTATAATAAAAAAATCCATAGTTATATATTCCCTCAAAAATATTAAAATCACTTTATAATTCATTGGGTTATGTACCGTTATTCATTCGATTTCATCATTTCTTATACCCTAGACAAAGGGAATGTTCTAACTGATTCTTTGAGTAGAGAACTTCTAACCTAAGACTTGAACTAATCATCAGAAGACTGAAATTTAATGGATATATTTTCTTAGTTTCACTTGTTAGTATAGGAGAATGAGTTTGAGACTATTTTTACCAATGTCCAGTGGAACTTATCGCTTCATGAGATTATTATTCAGGATTGAGAGTGTGATGATGAGTTTCATGATGTAAGATACTCTCTTTATGGTGGGGAGACCATTATTGAGTGGTCTTTCTCTATTGTGGATATAATATGTTTCTATAACATTCATTTTATACATTTTCCTATGATAAAGGATATGATGGAAGACTGTCATAGTTCTTAGTTGGTATTAGACACATGTACCATGAATATGTTCTATGATATGTGGTGATGATTTTGGTTGCTAGATATGAGATAGTACATCACTAACCTATTTCATGTTGTTATAATTTCCAATATATCAATGATCATAACTAGAAAACTTCATGTTTTTTCAATCCCCTTATAGTTTTAAATTGGAAGAGGGTTGAGATTTATATTGACTTTGTGTAGGGTTTTCCTCATGCCCATCAAACGAATAACATGATAAGGTCTTTGATTGATTATCTGACCAAATCAGCTCAATTTATACCCATTAATTATACAACCAAGGTTAGGGGATTTGTAATCCTAAATATACATGAGTTTTTTAGGTTTCATGGTGTTCTATCTATGATAGGCTCTAATAGGGATCCTTGGTTCACTTATCATTTTTAGAGAGGCCTTAAGGAGGAAATGGGATCCTAGGTGATCTTGACCATGGCATATCATCTGTAGATGGATGACCAGATAATTGTCTACATATATTTTAGAAGACATTCTACCTAATTTCATCCTTGATTTTTGTGGAAATCAGGATATCCACTTGGGACTAGTTGAGTTTCCCAATAACAACAGTTTCAAGTCATCCATTTTTACGACTCCCTTTGAGGCTTTTTATGGCCACCTATGTAAATCTCTATTATGTTGGTCATAGATTAGTGAAGCTTCCTTGGTCATAAAATGTTATTTCTAAGAGACGAGGGCTAATATTCCATTAATTCATTAGAGAATGATGATATCATAGAGCATATATAAATCTTATAATGATAATAATTGATTATCATTGGAGTTTTCAGTTGGTTATTAGGTGTTATTGAGAGTCTCACTTGAGTTGGGTCACTAACATCTTTCAAAATAGGGGAATATTTCACTGAGGATTGTGGGACCTTTTTAGATTATTGAGTTGGTGGGTAATGTTTCTGACTATTTAGAACTTCCTTCATAGTTTATGTAGATACCTAATGTGTTCCATGTGTTGCATCATTAAAAGTATCTTTTTGACCTATCTCATGTATTGAGCTGTGAGGTTCTTGATTTTTAGCCTAATTTATCCATGACTTAGCACCCATTCTATATTTTTTATTTTGATAAAAAGTACATCATGTAAGGATGTTACCTTTGGTTTATGTTCTATATAATCATGGTTTTAATTCTTAGGGGACATGGGATAATGAGGCACTAATGAGAGGGAAGTAGCATCATATCATTGAGATAATTCTATCTTTATATGATTTTTGGCGATATAAATTTTTTATGGTTGGATGTTTGAAACATCCCATTACTTGTTTTTAGGTATTTATTGACCCTTTTTTTGATATCCTTTTGGTTGGGTCTTATTTAAGCGTGTTTTGGGTGAAATTTGGATAATTTTAGAATTAATTTGGGTTGTGTGTAGTTGATTAATAGTTAGAAAAAACTATAATGTTTGGCCCAACAAACCATGCACGCTTTGGAAGCCTCTATAAGAGGGAGAGCATTTTTTCCAATTTGTACAACCACCCCTCAAAACCGTGAACCCCATGGATAGTGGGGAATTATTGGCTAGTGTATGTTTATTTTAACTATTCGGCCAAACCATGCACCCCAAAAATAAGTTCAGTTAGGTAACACTGTTTGGGAGAACGATTTTTCTAACTATGTAAGCCCTTCTAGGATATCATGCACTCTGTTATTAATTTCTCCAAAAATTAATTAAAAATTCATGAACCCCCTTTTCTGTTTCCTCATCCCTCCATTAATCCATAACAATATTTTTTCTTCCTTGGAGGCTCTCAAGAAGTAATTTTTGATCCTCCATACCAATTCATTAGAAGATCATATTAGTATTGATCACATTTCATGTCCTTCGAGTAAGTGTATCTTCTCTCATCTGTTTTTTTCCTAAAACTCTTCCTCTCCTCCTTAGAGTTTGATATGTCATCATGTAATTTATGAATCTAAACTCCTTCTATCTGAACTTGATTTTATATTTGATTTGTGGATCTTATTCATCTTAAATTACTGTTGGCATACCCAATACGGGTGTTGATCATTTGAATCTATTATTAAAGGTAGGTGGTTCCGTTTGGTATTTTCCATATAATTGAAGCCATTATTTTATTAATTTCTTTGAAATTGATATAAATTTATTTATAAAACCATTATTGGGAATTATTTGATTACAAAATTAGAAATGGAATGGATTTTGAGAAAAACACCCCAATTCAAATGTAATTGGAATTGTGGGAGGAATTTTGAGGAATATGGATTGATATTTAAGATAATGATTCAATCAAATTATTTGAGATTGTTTTGAGATAATTACTTAACATAAAACTATGAAAAATTAATGATTATTTTTGGATTACAAAGGCATGAAATGATGAAAAACCTATGTTTTGTAATTGAAATTGAATTTTCAAATTGAAACTGAAAATTGGGAAAATGAATTGTAAATGATGATTGTTTTGAAATGAGCTGATTTGGATATTTTTAAAATTTTATTGAGCACATGTGAGCATAAGTATTTAGGTCGTTAGTTGGGATAATCAAATTAGAATCTTGATCCCCTAGAAGTTGATTGACAATGAAAAGTCTAAAAACCCTGGTTTTTAATGATTATCCCCAATGGTATGTTGATGAATCATATTCTTCTTAATCCTATGGGAAGTGTTTACACATTTCTAGTTGTAATCATTAATTTTATAAGTGTGAGGATCCTATAGCTGGAAAGTAATGTACATCAGGGAAGATGATTGTGGTTCTTGTTGTGTATGATTTTATTATGTTTATTCCATTTATTATTTAACTGTCTCACTCATTCCAAATGATTTATATGAATTTATTTTTATAAAATGTTTATTCAATCCATGATTGAAATGTTTTCCATCCATAAAAAAGAAATCATGTTTTATTTTAAATATGATAATGATATGATATTTTATGCATTGTTTAATTTAAATTGAAACCATGATAGGTGAATTATTATGGTGTCTATTATGGAAAAATTGGTGAGACCTTATTGGGATTTATATATCACATGCTACATTTTCTATTGTGTGTTTTTATATTTTCATATATTAGGTCTGAGTAAAGGAAAGTCATCACATAGAGGTGGTGGATGTTCGGGATCATTTGGACTGTCGAGTGATGTTAGTGACTGGAGGTGTTGAGGTCTACTTATTATATAGGGTTTTTGAGACATTTATTGGTTTACTGATAAAATTTTAGGTTTCATTTCATTGAGTTGTTATCTATCCATTCAGCTCATATTTTACTTGTTAACTTATGGTACATTCTCCTTAAAGAGTGTTGATATATAGAATTGTATCTTGTTTATATTTTGTTATTTTGTATGAGACCAATTACCTCATTATTCTTGTGTGATGTCAAGTTCTATTCAATAACCCATGGGTATCAGGCTTACCCTATAGATTATGTCTGTTTCATCTTGGATATCAGGGTACCAAGATATTTGAACTAGTTCATGGCAATACTCAATCCAAGTATCCACTTATATCTATATCTATTGTTATTCATAAAAAATATATTAGTTGTTTCACTAATTTAATTCATATAGAATCAATTTCCAAACCACATATTGATATATTTTGATAATAATTATCTTATTAACATAAAATATCAAAAATAATGCAACACTCCCACTAATATAAATATACACATAGGAAACACCCTCACTTTGGATTAAACAAAAATCTATAATTTTATCATAAACATAGATATTCCAAATATGATATGATTCATTCATTCAATAAATGTACCTTTGCATCTAACAAACTATAGAAAAAATAATTTGGTACTTCAAAAACATCAGGTTGTATCATATACAAATCATCAACTGGATTATCTTTTATAAAATATTTTTTGAAATCTATTTGATATATTATATAATTTAAATGGTCTATTATGGAAATAAATTTCTTATTGGAATTTGTTATCACAATATTTGATTTGGTTTCCCATAGTCAATTCCATCAATTATTTTTTAACCATTTTCCTATAATCATTCTTTAAAGGTAGGAAATATAACACTAATGTCAGTTTTATTATATAAAACCCACATTCACCATTTTAGTTCACACATTTAAGAGAATCCAAAATTTTCCAAAAATTGTTAGTTTTTATGGATAGTTTTTTAAATTCCATATATTTTAATTATTTCTAAAAATTAGAACTCTTAATTCCCTCGTGATAGGTAGTGGGTTTATATTCAAGGAGCATTACTTCAATATAATTTTATACAAGAAATCCATATCTCTTGAGTTACTAAAAAATAATACCATACCTTTGAGGTTATTTGGTAACATTTATTAGTTCTTTAAAAACTATTCATGAAAAAGGATTAACTTATATCGTAGGAAAACTTCATATATTTTGTTTTATTACTTCTCCTACTTAAACATTCCTACCATTGACATTGTGGTCAATGTGTTGTTTCTTATATAAATCCCCAAATCTAACCAAAACACTCAATGTTTGGTAATATTATATAAATAATATCATATATTTTGATTGAGAAACAAAATAAAATAACTTTTCATATTCTATGAGTATTACTTCAACATAATTTTCTACAAGAAATCTGTATCTCTTGAGATCCTAAAAAATATTACCATAACATTGAGGTTTTTTTATATCATTTATTGGTTCTTACAAAAAGATTCATGAAACTATATCAAATTATATCTTAGGAACAATTCATATATTTTATTTTATTACTTATCTGAGATCAAAATTCATACCATTGACATTGTGATCAATGTGTTGTGTCTTATATAAAACACCAAATATGACCACAAACACTTACTATTTGATCGGATTATAGAAATAATATCGTATTGTTTGATTGATAAAACAAACATAAAATAGTTTTTCTAACTTAGGGATATGGTTATGAAAATTAAATCATTGTACATGTTCTTCACAATACCAATTCGTCCTAGAATATAATACAGTATGTTTCCCATTATGTTTCTTATATAGTGTCATCATGATGATTTTTTATGGAAAGTGGTTTAGTATGAATATAATAGTCTCTATAAAATATACTTATATTGTAATTATATGTCCAAATTGATTCATCATCAATCAAAACATGTCTACAATAGTTTGATTATTCCCCTTTGGAACATAATTTGTCATGACCCCCTCCCACCAAAGATGCCCCTCCTGAGATAGAAATGGTGAAAGGGAGATAATGACCCCCCGAGTCCCGCCTCCAGTAGGCCCTGGGGTTGCGACTAGAACCAAGAGTATGAGTTTTTCACAATATGGGAGGCATTACCCTTTTTATTTATTTAAGACTGGGAAATAGGATGATTCAAACACCAAAAGGAAAAGAAAGGAAAGACAAGTAAATAAACCCAAACCAATCCCACATGCATGTTTAAATAGTTCCGAAACAAGGTAAAAGTAAAAGAAAGATCAAAACTACAATACCAAAAGAAACAAGAGTACAACAACTGCAACAACTCCAATTATCCCGACAAGTAGGGTATCGTACGGCCCAGGTAGTCCTCCTGGAAACCTGAAAGTAAACATAGGGTGAGCATACAAGTATACTCAATAGGGAAACCTAAAGCTCTCATGCACAATTGGGGAGACATCCCAATGTCCCTTGAGAACAGCAGAAGAAACGAAAACCTATCATGGAATTCTAACCACCCAACCTCACTAGCAACGCTCACCAAAACACAATACAATAGGTAGTATTACATATGAACAAGAGTATTGGGTACCCCACACTATTTCCCACTATTTATATGCTCTTCCTAATGGAGAACGTCCTGATGCTACCACACTCTTGCTGCACATACACATCTGGGCCTCACAACTGCATATCCCACCCACACACACTTGGGCCTCACAACTGCATATCTCACCCGCACACACCTCGGCCTCACAACCACATATCCCCCCCCACACACCTGGACCTCCCAACCACATATCCCGCCCGCACACACCTGGGCCTCATCCTGATGATTCTTGGGAAAAAGTAATCATTCCCGAAGAGTCTTGGGCTAATACCACCCCCATCGGAACCTACCTGAATAGTCTTAGGTGTAATGTCGCCTCAATCCATCATAGCCTATGGAAGAAGGAGCAGGAAAGAGCTAGTAACTAAGGGTAAATCACCCTCTCCCATGAAATGGGAGTGTTTGGAACTAAGTGCTCAACATGGGTGGGGTGTGACAAAACACAAAGATATATATATATATATATATATGTAAAATAAACACACAGCCCAACCTATGGCTTCTAAACAGAGAAACTGAGCATGTGCCTCGACACTGCTATATCGAAGTATTCATATAACAAAAAAACCCAACCGCATTTATGTTTTAATGTTTCAATAGAAATTTTTTATTAGTTCCTTAACTACTGGGAAATTATCCACAACCAACCATATAAATCATTCGTAAAACATATCCCTTCCATCCACAAATCAAGGAGGGAAAACACAAGCAACACAAAAAAGTCCCTTCTTATTAACCAACTATCCCCATTAAGTATTATTCCCATTCCGTTACCATGCCCCACCATTCATTAACTCTTCCAATTTTATTTATTACTCACAACACATAGTTCTTTCACATTCAAACCCATCCCTGCAACCCCGCTACCAACCACCACAACCACAAACATAAAGAATCCCGGACATCATCATCCATTGATACCATTTATCATAGCCCCTCTGCCCATTACTTGACATAGCATTCAAACCAACCCACAACCAAGCCAATCGCAGCCCCACTGCTCACCCAATCCACAACAACTCACAAAACACTCCCTTCACATAAACCCTAACTAGCACTCACATGTTTATTATTTCAGTTTTTTTCAACATGGTTGATCACACAAGGGTTCATGTTATTCATTTAATCAGCCAATTTTATGTGATTAACCAATTTCTACATTCAAAAATGTTTCTATCCATAAACGGTCTAGAAAGATAGGGTAACATTTAATTGCGCAAGCAAAGGCCCCCAAAGACCATGATTTTCAGTAGGCATAAGCCTATTCAATTCACAACATATCAATAGGATAAATAAATATAAACATAATAACTTAACCATCCCCGTTATTTAAGACAATTATTATCTTTATTAAATAGGTTCAAAAGTGATTCATGTAAACAATAGAACACCCACCCCGCATGATGCACAATTTAGAGAGACGATGGTAATATCCCTACCTCCATAGGTTCTGATCACAACGCTCCCTCGTATCAACTTTAGAAAACGTTCTTCGGCGTCCGTCGCTTTTGTGAAATCCCGACAATACCTCCACTAGTGGAAGCTGGGAAGGAAAGGCCAAAGGGAAGACAACAGATCTAAGCTCAGAAGTTCTGCCTTGTAGTTACGATCCTGTGGCCACTGATGGATCGTAAATCGTAGCTCAGACGAAGAAGTTATGGATGAAAAGATCCTTTGAATATCTTGGGAGAGCTCTGCACGAGGGAATGGGGAGGAGAGTAGCGAGTTGAAAAGGAGGAGGGGACCCCTCCTTTTATAGGCGAGAAAAAACAAAATTGCATGGCATGTACTTCCTAGTACACAGCGTGTACTCGACCATTTCACATGGTCACCACGTGGCTTCCAACATGGCCTTCAATGTGGAATGCGACCATTGACTAGTCAACACACGGTTTGAGGGTAATGCTATGCAGGGAGGGACTACATGGCGGGTAGTATGAGATACATGGTGTGTACTCATTTATCTCACATGGCAAGGACACGGCTCCAACACGGCACACAGTCGTTGACTGGTCAACACACGGTTTTAGGGTAACTCGTACGTAGGGAGGGACTACATAGTGTATATTATGGGTTACACGGCGTGTACTCATTTATCTCACACGACAAGGACACGACCTTCAACACGAGGTATACACTGCGAGGGGGTACACGGTGTGTACTCATACTACACGGAGTGTAGTAACAAAATTCTGGAAAGTGTGGGAAAATTCCATTTTACCCTCCAGAACACTTCATGACGTTCTTTTTGACAAAGGAATTGGCCGGAGAGGTCCAGGACATTACATCAGATACCTAATAAAACATTCCCATCCCCGAGAATTCAAAAGCCAACCTAGAGGAACCCAACAATATACCTCTTAGGGATCTCGTTATAATAGGAACCAATCCAACAACCCTAATCATATGTGTTAGGAATTTTTTCCCCTATGTCAAGATATTATCCACTTTAGGAGGCACTGACTCACCTGAACGGGTTTAATTGCATCCTTATTAATGCGTCTCGATTAAGATTTGGGTCTTCCCACTTCCAGGCATTAGGATTTTTCAACTTGCACTACCCCTGACACCTCACAACCAACACACTACCCCAACATGTGGTTTGGGGAAATTCCTTCTTCTCTGTCGAGATATTATCAGCTTTAGGCAGCACTGACTCGCCCACACGGATTCAATCGCATATGCATTAATTCGTCTCGATTAAAGATCAGGTTTTTCCATTCACCCACACATCCGGACATGCTACGCACTTCTAGAGAACAAGGAAAAAACGGCCTCACAACCGACAATCCAAGCATTCCATATATCAAAGGTACAGAGTATAACATCAAATCTATGCTCAAAAGAAAAATGAAAAACACAAGTTAAAAAACTCAGGGTACTGAGCGTGCATTTGAGAATCCCACTCCCAAGTGCTCTCCTCGAGGCCTCCATGCCTCCACAACACACGAAACAAGGGAATGGATCGTCCATGGAGAACCTTCTCTTTACGATCCTTGATTCTGACTGGTCATTCCTCGAAGGTCCTGTCGTCTCCCATATCTAACTCTCCCTAGTCGATAACGTGAGAGTCATCGTTCATGTACCGACGAAGCTGGTAGACATGGAAGACGTCATGAAACTTCTCCAACTGAGGTTGCAGGGCTAGATGATATGCCCCCTCACCGACTTGCCTCAGCAACTAGAAAGGTCCAATGAACCTAGGGGAGAGGTTACTCCCTTCCCCAAACCTCTGTTTCCCCTATCGAGGGGAAACCTTCAAGAACACATGATCTCCCACCTCGAACTCCAAGGTCCTCCCACAACGATCAGCATAAGACTTCTGTCGGTCTTGAGCCTCTTTCATCCTCTCACACACAATCTGAACTTTCTCTATGGTGCCCTGTACTACCTCTGGCCCAAGAGAACCTGTCTCACCAACCTCTGCCCAGCAAATGGGTGAACTACATGGTCTTATATACAAATCCTCAAAAGGTTCCATGCCAATAGTAGAGTGGAAGATGTTATTGTAGGAAAACTCTACTAAAGACAATTGTCGCACCCATGACCCTCCAAAATCCAGAATGCATGCTCGCAGCATGTCCTCCAACATCTGGATAGTCCGCTCTGTCTGCCCATCGGTCTGGGGGTGGAAAGCAGTGTTAAGGTGTAGCTGGCTGCCAAAAGCATGCTGTAACCCCCTCCAGACATGTGAGGTAAATTTATTATCCCGATATGATATCATAGTCATTGTAACTCCATGAAAACGTACCACCATGGCAACATACCTCTGTCCTAAGGTACTCACCGGGCCTGACTCCTTAATTGCTAAGAAGTGAGGTGACTTCATTAGTCGATCCACCACTACCCAGATAGCATCATAACAAACTTGAGCTTTGGGTAGTCATGTGATGATGTCCATTGATATGTCATCACATTTCCACTCGGGGACATCTAAAGGATGCAACAAACCACTGGGAACATGGTGTTCAGCCATCACTTGCTGACACACTAGGCACTCAGCCACAAACTCAGCCACTGCCCGTTTCACCCCGGGCCACCAAAACTATTCCCTTAGGCCACGGTACATTTTTGAAACTCCAGGAAGTACAAACAAGGATGAGATATGGAACTCACGGTGAACTCCCTCATGCATTGCATCTGGAACAAATATCCTTCAATGAAAAATCATCTGATGTCGGCTGTCCTATGACCATCCTTCTAGAGCGTTTCCATGATCGATACGATCCTGCCATACTTCTGCCTCAGAATCTACCCACTGAGACTCTTCCACCTGCTGCAACAAGGAGGACTGCACCGTCATCTCAAACAAATTACCTCTTACACCCTCTACCCTTATGTCCAAGTGCAAGGCAGCCAAATCTCCCATCACCCTCCAAGCATTAGTTGATTCCCAAATCACTTCCTTATGAGACCACAAAATCAAGGAATCAACCACAACGTTTCCCTTACCATCAGTGTAAGAGATCTCAAAGTCATAGTCTTGGAGAAACTCGACCCATCTCCACTACTATAAGTTCAGGTCACACTGGGAGAAGATATAACGTAAGCTATTTTGATCTGAGTAGACCACAAAGTGCTCCCCAAAGAGGTAATGTCACCACAATTTAAGTGCGAAAACTACTACTGCATGTTCTAAGTCATGGGTGGCACAATTATGCCTGTGAGGGTGCTACTACCTAGAACCATAATAGATCACACCCTTTTTTTGCATCAGTATGCACCACATGCCAAGGCCAGAGGCATCACAAAACACCTTTTACAACAACCCTTCCTATGGAAACCTGAGTACGGGAGCACTGACCAACTTCTCCTTCAGGTAGTCGAAGGCTTTTTGGCACTTCTCACTCGATAGGATGACATGGTTCTTCCTAGTCAAAGCCATCAATGGAGCAGAAACTCGAGAGAAGTCCAAAACTAACCTCCGATAATAACCTAACAACGCGATGAAACTATAAACTTCTACAACGCTCTTGGGTGCCGCCCAAGAAACAACTGCCTCTACCTTCGACAGGTACACTAACACTCCCTGATGAGATAGTATGTGCCCAAGGAAGGGTACATCTTGGTTCAAGAACATACACTTCAACAATTTCCCATATTGCTGGTTGTGTCGAAGGACTTCCAAGACTGACCTAAGATGTTCAACGTGCCCATTCTATGATCTTGAGTAGATCAGGATTTCATCGATAAACACAACAATGTACCGGTCCAAAAACTCTCAAAAGAAAAGGTTCATAAGTCCCATGAACACAATTGGTTCATTTGTAAATCCAAAAGGCTTCACTACAGACACGAAGTGTCCATACCTGCACCTGAAAGTAGTCTTCAAGATGTCACTATCTTTTACCCTCCGCTGATGATATCCAAATCGTAGATCAATATTAGAAAACCAACATGCTACCCTCAGCTGGTCGAAGAGATCATCTATCCTTTGAAGGGGTAACAGTTCTTGATCGTTACCGGATTCAACCTTCAGTAGTCTATGCATAGCCTGAGACCACCATATGCATTCTTCACGAACAAAACTGGAGCACCCCATGGCGACATTCTGGGTCGAACAAAACCCTTCTCTATCAGATCGTCAATCTGAATCTGCAACTTCGATGTGCCATCTGATAAGGGGCCATCGAAATCAGACAAGCACCAGGATGTAAGTCTATCCCGAACTCTCAACGTCACATCGGGGGGTAGAGTCATAACCTCCTTGGGAAAAACATCGAGGACCTCCCCAAAACCTCTGGGACATCCATCATCTTTGTATTAGCTGAAACCACTGATAACCCGCCTAACAAGGAATGGAGAGGGATCACATGCCGACGTCCCACCCGATAGCTCCTCTCGCCAACAAAAGATACACGCTGCCCATCCACGTCGGAGAACATGAACCTTCTTCAGAAGCTGTCGATAACGTAAATAACAAAAAACAACCAGTCGATGCCTAGGATGACATCATATGGCTGCATCTGTAGCAAAAGAAGGTCCCCACTAGATCGATGTGGTCCCAACGTCCACCCACATCCCTGGAAAAAATATGATACGCTGGTCTGGCCTCCAACTGGTGTACTCAGCACCAGGGGTATGAAAAATATCTCTAATTCTAGACCCAATGCATGGGCTAGACTGGGAGCAAAAAAGGAGTGTGAATATCCTGAATCAAACAAAGCAGAAATGAGAGTGTTGAACAAACAAATTGTACCTCGCACCACCTCTGGTCCTGCTAGAGCTGTCAACTCTGCTGCGTGTAACAGTCCATGCCCAGCACCTCTACCTCTCTGATGTCGACCGCCTCCCCGACCACATCCGGATCGAGGCCCTTGAGGAGCACCATGAGGTTGGCCTCCACCTGCAAATTCTGCCCTCAAAGGAGCAGGATCCTGCTACTACTGGAAGGGCCTCACCGGAAACTGGTGCTGTTGAGGAGGGCGCTGAACCTTCCCACCTCCACCGTGCTGAGCTCGGGTTGGGCACTGACTCTGAATGTGCCTGAAACCTCCACAAGAAAAACACTTCGGTCTTGGGCTCCTGAAAAAGGTACGAGGACCCGAAGATATGAACTGGAACTACTGAGGCCTACTCCCTACTGGCCTGAATCTGGAAGGTCATGTCGCAAGAGACCTACTGCTAACTACCTTCCCCTTCGATGAACCCAGCGGGATCCCCTCTTATGGTGCACCTTCCTGTGAGTGCATCCTCTCTACAACCTCTTCCTTCATCTGCACTGCCAAGTACGTCGGAAGAGTGAAGGGGGTGACAGTATACTGGAGCGAAGAAAGAAGTGCCTCCTCCAAACGTCTCTCTTGAGACTCCTCAAACGGAATGAGATCTAGAGCAAAGCACAAGATATCCTTGAACTTGATACTCTACTGTTGTATTGTCATACTCCCCTGTTTAAGGGAGAGTAACTCCTACCGCTTCTCCCACTTGATCATGGAAGAGAGGAATCCCTCTCGGAATTCATTCTCAAAGTCAGCCCACAGAACCTCTGTCTTTGTCCTCCCTCTGAGGTAGAGCGTCCACCACTGATGTGCCGCACCTCTCAGCTGACTGATTGCTAGGGGAATCGAGTACTTCCCCGGTGCACGGATCAATGTAAATATGATAACTAGCTCCTGAATCCACCCCTCCATCTCCATATCTGAAGTACTACCCCTGTACTTCTTGAGGGTTTGTCCCTAAAAAGAACGAAGAGTCTTCTGCAACTGGTTATCTTCCTCCTCTCGGCCATTCCTCAACTGATCGACTGCCTGAATCTACTCGGTCTTGGCTGTCTGAGCCACCCGGGGATGATGTCCAGGTGACATAGCAGTACGGTAAAAAAGATCGCCTAATCCCAAGTAGTAAGGAAATTTCTCATGGATTCATTTTATCATTTGATTCAATTTCTTTCACAGAACACCAAAATCATGTAAAACACAAACATGATGATGCATGTACCTTCCCTAGGGTCTGTATCCTGCAATAAATGTAGTCTCAATTGGTAATTCGGTAGGCTCAGAGTCCATGCATCAGATCATGGGGGGCCCCTAAAATCATGTGTCCTATCCGGTCTTCCCTAGCCTAGGTAACACACCAAGATTAGCCACCAATGCTTCCATACCATCCCATGCAATCCTCACTGTTCCTAACTCTAGACTCCATCCTATCTCTCAACCACCACCTCTGATACCATTCTGTCATGACCCCCTCCCACCAATGATGCCCCTCATGAGCTAGCAATGGTGAAAGAGGGATAATGACCCCCAGAGTCCCTCCTCCAGTAGGCCCCGTAGTGGCAACTAGCACAAAGGGTATGAGTTTTTTACAATATAGGAGGCATTACCCTTTTTATTTATTTAAATCGGGAAATAGGATAAGTCAAAACCAAATGAAAAAGAAAGGAAAGAGAAGTAAATAAACCCAAACCAGTCCCTCATTCATGTATAAATAATTCTGAAACAAGGTACAAGTACAAGAGAGCTCGAAAGTACAATACCAAAAGAAACAAGAGTACAACAACTGCAACAAATCCAACTGTTCCGACTAGTAGGGTCCCGCATGGCCCTAGTAGTCCTCCTGGAAACATGAAAGTAAATGTAGGGTGAGAATACATGTATACTCAGTAGGGAAACCTAAATCTCTTGTGCACAAGTGGGGAGACATCCTAATGTCCCGTGAGAACAACAGAAGAAACCAAAACCAATCAAGGAATTATAACCACCCAACGTCACTAGCCACATTCACCAAAACACCAAAAATAGGTAGTAGTATATAAGAACAAGAGTATTGGGTACCCCACACCATTTCCCACTAGCTAGCTGCTCTTCCTAACGGCGAACGTCCTGACGCTAACACACTCTTCCCACCCATACACACCTAGGCCTCACAACCGCATATCCATCCCGCACCCACCTGGGCCTCACAACAGCATATCCCACCCACACACACCTGGGCCTCACTACCACATATCCCGCCCGCACACACCTGGTCCTCACAACCACATATCCCACCCGCACACACCTGGGCCTCATCCCGGTGATTCTTGGGAAAAAGAAAACCTGCCTAAAGAGTATTAGGCTAATTCCACCCCAATCGGAACCTACCTGAAGTGGCTTAGCTGTAAGGTCACCTCAAGACATCATAGCCTATGGAAGAAGAACCAGGAAGGAGCTACTAAATAAGGGGAAAACACCCTCTCCCATGAAATTGGAGTGTTTGGCACTATGTTCTCAACATGAGTGGGGTGAGACAAAACACACACTTATATATATATTTGTATACCAAACACACATCCCAACGAATGGCTTCTAAATAAGGAAACTGAGCACGTTCCTCGGCACTTCTATATCAATGTATGCATACAACAAACAACCCCAACCCCATTTAGGTTTTTATGTTTCAACAGAATTTTTTTATTAGTTCCTTAACTACTGTGAAATTATCCACAACCAACCATATTAATCGTTCGTAAAACATATCCATGTCATTTTCAAATCAAGTTAGGAAACACAAGAAACACTAACAAGTCACTTATTATTAACCAACTAGCCCCATTGAGTATTATTCTCGTTCCATTATCATGCCCCACCATTCATTAACTCTTCCACTTTTATTTATTACTAACAACTGATTGTTCTTTCACATTCAAACCCATCCCTACAGCCCTGCTTCCAACCACCATAACCACTAACACACCGAAACCCATACATCATCATCCCTTGATACCATTTATCAAAGCCCCATTGCCCATCACCTAACATAGAATTCACACCAACCGACAACCAAGACAACCGCAGCCTCACTAATCATCCAATCCACAAAAACCCATAAAACACACCTGTCACATAAACCCTAACCAACACTCACATGTTTGTTATTTCAGTTTTGTTCAACTGGGGTGATCACAAAAGGGTTCCAATTATTCATTTAATCATTCAATTTTATGTGATTAACAAATTTCCACATTCAACAAAGCTTCCATCAATAAACAGTCTAGAAAGATAGGGCAGCATTTAATTATGCAGGCAAAGGCCCCCAACGACCGTGATTTTCAATAGGCATAAGCCTATTCAATTCACAACATATCAATAGGATAAATAAATATAAACATAATAACTTCCCCATCCACATTCTTTAATCCAGTTATTATCTTTTTTAAATCGGTTCAAAAGTGTTTCACATAAACAAGAGAACACCCAGACAGAATGATGCAAAATTTAGAAAGACGAAGGTAAGATCCCTACCTCCACAGGTTCTGATCACAATGCTCCCCCGGATCACCTCTAGAAAACGTTTGTCGTTGTCCGTCACTTCTATAAAATCCTGAAAAAACCTCCTCATGTAGAAGATGAGTAGGAAAGGACCAAGGGAAGGAAACAGATCCAAGCTCAGAATTTCCACCTCATCGTTACGTTCCCGTGGCCGTTGACAGATCATAAATTAGAGCTCAGATGAAGAAGTTATGGAAGAAAACATCCTTCGAGTCTCATGGGAGAGATCTACTCGAGGGAATGGGGAGGAGAGGAGTGAGTTGAAATGGAGGAGGGGACCCCTCCTTTTATAGGCAATTAAAAAAAGAATACGGTGTGTACTTCCTAGTACACAACGTGTACTCGGCCATTTCACACGGTCACCACGGGGCTTCCAACACGGCCTTCAACGTGGAACACGACCATTGACTGGTCAACACACTGTTTGAGGGTAACACGTACGTGGTAAGGGACTACACGACATGTAGTATGGGATACACGACATGTACTCATTTATCTCACACGGCAAGGACATGGCTCCAACATGGCACACGACCGTTGACGGGTCAACACACGGTTTCAGGGTAACGCGTACACAAGGAGGGACTAAAAGGTGTGTATTCTGGGATACACGGTGTGTACTCATTTATCTCACACGACAAGGAAATGTCCTTTAACACGGGGTATACCCGATGAGGGGGTACACGGCGTGTACTCACACTACACGGCGTGTACTTACAAAATTCTGGAATGTGTGGGAAAAGTCCATTTTACCCTCCATAACACTTCATGGCCTTCTTTTTGACAAAGGAATGGGTCGGAGAGGTCCGAGCCATTACATAATATCACTCTAGTATTTCATGAGTAATAGTGAAAAATATATTTTTCCAAATTAGTTTTTTTATTTATGCATTTTCTTCCATGGTAAGTTATTAAAAGAAATATCTTAAATATTTTTTATGAGTTATTTATTGTTAACTAGTGTGAAAAAACAATATTTCACACTAGTTTCTAAAACACCTTAGTATATATCAGTCAAAAACACCAAACTGGAAAAGGTTTTTCACATCAGTTATTTTAAAACCAATGTGAAAACCCCATTATCGTGTTAATTATTTAAAAATAAATTATGTGTTAACATATATTTTAAATCAGTTATACAATAATCAATGTGAAAAAATCCCATATTTTAATTATCATTTTCAGTACTTATTACTCACATGAATGAGAATCCAATATACATCATCGTGATAATTATAGAATACAAATCAAATTAAGGGATTGAAACTTAAATCATCCACTTTAACTCTATACTCGTTAAATATTACATATATACAATATATTTTTTATTTATATTCATTTTATTTTTTGAAAATATCTCAATATGTAATATAAGATACAAACTGTGAGTCATTTTAAACTCTGTATGAAGAATATCATGTAGAATATTCAAAATTATAACTCCATCGGAATATGAATTCATCATATTAAGAAATAGAAACATTAAAAATAAAATAAATTAAGATAAATAATTATAATATTTTAAATATTGACATAATAAATATAAATACCATGAATAAATATTTTAAATGAGAAACTTTGGAAGAAAAATATAGATCAAAATTGAGTATAATTATAATAATGAAAGTGGTATAATTGAAACTTATATTGGGATCATGATAAAGTGACTCATGAAATCATAAATGTTATGTAGAATTTTAAAAATTGGAAGTAATTCTATGAAACAATTTAAAAATTTCTATGTCAAAAGAAAAAATTTAGTTTTTACATCATTTATTTAAATAACAAACATAAAAAATATCTATTTAAAGGGGGTTTTAACATCTATTATTAAAAAATATCGGTAAAATATTATTTTTTACATAGATTCCTCCAAAAAAATGTTAAAGACCTATTTCAATTTTATTTAGTAGACAATGTATGTTAAAATAGACTTGGAAAAGGAATTTATGGATAATAATCTATATAACCATTGTTAAAAATTATTGTACATTATTTATTCAACAACCTATGTCAAAACACAAATGTGAAAGACTATTTTTATACTAGTGGAGTAGTACGTTGTGGAAGAATTACAGAATATATCAGATGGTCAATGAACTCAGGGATTAATTATTCATTACTCTTGTCTGATTAGAGAATCTTAATAATTTTCTCATTTTATTTTTTACTTCACTCTCAGACACTTTTAAATTTTCCAAACATACATACTTATGTGTCATTAAAAACATGTAACCACACAGGATAAATTAACTAGTAAAATTTAAGAAGTAAATACAACTGACTCATTCTTGTTTACTCATTTGTCTATGTACATCACTATATAGGAGATCCAAGAGACCACTATCACTTACACCTGTTTTTTTAAATATTCTCCGTACATCTTCCCTAATTACTAATATTTTCATGTGTCAAATGATTTGTAATTAAATGATTCTAATAATACATCTCTATGTAGTATTTAAATGAGTTGTTAATTAATATATCCTTGGGGACAATGAAGAAGGTAGCTAAGATTAGAATCAGCCCCAAACACAAAATTTTCCATTTTATATACATGATTATCCATATCTATAATATATAAACAACTTACCATATTCCCAATGTTTTAAGACATTTAATTCATATATAAAGACCACCTCGTGATATTAATAATGAATCTAAATCCCTTATTTTCCAAACAAGATAAAGAAAACCAATTTTTTTAACATAAGGAACATACAAAAATTTCTCTAATTACAGAACTAATACACTAAGTAAACATAGATCATAAATGTCAACATCCAATGATGGAAATTTTTCTCTATTCTCAACATGAAGAACAGTGGTACTATACCAGTGGAAGGACATTGTAGCGGCGGTAGGGGAACTGTAGTTGTTGCAGGTACTGTGCTAGTACTGTAGCAGTGTAGGTACTGTAGTAGTATGATTCAAAAAATGGGTCTTGGACCAAAAATTTTGGACTATGGGCTATGTAATGGGAAAAATGCCCACTGGGCCCTTGGGAAATGTAATGGGTCTCTCTCTACCTAGTTAAAGAGGTATTTACTTTACTTTAATAATAAAATGAGACTTCGACCCCAACCTTTTAAAAAAATATTATTTACCCACATTTAATTACATTTATCTATGAGTCTGTATTTATCATCATAAATGTGTAATTAAATTTGGTATGAAATACACATGATTAATAGTTTTATAAATTTCTTTCTATAACATTCACATTCAGATGATCATAATGATTCTCTTTGATAACACTTCCCATCATTAGATACATATCTTGAGTTATTTTATTGGTCATAAGTATTAGATTTCATGAGATTATTACCATAATAAACTCCAAAATCTATAAAAAAAATAATTATATATTATTGATTATCAGGTTTTATATCTTTTCTTAAATTTATTTCAGTGCAATTACTCCCAATAAAATGATGATCATATGTATCATATTCATTTATTTAACCAAGATCCATATTTCCCTAGGCCATATATTTCATAAATATTCATATCATTTCTTGATTAATTAAATATGGAAAATTACCAATCATAATTATTAAAAATCATTGATAGTTAAGTTAGAAACCCTTTATCTAATCCATCATATAAATATAGAATCATTTTAATTCTGTTGGTATCTCTACTCATAAGGTTTCTCAAAAATGTGTCACACAAATTTCATTGTGTGCTTTGGGTATATAACCATTAGGAGTATCCATTTCCAACATTACTTACACCAAATAGTCCATGGGCACCAAACTTTATAATGAAACTACCTGGTTGGATGATATTTTCCTTAGTATGAGTATGTTTTTAAAGGAATCAAACACATAATATTTTACAGGTTTTCTCTAAAAGTCTATCCAATTTAATATAAAAAATATGTATATTAAATTAATAATTATTTCATCTTATATAATATTTTTTATATCATGTTTTTCAATTCTTTATGCATTATTATAACAATTTAGTTTTTATAATCCCTATTTCAAACATCAAATTAATATGACCACCCTATATTAATGTCTAACTCCTTACAAAATAATTTTTATTGTCACTCATAAAAATATTGTATCCAAATATATTCATACATTTCCATATGCATCATATCCATAAGGTATATGAACTCTTTCTGTAAATGTTAATAAATGCATGAGATTGAAATTTTAATAGTTAACCCTAACATTTTTGGAATAAATAATAAGCTTCATAGTGAGTGGTAATTCTAACCCAATGTCCATATCCCTAAGGAAAATTTTATTATGGGAGAATATAATTCATCCTAATCCTAAAACCTAATAGGTATAAAATATATTTGTAAAATAAATTCAATATAATAACTTTAATTACAATCCATGTTCATAGTTTCTGAAAACAATATATTATGATTTCTTACATAACCTATATTTTAGGGCTAGAAAATTTTATAATAAACAACTTGTCATATAATTTAAGTACCCACAACATTCATATTTTATAAATATTTTATAAACCTGAGTATTAAAAATAATGAAAAATATAAATGAAAGTTTTAATTATTTTTTAAAATTTGAGATTCAAATATGACCTTTTAATATATAATTTATGAATAAAAATATAATTTTATAATAAAAAATACTGATCATTTATAATCATTTTGTGAAATATAATAAAACCTATCAAAATATTAAATTTTTAATATTTATCATTTATCATATTTTATGATTTATATTAGGTAAGTATCAATCAAAAGATATGATTGATATTGTCTCAAATAATAGGTGATGTTGAAATTCCCCAATCGTATTTGGTTATATAGCTTATATCGATATCATCAATAAGACCTGATGATATATTCTTTTTTTCAAAATTCAAGATTCGATCATGGATTATGATATTACATATTGTATCTTATGGTGTATTTCAAATCCATCAATTAATTATCAATCATAACATATGATATATTTTTATCATATTATAATATTAAGCTAAATAAAATTAATAACAACAGATAATACATTATAATGTGGTATTAAACACATTAAAAATGGTATGTTTTTCAAAAAAAATAAAATGAAAAACAAGTCAATCCATTTTGATCAAGTCAATAATTCCAAATATGGGATTTATAGAATTCAACATATAAACATGGTAGTATAAAATGCCCATAATAACACTTATATATTGAAATAGTATAAGTTTGTTAAAATAAAGAACATAAAAAAATACATACATATATTGTATGACCCTTTATCTCTATTAAACAAAATGAATAATACTTGATTTGGATAATTGAAGAAACAATTGAAGAGTTACTGCATCCATTGGGATTACACGAGTCTTTGTATCCGAATTCATAATGAAAAGGCCCTAGAACGCCATAGGGGTGAGAGTACATTCTAGACAGAGAAAATACATATTTTTTTTAGGATTAAGAGAGATATATATTATCATTTATACATCAAGGTTTTACACATTATAATGGATCAATACCTTTTAAAGGAACTTTTAATTAAATGAAGAGATTCATAATATTGAAGAATATTACACCAAATCATGGAACCTACACATTAATACCCATTTGATGTTTTTCATTCATTAAAAACTTCAATAAATATAATTTTTGGGAAAATACATAAATGAATCAATTTCATTGATTCATAACCAATGGTAACCAAGGGTAGATATGTATGGGATGCATGCAAATGATATCAAATATTAGATTCCCCATTATATGATTTACATCCAATAGTATTGTATGATATAGGGAAATTATTTCCTATAACAAATACATCAATTAAAAGATATTATTGAATATATTATCCATGTATTTATTTAATCTCTAGAACATTCAATTTAGGGTAGACATTTATACATATTGATATTATAATATATACTTATCAAGACTTCTGGGATGACATTTAAATAGAATTTACCAATATGAGGGTCTCACCTTAATGAACATAAGATAATGGTTTAAGTTATCACTATCACTAAAATTACATAAATATTTAGGGATAAAACATTAACCAAATCAATAAATAATCTATAGGGAAAATATATCATTGTGTAAACTCCCATCATTTACAACTTAAGGTAAAATGTTATCGTTTCATTACATCATCTTCCCAAATAATATATTCATGGGTATCTTGAAATTGGTCATTTGGGTGGTCACTAAGAAAAACCTTTATCTACACTAATTTATATGACTTAGAGACCCACTATATCATCACCCATAATTAATCATATTTGACTACTAAAAAACATATCAATCCATTTTTATTCACAAACTAGTTATCTCATCATAGTTTAACAGTGAATTATTAAATATATTTAACAGTGTAAAAATATATTTTCTGTATATTACCAACATATAATAGATAATGTGAGTAATTTTGAGAATCATATCATCAAACAGTCATGTGGGACAATATGGTTTATCTTAGAAGTCTAAAATCATAATTCAAAACCTTACCAACCTTACTGTCTTTTTTCATCATATCAAACCAATGAATATTCTTTATATAATCATGAATAATTTTATAAATTATTATTATTAAAATTAATTATTTATTAAAATAGGTTATCATAGTCAGAAACATAAGTGTGGGTTTCCCATGGCACTCCTCATGTGTTGTATATTACAAAACTGCTACTTGACTTCTTTCTCGCATATTCATATACAAAATCTTTTTTGAGTAGTAAATTTGTATTACGATCCCAAAATGACCCAATAGAAGACACATATAGGTTTTACACTAGAAAATATATTAAATTATACTCATGAAGTTTTTTTAATTTTATGTGTAGTTTATTTTAGTGTCTACTTTATTAAAATAATATAATAAACATTAAACAAGATTTTATAGAATTAAAATTTTCTCCACCATTATATATATGAAAAAATATATTTTATTGAATACATAGTTCTCCATAATAGAAAATGAGTAAAAAATAGTTCATTAATCAAAAAATAAGAAAAATAAGGCTACTTAGTGCACCCTCCAGAACACCATGCTTGACTCTTAGTCATTATCCCATGGCTGTAGAGGATAACACTCACCACTTATTTTCTCCAATCACAAAAATATTCTA
Source organism: Viscum album (assembly GCA_963277665.1). Taxonomy (NCBI): domain Eukaryota; kingdom Viridiplantae; phylum Streptophyta; class Magnoliopsida; order Santalales; family Viscaceae; genus Viscum; species Viscum album. The sequence goes on from OY728161.1 coordinate 333,026,644, forward strand.
GTGAAGAAACCCTATACCCCCACCAAACATATATATGGGTGATATCAGATCCACTATCCAATGCCATCTAAATCATTTCTTCATAAGTAGCATGGATATGGAAACTCGTTTATGTGAAAATAACTAAAACATATATAGAGATTTAAATGGTTCGGTCATAAACTCACTTACCTAAGTATCAACTAACACTACATAGGGTGGTGATGATACAATATTAAGTGGCACAATCAACCATGGGAACTATGTTATTGGAATCATGTATTATAATGACCCATTATTTTAGTGAATATTCATATATAAAATAGACATGTATTAAATAGTGTATTTCACATGAAACACTAAAGCAAATAGAAAAGGGGGCATTTTGAACTGTTATAAAGTAGTATTTCATTTAGTGGATACAAATAGAAGTAATCAAATTAATATATATATATATATATAATGAAAAATAAATTCAATTTTAATATTAATATATTCAAAAAATTAAATGAGTATTTCTAAAAAACTAGTGAGTTTATTTTATGATTAGAAAAGTATTTTACTAAAAAATAACTTTTTATATCTTATGAATTATTATTTTACTAGTTAAATATTTTATAGTCAAATAATGGTAATTTATATTTTCATAATATTAATATAATAACACTAATTAATAATTCATATGATATAATATTAAGGACAATTAATATTTAAAAATTTATTTTCCTATAAAAATAGTTTCCCATTTTATTTTAATTTAAAATATAAATTCAAAACATTTATAATCTAAATATTAAAAAATTAACTTAATTTTGGTTTCATCATGGTAAAACAATCTTAAGATTATTTATCTATATTTTTTGAAAAGATTTATATTTAGATCAATAGTGAAAAATAATATTTTTACAAATATCAAGACTCTTATGAAATAATTATGATATAATAACAATTTAAAATCTATTAAACAAAATTTACCTACCAAATATTTATGTTATAAGTTAAAACATAAATTTTAAAATATTCAATTTTATTTAAAAAAAATATTTTACATTTTATAACATAAGTTATATTTTCATCAATGGGTAATAATTTTATTATTTTAAAATTAATTTGTATCTATTTTAATAAAATTATCTTATAAAATGTATTTCATATTTCTAATCATAAGGAATAATTTATTTAATATGAACCATTTAAATTTTATGCATAAAAAATAAATTAAATAGTTTTAAATTATTTACAATGATAAAATCCAAAATGGTAATAGGGTTAATAAAAATAGAAAAATGACATAAATCATATTAAAAACAAGTCGCAAAATTAGTGTTTGATTTATTTCTCAACACACACTCATGCCTTTTCTATTATTTTCAACTTTTTTAGCCACTTTCCTTGAATAGTAACTTGTTTTTTATTTTATTAAAAATGTCAAAATTTCCCACTTATAATAGGATCATGTCCCCACCCCATTTATACTAACACAAATACCTATTTAGTTTTTCCAAATTATACCCAAATATCTACCCAAAATCATAGAATCATCTCAGTGTTTTTTTCTCTTCAAAGGATCACCCTCAAAGACTTAATCATTTTTAAAAATTATTTATTCCAAGGAGTAAGGTTAAAATTCCCAAATCTCACTTTTTCATTTATGTTTTTTAATTAACATTCTTGTACTACATGTTATATTATAAAATATTATAATAATAACATCGGTATCATCAGTATACTTAAATTTTATGATACTTAAGGAATAATTATCACTTACACTACCCTTCTCCATAGAAAAATAAAATATGTTGATCATGCATACATGTGGCCTACCACCTCCATGAATTGATGTTTTTATTCATAACAAACATAGAAGGATGTTTATAAAATAGTTTCTAATGAATTAATACTATATTTATATATTTATTAATTTTATGAAAAGATAAACCATTTTATACCTTTCTTTTATTTTATGGAAAAATAAAATGCCGTTTGTGCATACTTACATACCACCACCTCCAAGGAACGATGAATTTATTTTTCATCACTACAATAATTTATCAAATATAATAATTTATTAATTGAATTAAAAATTATGTTTATATTTTGATTATGTTTCTATAAGGTTTATATTAACATCAAACTCATTATTAATATACAAACATTTTTTCATCAAAAAATATCCAAAGAATCTCTTCATTCATTATATATTCATTAATAGCGAATAAAACTCTCGTGGAATGAAATTATAACACCATAAATCATTACAAATAATCTTTTACAGTCCCTAGGATAAAATAGGAATGATGTACATGTTATTAATGAATGAGAATAGGCATCAGCACTTTAAAGCATGCCTGAAATAACCAAAATCACTAACATTTAATGAAGAAAATAAACTATAACAAATAAATGTATAATAAAATATTATAAATAAATATTATATAGGGTAATATATATGAAAAAGGTTCTATAATATATTATTAATACTGTTATGATTTTTATTCTTTAGGTTAAACAGCTTTTATTAAAGTTATAGAAAAAATGTAATAGAATTTTTTGAATTTGATTCCTTTCATGAGTAATAATAATTCCACTTTGACTATGATTTTATAAAACTATGTTATATTTCTATTTAATAATAATATACTAATTTCTAGATTCTCTCCATGTTAATTACATTAATGTATTTCTTTTTTCAAGATATTTGATGTTGTTAAGAAAAATTTTCATCCTCTCCAAATGAGATATTTCTTTTCTATATCCATATCCACTATTATTATAAATATTCTCCTTTTCTATTTTTAATAAAAATTATATTTTATTTAATGTGATTTTCAAATTTATCATTACATGTTTTGTAATTTAATATCTATTACACTTTTAATGATATTTTATTTCAAGAGTGATATTTTAAAAAATGAATGGAACAGTGTTTCTTTTCCAGAAATACATTTTATCTTTCACTCTACATTTTATTTAGTTTATCATTTTCAAGGATATTTTATTGACCTATTTTGGAAAATAATTTTTTAAAATTATTCCTGAAAACTTCTCAACAAATTTACATTTTCAAATGTGTCTCATAACCACTTCTCCTAAAGATAATATTTAGAAATGTTCTATAAATATTATATTATGTTTCTCTTCCATTTTCCACTTTAATATAAAATTCTTAACTCCTGTGGAGTTTTATTTTATGAATATCTTTCTAAATTCCATTGGGAAATACCCATTTTGGGTCACTTAAATTTTGGTATCAACTGATCTATGTCTTGAACTCATTTTCTTGTGATCCCATTTGAAAAATGTTTCAGAACATATTTTATTTCTATTGGATATTTATTATATGATGAATTATTTATTTTTTGTGGCCACATATATATAGATTATTATCATATGATGAGTTTTTCTTATATACCCTCCAATTCCTTGGGTAAATTTGTATGTCTCTTACGATAATAATGGGAACTGATTAATGATACTCTATACACTATAAGAAATAGGTGGTGATGCTAGATCAACTAGGGGAAATATGTTGAGATACACGATCTACTATGATAAATAAGTTGTGATGCCTGTTCCATTTAGAGAAATATACAGTGATACCCGATCCACTATTTTATGATTCTTTTTCATATTTTTCTGCCACAATTCTAGTAATATGCCTATTTTATGGTCAATAGATCACATTTATTATCCCATTATTTCAAACTATTGTACCATGAAATGGGATGGATCATATAATATTGCAGGTCTTTATATTATTCCTTATGGACAACTATTATTTTTCCATGCACTAAAAATAAGATATTTCTCCAATCTATGTATTCTTATAAGATTGTGATCTAAACATTGATTAATTATTGATATGTTTTTTCTTTACTATGAATTTGGGCTCATAAATTTTTCATGTATTCAATCCCAATGTAATAAACATGAGTATAAAATATGATTAGTCTAGAAGTTGGTCTTCTGTGGTTCAAATATGGAAAAAAATTCACAAGTATTGTAAAATAATTTTCTTATGTAGCTAGTTTTCAGGTGGACTAAATATATGGTTCACAATATTTTGTTACTAATTTTTAAATAACATGTTTAAATTTTTGAAATGAAATAAAATAAATATATTTTTATCTTGGGTCATTTAACTTGGTGTCAAATCCAATATATAATATATTTGTGTTTTAAGAACCTATCTTGGGAGTTTGTATGTGGTGTGACAAAACCCAACTCATCCGGGCTCACCTAGCTAGTAGTAAGACAATTGTTCTACCTTAATATTTCCTCCAATAGACCTGGTTCTAGTGACATACACTAAGTTTCCACATCACACATAAGTGACGCCATACTCTAAATCACCTGTATAGATTCACACATGTCTCTATAAACATAGGAGTAATGCATAAAGTATACAACTAAAATAATAAATTCATGTATGACCTATAATAACCCAAAAACCTACATGGAAGTACATAGTCCTGAAAATTGAGTAAAATATAGGATCAAAAACTTGTAATTATTTCTAAACTAATAATGAGTGGGAAAACAATCTCAACACACAACCACTATTCTGACATCCATCGTACTACAACTGCCTCCAAGCACAACTAACAGCCTCCCAAACTAGGTATCTTAAAATATTCATTGAATATCATTTCATATTCATATGGCATGGAATGTATGGTAATATCCTATGAAAGGGTGAGTAAATACATACCCAAAATGAATGTCTAAAATCAATAAGAAGTAAATAATGAAATAAAGAGTTAGATTAAAACTATAACTAAGAGGTAAAATGTAATGGAGAACTCAAATAGACTCATAGAACTATGTAAGTCCCAAAGCATAGTCTAAAACTCTAAAATAGCTAAACAAATTATACATTCCCTTATTTTATTCTATAAATATCAGGATTACTATTTAGTTATTCCCTTAGATGATTCTAGAGGATCGATACACCATGACAATGGGTTAAATACCAACTCTAGTGGAAGATCCCTATCCTTTTCTGATCTCTATAGATGGTAAAAATACTAACTCCGTAGATAGATGATCCATACCACATAATTAGGGTCAAATATCTACTATGTATGTTTATATAGGTAGAGTATTTAAGCCTTATGATTATATGGTTGAAATACTGACTATCTGGGAGGGGTGAAATACCTACTCAACCTAGGAATAGGAGGGAAAAATTCATATTTGATCAAATCATTCTAGGAAAAGGGGGATTATATAGTGTGTCTTATAGGTAAATTGCATATATTCCTAGTATACCACCTAGTCATTTTTGTTCATTCCATTTGGAGTTCCTTGGACTAACTATATAAAGTATATATGTTTTGTATAATGTTAAATTTATATCTATACTTGGTATGTACCTCTTATGCCTAATTCATGTACTTTTTAGTGTACCTGTTTAATGGTCCAGTACACACGTCCTATGGGGAAACACCATAACTTGGGTGTGTACACTGAGTGCACACCAATCTGGTCAGGTAGCGATCATAGGATGTGTTAATAATTAACATGTTTATGTGATATCTAACTATTTTTTAAAACCTTAGGAAAATAAAAAACATCTACAAAACATGTGTTCTTCAAAATTACATGTTTTTTAGTTATTTAATTTTAATAAATTCAGTTTTATGGTGCATCATTAGATTTTCATGAATCGTCCACTAAATCCTCCCTGAATTGCACCTAAAACACTCACAAATAATGATGATTGCCATAAAATCTTGTATGGATATCATATATTGCTTGAATATCATAAGAAATATAGAGTCTTCATGCCTCTTATGTTTTCCTCATGCAAAGGATCTCAAAACGATCATCCTTGATTCATCCTTTTATTTTCATCACCATCACCACCCCTTTAATATACTAAAATCACTATCTCAAAATCCACTTCAATGACCTATAGAATAATCATTTGATCAAATAATGAGATGGTTTTTCAATAATGGTCAAACCAATAATAAATATGGACACTTGCAATGATCATGCATAGAACATAGGGAGAAATATATGAAACAAAATAAGGAAAACCCAACTGTTTACATTTTAGTATTAATCATTGTTCATTGAAAAGAGCTGAGTATTCAAGAAGAAAATGTAAGGCCTCAAAAAGAATCAACTCTAAATTCATAATTCAAAGAGAAAGTTAATTCAATAGGGTTGTGAAAGGATTAACACTATATGAATTCAAGACTAATTTATCTACGTTCATAAACAAAATATAACATATAAAAATACAACAAAACAAATAGATACCTTGATAATGGATCAATATTTTATAAATAATGAAGTTCATGTCATCTTCATCAGAGGTGTTGTTAAATCTTGATGTTTTATTCATTGATCCTTAATTTTGTGGTTTTTTCAACATTATCCACCAAGGATATCATCTTAATACTCCCTATAGGATTAGATTCTAACCCTAGATGTGTCACTAATGAGGCTTTATGAAGAGGGTTACTTGGTTTAGGCATTTAAATTAAATTAATAAATTAATTAATAAATTATTTAATTTATTAAATCTAATATTCGCTCATGACAATGTATTTTCAATATGTTCTATGTGAACTAACCCTATACCACGCCTAATATTAAACCCATGTTTCATACTCAATAGAGGAATTATTTTCTGCATACAAGGCCCATTTAAGGATAAAATACAATATTTCCAATATTATATGATTTTATGTGTTAAAATATGTTAATATTTTTAATATATTCACATCGAGGCTAACTAACACATGAAATTTTTCATTAAATCCATAACTAGCTCTCATAATATTATTTGAAACATTTAAAGGGTCTAATTATTAAAACTGTATATATCACACCCTTTATAACATCAAGGATATTTATCCCAAAAAACTAGATATACTAAAACATGTGAGGAAAATGGTCTCTAATTTAGTTATTTTTCTCCAATTAGATCTTCTGAAAAATTTCATGCTTCCATAGAATGCATAGAAGGGGTAATTTTCACCATTGAAGCATATTCCCCGGTCAATATTCAATCTTTATTTGTCCCTAGTCAGCAATGCGTGATCAATAGTGCATGTACATACATATCTATGGTAAGTGAAATGTATCTTTAACACAGTACAACTTCAAAGGATAATCTGAGTAGGATATAACCTCACTGATTCTATGTAGAATCTAAAATAGACTTATGAACCTCAAAGATAGCTTATCGACCCAATCAAATCTATGTAAACCACACTAAGGTGAGAACTTTAAGAATAAATGATATTTCATAGTAAACTCCATGGGCCCACATAATCAGTCTATGTGAGAATTTTGATGACTATGACCTGTCATCATTCTCTCCTTAATTATTTTTACTTTATTTTTCATTTTATGAAGTACCTATGAGTCCATATGTGATGATTCTCCCAACATTGATTTTTTTTGTGGTATCCTAAAATTCTTATCATAAATTCATTTGAAAGGAATCATAATTATAGTAGACTGATAGTTTTTTTAATGAATATTATAACAATGGTAAATGATCCTTTAAACACCAGCTAAAGTCCAACATGAAATTTTTAGCATATCCTCCTTAACATATATAGTCTGCTCAGTCTTGCTATTTTTCTAGGGGTGTAATAGCATGATCATCTGTAACTAACTCCTAAATGTATTCTATGAGCCTCTCCATTACTTTAATTTGATGTGATCATCATGTTACAAGACAATCATGAAGGTGAAAATATAATGCTATATGATCTTTTTCACATTCAGGCAACCCAATATGTCCACTAAACTATACTCTCTATTACCATTTTGTCACTATCTTACATCCCCATGCCACGAACATTGTTATCTGACCCTATGGGTCTCCTATAATTCCATGGTTTCTTTCACAGCAGCAAAAGGATATCACACACTTTGGATACCTATTATAGTAATGAATAACCCCACTGGAAAACACATGTAATTTTAGTATTATCTTTCCACACTCACAAACACCCTGGGAAATGTTTTTGGAGGTCACCAATTTTGACACTACTCAAGGTGAAGCATGATTAAATCTGGAGGTATAATCATGTAGGATCATAAAAATAATAGAGCACCCTATTTACATTGTTAGTAGCATTTTGTATTTATGTCTCACTTTTTCATTGGTGTCACACTATGCACCCCTTTAATTAACAATTTCCTCAGTGTAGACCACACTCATAAAACCGTGGTAGTTTCATCCCACTAATGGATAGTTATTGGCTCTAATACAACTCTAACATAACACAACTCACTAAGGCTTACATGAATAGAGGTAATCTGATTGTACTTCCCCATTCCTTCCTCTAATAGACATTTGGCTAGTGACTACCACTAAGTATGAATATCCCTCACAGGGGAATCCATACCCTAATGTACATGTACAAATGAACACATGTCTCTATAACCACTAGAGTAATGTAAAAAGTAAAAAAATGAATAATAAATGTATATAAAACAAAAAATAACCTAAAACTAATTATTATAGCACATACATATGTGAATAAAGAAAAATATAGGCCCAAAAACTAGTAATTATGTCCAATATGAAAGGAACATGGAAACAAGCCCCAGCATGAAACTACCAGTGTGAGAACCATCCTGGTATAATAGCCTCCAAGTTCCACTATAAACCACCCACACCAGGTCTCCATAAATATCCATCAAATAGTCTATCATCTATATATAACAAAATATATATGGGTAGATCCCATTCATGTGTGAGTATATAGAAACTTATTAGGACACCTTGAAATCACCATGAGTTAAAGAATCAAAGAAACAGTTACCTTAAAACTATTCCCTATATGGAAAGGGGAAAGGATAACTCAGATTTATTCATGAAAGGATAGAAGTCTTGAAATATATTATTAAACTCTTATCCATCCAAACAAACACTAAATTCCAAGAATCCCTTCTATAAGTCCCAATAAACCCTCATGATCCTTCCCTCATATGATTCTAGAGGATCCTTCCCCTATTACTATTGGTTAAATATTGACTCTAGTGGATTATCCATCTCTCATTAAATCTCCCTAGATGGGTGAAATAATGAATCCATAGATAAAGGATTCATTCCTGATTATGTGGGTGAAATACACACTCTTTTTGATTCCATAGGTATAGGATCATGTCCCCGTGCTTACATGGGTGAAATACCAAGTCGCTAAGAGGATCCCAATCCCCAAGGGGTTAATTAATACCCCACAAGGGAATAGTGAGGGAAAATCCATCTATAACTGAACCATTATATGATAAGTTGATGTACATAGTGTGTTTTGAGGGTAAACACAGTTTTATCTAATGCTAGAAACATGGTCATTTTTAACTTCCATGTGGAATAGCCCATCCCAACTACACACTTTGTAGAAGTGTCTCATAGAATGGCATGTATTTTGGTTTATTTAGAATATACTTCATCTTCCAAAATAATGTACATCTAAGGGTACATAGGGTGTCTCCCAACACACATGGTGTGTGGGGCCACACAGGTCCATGGGTGCACAGTTCCAATACCATGTTTTCAGGGTGGGAATTCCAAAACATGAAAATCTATAACATTATCATGTTCTATTTATCTTTATCCTAAAATCCTAGAGCCATATAAAACATGATACACTACATGTGTTCTTCTAAAGTATACTCTATATAGTTAGTAAATTTCTATAATTCATGTTTTGTGTCACATATTCTTAATTTCATGCCTCCTCTACTGAATCCACCAGGAATCATTCCTGACACACTCATAAACTATATTGACAATCATAAAATCTTAATCAAAAGTTGTATTTTAGATATCACAAAAAAAATGTTTTCCACCTCTCATGTCATCTGCAAGCCCCATCTCACAAAACTACCATCCTCAATTCATCCTATTATTCCCCTCATCAGCATTAATCCTCTACTATACTAAAAGCATCATCACGGATCCTGAATTAATGATCCATAGAACTATAATTTTATCAAAAATGAGATGGTTCCCCGATGATGGTCGATCCACTGGTCAAAATGAACATTGATGATTAATATGCACAGAACAGATGGAGAAATTAATGAAAAAAAAGTGAGAAACCAATTATTTAGATCTTAGGCATGAAAATTATACATTGATGAAAACCATGGAATTAAGAAGAAAAAGAAATTTCAAAATCAAATCAACTCAAAATTCAAAATTCTATGGGTAAAGGTAAATTGAAAATCCCATGAAATGATAAACACTAGATTAATTCCTGAATAATTTATATTAACTTACAAAAAAATTGATTGGGGTGAATAAATTAAATAATCTCTACCTAAATAATAGAATTATTGTTGGTGAATAATTAATCACATATCATCATCATCGTGGGCATGATTGGATCCCAACATATCTGTAATTGATCCGTGATTCTAATCTTGTCTCCAATGTTCTCTACCATTGCTCGCCTCCCAAGAATCCAACTATTTTTTTTGAAAAACTCTAGAGGAGTCATTATTAATAAAGTATAATTACGTTTTAATTTTTATCATTAAAATAAACAATTAAATAATTTATTTCATTTATTTCATTTATTTCATTTTGTATCAAACTACAACAACTTATCAACCAACATTTTGATCTAGACATTCCTTATATCATGCCTAGGGTAAAACCTTCATTCCATGTTCAACAATATTCATAGTTTCCCCATATAACACTTCAATTAAAACAAAATACAAAGAGACTAGTTGAAAAAACTGGAGATGTTACATAGGGAACATTAGTTGGAATTATAGAAATATTTACTTATTTTTTTGTATTAATTCAGATATATTTTAAGATTGTAATTTTAATGTGTAAAATTAAATTTATAAACACTTCTTAATTTTTTAGTAAAGTGGAGATTGTGTGGTGTCCTAGAAATAAATTCCTTATCAAGATACGAAAAAGTACATGCATGATCTGGAATAGATTCACCTAGAGGAAATAAAACTCAATGTTTGGTTGGGTATTAACTCGATATTCACTTAGTGTTCAGTAAATATTCCTTAACTTCACACCTAGTTTGACATTCCTAGGGGATATTATTTCTTGATTTACACACTCTTTATAAACCATACTAAGGGATTTGAATATATTTGGGTTGGAGAACCTAATAGAAAAAATACCGATTACTTATATTTAACTTTTTAAATTCATAGGTTACATATGTCATTATGTTTTTTTAGTTTTATTTTAATAGTTTTATTTTTTGATAAGTTAATCAAGTTTTGTATTTTTATCATTAATATTCCTATAATTTATTATATTACTGGATGAATAAAGAACTAAGTGAATATTGGGTATGATTCATACTGCGATGATTATCCCAATGATCAACCAAATTGGATGGAAGATATAGTAAAAAATATCATATCAATGCTGACCCAAAAAAACAAAATCAATAAATATTAATTTGTACTATGTGGGTCTATTGAACGCACCATGGAAGAAGAAACATGTTATCGATTCATTCAAGATTAAATATTCACCCTCATTAAGTGGGTGTTCTAACCCACGAATTACTGAGTAGTGGATTTATACTATAGATAATATATTTTATATTCATTATTTAATAGAGCATGATAATGTTTTCTTAGTTGTGATTCATTTGGAGGGTGTGGTTTACCAATAGAATAATCTCAATAATTATATGACTAATAAGAAATAATTAACTCTACAGGGTGGGAGGTGTTTATGAAAATATTCTTCACTAATTATTTTATTTAAAGTATTTTAATTCATGGGGGATTTTCATTAATCCCCATTAAATTAAATTATTATTATCCTAATAATGATCAATAGTGACACACCTTAGTTTCGATCTCAATGAGGCTAATTGCATGCATAGATTTTTATAGTTTCACTATTATAATTCTAAATAATATAAAACTAACTTATATACTAATTTAGATGAGGTTTCTATTATTAAAGGAATGTAATATAATATATATATATATATTAATTAAAATGGAAAACAAAATGAAAATTACGAAACGAAAAAATGAAGTTATTAAAGGAAAACCATTCTTCTAAGGGCTTCATGGGGATATTATCATTATTATTCAAAATATATTCGTCATGATTTTTTTCAATGTAGAGATCCAGACCATTCACTTTGCACCCTCTAATTTGAATGGTATTACTCTAAACCAATACATATTCATGTAGGAGTAATATCTCCCACATCAGTATATATTAAAAACTACATAATTTGATTCACTTAAATTTCAACAAGAAGGAAAATGGTAAAATTAGGAGGAAGAAAACATTAGTAGATAAAGTGGAATGACCACTCACCAAAATAATTTTAAACACCAATAAAGTATTATAATAAATTATAATAAATCAGGAAAGAAAAATAAACTAAAATATAGCCACATCCCTCTTCAACAACAGTGAGGGTAAACTCCCCATAAATATATTGATAAAGGAACAAGGGTGGGAGGAAAAAATTAAAAATAAAAGAAATATATAGAAAAAGAATAAATCCAAAATATATATATTGAAAAAACTATTATAGTAACAATACTATACCTTATCTCCCTGAAAATGGATATCATTAGTAAATTGATATGAGACGTATTTTAATAAGGAATTAATTGATAAATTTTAAATAACAACTTTTATCTCTGAAATATTTTGCATATATGACCCATTAATTGGCCGAATACTGACAAGGTTTCTTTAATAAATTTATTCCATTTTGTTTCCCTAGTTCACTCTCAAATTTTCATCAATATTGGCCATTTTTGTAAGGGGTTATGACTATTTTATTCTAAGATATTTATTCGTGATATGAAACTGTTCTTATTCTCATGAAGCATGTTCCCATTCCATAATGACCTTGAAGATGTCATAATCAGGTGGGTATATAGTTGATGAAGTTGTTCCCCGATATATTCTCTAGTCTATGAATAATTTAACTCTAATAGCCCAGACCTCTTCGAGATTTAAGCTCATATTTAAAAAAGTCCAAATCTGTGCACAGTTTTTTAGGCCCAAATTGTGAAAAGATTTTGGGCCTTTAAATGATGGATTTAGCATTGGTCCATGTTCAGTGAAATGAATCCAAAGATGTATGGAAATTTAAAAAAGATAATTTCACAATTTCAATAATTTTAAAAAATTTCTATGGTTGAAATATAGAATAAAAAAATAACCAATATCCAAAATTAGGCCATTTTTATGATTAAACTCAAATTACCAAAAAACAAAAAAATGTTACAATTACTCATAAAATAATACAATGGTGGGATATAACACATTTAATAATAATATTTGACATATGAAAATTTTATCTTCAACATCTTCATAAAATATTGAGATGTATTTTCTATAATTGAAACAAAGAAGGATTAATCCATTAGTTCATTTGAAGAAAACATCATGAGACTCTTTTAATAATAAATTCAATTTTATTAAAGACCTTGAAAGTGAGATCAAATCACTCTTTCATGTCCTAAAATAAAGTCATCAAAAGAAATTATATATAAGATATAATGGTATATATGAATATATTCTTTTATGTGAGCATAAGATAGAAATGAAAATATAGAACTCACATTATTTTGGAGATAAGAAAAGGATGTTTTTGTTTCATGGAAACTCATATAAAAATTCTCATGGAGGAAAGAAAGTTCAATACAGTACATGATAAAAATGTGGTAATAAACACCTGTTAAATTTATAAAGTTGGTAAGAAAGATTTTTAAAAATTAGTAGATAAATCCATCAATAATTTTATTGTTAAAAAGATTCAAAGATGATAAGTAACACAATTTAGGATTAGAGGGTCCTAGTTAATACACCACACACATTTAAATGCTTCAAATGGGAGGAGTTTGGGAATTATTAAAATAAATTCCATAAACCCATAGATTATAAATATAAAAGGAACTAATAAAATTTATAACCAAGGGAACAAGGAAAAGATTATGACATCACTATAGCTTATGTGGATCATGATCATAAAGTGATGCAAGGTGCAATTATTCTTCACTCTAGATCTGTAAATACCTTATTTGATTATGGTAATATAAGTTAATTAATATCACATATATATTTTTATATATTTTTATAAATTTTTATTCACCACCTTATGTAGTAGATAATTTGTGACACCCTTTTCATTTAAAAATAAGAATACTATAATCGATAGCATATACACCATGAAACAATAAGCCTAAATGAACCATGACTATTTGTGAACGTCACAACCTAGTTGTTAAATTAATGGTATGAATAGTATTACATAAATTATGAAATATATATATTTACAAATTTATATAAATTTATTGATAAATTACTATGATATAAAACTCAATTTTTATTTAAAACATTTTATTCTGTAAAAAATATGTTTTCTTCAAAAATGATTATTATTTATTTTTGAGAGAAGATATTAAAATCAATTTATTAATCTTTTATAAATTTTATATTATAAAATTAACATCCTTTTTTAAATTATAATTTCAAAATTGATTTATTGTGAAAGAATTTTTGGTTATTATAAAATGAATTATTTTTCAATGAATAGTAAAAAATTATCGATTTCTAAAATACTAACATTTATATTCACTGAATTAAGTAATTTTAAAGTTATATTATATTTTTTATTTGGTATTAAAATTAAATATAAAAATTTTCATTTATAATAATATAATTATTTTTTTAATTGAAAATTTTCATGATTTTTCTATGATTTTATTTTTTATGCATAAAAATGATATTTTATGAAAAATGTTTTCAATTGAATTATCCATGTTCATTGATTATGATAACCCCTATTAAAGAAATATTTCAATTAAAATCATATATTATTCATTTATTTATATTAATTTAAATTTATATAATGATTATTTCTTTTTATGGAATTAATACAAGATCATCTATCCCTTAAAATATACATTTCTTGGAAAACAGTTTTTCGACGCGTTTTGAGGGATTGATTTTTAAATTTAATGCTTCCAATTATATGATTAAAATTTGACAGAATTTATTCCCTACTTTGAATCATAAAAACATTATTATATATTAAATTTAACTTAATTATTTATCGTAATTAATAATATAAAAACTAGTTATCATGGTAAAAAAACTAAAATAATAAAAGTGATAAACCATAGAGGTAAATTGAATAAGATACTTAAAAATCATTATTTTTTAATGATAGAGGTTTGGATAGACCATATTTCCCACTAAATCCTTTATTTATCAATTTTTTAGGCATAATTATTTATAATTACTTCCCACAATTGAATATATTTGGGCATCTACAAAAATATTGCTCCCTGTCACTTATAAAAGTGGACCTCCACTCATATCCATTACACACTTAAAAAGCGTTTTGATTCAAAAAATACCTACCCAAATAACTTACTTAATTTCATATCCACTTCATATAGTATTTTTTTTATCAAGATTCTAATCTAGGAAGGCTTTATTTATAATCATAAAAAGATTGTCCGGGGAAGAGATGTTGTTCATGACCGTGCATTTTTTTGTTTCTTATTCCACCTCATTAAAATATTATAAAAACATGATTCTATAATAAAATAAGTATCTTAAATATAATTCTACTTTATTATTTCAATTTCATAACATACATTCATCTCTCATTCCATTAAATGGGAAACGATGCCATTAATATTGTGTACAGAAGATTACTGACTTGCAAGCTGTAACACCCAGAGATTTTATGAAAAATATTCTTTTAATTTCATTGATGTCTTGTATTATACAACACACCAAGTTTAGCTTGTACTATATGCAACACCATATTAGATTGCAGTATACGCAACGCTATTCTTGGATCGTGTTACACACAATTTCATGTTCGTTTTATAATAGTCATTCTACGAAACATTGAGTGTGTTTATATATATATATATGAAATGTATAAATAAAAAATGGCTGGGATCTGTTATACGAAACAACAAAGGATTCTTTCACAACACGGAACCCTGACTAGGCTTGCATTACACGCAATCGTGACCTTCCTCGATAGTGTGTGTTGTACGCAATACCGAGTTTTACTAAACAACGATATATTATTATAATATTATTATGAACTAGCCGTTATGAATAGTATTAATTAAATTTTTAATCTTATAACATTATTATTCATCTTATAAATTTTCTAAAACATTTTATGTGAACAAAATAAACTTTTCGTGTAAAATAAGTTTTTTAAAAAAATGCAGTTTTGAAGCCTTTTGATGGCGCACCCACTTTAAATCTAGTTTTGGACAAGTTTATAAGTTCAATTTTACAAAATAAAATTTTTCCTTAGAATAAGGATATAAAATTTTACATTGGATAAAATTTTCATGTTATTCTGATAACATTCATATTTTAATGAATAGTAAAAACACGCTATATTTTAATTAAAAACAAATTTTTTCATCGTAATAAATTATGTAGTTAAATTATAATATTGAATGTTTTAAAAGTATAAATAGAATATATTTTTACCATTTAATATAATTTATGTCATTAGCATTGATTTTACCTTGAATTCGTAGGTTAAATCAATTCAATCTTTTGCAATGTTTTAAACAAAAACCTGTTTTCTTTCAAAAACGGGATTAATTTTAATTTAATTTCAGCAACTTCTGTGTATTGAATTTGGAAAAATGGATTCCATATTTTGAATCAGTAGGTCCAAATTATTCTAATATGATACTTTTTATTTTTGGGCTTTATGAATAGTAACTACGGTAAATTTTATTTACCATAGTTAAAGGTAAATCGGGTAATTAAGGGTAAATATAAGATTATAAAATTAAACTAACACTTGCAAAAATCCTATTGTATGACTAAAATTCGACCCATATCACCTAAGGGTCAGATTAGAATCATTTAATGGACTTTTGTCCATGAAAATAACTTAATTATTATTAAAACCAAAGAAAGTGAAAACATGTCACTCTCTTAAATCTTATAAGTATATTAATTTTAATTTAGTGATAAAAATCATTAAACTTCGAACATTAATAGTATCCAAAAATATAATAAAATTATATACATCATGATAATTTATTTAGAATTTTTAGGGATTAAATAATTGTCATTAATGGTGATACATTAATGATACAAAAATTATTTATTAAGTGGGAAATAAGTAATATAGTTTATATTGAAATACTAATACCCATTAAAAGGCCCACAAAACTGACCAAAACTTATTGTTACTGTAAATATACACCATAATCATCCAATGACCTAATATATAACCGTTTGGAGCCTTATAAAAGTGATTATGACACTTATATTATTTTATTTTAAATGCTGCAAAAGTTGTCACCTTCATAATTTAATATAAATAACAATTTAAATATTGTGATTTTAAGATGATAAATTCGAGTAAAAGTATTATTGTGAACTTTAATATATTTATATTGATCATAGGATTTTATTCTTAGTTTTTATACAACAAATCATTATATTAAATAATTATACAAAAATGTTGTAGTAATTATTTTATTAAGAGATAAACCAAATAAATGGTTTTAAAAATAATAAAATAAATATTATATGAAATATTTAATGTTATATACTCATTTTATAGATACATAGGAACTTTTATGAATCTATTAAATCTTTTAGTTCGAACATATCTTTTGTATATATATTATTTAAAATCAAATAAATGAATAGTGTCAAAATTGACACTATTGTTATTTTATAAAAATAACATATTATAAAAATGTTTAAAAATCACAAAAATATTTAAAAATAATAAATTTAAATTTATTTGGTATATAATGTTATGAAGTAAACAATTATGGAAAATTCACAACAAATAAGAAATTATTTGTCATAATTTAAAATTTATAATTTTATTACCACAAATAAACTTAAATAGATTAAATAAGGATAAATCAAAATGATAAGGTTTAAAATAAGATCCAAACATGTCTAAATTTGATTGGTTGATGATATTACAACCCTATATCATCTAAGATTATAATATGAGTCATTTTTTGAGGTTTTTAAGTGGGTTTAGATTTATTATAAATTAATATTTTGAAGAATTTTAAAGGTTCCCCTCTCCTCCCTTATAAAAGGGAACATCCTCCCTCTCTTCCACACACCACATTGAACCTTCATGATCGGCCAACCCCTTAACCATTATCTTCTACACTTCCCTAGAAACATACTAGAGGTCATGGTCTTCTTCAAAGACCAATTTTAGTGCCCTAAGAGGAGGTCTCAAAGAGGCGCTTCAAAGAAGAGGTAATTTTCGTTACCAATTCTTTCACCTTTATTTCATATTCCACTTCTTATTCATAGGCTGTTTAATTATGAAGTAATAACATAAGTATCACTAATATACTGATATGTTATTATAAGTATGAAACAACCCTATTTCACTATCTATCCATCCTATGGAAAACAAAATCACCGCGCGTGCGTACGTACAGAATACCGTCTCCACGTCGTGGTGTAATCTATTTTCCACCACCACCACCTTACTTGGATGGGTATAATGGTTTAAAAAATAACTATATATGATTATTGTAAAGTTATATTGATTCTTTAATATTATATATACACTCTAATAAAATTCCATGATCATGGGAATGATATCATCGCTCGTGCGTACGTACGGAATACCGTCTCAATGACACGATGAGATTTACTCTCCATGTTAACCATTCATGAATGATTATAAAGTATATATAATGAATAATAATGAAATATATGACATAATAATGTTATTGGATTTATGTATATATATATTTATGCCATTTACTTAATTCCATTCAATTCAAAAGGGAAACGAAAATAGCGTTCATCCGTACGTACGGCCTACCGTCTCCATGAACAGTGTATTTCATTCCTTTTATCGATCTATAATATATATGTATATGATGAATATATATTATATATAAATCATTTTTTACATTCTGGAATTATGTAAATCAGGATATATGTAATAATATAATGAACTACAAGTTGAAACACATATGATAAATAAAATGATTTTACCAAAAACACTGCTTTAACATGGAATTTACAAAAGAACGGGTAATATAAAGTCATAAGTGAAAAATATATGATATCATGAAAATGAATATGATTCTGTAATGAGTCAATGACATTATTTAAATCATTATACAAGAGTTTCAGATACGTACGAAGCATATCGGACCTAAGGTAAGGGATAATTTTTCAAATCTCATTTTTTTCCGAGATTGCTTATTCGTAAGTATTTACTGGGGTTATTTATATCTTCCATGTCCATGTTTTATAAAAGTGTTTTCATGTATTTTTAAATTCCTTTTAACCCATTTTTTACTTTTACTACATGGTATGTAAGGAATCATTATTTTTTTTACGTTACGAGGTACTTTTTGACTTTTCCGGTAAAAGTACGATAAGAATGTTTTCTTTAACTTACACGGCACAAATGGATTTTTACGGTTCTATAAAGACTTATTTTCATGAAGATTACTCCAAAATATTTCATGACTATTTTCAAAAAAACCCTTTTCTTTTAAAATTTCATGAAATTTTGTGAAAAGAAAATGATTTTGAAGAAAAAAGGAAATTTTCCTCAAGAATACATTTCAAGTGTTTCATCAAAACCATTTTCATCTATGATGACGTTATTTCACATGTGTATGTTTCAGGTATCATTCATCTATGATTTACATGGTTTCACTTTTCTAATTATGAAATGATATCCATTTCTTTTATATGGATTATGTGATTATGGGATGATGTTTATGAAACCCATTTTATTTATCGGGTATTATGAATGATGTATGTTTATTTTGTGGCACAAGTAAAAATGATTTCATTATGAGATGGGTGGGACCTATATCTCCCTACAATGCATTGGGTAAATATTTATATCTCATGTGATAGACATGGATGGAATGGAAAGTTAAACAGGTTCAGTAATACAAGACTGGAATGAGGAGTGAACTCGATTCAGAAAGGGACTTTGTCCACTAAGATGGTCTTGGAAGCAATGCCTTGGCTACTATAGAAATCATATCATGTGCTTAATGGCTTCCACAATTACATGTTTTATTCCCATGCTATTTATAATTCTTAATGTTTCTTTATGATCTATGTCTTACGTAGTTCCATGTTTTTTGTCATTTCTCAAGCTTTTGATGTTTAAACATTATGTTCATGTTTTTAAGTTCAAATGTATATGGTATGTTTTATTTTATACTTTCTTACCATTACTGAGCATCTGAGCTCACCCTTTTTATGTTTTCTTTTCCCCAGGATATAAAGAAAGGTTTTAGTTAAGAAAAAAAGGGGAAGATCTTTATGGGAGATGTTGAAGATCTTTCACCACGATTAGAAGATTATGTTCCATGTTTCCAAAGACACTAAACTATTACTATCCTTGTGTGTCTGTTTTTGTTATGTATTATGTATTCCGCTAAAGTAATGTAATGTACATCGAGATTTGGGTCTCTATAGTTTGTATCAGAGGAAAGGTTTAGTCAACCTTTGGAAACTAGGATGTGAAAATGTTAGTGAGATCCCTGGACATATTTCTAAGGTATGTCTAGGGATTTCCCTAAGGATAAGTATATGTATAGGATATAGTCCTAGAACTACGGTAACAATCATAGAATTTTACCTAAGATGTTAGATATTGAGGACACTCCCCCTTTACTATGTTGTTTTCCCTAGAATTATTTTTTCCTCTCACACTATTCTTTTTGGGTTTTAGAAAATGGATGGAAACAGAAAGATTAATGATAATGGAGGATGTGACGGACAATGGAATGATATTCTTCATGAGAAACCAAATGAAACGGGATCTAGAAGTCCAAACATCGTTATTATGCCTAATCAGCAATCTCATAATATGATCAATAATCTCAACTTTGGTAAGTTTCCCGACTCAGATAATAAGAGAAATATGGAGTTTCATGATGATCATAGAGGAAAGAAAGTTAAATTTCCCTCATGTAAATCATGTGGGATGAGGCATCAGGGAGATTGTTTCAAAGGAACTGGAAGATGCTTTGGGTGTGGAAAAGAAGGACACAAAGCCAGTATGTGCAAAGGAAAAGTTTCAGTTAACACCATGGACAAGGATAATGGTATTTCTACGACATCAATAATTATTAGATGTTTTAAATGTGGAATGTATGGGAATTATTCAAACCAATTCCCTAATGGAAAATCTCATGAAGAGAATTAGCATGGTCATATGGGTAGTATTTATGTGGATGATGATGGGGAGACTACAAATGATATATGAGCTGAAAGAATTCATGAAGCTCAGTCGGTTGTTTTAGAAGGTAGTGGAATGATTGTATGTTTATCGAGAGTTATGTTGTATAGTTAATGGTACTATGGAATAAAGAATCATCTAAGGATTATTACAGTATTGTTTTTCCTAAAATTATTTGAAAGCATATGTTGAATGGTACCAGTAACCATGGAATGTTATTCAGATATTTTTGTAAAGTAGATGATATGCGCATAATTAATAAATAATAAGATAATGAGATGTTTGATTGTATTCATGAGCTCATGATTGATATGAAGACTAAGTGATATTATGGTTTGAGTATATAGAATTTTTGGGATTTTGGTATGTGGAAAGAGTTACCTTTTGATAGTATTCATGTTTTCACTGAGTTTCTATTGTAATTTATGTTTCAAGAGAATATATGACTAAGGTATTAATGTGTTTGTAATACAACCAACAAGATATATCTTATGATATATGTGGGATAAATGCTTGTATTCACATTCTTGGTAGAAAACCTTTCTAGTAATTGTTTTCTTCATACTATGAGCTTGGACCGAAGTATTTTAGATAAGCCTAATGATTGGAATGGATTATGTTGGAAAAAAGTTAGTATTGTCTAAGGATAATACTATTTTTGATATTATTGATGAGATGTTATAGTAATGTAGTTTTAGAAAAAGGACAACCTGCAGGATGGGCGACAACCCATCATGTCGGACAAGGCTATTGGAATTGAACCCACAATCGAAGTGCGACTGACCTTTATCGCCTACCACTGGCCAATATGAAGTCCCTTGTTAGTAGAAACTAGTTTTATTTTATTAAACGGTATGATATATGAAGTATAAGTTCATTTTTGGAACCATATACGATTAATCTAACCATAAGATGGACTTATAACTTTTTCTAACCTTTTGTTTGAAAGAGATGGAATGACCCATCAATCTATCACATGAACTGCTAACACCTCATGAATGAAAAATTCAACTTCATTTCTTTAAGATATGAAGTGGAAATTGTCCAAAGGATGACCAGCGGTGAGACTATACCAAAATCACGAAAGTATTTCTTATAATTCCAATTTCATAAACTTTAGGGAAATGATCTGGAAAACCAAAAATGTTGTCCTAGTTCCCTTATATCTGATGAATCAGACGATACCTTAGATCATCACAAATCTATAATTTTGTGATTGTTGGATTTTTCATAGCCATTTTCTCTACCACTCTTCATCAGAACATGATGGTTAGTTTTCTCATCCATATACATATTTTCATCTATGTTCTCCTATGTGGAAACCAAGTGATTAGTTAATTTGGTCAACCGTTATGTTTCATACTTTAGTTTTTAAATATTGGTTTTGGTATTCCTTTTTACAATGTGGGTTTATATTAAAGAATCTTTCGAGTAGTAAACCATTTATAACCCCGACGAATTTCGAGGGAAAAATTCATTTTAAGGGGGGTAAAATGTAACACCCAGAGATTTTATGAAAAATATTCTTTTAATTTCATTGATGTCTTGTATTATACAGCAGACCACGTTTAGCTTGTACTATACGCAACAACGTATTAGCTTGCTGTATACGCAACACTATTCTTGGATTGTGTTACACACAATTTCAAGTTTGTTTTATAATAGTCATTCTACACAACATTGAGTGTGTTTATATATATATATATTCAATGTATAAATAATATATGGTCGGATTCTGTTATACAAAACAACGAAGGATTCTTTCACAACACGTAACCCTGACTTGGCTTGCATTATATGCAATCGTGACCTTCCTCGATAGCGTGTGTTGTACGCAATACCGAGTTTTACTAAACAACGATATATTATTATAATATTATTATGAAGTATCCGTTATGAATAGTATTAACTAAATTTTTAATTTTATAACATTATTATTCATCTTATAAATTTTCTAGAACATTTTATGCGAACAAAATAAATTTTTCGGGTAAAATAAATATTTTTAAAAAAATGCAGTTTTGCCGACTTTTGATGGCGCACCCACGTTAAATCTTGTTTTTTAAAAGTTTATAAGTTCAATTTTACAAAATAAAATTATTCTTTAGAATAAGGATATAAAATGTTAACTTGTATAAAATTTTCATGTTATTCTGATAACTATCATATTTTAATGAATAGTAAAACCACGCTATATTTTAATTAAAAACAACTTTTTTCATTGTAATAACTTATGTGGTTAAATTATAATATTGAATGGTTTTAAAGTATAAATAGAATATATTTTTACCATTTAATATAATGTATGTCATTAGCATTGATTTTACCTTGAATTTGTAGGTTAAATCAATTCAATCATTTGCAATGTTTTAAACAAAAACCCGTTTTCTTTCGACAACGAGATTAATTTTAATTTAATTTATGCAACTTTTGTGAATTGAATTTGGAAAAATGGATTCCATATTTGGAATCAGTAGGTCCAAATTATGTTAATAAGATACTTTTATTTTTGGGCTTTATGAATAGTAACTATGGTAAATTTTATTTTCCATAGTTAAAGGTAAATCAGGCAATTAAGGGTAAATATAAGATTATAAAATTAACCTAACACCTAAACAAATCCTATTGGATGACTAATATTCGACCCATATCACCTAAGGGCTGGATTAGAATCATTTAAGGGACTTTTTGCTCTGAAAATAACGTAATTATTATTAAAACCAACGAAAGTGACAACATGTCACTCTCTTAAATCTTATAAGTATATTAATTTTAATTTAGTGATAAACATCATTAAACTTAAAACATGAATAGTCTACAGAAAGCTAATATAATTTTCTACATCATTATAATTTATTTATAATTTTTAGGGATTAAATAATTTTCATTAATGGTGATACATTAATGATACAACAATTATTTATTAAGTGGGAAATAAGTTATATAGTTTTTATTGAAATAATAATAACCATTAAAAGGCCCAAAAACCTGACCAGAACTTATTGGTAGTGTATATCTACACCATAATAATCCAATAACCTAATATATAACCGTTTGGAGCCTTATAAAAGTGATTATGACACTTATATTATTTTATTTTAAATGATGCCAAAGTTGTCGCCTTCATAATTTAATAAATATATCAATTTAAATATTATGATTTTAGATGATAAATTCGAGTAAAAGTATTATTGTGAAAGGTAATAGATTTATATTCATCATAGGATTTTATTTTCATTTTTTCTGCAACAAATCTGTATATTAAATAATTTATAAAAAAATGTTGTAGTAATTATTTTATTAAGAGATAAACCAAATAAATGGTTTTAAAAATAATAAAATAAATATTATATGAACTATTTAATGTGATCCACCAATTTTATTGATATATATGACCTTTTATGAATCTATTAAATATTTTATTTAGAATATATCTTTTGTATATATTTTATTTAAATTCAAATAAATGAATAGTGTCAAAATTTACACTATTGTAATTTTATAAAAAAACATATTATAAAATTGTTTAAAAATCACAAAAATATTTGAAAATTATAAATTTAAATTTATATGGTCTATAATGTTATAAAGTAAACAATTATGGGAAATTCATAAAAAATAAGAAATTATTTGTTATAATTTAAAATATAGAATTTTATTACCACAAATAAACTTAAATAGATTAAATAAGGATAAATCAAAATGATAAGGTTTAAAATAAGATCCAAAAATGTCTAAATTTTATTTGTTGATGATATTAAAACCCCATCTCATCTAAGTTTAGAATATGAGTCATTTTTGGAGGTTTTTAAGTGGGATTAGATTTATTATAAATTTATATTTTTAAGAATTCCAAAGGTCCCCCTCTCCTCCCTTATAAAAGGGAACCTCATCCCTCTCATCCACACACCACATTGAGCCTTCATGCTCGGACAAGCCCTGAAAAATTATCTTCTACAATTCCCTAGAAACATCCTAGATGTTATTTTCTTCTTTAAAGACCAATTTTAGTGCCCTAAGAGGAGGTATCAAAGAGGCTCTTCAAAGAAGAGGTAATTTCCGTTACCGATTCTTTCACCATTATTTCGTCTTCCACTTCTTATTATTAGGTTGTTTCATTACGAAGTAATAACATCAGTATCACTCATATAATGAAATGTTATTATAAGTATGAAACAACCCTATTTCACCATCTATCCATCCTACGGAAAAAGAAATCACCGTGCGTGCGTACGTACGGAATACCTCCTTCATGCCGTGGTGTAGTCTATTTTCCACCACCACCTTACTTGGATGGGTATAATGGTTTAAATAATAACTCTATATGATTATTGTAAAGTGATATTGATTCTGTAATAGTATACATACACTCCAATAAAATTCCACGATCATGGGAACGATATCATCGCTTGTGCGTACGTACGGAATACCGTCTCCACGACACGATGAGATTCACTCTCCATGTTAACCATTCATGAATGATTATTAAGTATATATAATGAATAATAATGAAATATATGACATAATAATGATACTGGAATTATGTATATATATATATTTATGTCATTTACTTAATTCCATTCAATTTAAAAGGGAAACAAAAACAGCGTTCATTCGTACATACGGCCTACCGTCTCCATGAACGGTGTATTTCATTCCTTTTATCGATCTATAATATATATGTATATGATGAATATATATTATATATAAATGAATTTTTACATTATGGAATTATGTAAATAAGGATATAAGTAATAATATCAAGAACTACAAGTCGAAACACATACAATAAATAAAATGATTTTACCGAAAACACTGCTTTAACATGGAATTTACAAAAGAACGGGTAATATAAAGTCATAAGTGAAACATATATGATATCATAACAATGAATATGATTATTTAATGAGTAAATGACATTATAAAAATCATTATACAGGAGGTTCGGATACGTACAAAGCATATCAGACCTAAGGTAAGGGATAATTTTGCAAATCTCATTTTTTTCCGAGATTGCTTATTCGTAAGTATTTACTGGGGTTATTTATATCATCCATCTCCATGTTTTATAAAAGTTTTTTCATGTATGTTTAAATTTCTATTTAAAATTTTTTGACTTTTACTAAATGGTATGTAAGGAATCTTTCTTTTGTTTACGTTACGAGGTACTTTTTGACTTTTCCGGTAAAAGTACAAGAAGAATGTTTTCTTTAACTTATAAGGCATGAATGGATATTTAAGATTTTATAAAGGCTTATTTTCATGAAGATTCCTCCAAAATATTTCATGACTATTTTCAACAAAACCCTTTTCTTTTAAAATTTCATGACATTTTTGTGAAAAGAAAATGATTTTGAAGAAAAAAAGGATATTTTCCTCAAGAATACATTTCAAGTGTTTTATCAAAACCATTTTCATCTAAGATGACATTATATCACTTGTGTATGTTTCAAGTATCATGTCTCTATGATTTACATGGCTTCACTTTTCTAATTATGAAATGATATCCATTTCATTTATATGGATTATGTGATTATGGGATGATGTTTACGAAACCCATTTTATTTATTGGGTTATTATGAATGATGTATGTTTATTTTGTGGCACAGGTAAGAATGATTTCATTATGAGATGGGTGGGACCTATATCTCCCTCTAATGCATTGGGTAAAGATTTACATATCATGAGATAGACATGGATGGAACGAAAAGTTAAACCGGTTCACTAATACAGGACTAGAATGAGGAGTAAACTCGATTCAGAAATGGACTTTGTCCACTAAGATGGTCTTGGAAGCAATGCCTTGGCTACTATGGAAATCATATCATGTGCTTAATGGTTTCCACAATTACATGTTTTATTCCCATGCTATTTTATCATTCTTAATGTTTCTTTATGATCTATGTCTTATGTACTTCCATGTTTTTTGTCATTTCTCATGCTTTTGATGTTTAAACATTATGTTCATGTTTTTAAGTTCAAATGTATATGGTATGTTTTATTATATCCATTATTACCCTTACTGAGCATTTGAGATCACCCTTTTTATGTTTTCATTTCCCCAGGATATAAAAAAAGTTTTTAGGTAAGAAAAAAATGGGGAAAATCTTTATGGGAGATGTTGAAGATCTTTCACCACAATTAGAAGATTACGTTCCAAGTTTCCAAAGACACTAAACTATTACGGTCCTTGTGTGTCTGTTTTTTGTTATGTATTAAGTATTCCACTAAAGTAATGTAATGTACGTCAAGCTTTGGGTCTCTACACAAATTGATTAAATTTTTCTCCATCATCAACTATTAAATATGTTCATGATGATAGATTTAATGTTTATATATGATATTAATTAAATGTTAAAAATTATTAAAAATTAATATTACATGTAATTTCTTGCCTTTATATCCAATAAATAATGTTAATATTGTTCGTGTTTATGGTAGAGTACCACATCAAGAAGCGATGTGATTGGTTTTTTTATTAATGTTCCACATAGATAGTATATGTAAGTGTATTTTAAGTAATAATATGATATTCAAGATATGATTATAATTATTGAAATATAAAATGACACTTACCTACTTTCCATCATGATCGTTGAAAAATGGAATTTTTCCACTTGAGTATGTACAACTTACGACCTCCATGATTATAACGTAGGTCATTTTTTATAACCATAATTCATGGATATTTTTAAAAGTAAAATTTATGTATAAAATGATAATTATTTTAGGGTTATTATTATGGATATAATGGAACAATTACCATTTTTACATGTCCAGTAAATTGATTTTAGTTTGAAATTATAATCTAAACATCCACAGAACTCCAAATATGGACATAACTGATTAAGTAATTAAATATTCCATTAAAACAAATAATGTAAATATTTTATGAATAATGGTTTAAACCAGGAAAAGGTTATTAAAAAAAATAAAAAATTGATATATGTTTATTAAAAAGGAGATAAAGGATATACATGTTATGTCTGGACTCATGCGAATGTATTTCTAGTCTCTCTTTTAATTTTGTGAGACTTATACCATATTCACCACTTGTTCATTTGTGTGGTGAATATACAACCAATTTTAAATGTTTTATCCTAAAAACTCTTATCTTAAGAATATTTAATGTTTCAATTGATTTAAATATTTCATGAATCATATGATTCAAAATTACAATAGTGGTAAGGGGCTTTCTTTTCAAAAAACCCTATTTTAATGTTTCCCTTAAAAATATTTTTTCCATTCCCATGTTGTTATAAATGATTCAAGAAAAATGATATTTATTCCTAAATTGTATAAAAGGCTAATTTTTAATAATATTTTACTTACATTATATTGATTTTAAAAGGAATCTTTTTAAGGTTGTATGTAAGGGTTTCTTAACTATAAAAACCTCATTTAAAATATTATAATGATTTATTTTCTAAATGATTTTTACAAGTTTATTTTTTAAAAATTATTTTATGGAAGTTTTTATATAGATATAAATGAATTATAACGTACATTTTATGTCTCTTTTTAACTTCATTTCAAAGGTTTTAAAAATGAAATCATTTTACATATTTTATAAGAAACATTTTGAATTTATTTACAAAGGTAAAAAAGAATGTTCTATTTTAACATATATGGTATCTAGAATCTTTCCCATTTTCATAATTGTTATTTGAAATTTGAATTTTTTTAATAATATTCTATATTTTATTCATGGAAAAAACTTTTTTTATTTGTACAAATTATTTTCAAAAAAGGGTTTTAAATGGGATGCATATTATGATATATATAAATGTTTTTTATAGGTATAAAGGATCATTATAACCCACCCTTTAATTTGGATTATAACCATTCTCTCTCAATGTGTCTCTCTATATATCACATGAAAGTTATGTAATTATGATAAATTAATTAGATATTTCTCTGACATATAAACCTATCTTATTATCCCTCATTTTGATAGGTTAATACATTCATAACATTTATCTCTAAAATGACTTTATCTTGAAATTTCCTTTAATTATGATATGAGAAAAGATTATGATATCCATTTTAATTACATGGATTACTATTATTTTTATTCATTATTATTTATTATCCATTTATGGAGCACATAAATCATGAACATGTTGTGATGGTTTCACTCAGATAGTCATCCAATTCTTTAGGTAAATATTTAGCCTATTGAGACATTATATATGGGATTTGTGAGTAAACCTAATCTATTATGGGACTTTTTACACCACGTCATTTTTTCTATGAATTTATACTTTACTCATGTTTATGTCATGTTACATGTTTTACCACATTTCTTGTGATTCCACGATCATATGATATTATGTTTATTATATTAATCGTCCAAGTGATTACCCATGTTCCTTCTATTTTATTATATCATTTTATACCTTTAACTCACACATTATGTTTCCTTATCATGTCTATTCCCTTACTAATATTTTACATTACCAATTTATTTTATGTATTACACAGGTTATCCTATGTAGCTTTAGGAGCACAAAGACATTTTAGAGCCCCCTAGGGAGGAAAAAAAGTTGTTATTTTTTGGTTTCTTTTGATGTTTTATGTACATATTATTACAATGACATTAGTACTAATGTTATTTGGGATGCATGTAATTTATGTTTATGTTAAAAATAGGTAATAATATGTGTAATGTTATTGGGTAACTATTGTTGGTATGAAAGAAAAGTATAATTATTTTTATAAATTGGTACTATAATAATTTAATAGAAACTATAGAGATAAGTATATGGATAAGGCTGATTTTAGAAAAAATATATCAATTCTTGTGAATTATAAAATTATTGGGTTCAAATTAATTACATCCATGTCTCAGTACTAAATGTTGATGTGGTTCAAATATACTTGGGCCTAGGGGTAATTACCATGAAAGGGGTGAATTGGGATTTACTTGACCATAAAATAGTGGATGAAAATGGGCCTTAATGCAAAATTAGTTTTCTACTCTCTAGATATATTTTTTGCAAATTCACAATCTCTTTACGAATCATTATAAATGACTTGAAAAAATTGTTAAGTTCAAGAAAACCAAATAGGAAATATTACCCCGGATAATGAAGATTGAAACTAAGTGAGACATAAGATAATATATACTTATTATTTATAAGTTATTCCATCTAGGTTTATATGTTTTCCCTTTTTTATTTAAATTTATTCTTATATTCTTTTTTTATTATTTTTAGTTAATTATAGGAAATGAGAGAAATCGTGTAGACAACCAATGTGATGGGAAAAACGATAATTTTTTTAACAATATGCCTAACCTAACGGTAATTAAAGATAAATATATTGTGATAATTCCTAAGGATCTATCTCAAATTACAATTAAAATTTAGAACATAGTTTAATTTTCAAGCACATTAAATAAGAAAAGGATGGAACGAAATGGAAATTTAGGTGTTTAAGAAGATAATTAAATGAATATTCAATTTTCTAAATTTCAAAAATGTTGTAAGGGTGTCCTTGGAAAAGGTATTAAAGAATATATAAGATACATCATGTCTAGAAAATAAGGGCAAATAGGAGATAAATCTTGAATAAAAATGAAGATTATAGTTTAACAAAATTTGGGAAATAAAGCTCATTCTAAGAAACCACTAACAGTTCAATGTCATATATATGGGGAACTTGTTCTTTATCTAAGTAAATGCCAAAATACAAGGATTAACAACTAAGGGTATATTTTATGACAATCATTGATGATGAATGATTAATGTTTTTATGTGTTGGAACTATAGAATCATGTTGTTGAAATATTTCTATTAAGTGTATTATGGTTATAAGAAACATGAAAATTATACATATTATTATGTATTAGATCTTATTTAAGGATTTTCAAGAAAATGTTTAATGGTAGTGATGAAATAGAATAGTGATTTAATATTAAGGTTGTACTTTATGGAAAATGTGTGATTGAGTAAATAAAATACTTAAAATTTTCTTACCATTGATATAATTATATTCAATTAAAACAGTTTTTTTTCTGTGAAAAATTTTGAGTTGGATAGAAAACCATATAGGTTAAAAAGGGTTTATTTGATTAATAATGTTATTTTAAAAAAAAAATCAATATATTATTGAAAACATTATAGGATTAAGGTGAATTTTGAATATAATTAACAATTTTTTTCATAGTTTCAAAATAATGAAAATTTGATAGCTGAGTAACAACCTACCACATCCGACAGGGGCATAGGAATTAAACCCACAATGGAATGAAAATACGGTTTTAGTGCATTCCACTGGTCAATGTGATATGGTTAATATTATGGAATATTTTGTACGTAACTGATTTGATAGATAAATATTAAGTAGTTTCTGGGAAACATATTTTAGATAAAATATTTGTTTAATTTTCAGGATTTTGATTTGATTAATGATTTCCTTGTGGAAACCATTGCAGTTTCGGTTGATATTTAAATATTAGAGGGATATATTTTCATCCTATTATAGATTTTTTGATCTATTTGAAGATTATTTTAGTGCTTCAATCATAAAAAAATAATTTTGAAAAATCATTATTTAGTGTAATATATGATATTATTGTGAAAAATGAGTAAAGGATGAAATTATACATTACAAGTAACTATATTTCTTTATCTTATTAGTCTATATGGTAAATGTGTCTATGAACATTAGGAAATGAATCATAAAATTAAAATGTTATTCATTTTGGATAAATCATTAGTCTCTTATATCTTAAAAAATTATAACAGTATCTCCTAAATTTATCTTCAACAAAAATCCATGTTTTAAATTATTTCCAATGACATCCATATAGGGAAACCTAGTTTTGTGTTATTTAAAATAACTATTTTATGACCCTTTCCAAATTTTTATGTTGAAGTCTTATTAGTCCTTTTTCTGATGTGGGTTTCTCATGATGAAATTATTGAATGTACAACCCTTGAGTACTAATAATAAGTTAAAATTATGAGGATTTAATTTATTTTAGGGTGAATAATGTAACACATAGAATTTTTAAAAGGAAGAAAACTGTGTTCGAAAGTGTATATGACACACAATACCAAGCCTGAATGACCCATGATTATTTAGGACCATTAAAACCTAGTTTTGAAATTGTTTTATATGAATAATATTAACTAATTTATGATATATATATATATATATATATATTCTAATATATATAATTTTATTGATAAATCTTTGTAAATAAGAACTCAATTTATAATGAATGCATTTTATTCTTAAAAAATATGTTTCCTTAAAAAATGATTCATTTTTATTTATGAGAGAAAATATTCTAATTAATTTTTTTAATGTTTTAAAATTTTTATTTTATATAATAAAAATAATTTTTTAATTCATTAAATGGGAATTTTCTTACGGTGAATCATTGGGATTTTTCTGAAATGGTTGGTTATTCTATGAATAGTGAAAATTACTGGTTCTACAAATACAGAAATTTATTTTCGTTGAACTAATTAATTTAAAAGTTAAATTATATATATTATTTTTTATTAAAGTGATATATAAACCAATTTATTTACAATAATATAATTAATTTCATTTTAATCATCAATTTTCACGATTTGGGTATTATTTTATTTTTTGTACTTAGAAA
This sequence comes from Viscum album, assembly GCA_963277665.1. Lineage (NCBI taxonomy): Eukaryota > Viridiplantae > Streptophyta > Magnoliopsida > Santalales > Viscaceae > Viscum > Viscum album. The sequence goes on from OY728161.1 coordinate 333,059,467, forward strand.
TGCAGTTTTCTATAAATTGATTTAAGTGAAAAAAAGTTTATACATTTAAATGAATTAAAATATCCCATATTAAAGAAATTTATAAATTTAATTCACATATAATAAATCTATTTATATTAATTAAAATTAATATAATCATTATTTCTAGCCAGGGAGTTAATTTAATATCATCTATTTCTTGAAAAATGCATTTCTTGAAAAACTATTTGTCAACATGTGTTGCGTTTTTAAATATAAAATTGATTTCATAAATTTATATGATTCTTATTTGAAAAAATATAGTCCACATTTTTAATAATCATAATTAATATTAGGTAATAATTTCAACCTAATTTGTGGTTGTAATGAATAGTAAAAATATTGAAAAACAAGTTAGTGTGGTGAAAAACTAAAATGTTGAAAGTGAGTAACCTAAGAGGTAAATGGAATTAAATTTTTGAAATATTATTTTTTTGAATGGTGGAGGTATTTATTAGACATATATTTCGTTTAATCGATTGATTATTAATTTTAGTGGCACTTTTCTTGAGAGTGTCTTCCATTATTGAATAGTTTTTTATACATACAAAAAAACTATAAAGTTTGCCTATTTCCATGGTTGACAACTCTAGAAAAAGGGCCCAAACCCATGGTCTTAGCCTACAGCCATGGTTTTCATAAACTATAGTCTATATGGACATTACAATTGGCCCTAAACTATTGTCATGTTTTAAATTGTGGCAATAGGTGTGCTATTTTCAAGGTTTTCAAAACAATAGTAATAGGTAACTTTATTTTCCACTACGGATGTTGAACTATGGATATGGTTAAAACTATGGACAAATGTGTTATTTCCATGGATCAAAATCATGGATATAACCCAAAAAACCATGTCTATAGCCAAAAAATAATATGTGATTGGCCGGATTCGATCTTTGTACCTCACCGATAGGATTAAGCCCCTAACCACTACACCATAGAGAGCATTGGGTATATATATATATATATTATGCTATATATATTTTTAAAAACCATGGAGGTAGTATAAAAACCCTAGAAATGGAGTTACCTATTCATTTTTCCAAGGGAAATGTTTTTTCTCACGCAAGGGTGGAAGACCTATAGCCATGGTATTGAAAACAATGTCAATATGTGTTGGTTATAACCATGATTTTGAAAACCATAGATATAGACCACACATATGGCCATGGTTTTAGTAAAATATTTTAAAAATCCTACCTATATACATGGTTTTGAAAATTTTGATTATAGTTCTATATAAATAACTCATTTTTCTACATGTAAAAAAATGACAATCCCTCTCACTTATAAAAGGGAATCTCTTATCCTCTCAATTACACACTTAAAATCCATTTAATTCATTCATGAACTACCAAAATCAATTCTTTAATTCCATACATATTTTATGGAGTCCTTTTCTTATCATAAATACAATCTAGTATGGATTTAGATATAATCCAAAAGAGGTGGTCTGAAGAAGATGTATCATTCTTGACCGAGAATTTTTGTTTTCTTTCTTCTCACACATCCTTTAAATATTATTTATCCATGATGATATAATAAAATCAGTATATAACATATAAATAAATTTTATTATGTTAATTTCATAACATTCATCCATCTTCTTTTCCATAAAATTAGAAATTAAACCATCATTCGTGTGTATGACAGACTACCACCTCACAATCCAATGTAATTCATTTTCCATCATCGCATCTTATTGATAGTAATGACGATTGATTTAATGTTTTTAAATTAAATTCAGGTCATATTAATAATTCTTGAAATTAAATATATAATATACTTTCTTACCTTACCATGTAATAAAAATGATAATTTCGTTCAGGTCTATAGTGGATTACCTCCTCACAAAGGGATATGGTTTGTTTTTTTATTACCACATCTCATGCATGGTATATTTAATTGTATTTGAATAAATAATATGATATTAATGATATATTGTTAATTATTTAAATATTAACTAATTATTTCCTTTTTCCAATCATGATCGTTTAAAAATGGAGACGTTACACATCCTTGTATATGACCAACCATCTCCATGATTATAATTTTTTTTTATTTTTCATAACCACAATTCATAGTTATTTATAAAATTTTAATTTATGCACAAAAATTATACATATTCATGATTTTTTTTATATGATGGAAAAATCACCCCTTTGAACATGTTCAACACATCTATGTCCTTCTTAAATTCTAAACCAAGTGTCCCCAAAACACACGATGTGGACATAATTGATTACGTAATTAAATATGTCATTAAAATAAATGATGTCAATGATTTAACTATAATAAATTAAACATAGAAATTTTTCATAATAAAACAAATAATTTATATAATTTTATTATATATGAGATAAAGGATATACATAGTATGTATTGACTTGAGGTAAGGGATTTTTAGTCTCTCTTCTATTTCTGGGAGACTTATACCGTATTCACTGCTTGTTATTTGGTGTGGTGAATATACTACAAATTTGACATTATATATCATAAAAATCCTTATTTTTATGGTATTTTATATTTTATTTAATATAACACTTTCATGGGCCTTACGATTCAAAATTTTCAAACGTGATAAGGATATTTCCTTTTTTTAAAATCCAGTTTTAAAATTTCCCTTAAAACAAATTTTCCCCATGTTCATGTTCTTATAAATGTTTCAATATAATTCATATTTATTACTCAATGGTTTCTGAAGGTCATGTTTTATTATATTTTACTTTCTATACAATTTTGTGAAAAGGTGTCATTTTATGGTCTTACATAAGGGACACTTTACTTTAAAAACCAAACATAAAATATTTGAAAATTTTATTTTCTAAATATTTTTCTTCCATGCCCATTTTTCAAAAATTATTTTATTTATCTATTTATGTGGGCATAAATGAATTAGAAAAGATATTTTATGCCACTTTTTAACTTTATTTCAAAGGTTTTAGAATTTCGATCTTTTTACATATTTTATATGAAATGTTTTGAATTTATTTAAAAAGGATAAAAAGAATATTCCATTTTAACATATATGGTGGAAAAGAAATTTCTCTCTACTATAACCATTGTTGGATATTATGATTTTTTTATTAGATTAAATTTTTCATCAAGGAAGAACCCCCTTTCTCTTTATTGAATGTATTCTCAAAAAGGGATTTATATTGGATGGATATTATGATATCTAGAAATGTTATGATTATGTGTGTAAGGTATATCTCTAAACCACCCTTTCCTTTGGTTTATGACCATTCACTCTTAAACTATTTGTTTCTCCCTTGAATTTTTGTGAATGCTTCTAAATTCTATGTATATGTCTCTCATATATAAGCCTAGAAGATTCTCCCCTCCTTTGATGTGTTAATATATTCCTTCTGTTGATCTATGAAATTACTATATTATTAAATTTCATTTCATTATGATATAATGAAATATTATGAAACCCATTTTAATTCCTTGGGTAACTCTTATATTTATTTCATATGATTGGAATTATTTTTGTAGAACATATAAATCATGGACATGCTATAATGGTTTCACCTAGATAATGATCTAATTCATTGGGTACAACTTTAGTCTCGTGAGATGTTATGTATGGGGTTAGAGAGTAAACCTACTCTATTATGTTACCTCTTCCACCATGTTATATTGTCTAAGAAGATATAATTTACTCATGTTTATGTCATTTTATATTTTTTTCCTCATTTCCTATAATTCCATGATCCTATGAAACTATGTATTTTTATATTTTGATTCCATGTGGTTACTCATGTGACTTCTCATTTATAATCGCATGTTTTACCTTTTACTACCATGTTATGTTTCCTTATCATGTTTATTCCCTTATTTGTATTTTATATCACCCAATTATTTTATATATTCCCCAGAATATCCTATACAGTTCTAGGAGCTGAAATGTATTTACGATTCTATTGTTGAGAAAAAAATATGATGTTGTGTTTTATCTTATTTTTATGTTTTATGTACATAGTCTTACAAAGACACTAGGCCTCATGATCAGTAGGATATAATTGAAGGATATTTAAGTTAAAAATCATATACAATAATTTTAAAAGTATCTGATCACTGTATATAAATTATCCATGAAAATAATTTTTATATAGATGATTAAATATAATATATATTACTCTTATCTGATAAATTTTTTTGGAAAGATACTTCATGTATATTTAACTATACTTCCCTTGGTTGAATTTGACATAATATTGACTAAGAATTAGTTTTTCCCACATAGAGAAAATATCAATTTTCAAGATAAATCATTGTAACTACATATCTGGAATAATTATATTGTCAAATATCAATATGAGGATGATCATGATATCCCTTTTCATTAATATTCCTTAACATGGGTCCCGATACATAATAATGATGTAATGTTATATCAAATGATCAGGGAGGAAGTTAAAATTAAAGGCATGCTTATTTTGATGGAATATAAGGATGTATTATTTGGCTCCCTGATATTTTATGAGAATTATTATTTTTAATTTCCTTGATTTATTTTGTTGTACGCTTCCCCAAGATTAACTTTCTCTATACGCAACACCTTATTATCTTGTAGTATATGCAACACTATTCTTGGCTTTTGAATTTCAAGTTCGTTCGAATAAAATTCATTTCACACTACACAAAATATATTTTTTGTCAATGTATAACTGAAATATATTTTGAGTATGTAATACACAACACCAAAGGAATCATTACCTACACGCAACCTAGACTTGGCTTGCATTACACGCAAGAGCGACCTTCCTCGATAGCATGTATTGTATGCAATACTGAAATTCACTAAACGAGATTTTATTATAATATTATTATGAACTATCCATTGTGAATAGTATTAACTACATTTTTTATTTTATAAAAGTATCATTCATCATACATATTTTCTAGATCATGGTATGAGAACAAAATAAAATTTTCGGGTAAAATAAGTATTTTTAAAAAATTGCAGTTTTGCCGGCTTTTGATGGTGCACCCATTTTTAATATTTTTTTTAAAAAGTTTATAAGTTCAATTTTACAAAATAAGCTTCTTCTTGTTAATCTGGATATAAAAATTTACATTGGATAACGATTTTATATTTTTCTGATAACGTTCTGATTTTGGTGAATAGTAAAAATACGTTGAATTTTAATTAAAAAGAGATTTTTCATCAAGATAATTTATATGGTTAAATTATAATATTTAATGGTTTTCAATTATAAATATAATATATTTTTACCATTTAATATTATTTATGCCATTATCATTAATTTTACATTGAATTCATAGGTAAAAATTTTAAATCATTTGCAATGTTTGAACTTTTAGAACCTGTTTTCTCAACAGCGGGATTTATTTTAAATTAAATACTGAAACATTTTTGTTTTGAATTTGGAAAAATCAATTCCATATTTGGAATAAATATTTCCAAATTATTTTAATAGGCTAATTTTTATTTTTAGACATTTTGAATAGTAACTACGATAAATTTTATTTAGTACAGTTAATGGTAAATTAGGTAATTAAAGATAAAAATAATATTATAAAATTACCCTAACACTTGTATTAATATAATTGGATGATTTTATTTAGTCCTAAAATATACTTGGGTCGAAATTTTATCTTTTGGAACCCACATGGATGTGATTAAGACCATTAATTTATTTTATTTAATGAAAGTGAAATATGTCTCACTCAAACTTTAATAATTAAAGTATTTATAATATAATGTTATACAAGAATATAAATTCTTTTATAAATACTCATTTAAAAGCTCATATTTTTATATTTATTATGGTAATTTATTTTTAATTTTTAAGAAAAATTTTATTACCTTAATAGCTTATATATTAATGATGCATAAATTATTTATTTATTGAAAAAAAATCATAATATAGCTTTTATTAAAATAATAATGTCAATCAAAAGGCTCAAAAACTTGACCAAAACTTATTGTTCTAGTATATATACACCATAATCATCCAATTTTCTACTTATGGACCTTTTAGAGCCTCAGAAAACAGATTATGACATTTATATTATTTTATTTTAATTCATGTCAAAGTTGTCACCTTCAAAATTTAATAAACATATCATTTTAAAAGATGGGTGTTTTAGAAGATAAATTTGAATAAAACTAATATTATGAAATATATTATATGTATATTCATCATAGTATTTAATTAATTATTTTTATGCAACAAATAAATATATTAAGTAATTATACAAAAATGTGGTAGTAATTAGGTTTTTAAGAGAAATATCAAATAAATGGTTTTCAAAATATTCAAATAAATATTATATGAACTAATTAACATGATCCACTAATTTTATAGATGAATATGATATTTTAGGAACCTATTAAATATTTTGGTTTGAATATATTCTGTGTTTGTATTTTATTTAAATTCAAAAAATGAATAGTGTCAAAATTTACACTATTGGTATTTTATAAAAATAACATATTATTAAATTATTTAAAAATAACAAAAATATTTAAAAATTACAAATTAAAAATTATATGGTCTAAAAGGTTATATAGTATCCAATTATTGGAAATTGACCACATATAAGTATTTATTTATAACAATTTAAAATTTAGAATATTAATACCACAAATAAGATTAAATGAATTAAACAAGAATAAATCAAATTTATAAGGTTTAAAATAATTTCCCAACATGTATAAATTTAATTTTTTTTATGATATTAAAACCCTATAATACCGAATATCCAAATATGAGTCACTTTGGATGTTTTATGTGGGGTTTTATTTTATTATTAATTAATACTTTAGAGGTTTCCAAAAGTGACCCTCTATTCCCTTATAAAAGAGAACCTCCTCCCTGTCCTCTTCACAATAATTTGATCCTTCTTGCTCATAAAAAACCTGTAAATATATCATCTCCACTTCTATATAAACATACTAGAGGTCCTGGTCTACTTCAAAGACCATCTTTAGTTCCCTAATAGGTGGTTTATAAGAGGCGTGTCGAAGAAGAGTTAATATCGTTTACCCATTATTCCAAATTTATTTCTTCTTATAATTCCCCTTATTTATTTGTTTCATTATAATTTAATAAAATCATTATCACTCATATACTGATATTTTATTATAAATATTAAAATACCATATTTCACCTTCTATCCATCCTATAGAAAACTAAATCACCGGGCGTGCGTACGTATGGAATACCGTCTCCACACCGTGGTGTAATATGTTTTCCACCACCACCTTACTTGGATGGGTATAATGGTGTAAATAATAAATATATATTATTATAATAACATTATAATAAATCTGAGATTTTATATCATCCACTCCAATTGCATTTTGTAATTATGGGAATGATTTCATTGCTCGTGCGTACGTACAGATTACCGTCTCCAGGACGTGATGATATTCATTCTCCATGTTAACCATTCAAGAATGATTATAAAGTATATATAATGAATAATAATGAAATATATGACATTATAATTCTACTGGATATATATATATATGTCATCTACTTACTTCCATTCAAGTCAACACGGAAAGGAAACCAATGTTCATTTGTACGTATAGTCTACCGACTCCATGAACGGTGTATTTCATTTCATTTATCTATCTACTATATATATATATATACTTAATATATATGATATATAAATCAATTTTTACATTATGGATGTAAGTAAATTATGATATACGTAATAATATCAAGAACAAAATGTCCGATCATGTACGATAAACGAAACGATTGTACCCAAAACGCAGATTTAACATGGAATTGACAAAAGAACGGGTAATATAAAGTCGTAAGTGAATCATATATGATATCATAAATATTATTATGGTTATGTTGCAAGTTAATAGTATTTTTCAACCCACTATACAGGATTTTTGGATATATACTGAAAAAAATGGACATAAGGTATGGGCTGATTATTCCAATCACATTATTGTCCGACATTGTTTATTCATAATTATTTATTGGGGTTATAGTTATCATCCATTTCCATGTTTTCTAAAAATGTTTTCATAAAATGTTTAATATTCTTCCATGTATGTTTAAAGTCATTTTTACCCTTTTATTACTTTTTCCAAATGGTATGGAAGGAATATTTCATTTTTTACCATATGAGGAACTTTTTTGAATTTTCTGGAAGTACGAAGAGAATGTTTTTTAACTTATAAGGAATGAACAGATTTTTACGGTTTCATAACACATTATTTACATGAATCATCCCCTACAATATTTCATGATTATTTTCAACAAAAATCAATTCGTTTATAATTTCATTAAATTTTTATAAAATAACATTATTTTGAAGAAGAAAGGATATTTTCCTCAAGAATTCATTTGAAGTGTTTTATCCAGACCATTTTCTATATAAGATTACACTCTATAATATGGTCATGTTTCAAGTATAATGTCCATATTATTTACATGGTATTATTTTTTTTATGATGAAGTTATATCCATTTTTTATATGGATTATGTTATGATGGTATGATGTTTATAAAACCCATTTTATTCTTTGGGATATGATGAATGATTTATGTTTATTTTGTGGAACACATAATAATGATATCATTATGAGATGGGTGGGACCTATATCTCCCTCCAATGCTTTGGATAACGATTTATATCTCATGAGATAGACATGGGTGGAATGGCAACTGAATCCGGATTAGTAATACATGGCTGGAATGGAAAGTAAACCCGAATCAGTAATGGACATTTTCCACAATGATGGTCTTGGCACCAATATCTGGGCTATTATAGAAATCATATCATGTGCTTAATGGTTTTCCAAAATTCTATGTTTTATTCCCATGTTATTTTATCACGATTAATGTTCCTTTATAATCTATGCCTTACGTACTTCCATGATTTTTGTCATTGCTCAAGATTTTTATGTTTTATGTTCATGTTTTTACGTTCCAATGTTTATGGATTGTTTTTATGTTCTCCATGTTTACTCTTATTGATAATTTGAGCTCACATTTTTTATGTGTTCTTTCCACCATGATATAAATAAAGGTTTTAGTTAATAAAAAAATGGGGGGAGATCTTTATTGGAAATGTTGAAGATCTATCACCATGATTAAAAAATTATGTTTCGAGTTTCCAAAGACAGTAAACTAATACAGTCATTAGGAATCTGTTTTTATCATGAATTAAGTATTCCACAAAGGTATTATAATGTCCATGTATGTCACTCTCTAGGGATCTACAATTTATGATTTAATTTATTGGTCCTCCCCCAGAGTATAAGGTTGGTTTTTGATTTAATTAATACTGGGATCCAAGAATATCTCAAATAGTACTTATGGATTTTGCCTCTTTGAGTAGAAAGAATTAAATAAGTACCTTCTCAAGAATCTAAAAAGCGCTCTATATTCCCACGTTCTTTACCATATGGTGCACCAATTCTCTTAATAAAAATGTTTATTTTACTGAGTATTTTCATTGATTATCATGGGATTTATAAAATCAATATCAAGAACAAGCATCATTTACCTCACATTGATGATATATTTGATTAACTCAGGGGATCTCAATACCTCTCAAAGATTTACTCTAGTGTAGATATCATCAATTAAGGGTTAAAATGGAGGTTATTTCAAAGAAAAGTTTTTAACCAAGATATGGAAACATTGAATTTATAGTGATCCCAATAAAAATTAAAAATGCTTCATCGATATTTATTGATCTAATAAAATATTCTTTAGTGACTACCTTGGTCAATTTTTGGTTTCCTTCACAGTAAATATTATCAAATATTCCAATATAAAGGAGGAGAATGAAAATCATTTAATATTGTGTTGATTATATTAAGGATGTAGAATTTTTATTCCTAATTTACAAATGGTGAATTCTAGTTGTTGTAATTATCATTATTAGGACACATAATAACAAGAATGGGAATATATATAGATCCTTCAATGGAGGAATATATTTAAAAATTTCTAGACCAATATAGTTACTGATATATATATATTTCTCGTGTTTTATGGATACTATCAAATAATTGTAAGAAATTTTACATGGTTATAAAATCCACTAACTATGTTAAAATGAAAGGTAGAGAAGCTTCTATGGATAGAAGAATGTGAATAATTTTTTAAGGAACAAAATAAGAGGTTAGCCATTTAAACTATAATTAAATTACCCTAAAATGGGAAAAGGTTTTAAATATATATTTATTCTTTGAATAAGGTATTAGGTTTTATTCTATTGGAAAATAATAAGTTAATTTATTAGGCCTCATGATAGTTTAAAACTCCTTAGAAATCCAGATGATTTTGAGTTGGTGGCAGTGATATTTTCATTAAATATTTAGTGACACTATATCTATGGTGAGAAGTGTGATATCTATATTGACCAAAATATTATGAAATATATACCCAAATAGAATGAGTTAAACAAGTTCCAATGTATATGGTTCTAATGGAACTAATTCTATGACCACTTATTACATTACAACTTGGGTAAGTTAAAAAAAGGTGTTTGATTCTCTAATTTGGAATGATCGTGCTACCTTATAAATTATTAGTGATGAAAAAGGCTTAATAGTAAATTATTTCCAATGGATAAACCATGAAGAAATAAGAAAATTTTATAAATCCTTTTTTCCAAAAATTACTACTCATTCATCCATCCACATAATGATTATAGAAACCACTAATGATTAAATAATACTATGAAAAGGTAGTGAATATTCTAGTGCACAATATTAGTAAATATTGAGTTATAAGGCATGGAAACTGGATATGTGTCACATAAAAAGTAGAATTTATGGAGAATATTTTAGATAATATACATTTCATATCCATATCTACTCATCCAGGAAGCATGAATAAGTATCAAAATAAAAAACAAAATTTATAGTAGGATAACAATAACAGGTAAAATGAAAAATATATATCTCGATGATTAGAATACCAACATGTTACTAATGAAAAAATAATAATTATATGAGGGTGATGTATTAATTACCTGTTCCTTAATGGAAATGAAGGAATACCACCTCATATTTTCTTTTAGGACTACCTAGGACATCAAAAGACCACAATTTTTTTGGTTATAGTTTAACACCTTAAAAGGTCATTTCGTTTTGTGGCCATCAAATAATATTTATTATTTACCAACTTACCATTATATATTTAATAGAAGTGTTAAGGATGCATTTTATACCACTCTATATTGTATCTGATTGAGATTTTAGGTTTACCTTGAGTAAGGCATCGCAAACCTACCCTCTCAGCTTTGGTTATAAATTAGATTTATTTAAACTTTGTATGTTGAAAACAAACATGAATTTATCATTATTTTACAAAATTTAAATTAGATAAAAATAAAAACTCATAAAAATTATCACAATCCAAAGAATATATTGTTTAGTTTATTTTTTCATCAGTTATATCATCAACATACATTACAAAACATGTTTAAATTTCTCTAAATCAAACCACACCAAACTCCCTTATTAACATTCATAAGTTAGACTCATATTTATAACCTAGAGAAAGGAAACAATAGAAAGGATTAATAACAAATTCTCAATTAAGTAAATATTATCAAAATTTAATTAATGGTAAGATTATTATAATATGACAAAATATGATAAAATATGATAAAAGGATAAATATAATATGAAAAATACCATTATACAATAATATTTATCCATAACTCATGAAATAAGGACATGTAAATACAAAATAAAGAAACATGTACTAAAGAAAATGAGTACAGAATCATGAGATAATAAAAATAATCCATATATTATAATTAAGGTCATAATGTTATAGAATTTAATTGTAATTAAGAATATCATTAATATATGACACTAATATAGTATTAGAAATCATCAAATATTTGAGTAGAAATCGTTATTTGTTTCCCATAACATGGTGTTGCAGATATCACTACTTAATTCTCATATTAGAGCATGAATCACTACCTGACTCCCATAATCATAGTATATTATGAATGAAAACATTATTATCATAACATAATGTATAAGGCATCAATTTTGTATTCCCATAGTGGATACGACATCACAACCGGATTCCCATAAACATAATGGTGTAGTCATCACTACCTGATTACCATAAAAAAGTGGAGTAGGAATCACTTCATGAATACCATAGAAGATATAGAATCAATACATTATTCATATAAACATAGTTTAGTGGGGATAAATATTAGATTCACAAATATATTAGATAATGAAATACTTCTTGATTTTAATAGCATGGTGTAACATGCATCACATCCATATTCCCATAGTTAACTTATGAGATATAAATCCTTAACAAATTAATTATATGAAAATATAGGACCCCAAAATTTATAATAATAATCATCCATACATATTTTTACAATTATAACCTGGAAACATTCTTACGTCAGATTTAACTTAATTAATTCATGGAATAGAGGTGGGTTTCATGAAAAACAATTCCTAGAACATTCCACAAGACATCTATTGAATGAAGATGGTTGGTTTTTAAAAAATATCTACAATTTAATTTATGTATAATTTAGGATGTTTACATATTTGAAAATTTCATATTTAATATCATTAGATAAATCATGTGAAAGATAATTAAAAATACCCTATTTTGAAAGGCCTAAAAACACCATAAATACATTTTATAAAAAAAATACTTTAAGATTGAAATAAATTTATTTAAAATTATCCATTAAAAATGAAATAATGGTTTTCATAAAACATATTTAATAAGATAAATATTGATTGAAAAAATTTTGTTGAAAATACATAAAAAAAATTGAATGATTATTTCTTAAAACAAATTAATTAAAAATCCCTCTTAAAATAATAAATTCATTTTAAAAATTAAACTATTAATTTTGAAAATAAAATGAATATTTCATTTTCTTTTCCAAATAATTATGATTTAATATTATTTTAAAACCAATTTTAAAACAAACAATGGAATCTTTTTAAATAAAAATTCTCATATTCTGAGAGAAATCATAAATGAGTTTTTATAAAACTTTTTAACCCAAATTGTAAATAAGTTGATTTTTTGGGTGACATTAAAATGTAATTTTCATGAAGATAAAGTGAATTTTTTTAAAAAACATTTCTTTTAAAAATTATATTCTATTATAGATCTTCAATATTTTATAAATTATTTTAAAATATATTTTTAGTATAATATAAAACATTTGATATTGACATAATGGAAAACCATTTTAATATTTTGAAATATAATTGTTGAAAACATATGTCATAAAACAATTAGAAAACTCCCTTTTTAAAATATAATATGTTAAATATAAAGGTCTAATGATATAACACATAATTAGGTTTCTAAAAGCGAATAATAACATTTTAGAGAATGGTAAAATAAATTTGGAGGGGAAAGTGCCATTAAAGTTGATGGAAATTATTCACAACAATGATATAATTTATGAGGTATAAATTCATCAAGGTAAAATATGTGAATTAAAAAATAATTCTCTATAAAGAGGAAGATAAATTATTCTGATGTAAAATCTTAGGTTGGAAACAACCAATAATGGAAGAAAGAAGTTCAATAAGATGTATTTTAACTCAAACAAAGAATATTTGAGTTATCAAAATACCTCATGACATTTGTAATACTTGAAAAAAATATTGAAAAGTTATATCAAGATGGGTTTTTAAATAATTTATATTGAATGATAAATTATGATAAATAAATTCATTCCCTAAATATATACACTAGATAAAGAAAATAAGTGGTGAATGTGCATCATATATTTATGAAGCAAATTTGAGGTGCAAAAACCATAACCAACTAGATATCATTTAAATTGAAATAAATTTAAATAAATAATAATATATGTATAATAAAACCCCATTAATTCAATTAATTTGATAAAATTTATCAATTTTTTATAAATCTCACCATTTGAAAGATATTTTGGTGCACTAGGAGGAATATTTTTTAAGAAATTAAATTTGAGAAAAAGAACATCATAACATAAATATTACTTAGTTAAACCATATATGAACTCTTGTACACTAATATAACTATATTAGTCAATAATTTAATCAGCTTATTCAAGTATTAAACCTTTTATAGACAAAATTTTTATCCACCTATCACAAATATGTTAATCATTTATAGATTATTTTCATCATCGAATGTTGGTATTTTTTCAATTGATTGTTGCAGACATGTTTCGAGGTAATGGGGTAAATTATCACTTATTAGTATAAATTAAGTAATTATATAATTATTAAATATATAATTATAATTTTTTTCATTTATAACAAAAATTACACTTCATTAGGTGAAAGACATGAATATGGTTTTCGAAATACGAAATTGTAATGAACTAGTTTTGGTGTCTTTAATGATCGAAAGATTGTATATTAATAAATATATTAAGTATTAATAAACCCTTTAAATAACAATTAAAACATTTTATATATGTTATTATTATATAATATTACCATTATATAACATTCTATAATCATTAATGATGTAAACATTATAACATTTTTCTCATAGGTTCTAAAACCAGCACAAACGACAGCGTGTAATAATGATTTAATAATTAATTACATATTTTTATATTTTTTTAATTTAAAAATAATAGTATCAAAAAAAATATAAATTTCATTTAAAATCATTAAATTAATTCTTATAACAAACAACATAGTTTAGTGATGATAAATGAATATCGTTGTTCTTATAGGCGATAGTCCGCATATATGCACGATTAATGATTCTAATTCTCAACTAATGGGTTGGAATCAAGGTATATGATAAATTATTATTTAAAAATTATAATTTTAAAAAATTTAACATATTTATTCATGAAATTAAACCTTTTTATCAACCAAGAAATGCAGTGATGAAAAAAGGAACCACATCACATTGTGGATGTTGATTCAATAAGGTTTCCTTATGAATTTTACATTCCTCTATGTTTAGAAATTCACAAACACTCTATCATAAGGAAAATCATATATTCCCAAAGAATTATCCTAATAAGAAAAATTTTCCTTCCTCAAGAAAATTTTACCTTTACCTATTTTTTTCATGATTCATTTTATACTTTTTATACATCTAACTCTTTTATTTATAATTGGTAAAATTTGGTTTCATATTGTAAACCTTCGAATCCTATAAATAATTAGTTTTAGAGAATTCTATTTTCAGGATCTGATTTAAGGTTTTGAATTCAGACTCTGAATTCACTGAAATTCTGACTCTGAATTATCTAAAATTTAGACTCTGAATTCTGTAAAATTCAGACTCTGAATTCTCTAAAATTCAGATTCTGAATTATCTAAAATTCAGACTCTGAATTCTCTGACATTATGACTCCACATTCTCTGAAATTTAGACTCTGAATTCCCCATAATTCTGACTCCGAATTCATGAGAATTCAGACTCCGAATTCCTTAGAATTCAGACACTGAATTCTTATGAATTTCGATTCTGAATTCATTTGAATTCATATTATAAAGTGTATAGAATTCATGTTCTAAATTATTTGGAAAACAGAATACAAGAATCTTTGATTTATAGTCTCCAAATTATTACTCACTTAAACTCTGAACTTTTATTTTTCCATAGACTCAAAAAAAAAAATATAATTAATAAACCTTATTTTTCTTAAAATTGTTTTAGTTATAAAATGATGTCGTACATTCTGTTTCTTACTAACCATTCATTGAGTGACATGTGTACATGTCCCTCTGAGAATCAAAGAAAAAAATGGTCATTAGAGATGGGAGTAGACCATTGTAGAAGTGAATATAAATAGGATCTCATTTGAATGAGCTCGATACTAAAAATAATGATCCATCACTCTAGAAACTACATGATGCTGAAGTGATTTCTTGAGAGAGACTCTCATTTCTTGTGCGTACGGAACATCTTATTCAACTTACATCGTGCGACTCTGATTGTTTCGGTCTACAACTGAGGACATCTGTGGATATGAAGATAGAACTATCTACTACCTTAATGTTCGATGACTTCCTTGATTAGGAAGATATTGGTGTTGACTTCCTTGTTGTTTGAGGGATTACAGAGATAACAAGATAGAATCCAATATTCATATCATGGGCTTACTCTAATTAAGGTAAGACAGAATTTCTTGAAAGTATAAATCAAGGGAACTTTTTCCAAGGTTGTTGGATACCCTACTCTTTGGATTAAAATATTTCATATGTGTTACTTGTTTTGTTTCAGTTTTATTTTCCACTTCATTTTGATAAAGGAATAAATTATAACATTCATATACATTATTGTTCTCTTATGTACTCCAACTAAAAAGACTCTATATGATTTAAGGTAGAATCTTTTCCTTGTAAACATTCCTTAAGTTTCATTTCTAGAACCATATTTCTGGAACCTAGTATGTTTGTAGAACTAAAATAGGTCTTCTGAATTTATCTTGTTTAGCCTGGTTAAACATAGTTTTTCTTAAGGTTAAAAATGACAGTTTTTAATCTTACAATTAACCCTTCCCCTCTTTTAATTGAGCATCTATATAAATATTTTGATCCTACAAATTATATCAAATGGGGCCTCTAAAATACTTATATTCACATATAATATTTCTTTCTCATGTTTTCATTGTTCTAAATATTTTCCTTACTTAGGATTTTTATCCTTTTTAACAAACATTTAATATAAACATGTTTCTGTTGAAAGAAATTTTCTATTAGATGGTATGAATGAATGTCAATTCAATTGGAAATATAAATCATACTAGACCACCTATATTTTATCGAATTAATTATGAAAATTTCAAATATTGTATGAAGTATTTTTTTATTAACACTAGAGTGGAAAACATCATAGTGATTACTAGAGATTAAAAGATTCCTGACAAGGAATTCATAACTTTTACTAATCAAGAAAAGTCAAAATATCAACTAAACTACAAGGTATGCAATACTTGATTGTTTTCCATGTCCAAGAATATATATAATCATATTTCTTCTTGTGAAGATGCAAATTTTATTTAGAATAAATTGGAGGTTACTCATTTTGGTACATCCAAAGTTATAGAAACCAGAAGATCTATGCTTAGTGCATAATATCAGGGATTTATATTTCCTTATGGAGAACCAGGGTTCAAGGTACAATAAATGATAATGACTATTTTCAATAGTTTAAAATCAATGGGTGAGAAATTATTAGATTATGAGGCACTTTTGGAAAAGATTATAGATATCATGCATAATGAGTCGGAATCTAAGAGAACAGTTATTGATGAGAATAGAAAAGTATCTCAAATTTCGCTTAATAAGCATTGTGGAACTATTTTTCAACATGATACAGGAATGAAAAGATATGTTGAGATAAATAATAATATTAATGTAAATGGAAGTGAAGCCTTTACTACTACTAAAGCCAAGACTCCTGAAAGAGTTACAGGATCCAAGTCAAAGAAAGTCATTCTTTTATCTAAATCAAGTGAAAGTGGAAATTTTGAGAATGAGATAGCTAATCATGATAAAGGGATGAACAAGATAGTTGCGAAAAAAATACTTTTTGTTTAGATTTAAGAATAATTAAATAAAGGATAAGAAAGTCTCTAAAGTTACTTGTTATGAGTGTAAAATATCATGGCATATGAGGCCAGATTGTCATATGCTTAAGACAAAATATAGAAAAAAATAATTTTGAGATAAATAAAAATAAGTACAACAAAGATAAAGCTAACAATGTTTTGAAAGACAATGACACCTGGAGTTCCATTGGTGGAGATTCTTATGATGAATCCTCATAGTATTAATCTTCTAGTTAGAATAATATTGTTCTAATTACCAGGCTGCCCATTGAAAATAATTTTCTAAGGGCCAAGGTACATAATGATGAGTCCATAACTAATATATCCTTAAATGAAAATTATAGTGATAATAAATATTATGAATCTTCGGATAAATAATCTTTTTTTAGTAAAGATAATAATTTATATATTATAAAGAAGTATCTTGGTTTGCTAAGCTGATTGAAAATGAAAATTCTAAAGTCATGAAAAATAATGATAAGGAAAAATCTATAATTTCTATTCTTACTAAAGAAGTATAATATCTTTCTATATATCTTTATAAGAAAATTTATGATTTTGAAATCATTTCTAAAAACCATGATTAAGTTAATTATTAGAATGATAAACTTTCCAAGGATATTGAAAATGTAATTTCTAAGAAAAATATTTTTGATTCTAACTGTAGTCCTAAAACAAATGATTTTGAGGATAAAAACTCAGTTATTAGACTAATGTCAAAAATATTTTCCTTGAGGAAATGTTTTTCAAACTTTACCTTATGTAAGGAAAACATTGATAAGATGTATTCTCAAATTAGACCTCTAAGGAATAATTCAGGATTTGGTTATACTCATTCTAAACCAGTTTTTAGTAATAAATATTTTGTTCCTCAAAGTACTCTGTTCTACACAAAATGTCAGTTTGGTGGACATTGGGAAAAAAAATTCTTTAAAAAAACTCAGTCTTTAGGTTTTCATAAATCTTATTTTTCAAAGAAAATGTGGATACATAAATTTATTTTTTATGAAGTTTCTGGATCCATGAAAGTTTGGGTTTTGAAATTCTAACACTCCTTTTTTCAAGAAAATAAAGATATTACCAATAACCATACATGGAATATGGATATTCTATGTTCCCCACATATAACTCGTAACAAAAAACTTATTTGAAAAGATTATCAATTCGAAAGGAGTAAAATTAACTTTCAGAGATAATTCTCAGAGAGAAATTATTGGTATAAGTAACAGTTTTCTTCTTTGAAAAACATTTATTTCGAATGTTTTATTTGTAAATGGTCTTAATCACGACCTCATTATCTTAATTAAATTATGTGATAAATGTTACCTTGTTAATTTTAGGAATGAAAAGTACTTAGTACACAATTCCAAGGAAGAGTTTATTCTTTCTACCCATAGGAAACATAATGGATACACACTAAACATATAAGACCTTAGAATCCAAGATATACCTTGTCTTAGTGAAATGGAAGATCATTCTTGGTTAAGGAATATAAGTTTAGGAAATTTTTTCCTTAGGAACCTATGTAAACTATCTAATAAAAGACATGTTAAGGATCAAACGGAGCTTATATTTGATTATTTAAATCTTTTTGATCCTTTTCAATATGGAAAGAATCATAAATAAAGCTTTAATTAAATCAGTGAAGTCTCAAAATCTAATGCATTACAGTTAGTGCATGTGGATATTTTTTGTCCAAAATAAACTGGAATCATTGGAGGAAAATATTATGTATCTATCCTTGTTTATGATTACACATTATTTATGTGGGTTTTTTTTTGGAAAATAAATATGAAGTGTTTTCCTATTTCATGAATTTTAGATCCCAAGTTAAAAATGAGAAAAATCTTCAATTGATAACTATTCATAGTGATCATGGAGGAGAATTTCAAAATTATTATTTTGAAAAAAAATTAGAAGAAAAGGCATTACTAATAATTTCTCATCACCATGAACCCCTCAACAAAATGGTGTTATTGAAAGAAAAAATATAATTCTTCAATAGATAACAAGAACCATGTTGAGTGAGTATTTTATAGACAAACATTTTTGTGCTGAAGAAGTATGTACTTCTTTTTATACAATAAATTGAGTTTTGATTAGAACATTTCGTAATAAAACCCCTTATGAGTTATTTAATGGTAGAAAACCTATACTTTATTACTTCAATGTATTTGGATGCAAAGAATTCATTCTGAATACTACAGACAATTTACATAAATTCACACCCAAATCTGATGAAGTAATTTTCTTATGCTACTCCAAAATTTCTAAGGCATATAGAGTTTTTAATAAAAAATACTTGTACTGTTGAAGAAACAGTACATGTTAAATTTAATGAAACTAACCCTTTTGTTTTTAAACACCCTCAACGTAAATCTAAATATTTTTTCTCAAAAACGGATTATCAACCGTTGATAGAAGATCCTTCTGATAAGGGTAATGTTCAAGAAAATGTTTCATAGATGTTTAACCTAGAATATTTCATACCATTTGTTGATAGACGAGTTTTAAAAAATCAAAATTAGTTGTTTCTTAAGAATAATCCTAGTGATAGAATCATTGGTGATTTAAATCAACCATTAAATATTAGAAGTTATTTATGTAATGAAGTAGAAAATATTGCATTACTCTCTTAATTAGAACCAAAAAACCCTGATGAAACATTAGGTGATGATGATCGGATAAAATCCATGAAATATGGGATAATGAATTCCAAAGGAATAAAGTCTAGACCTTGGTTGAAAGACCTATGAAAACATCTATTGTTGGAGTAAAATGGTTCTTCAGAAATAAGTGCGATTAAAATGGAATCATAGTAATAAATAAGGCTCTATTAGTTGTTATAGGCTATAATCAACAAGAAGGAATAGACTATGAAGAGACCTATGCTTAAGTGGCTAGACCTGAATCTATTCATATCCTACTTTCCTTTGCATTATTAATTAATTTCAATCTTTTTTAAATGGATGTATAATGTGATTTTCTTAATGTTTATGTTCAATAGGAATTTTTAGTTGAACAACCTCCTAGTTTTAAAGATACGAAACATCCTGAACATGTTTTTAAACATTCCAATGCTTTATATGGACATAAACAATCCCCTATAGCTTAGTTTGATTGACTTACATTATTTTTGTTACAAATAATTACTTTAAGGGAAATGCTTATCCAAGACTTTTTATAAGGAAAGATAATAAAAAATTTTGATTGTTCAAATCTATGTTGATGACATTATATTTGGTTCAAAACAGCAATCATTAACCTATCTATTTATTAATCTAATGAAATCTGAGTTCGAAATGAGTATGATGGGTGAGTTTACATTTTTTCTTTGTTTGAAAATTTCTCAAAAACCAGATGAAATTTATATATCTCAACATAAGTTTATTAAAGATATTCTTAAAAAGTAGGGATATGAAAAAACCAAGATTATAAGTACCCCCATCGGTACCTCAAATTCACTTGATCCTGATGAAGTTGGGAAACCAGTAGAGCAAACAACATTTAGAGGTATGTTAGGAAGTTTACTATACTTGACAACTACTCATCCAGACATAATATTTTTAGTGTTCTTATTTGAATGTTATCAATCTAATCCAAAGAAATCTCATTTAAAGGCAGTGAAAAGAATTTTTTTCTACTTAAAGGGAACCATGGAATTTGGACTCTTTTATACATATGGAAATGATTTTATTTTAAAGAACATTTTGGATGTTGACATTGGTGGATGTAGAATGGATAAGAAAACTACATCTCGAATATTCAATTTCTTAGGAGATTCATTAGTTTCATGGTCATGCAGAATGCAACACTCAATAACATTTTACACTATTGAAGCTGAATTTATAACAGCTGGATGTTGCTGTGCTCAAGTGTTATGGATGAAACACACACTCAGAAACTATGGTATGAGTTTTACCAAAACACAAATAATGTTTGATAATAGTATTTCCATTTCCTTATGTAAAAACCTTGTACATCACTCTATTTTAAAAAACATAAATATTAGGAATCATTTTCTTAAGGACCGCAAAAAAAGAGATATTATTCTTCAATTTATCAGAATGCATTATCAAATTGCTGATATTTTCACAAAATCCGAAATCCTCTGATATATTTTAATATATAAAACGGAAGTTAGGAATGATAACTGTAAGATAATCTTCTATATTAACTTCTTTTTGAATCCAATATCCTTACATTAAGAAACTCTTTTACATAGGGGGAGTACATATGCTTGTTAGTTAAAAACTTTCATAGTCAAAATTTTTTGTTGTGAATTTTTTTTCCGTAATCAAAATTTTCTTTATGTTTTTTTAAGGTTATTTCTAGAATCTAATGTTCTTCCATAATAGATCTCCTTATTGTGAATAATTTTCCTAATAATCTGGATGGTATGTTTTCTTTCATTAAATTTATTAATCATCAATTTATATGTTGGTATTTTTATCTTGTTTAAGAAACATTTTCGCATTCACTTTTTCTTAAATCCGAATGTTTACCTTAAAAACCTCAAAATATCGGAACCTAAAAAAAATCCTTCTTCTGTTATCATCTCAGCCGTCACATTTAATCAAGGGTATTTCAAGCATTGGTTCAATCAAGGAAGTTGAAATGTCGCCTCAAACACATATATAAGGACCACCTAATGTTTATCCCACATCGATCTTCAAAGCCTCTGCATGTTGATTTTCTACCTCCCTACTTAAGCTCGTTCAAAATCATTTGGTTTTCTTTACTTCCAAATGTCTACTAAAGCCTCTCCTCTTAAATTAATGTCGATTTTAAAGGAAATTTTTGAATGGAAGATATACTAAGAAAGGTTGGTTGATCTGGAATTTTATGCTAAGTATGACTCTATCATTTCAAAGAATATTAAGCTGAATGGCAGGGAGAGCCAATGTATATAAAAACCAAGGGCACATGATCCTGTCTATCCGGACTTGTTGATTGAATTTTATGATTCAGCATGTTTTATCAACGAAGTAGAGAGAGATATGTTTTCCTTCAAGAGATATGGGAAGACTTATTATCTTTCTTACAATAAGGCAGAAAGTTTGATTAGATTTGCTTCTGAATGAGAAGAGGAATTTTGTACTCACAAATTATCGAATGCTTCGGGATCATTTGATAAAGAGAAGGCGCTAGATTGTCTTATTTTGAAAGGATTAAATATTCTGATGAGTGTTCATCTATCAATAATCCTTCAGATTCATGAGTTATGGGTCCTAGGTTTTATCATTCTGAGAAAAGGGGATAATGAAACCCTGAAAAAAAATGATATCTATTTTTTGGGCCTCTAGGTGAATCTCCGGAATTTTAATCTAGTCATGTATATCTTGGTTATGATTTAGAATATCAAGAATGGAAATTTAATGCCTCAAATTATCATGTATCTGGATATACTCTCAAAAATTATTGTTCTTTGTCTTGAGTCATTCAAAATTATTTTTAGTTCTATGCCATGGAATGTCAATGAAATTTTATTAAGTGATGATACTCTTAGTGGGATGAAGGTTGGATTTAATAGTCAATCTGGTGTTTTTATGACTTTTCTGAAGCTGAAATCGATTTTCATTCAAAGAAACTAGAAGTGGTTGATATTTCTAAGAAGTGTGGAAGGAAGAGGAAGGGAAAGAAACTATAAGAGAAAGGAGAAAATATTGTGGATAAGGAAACCCAATATGCACCTCCAAAGACAAAATTCAAAAGACTTACCCTGATGAAGTAGTGGCTATATGGAGAGAATACATGAAGAACAGAAAAGAAGGGGACTATATTTTGGGCTTGGATCGTGCTGAGGGAAAATCCATGAAGTTGAAGGATGCCGAGAATCTTGAGAAGAAAGAAAAGAAAAGAAGCCAAGAAAGAAGATGTCTGAAACTGAGATATTCCAATACCTTATCAAAGATGTTGAGAAATCCTTTGAAACATACCATTTACCAGAATCGTTTTTGAAATAATCACTCCCTGCGACTCTGGGAAAGTAGTTTGTAATTTTTTAACCTAAACAACAAAAATAAATAGATCAAGAGGAAGAATAGGAATAAGAATAAGAATAATAAGAAGGATTTGATGATACAAAATACATGATAAGGAATGTAGAGGATTATAATGGGAAGAAGATTATTTCTGAGAAACTTTTAATCAAACCTTCAGAAGTAGCGTCCTCAAAAAATTACTTCACCTGGAGAAGATGATAAGGGTTGGGAATAATTCAATAAGTTATCTGAAGACGAAAGCAGAAATCATGATTTTATTCAACCAGAGGATGTTGTGGCAGATGTCAAGGAAGAAAATCCTGAGGAAGAGAGGATTTTTCACCTATCAGATAGTGAGCATGAATTTCCCAAATCACAAGAAATCATTCTGAGAGACGATAAGGGATTGCAAGTGTTGGTGAATACACCCAGTAAATTTCTGGGGGAAAGAAAGAAGTTGGTGCTTCATCGAAGAGGAAAGCTGAATAGATTGAAAAACAATCCTAAACAACCAAACACTCTGATTTAGAATTGTCCTCTCTTGGACATCATTTTATGGTACAATATTTGAAAAAGTTGATTGATACCATTCCATGATTCTTGAGTATAGATTCAATATGCCAGATGATTCAACATTCGATAAATCAGAAATCAGATTTATTTTCCATGCTTATGGATAAATTTTTCAGATTTGAGGCAGATTTAAAATCTTTTCTCATTAGTAATGAGTCTCATAAAAGATCATGTTAGAAGATTACAATCTGGTCAAGAAATACATTCAAAGAGCTCAGACTCTTTTATGAATTTCAAGATAATGTTAAAGATTCTTTTGACACCAGAGATGGGAAGCTTAATAATATTTATAAGAGTTTTCAGGATTGGATGACTCTTGAATAGCCAAACCGAATGCAATAAGTCAAGGACTTGAATTCGATGCTCAATTCTGTGGCCATAAATTAGAAGAGGGAAAGGGATCTCAGAATTGAATTTGATGAAAATCTTGTTAAGAAAGAAAATGTTTTTATGTTTCAGGTAGATATTCTTAAAGCTCATGAAGAAAAGATAAAATCCTTAGATAAGAAAAGTGAAGATCATGATAAGTTTCTCAATTGTATGGAAGAAGATCACAAGGATATAAAGAAGATGGAATCCATTATCAAGAAACTGATTTTGAAGGACAAAAAAGGATTATTTTTTCCCTAATTCTGATCTTTTGTTGAATTTCTTCCTTATACAAATTCTTTCAATCTTAATGAAAATTTTGGTTCTTCTCCATATATTTGGTTGTTTAGTACTAATTTTTCAGGTACCGTTTTATTTATATTCCCTCTATTCTTTTTTGAAAATAAAAAAGGTGGAGAAATGAATGATAAAAATAATACTAAGAAAGATGATATTTTTTTAAGTAATGGAATGTTTTTCTAAGGGGATGTTCTTATCAAAAAAGGTTTTTGTAGGAAACATACTGTAAAATCCCATTTAGGAAATCAAGAATACAATCCTTAAGGATTTCAAAACCTAAGGGAGAATTATTTATATTCACTATGATTCATATGTAAAGGGATATAACTTTTCATTTATGTTTATAAAGAAAAACACTCAGCCCTTATATTATTTTTCGTAAGGATGTTTCTACTTTACAAAAATGGAGATATTTTTGAGTTAATAAGGTTTCATTATGAACTTTACATTCCTCTATGTATTGAAAATTATAAAAAACTCTATCTTAAGGAAAATCATATTTTCAATTAGCATTACCTTATAAGGAAAATTTTCCTTCCCCAATAAAATTTTACCTTTAACTATTTTTTTCATTGTTCATTTTATAGTTACTATAAATCTAACTCTTTTATTTCTAAAGGGTAAAATTTGTTTTCAAATCGAAAACTTCATAATCCTATTAATCCTTAGTTCTAGAGAATTCACATTTTGGGATCTGATTTCATGATCCAAATTCAGACTCTGAATTCTCTAAAATTCAGACATCAAATTCAATAAAATTCAAACTCAGAATACATTGAAATTCAGACTCTAAAATCTCTGAAATTCAGACTCTGAATTCTAACAAATTCCGACTTCGAATTCTCTAAAATTCAGACTCCTAATTATTTAGAATTTGGACTCTGAATTTTTTAGAATTCAGACTCCCAATTCCTCAGAATTCAGAATCCTAATTCCCAAGAATATATATTCTGAATTCATTTGAATTCATATTCCGATGTTTATAGAATTCAGGTTCCGAATTCATTGGAAAATTGAATCCAAATATCAATAATTTATAGTCTCCAAATTATTAATTTCTTAAACTCCGAAATTTTATTTTTCTTTAGACTTTGAAAAATATATTTGTTTAAGAAACCTTATTTTTCTTACACTTATTTTAGATACGAAACAATGTTATATATTATGTTTCTAACTAACTGTTGTTTGAGTGACACGTATACAGGTCCCTCTGAAATTCAAGGAAAAATATAACCATTAGAGGAGGAAGTCAACCATTGGAGAAGTGCCTTTAAATATGATCTCATTTCAAATAGCTCAATACTGAGAATACTGATCCATCACTCTAGAGATTTCATGCTTCTGAAGTGATTTCTAGAGAGAGAGAGACTCTCAAGCTAGTGTGTACTGAACATCTTGTTCAACATTCTTCGTTCGACTCTAATTGTTAATGTGTACAACCAAGGACTTCTGGGGATAATAAGAAAGAGGTTTTGACTACCTTAAAGTTCTATGACTTCCTTTATTAGAAAGATAGAGTTGTCGACTACCTGGAAGTTCGAGGGCTTGTGGGGATAGAAAGATAGAGTATGATATTCTTATGAAAGGCTTACCCTAGTGTGGGTAAGAAAGACTTTCTTGAAATTATAAATAAATAGACCTTTATCCATGTTTTTTGGATACCCAACTCTTTGGGTTAAAAGGATTCATACTTGTTACTTTTTTGGTTTCAATTTTATTTTCTACTGCATTTTATTAAAGGAAGAAAGTATAACAGTCATATACGTTCTTGTTCTGTTGTGTACTATGATTAATAAGAATATATATTCTTTAAGGTATAATATTTTCCTTGTAAACATTCCTCATGTTTCATTTACGAAACCATATTTCTAGAACCTTTTAATTTTGTAGAACTAAAAGAGGTCTTGTGAATTTATCTTGTTTAACATGGTTAAACATAGCTTTCCCTAAGGATAAAAACGAATGTTTTTGTACTTAAAATTCACCCCCTCTTGTATTTGAGCATCTACATTCATATTTCGATCATATAGTGGAGGTGGTAGTACACAAGTATGTACAATCAATGATGTTTTGTTTTTCAAATAGATGGAAAGGATTTAATAGTAGTATAAAAATAAATATTATTACATTAAATAATATTAATGAAAAATATTTCATTATATTTGGGTGGACACCAAAAAATTTGCAGAGTAATATTAAAAAGAAAAGACTAATGTGTAAAGAAATACTAATGATGAGAACTTTGGATTTCTCAGGGAAATGTAATTAGAAATATAGGATTTATTATATCTTATTAAGGTCATAGGATTATTAAAGTGAGGGAGTTATTGGAGGATAAAAATTTCATAGTTTCTAGATGAATATTTATGGGATATATATAACATGGAGTATAGTAAGTTATCCAATTTCATAAGTGAAGTGAATGGTAAGTTAGGAAGTACACATTACATTTCAATAATGGTATGTCACTTTTCAAGGGTCAAATTCTCCAAATGTGTAAAATAATGTAGTGATGGGGATTTTAATTATACACATATTATCCACACACTTAGAGGACAACTTTTCAAATGTTTTAGTTCTTTCACTCTGAGTAAAACTCTTTTTAACCTTTTTACTATTAACATAGTAAGATATTTTTCAACCATGAAAATAAATTTTATTTACCAAAATTTAATTTATTAATATTAAATAATTTGAAAATTATGATTCAAATAAGATACTTTTTCTATGAAAAAAATTTATTAATGTTATAAAATTTCTTTTTTATATTATCACACATAACGCATAAAAACATTTTTTTTAAAATGTGAGTTTTTAAGAATAAAATTTATGTATTGGATAAAATTATAACTTTTATTTATTTTTATGACATGCACTAGTTTTTTATAAAAAAAACCTTATTATTACAAATAAAACATAACCCAAATTTTAGAAAAATAATATATAATTTTAAAAAATAAAAAAAATATTGGAAAATATTACATTTGTACTTAAAATGTCAATCAATGGTTTTGAAAATTTAACATAGTAATTTAAAAATAAAAAATCATTCTCATTAAATAAATCTTATATAATAAAAAAATTAATAAGTTTTTAATTTATACCTAATTTATAATATAGTTATAAATGTTACGTGTTTAGCGAAAAATGTATTTTTTAATTTTCACCTTGAAATAAATTAATTTATAAAAATATCAAGAATTCACAATAATATAATTTCTAAATGATGGCTTTAATAATGAAAATTATTTTCTATAATTCAAATTATATAATTTATGAATTTAATTTTAATATGTAAATAAAATATATAAATAAAAACGGCTTGTTTTGAAATGTAATGTTTTTTCCATTACATGTTATTAATCATATTTTATAGATATTTCTAATTGATTACAATTTTTTATTGACTATATATTTTCATATTTTTAAAATTTATTAATAATATTTTTCTAATATGTGGTGGCTCATTTTCATTCGGTGTTGGGTGTGGAGAAAGATACCGATCATAGTATTAATTTATAATATATATATATATATATTACTAAATATTATGGTGTTATATTCTCCCCCTAAAATAAATTACATCATTGATATATTAATTATGGTTTAATAAAGGAAATTATAAAGTACTTATAATTAACATAATATATATCTTCTACTAAGATATTCACCTCACTGTCCACGTTAAGACTATGATGCTATTTATCCCTAATATTCTTCTATAGATGTTTATGGGGGCATACATTTCATCGATTCATTTTAAAAATAATGTTTGTAACCAAATACCATAACCAAAAAGGTCATGATAATTTCAAATGAAATCATATTAAATGATCATATGAATATAAAAACCCAATACTATGTTGTATTCTCTAATAACACCATCATTTTAATCTATGTCACTTTCTATTAAATTATGATAAAATTTGGCCAACCAATCACTCCCTCAGTTTAACCATGGTTCTCTATGGTAATTCCCTAATTAGTTTCTCTGAAAAAATTCATCATAGAATTCTAATATATTTAATGTCCTTTATATTGGTTTGTAGTGAAAATTTGAATAACCAAAACACACCCCCTGAGTGTTTCTAGCTTGGAGTATGGCATTAGGCCCACTCATCATGCACATAGTGAATATTTAGTTAATAATTAAGCATTAGTTTTAAGGGTTAATACCCCTAGGAGAATATGTGCCATAAAAAATCCACTTATCCGTATCTAGACATGAATTTAATTATTAGGAAAAATAAAAACTCAACACATCACAAAAATTTTAAAATATTCTCCTACACATAGATTTATCCTTTACACTTATCCATAGGATATTCCATGATGTTATCTTATCCTATTCTATAAATTGAACTAAAAAACCATAAAAATAACTAAAATTCTCTCTAATACCAACTAATATCCCCCAAACCCACACTCACAGATAGGGTACTAAAAAAATATTTTTAAATGGTGAATTTGATGCAAATTGAGATTAAATCATCATCATTTTAGAAAATTCCATATGTTAAACATTAATACTAAAAAATCATCTCACAGTCCCAATAATCAAAGGGTTAGTTTTATTGATGTTTAGTTACATAGGAACGATTTTTTTCAAAAATCATAAAATTTCCCCATTATTAAAACAAAAAATACTCCATTATATACTATTGATTATTTATACTCATCATCATAAATTGGGGAAGGGAAACATTGTAAAGGGATAAAATATAATACTCAATAAGGTGAATCTTATCAATATTTCATCAGCGCTTATATCATAATCATATCAGAAAAAATGATCATGGGGAAAATATCTTATTTAAAATAGCATTTAATAATAAGAGTTATCCATGAGTTATAAAATAAGGACATGTAATCTCAAATGAACAAACATGTACGAGGGAAAAAGAGTGAAGGATTGTGAGATAATATAAAAGATCCATAGAGGATAATAATTGGATAAAATATATAAAATTTCATAGAACTGAAGAATAATAGTAATTTGAGGCACTAATATAGGATTAGAAAGCATATAATAGTAGATTGAAAATCCCAAACCATTTCTTACACTATAGTGAAGTATATATCACTAAATAATTACTATAGTGGGGGAGTAATCATTACCCAATATCTATAAACATAGTATAAAAGGGAAAATAATGTGATTCCAATAATATAGTGGAGTAGGGATCACTTTCTAATTCCTATAGTAGAGAACGAATCACCACCTTATTCACATAAACATAGAGGATTAGACATCACTAAATAATTCCCAAAACATAGTATCCCAGAAATCACTTCCTAATTCATATATTAGAGAAGGAATCACTAATTGATTACCATAAGCATGGTGGAGTGGCCATCATTTCCTGATTCTCATAAAATATTTGAGAAGGAATCACTTCGTAATACATATAACATAGTGGATCAAGAATCACTTCTTCATTACCATAATTATATCATATTATATAAATACTCAACCAATTAATTAGAGGGGTAATCGGACCATAATACTCATAATAATAATAATCCATACATATGTGTTTCATTATAACATGAAAAAAATAATAGTTTATATTTCACTTAATTAACCCATGGAAAATAGGCGGAATTCATAAAATATGTTCCTAGAACATTCCATAATGCATTTTGAGAAATAATCAGGATGGTGGCTTAAAAATATTCACAATGTTACCTAAGAAGAATTTAGGATGTTTATATAGAATAAAAAATCATTTTTATGATAATTGGATAAATCATTAGAAAAATAAGATTAAATAACCCTTTTAGTGTCTTGAAAACTACTTAAAATGTTTTCATTAAAATAAATTTATTTGACCTTGATAAGAAAATTTTAAAATTACCCATTAAAAATAAAAATAGTTATTATGAAATAATATAATATGAAAAATATTCTTTAAAAAACATTATTTATGAAGACATAAAAACACTTGAAAAACTCATTTGTAAAAAATTCCATAAAAATACAATTTAAAATCATGTATTTCTTTTAAAAATCTAACTTTTTCATTGAAAAACTTTAAAAATATTTCCTATTTATTTCAAATTAATCAAGACTTAAATTCATTTAAAAACACATTTTAAAATCATCAATGGTATTTTTTTAAATATTAATGTTACTATAATGTGAGAAATAATAAAATAGTTTATAGAAAAAAAAATTATCATATTTTTAGATGAAAATGTTATGGATAACATTAAAATTCATATTATAAAAGTTAAAGTGAAAACATTTAAAAAAATTTACATTAAAATGGATTTTCAATAATATAACTTTGAATAGTATATAATTTTTTAATTCATAAATTTGGTTTGAAATATAAAATAAATGATTTTTAAAGTATTGAAAAACTTTTTAATATTCGAGAAATCGATTTTTTAAAAGCACACATCATAAAAATATTTACAAAACATCATTTTTAAAAGTGTATGATGTAAATATCAAGATCAAATGAGTAACTCTTAATTAGTATTAAAAATATAGTGGACTACATTGGAAGTAAATATAAATATATAAAAGGATAGGAAATTAGTGTTAAAGTGGGTGAGAACTATTCTAAATAATGATATTCTTTCTTAAGAAGAAATTCATCAAGGTAAAATCTTATAAATAAAAATTAATTCTCCCTATAGAATAAGTAAAAGTAACATGGAATAAAATATTATCCTTAGAAAAAAACAATAATCTAAGAAATAAGTTCAATAAGAGGAACTATAAATCAAAGATAAAAGATTTGAGTTATCAAAATACATTACGGCTTTTGTAACACATGAATCTAAACCCCCTAAAAATGGATCTCTAGATGTATTTTCAAATCAATTAGAATTCATAAAAAATTATGGAAAAATATATCCAATTCCAAAATATATACACCAATAAATGAAAACAAGTAGTGAATATGTATCATATCCAAATGCAGAAAAATTAAGATACAATGACCCTAACAAACATGACATTTATTGAATCAAAAGAAAATTAATGAAATGATGTGATATATTTATTTAATCCCCATGAGTTACATTAATTTTTTTAATTAAATGCAATATTTAGTAATCAAACCATATTAAAGACATTACGTTTGATAATATGAAATATGTCTCAGGAAATTAAGTTCCAGACAAATAAACACTTAACTTAAACCTCTCTTATTCAGATATGCTCTAACATCCTACACATGAACATAATGATCGTAATAACTAATTTAAAATAATTATTTAAATATATTACCATTTATAAACATAATTTATAATCATCTATCGCAAATATATTATAATATTATAGTTAATTCTAATCATCAGATATTTGGATTTTTTATTTTTTTTCATACATATTTATAGTGATAGGGTCAATTATCACTTATTAATTCACATTTAAACATTCTCAAATTATTCAATATATAATAATCACTATTTTAAATTTATTCCTTAATTATTATTTCATTTGGTGAAATATATTACAATGATTTGTGAAAAAAGAAATTACAATGGACTAGTTTCATCATGTTTAAAAATCGAAAGGTTGAATATTTACAAATATATTAAATTTAAATAACACCATTACCTAATCACTAAAAAGTATTTAATATACTCTCATTATTACATGATATTACCATTATATAACATTCCCTAATAAATCAGGATATAAAAATTATAACACCCTTCTGGTATGTTCTAAAATCGACCCAACAAGATCGTGCTATAATGATTTAATGAGTAAAGTCATGTTTTGATATAATTTTAATATAAAATTTACATAAACTTAAAATTTTAATTAATTTTATTTATATTCATTAAATTAATTCTTGTAACCATCCACATAGGGTAGTTATGACAAATGAAATTCATTTCTCGTTGAGGTGATAGTCTAAATGTACATATGATTCCACGTCTAAACAAATGGGATGGAATAATGGTATTTGATGAAAATTAATTTTATAATATAATTTTATAATATAAAACTTATTTATTAATAAAAGACATCCTTGTCACGAACAAAGAGATGTGGTGATGAAAAAATAATTGCATCACTTCATCGTGGTGGTGCTTCACATGTACACACAATCAAAGTTTGTTTCATTTTTTTAGTGGATTGAAATGATTGAATAATGGTTATTAAATTAATTTAATAATATTAATTTATGTTAATAATACTCATTTTTTTATATTAAGTTATATATAGAATTTCTGGAGGAGGAATATTAGGAAAACAAAGACTAAGTAAGAAATACTCACATAGAGAACATATGATTTATCTTTAACAACATCTTAAAAATGGAGGCCTTTTGCAATATAATTAAGACCATAGGCTTATGAACATGATATAATATTATATGGGGATAAATATGGTATAGAATCAGGATACATTTATAAGGTATAGGTGTATCATGAAGTTGTGGAAGTGATCCCCTTCCATAAGTGAATAAAAGGGTAATTTTTGAAGTACGCGTTGCCTTTCAAAAATGATATATCAATATATAATGGTAAAAGAAAAAAAATGTATAATAATTTAGGGTTGGAGTTTTGGACGATCCACTAATCATCCACACACTATGAGTCATTTTTTTGAAATGTCTAATCCATTTTTAACGTAGTAAACCCATTTTTCCATTTTTAGTTTAACCATGGTAACTTATTTTTTAACAAAGGTAATTTATATTAATGAACAAAATTAAATTAATAATTATTAAATAATTTAATAATGATAGTTTAAAAAAAATTATTAAATAGAATTTCTAATAGTTAGGAAATTTCATTTTAATATTAGAGTGCATAATTCATAAAAACGTTTTTTGTAATAAGTAAGTTTAAATGATTAAAATGTATGTCTTTGATAAAATTATAAATTTTATTATCTTCCATGAAATGAAGTGTTTTTTATAATAAAAAATTTATGTGGCTTAAAAAACAAGGAAAAACAAAATATTACCAAAAAATATTTAAATTGAAGGAAAATACCAAAAATATTTTTTTATTACAAAATGTTAAAGAAGTCATTAAAATGATAATCATAGGTTTTCCAAAAATTAAGTTACTATGGATAAATGAATAATTTTACTCCTTAAATATATTTTTTGTAATAAAAAATATTAAAATGTTTTTAATTTATACTCACTTCATGATATATTTAGGAATTTTATGATTTTAATAAAAACAAATTTTCAACATTCAGCAAAAAATCATTTTTTAGATAAAATATCAAAAAATAAAGATAACATATTTTGGACATGTTAGATTCAAAAATTATGTTTATTTTAATTGGTGAAAATTATATAATTAATATATTTAGTTCTTAAATAAAAATAAATTATATAAAAAAATTACTAAAAATGAAATGTTTAATATTTAAGTGTTGTTAATATTATTTTTTCATTTCCAATAGATTTCAATATTTTTATTTAATAGTATTTTTATTATTCATATATTTTGTTAATAATATTTTTCTACTATGTTTCACATTTATTTCATTAGTTTTTGTGTGTGTAAATAGCTACCAAGAATATGACTATTTCATAATGTATATATATATATATATATATATATATTTCAAAATCATGTGGTGTAATATTGAGGTTTTGGAGAAGTCATTAGCAAGAACTGAAAACTAAGCTAAGCTTCAGCACAGAATATACCCATTATACTGATAGTCAGTCTAAAAGGGTTACTTAATGTCTTGAGGATATAATGAGATATTTTTCAATGGATTACCAGGGAAATTTAGATCAACATCTACACGTGGTACATTTCTCATATAAAAACAGTTTCCATTATAGCTATCAAATATAATTATATGAGGATCCATATAGGAAGAGATATTGGACTCCAACATGTTGGGATTTTGTTAGAGAGAATAAACTTATTCAACCTGACCTTTTCCAATAAATAATATAGAAGTTTTAAATAAATAATTGGTATATTAAAGTGGAATAATGTTGATAAAAGATGTATACATATAATTATCGATGGGGTATAGATTTTGAAGTTGGTGATATGGTGTAATTCTGAATATCACTTTATAATTAGGTTATAATATTTTGAAATAATTGGAAGATTGTCCAAAATCATATCATTCCATTTGAAAACGTCCATCATGTTTGTGTTATATCTTATCACTTAACACTTCTTTCAGACCTCTCCTAAGTACATGATGTGTTTCTTATATAATTTTTTAGGAAGTACAGATTAGACCCTTCAAATGTACTAAATTCAAAATTTGTACAACTAGAAAATGATCTCTCATATGATAAATAACCAGTGGAGATATTAGATCACATAGAAAAAGATCTTCATAGCAAGACCACTCATCGGTTCAATGTTTAGTAGTATGAAAATGAGTTTAAGGAAGTTACATGGAAACCCGAGGGTGTAATGTGAAAAAAATATCCTCGTTTTTTTAAAAACTATAATTAAATTTTGTGGAATTTTTTTTAAAGAGGGTATAATGTAACAACCCAATATATTAGTGAATATTTATACAAAAAAAACATTTTTGAAATATAATGTTTCACACACAAACTTAAATAAAAACAAACTGTAAAATATTTTAAATTATTGTAAAGTCCTCATAAAATTAGCATGTATAAATATATTTATTCACAATATAAAATATTTATAGTAATAAAAAAATTAATAATAATTCATTGATAAAATTCAACTAGTGTTGACAAATAACTAATCAAAAAATATTATATTAAAAATGTATTTTACAAAAAATTATCTTTTCAGGAGTTCTATATTTTTATTTTAGGTAACTACATATATCATTCTTAAATAATGATAAATAATATTATTGATATTAATAATATAGTGACACTAAATAGTAATTTATAAGAATTAAAAATAAATAAATTTATATTTATAAATTTCCTTTCCAAAGAAAAATAGTTTTTCAGTATATTTTCCTTTAAATTTTAAATTACAAAATTTAATAATTTAATTTTTATAAAATAATATTCATTGTAATTCATCATGATAATATTTCATTAATATTAATTTTTTATTTCTTATAAAATATTACTTTTTTATGTGAATAGTGAAAAACAATGTTTTTGAAAACTTTGGGACTTTTATTAAATCATTAGGATATAAGCAAAAAATAATATCTTTGAAAACTATTTTTTTTAATAAATTTATATCTCATAAGTTAAATTATTAATTTAAAGACATTATGTTTAATTTTTAAACATATATTTTACATTTTGGAACTTAAGTTATATTTTTTTCTCTAAAACTTATTTTTGAGTCATACAATTACAATTTTAAAATAAATTTTTATCACTTTTATAAATTTTATCTAAAAATGGATTTAATATTTTAAATATGAAATTAAAAATTATTTAATAAGATTTAATTAATTTCTCTATATAAAATTTAATTTACTTTGGTAAAAATTAGTTACAACTGTAAAATCTAAATTGTTAAAAGGGTTAAAAACAAGTACAAGACCTAAATAATATTTAAAACATGCATCAAAATGAGTGTTTAAGTTATTTCTATTCCCACACTCATTACCCTCAATTATGAATCACTTTTTTTAATTACTTTTTTTTGAATAGTGACTTGTCATATTATTTTAGTACAAAAAATATCACTCCTCCCAATTATAAAAGGATCTCATCACCATAATACATAAATTAACACCACAAGAACTTTAGTTCAAAAAAATATACCTAAATTCCCCCAAAATACTTCAACACACATCCTATAGGTTCTAGTATCCTAAATATACTTCCCATAAAATCCTTAATCCTTTTTCCGAAGGAATTATTCCAAAGGGTAAGGTTAAAATTTCTAAATTGAACATTTTAATTTTTATTTATTTAAGTATTCTTATTATACATAAATAAATATTATAAAACGTTAAAATAATATCAAAAACATAAATAGTATACTTTAATGTTATTATATTTATTGGAAAATAATTATGAACCATTCCATTCTCCCTAGAAAAATGAATGTGTCACACTTGCATGAATGTGTACTACCACCTCCATAAAGCGACATTTTTAATTTTACATAACCATATTATATGTATGGTTATAAAAGTTTATTTAAGTAATATATATTATATTTATAAAATTTTCATGTTTATAATTAAATATATAAATTACTACCTTACATTGGTTCAATGGAAAACAAAAATATCTTTTGTGTATAGGTGGGGACTATCACCTCCATAAAATGATGTATTTTTTCATCACCACATAAATGGATGATTATATGAATGTATTTATGGAATTAAAATGATTATTATGTCATGATTAATGTTTTATGAATTTCATATTTATATTGAACTCACTATTAATATACCATGTTTTTTTGATCAAAATGTATTAAAACAAGGTCTTCATTGATTCCAAATTCATTGATCGAGACTAAAAAACAATATAATGAAATTATACAATTATAAATAATTATAAATAATATATTATAGTCCATTTTCTAATCTATTAGTGATAAAATTTATATTAATTAATGGGAATCAACATGAAACATTTTATAGCATGTGCGAAACAACCAAAATCGCTAGCATTTGATGATGAAAATAAACTATAAATAACTAATAAATATCTGAAGAATGATTATAATTAATGAGTATATTTGGTAATATATATGAATAATTTTCAAAAATAGCGTACTAATATGGTTATTTTATTTATTTAAATATGAATGATCCTTCATGGAAGCTGGAGTGAAACTGTAAGGGGTTTTCTTGAATATACATCTTTTCTTGAGTCATAATTATTAATCTTTGACTATTGTTTTTAATGATTATATTAATTTTTTATATGATAATATTATAAAAACATTACTCCTTATATTATAAGTAATTTCATTATTGTATTTCATACATAATAAAGTTTGATGATGTTAAGAATAAATCTCATCCCCTCTAAATGAGTTCTTTATCCTCCATATATATATTCACTCTCCTAACTAATGATCTACATTTATATTTTAAAATCCCCAAAAAAATTGTTAACAATTATCCTATAATTTCAATTTAACACTATTTAAATTATATATTCACTACACTTTTTATGATTTGGGTTTTATAATTTTTTTATTAAAATGATTGAAAAAATCCTCTCCTGATCGTGAATTTCTTATTCCACTCCACATATTCTTTGGAAAACCATTATATCTTTTATAATGATTCTTTATTTAAAATTATAGAAAAATAGTTTTTGAAAAGTCTCCATGAAGAGTTATAAAGATGATATTTTCAAAAGTGGATGATAAACTCTTCTCTTTACAACAATATTAAGAAATGTTTTATTGGACACCTTTATGATTCACTTCTATTATTGTATTTAACTACAAAATATATTAACCCTATAGGGTTATATTTTGTGGACCACCTTTTATATTCCACTATGATATACTTATGTTGTTTGATTGGGTTTTTGGTATCAAATAATATGTGTCTTGAATTCAATTTATGTGACAACATTTAGAAATGTTTAGAAACTCCTTTTCATTCCATGGGCTCTTTTAGATTTTATGAATTATTGATTTAATGTGGCACATATATGTAAAGATGATTATTATGTGATAGGGGAGTCTTATATACCCCTCCAACTCATTGGTTAAAATTTTATATCTCATGATATTATAATGGGAAATGATTAATGAATCTCGATCTATTATGGTAAATCAGTTATGATGGTTGAGCCACTACGAGAAATAGGTTGTGATTTCGGATCCTCTATAGTAAATAGGTTTTCATTCTTATTCTACTATTTTAAATAAGATATTAAGCCTCATTAACTATGTTACTATTTATGTGCTTATTTTTATTTCACATTTCTATGTTATATGCCTATGATATACTCATTGGATCATGTTTATTGTCTCATTATTTCATACTCTTATACCATGATATATATTTTATAACATTATATTACCTTTTTTCTATTGATCCTTATAGAAAAAACTTTTTCCATATATTCTATTAATAAAATATTCCTCCCATACTTATGTATTCTCACAATATTATGATCTAGAATTTTATGAAACATTAATCAGATATACTTTACTATGAATTGGAGCTTATGCCTTTCTTATTTTTCCACTCCTCAATTTATAAATATGGGTATAACCTAATATGATATTATAATGGGGTCTAATATGTTTCAGTTTTTGAGAAATGTTCAAGAGTACTACAAAATATGTTTCTTTTATTTCTAATTGTTAATGACACTAAAACTATTATTCATGGTATTGTGTGAAAATTTTCATGATGTAATGTTTAAATTATGGAATTTTTTTAAAAAATATATTTATTTATTTTAGTTTATATCACTTGATATTAATTTCTAGATGTAAATAATGTGTTTTTAAAACTATACATGGGTGTGTGGGTACATGGCACCTCCACCATGGCAGACCATGGTCATTCACATAATGAGTGGGTCAGAGCCTCCCACCATAATTAACACAGGGTCAATGGAATTATAATTATTATTGAAAATAATACTAACAATATTCTTATTTATTTAAGGGTACAAGAATAAAAAATATAACACACCACAACACATAATCCTTTTGAAAAGAACCATTATACCCCTCCCTCCCCACCCCCTACAAGACTAAATCGCCTCTAATTGCCTTGTGTTATCACATAGTTCCTTGAAGCACTACACTCTAAGGCCCAAATTCCTTATAAACATGGTTTTATAGACTTATAAGTGGGTCCTAATGATCCTTTTTGAACAGATTATCAAGAATTTATGATGCCTATTAGAATACCCACTATAGTTCCTGCTACAGTAACAACAATAATTCCTACTGAAATACCACTATTGTTATTAAACCCTATGTCTATATGGGTGTGTGAATGAATTTTGTATTTTTAATATAATATTTAATTCTAAAACTGATGTGTGTGTTGTTTTATGAAAATGGGTTCGTGAATGTTTTTTGAAATTTTGGAGGATTTAATGAGTTATTTTGGGATATGGTTTGAGGTTGAGAGGTGTGTCAGGTATCATGATAATCCGTAGGAGCGTCGATCATAGCGATCTAGTTTTTCAAAGTTTCATACTGGAGAACATGGATATAATATAATTATTAATAACTATACACCCCAACCATGTGGGTATCCAAGAAAAAATAACTATTTTCTTAAAATATGCAAACGGGCCTTGGAAACCATGCATAGTTCTATAGGTAAATAAATTGTTCATCCCATAACTAGTGCATGGTTTTATAAATTGTGTATCATAATCCTGAAATGGGATGATTTCTTGAGGTATTATTGACTGCATGATTAGATATTGATTTAAAAAACCTTTCACCACATTAAAATTGGGATTTTACCATGTTACCGTTTTGAGATTTTAACCCAAACCCCCTCTTTATTTCCATATTCATGACTCGGTTGTCTTCTATGAACCCTTTTTCTCAGCCCTTCCTCCAAGATGTATCTCCATTATTTTTGGATCATTTTATATGTCATATCTTGTGACCAAGATCTTAGGGTAATCCTTTTATAAAATTCCCCATGCATATTAAATTACTCAAGTATTTGTTTTTTCCAACTAGGCAATAGAGTGACGAGTCCATTGGAGAATAATGGAATCATAATAACATGATAGGGAATTCATGTGGATTGGCCTTATGAAATACCAAGGAAACATATTCACACCATTACTTGTCAATTCTATGGAGGTATTTGGACTAAGATGGTGTTTAGGGCATAGTGAAAACCATATACGGGTTAGTGGACTTGGTTCTGGTGTGTGGGAGAACCCAATGAGTGTTTTATCATTTTTAATAAAGTTATTAATTATTGTTAATTTGTATCAATTTTTCAATTAGATATAATTTTCTAACTAATGTTTGATAATTATTGTTTACATGTGATTTAATATCATATATAGTTTGAGGATTGACCATTAGTTGTGGAAAACTCAAGAAGTTGATTCTCAAAGTAGTGTTAAATGAAAACTATAATTTTATTTTAGGTGGTTTAGTTTCATTTCCCTTAAAGTATAATCTCTTTATAAAAAAACTATTTATGCATCATATCAATGTCCCAATGTCGACCATGTTTTAAAATTTAAATTATATTTTCTTAATTTAGTTCCATAAATTTATTTCATAATTCTTAGGTAGTGTCTTTAAATTATCAATCAGGACCAATGACTAAGTATGGTACATGGATGTGGCATGACATGACATTGAATATAGATCTCTAATGGTATATATAAGACATTTTTTGAGTTTTTCTTGATAATCATTGTTAAGTAATTATTATGACACATTCCAGGGACCAAATAATGTCCATGGAAGAATATAAACTTATTTAAAGATTCTTTAATGTGGATCCATTTTTGTATAATCTCATACAGAATTAAATTAAGACTCTAGGAGTTCTTTGTATTATGAAACTACCTATGTGAACCATGAATGAATTAGGGTGTTTCTTAGTTATTATCTTTCTTCATTAAAAAACAATTTAATTAGTTGAAACAAGTGTATAAATAACATGCATGTAATATTTGACCCTAAAGAACATGTTTTATTGTAATGAACATAGCTAGAATTGGGGTGCCTTAACCCAAAACGTGTAACTAATTATCTCATGTCCCTTAAGACCTAGGGCCAGACCATATTCTAGTAAATAAGTTGGTGACTTCTAAAATAACTTGTTAGTGTAATAAAATTAATGAATTAATATTGATGCTTGAAATTAATTAATTTTTATAAATTATGGAAATGTTTTTGGTGAGTTGCGTTACCCTTAATCAAATAAGATATATTTTTAATGGTGAATATGAATTGTAATTGATTAATAACTAATGGAAGTCTTGGGTGTATTTGAAATGGATGTCCTTGATTCATAATGTATGTTTTCCCTATTTAAGTATCACTTTCCTTGATAAGCTAATATATCATTTATAATCCTTCTTAATAAAATTAAATTGCTTGTGACTTGAAATTGAGAAAATTCATGGGTAAGATTATGATTTTAGATTAGAATTCCAAGTATGAACCTAATGAATTCCAATAGGTTCACTGATTATAATTTTAATGTATAATATCACCAAAGATTTAGTCAATGACTTATATTTATGTATTCCTTAGATTGGAATCATAGATTCACCTAAAAACATAGAAAAATTAAAGAAATTAGGTATGAGGCCTCATATTCATCTTTATTTCCTTAAACAAAAAATATATTGGAATACCCCCTTGCCTCTAAATAAAACCCCTTCTTGACATTACACTATTAATTAATCTCAATTTGGGTGAGATCCCCTTTAGAAAGTATAATATTGTGGTATTATCCCTAATATTCTACTTTGGATATATAAACCATGGATTTATCACCATAGGGTGTTTTCCACTTATTAAACATGGATTTCCAAGAAGATTTCCCTAGATTTGCATGGTTTTTTCATGTGGGAAAACCCTGAACTTCTCTATGGATTCATCCTGATGTGTGTTCATGGATGTCTGGTCTATATGAAATGGATCTTAGGATCCTCTATTGGGCCTCATTATTAGAGACAAATGACCTCGGAAAAATAAGGTTATATTATTTGATCTATCTCCACATAAAAATTTTTCTTATTCAAATATTTCACAACATTATGTTCTATTTAAACAAATTTCAAAATCATAAGACACCATTAGTATTGTACTACTGATTTTTAATCACATATTTGTTAAACCACCTCTTGGTACCAAATTAGATTTATTGGCTATAGGTTAAGACTTGGTTTCTCCTATTTTATATTTCATATCTTGGGATAGGACTTCACATCCGAGTAGTGGAATAAGAATGTACTCAGATTCTCTATATGAGTTGGTTTTTCTTGTTTATTTATTCATTTTTTATATAATATTGTTTTTTTACCTATTTTATGTGTTGAAATATTTATTTATATAGAATAATATGTTTTTTCATTGTTGATTTATTTATTATCACTTACCAGGTTTCCATTTTATTTTTATCTATCTATTTTTCTTTTCATTTATTTTCATTGAATTTAGTATTGGTCTAGAGGGAAAAGTCACTCCACAATGCCACCATTATACCCCTATTTT
Source organism: Viscum album (assembly GCA_963277665.1). NCBI lineage: Eukaryota > Viridiplantae > Streptophyta > Magnoliopsida > Santalales > Viscaceae > Viscum > Viscum album. The sequence continues at coordinate 333,102,329 of OY728161.1, forward strand.
TAGTTAGGATTCTATAGAATATGGGAAGGCTCACTTAAGGCCAGTTTTTCCAATGGTTTGGTTACATACATGTTATCTTGGTCAGGGACATCATAATGTGGTATCAGAGAAACATTTTCCTTTTTCTTTCAGTTTGGACTTATATAATGAAGACTGTGAATTTATTTGGACTTTTTAAAGAGCTCATTCTTGTGAATAACTAACCCATGAAAGGGGAAAAGTATATGTTTCAAATTATGGGACTTTTTCCATGAATTTCATAATTATAGTTGATTTGATTTTACCAAGAGTGATGTGCTTGATTATAGGGTTACTAATTTATGGGATTTATACTCATGGGCCAGTATGTCATGAGGGCTTGTGTTCATGCATCATTCATGCATAAAGGATTCACATTCTAGTATCATTCTTACTTTGTTTTCTCATATTACTTACTATATTTATTACTTCATTGTATATGGATATGAAATGTTTTTTGTTAAATAAATTGTATTCATCCACCAATAATAAATTTTCATGTATATGTTGATATGGAATTTCATTATAACCTTACTAAAATTTATTAATGAAAATAAATATTGTCATAATATCTAATAAATTAATAAAACTGATAAACATTAAATGTTGATGGAATTGAATTTATTTTAAAAAATTAAAATGATAAATGTCATAAGTCAATTAAATGACATAACAATTGTAACTTATATGTTTTGTACCTCTATAACAGGGGAATTGAATCCCATATTACTAAATCCTTATATTCCAATTCCAAAACCTATAGGTTTTTCCTAGAAATATATTTCAATAAAATAAACCCATTAATGGTTTTTTTAAAACCATTAATTAATTTGTTATTGTAGGGTTGCAAAATAAATGGTCTTAAAATTACAAATTATAGAGTACTTACCCCATTACTTAGGAATGGACACACATATAACCCAACTGATGTTTTAATGACTTGATCCACATAGGTTGATACTTTTCTACATGGCTTAGTAATTAAAATCTTAGGGTTATATAAATATAATTGATTAAGATGTTTAAAGAATCAATAACATCCAATATGTTATTTTACCACATGTATCCTTTGTGTAATTTTAATTAGATGGACTTTATTACTTCCATTACATATTACATGTCATCTATAGAAATTCCACTCTAAAATTTTGAATAAATAAATATCTGTTTATGTAATGACCGGAACTGTTATAAATAAAATTCCCCTTTTTTACTTATTTAAATATCTCATCGTGAAATATGGTTATAGAAAATATATGAACATAGTTTTTTTAATATATATTATTGGATTTAAAAGACCATTAAGAATCATTACTATTGATAATATATCCATTTAAAAGTGTTTACATGATTAGTATAAATATATGGTTTTAACAAATCCAATTGACATAGAAAAAGGAAGTTATGGTCCCAAATAGTTGTATTGTGCCCTATAAAGCCCATTTATCAGTGATTTTGAGGGAAATAGAATTTTTGGTATTTTCCCCTGGCCTATCCCAAACAGAGATCCAATAACTTAATCATGATTGAAATTGTTTCTGTGATAAGGTCAAGCTCATTGAGATCACAGCCCAAACCATGTTCTCTAAACCACCCCATGAAAGTCGTACCATTGTGCACCCTTCACTTAAGGAGTTAGATGGTGTATTAAAGGGATATGTATCAAGACCCTATAAATATGACTATTTATTGTTTTTTATATAATAATGAATATATTTTCATCATATTATTTTTACTTTGTAAATGATTATTATTTTGATACAATAAAGAAGAAACTGTATTTTTTGGTTACTATTACAATTAAATTAATGAATTTATGAACTAATTAATATTTTAAAAAATAAAAATTTAATATTATTTAAAAAATATATCAGATATAAATGATCATATAATTTTTATGAAGTCAAATATAATTTTTATAAGGGTTCAAAAACAATTTTTTGTCAAACAACCCAACATTTCTTAATAAATGTAGATTTTTTTTAAATGATAAAATTTAAATTTTAAGAAAATTATTTAGATAAAATGAACATTATTTTTGGAATTATAATTTCAATGGTGATTTTTTCATAATTTACTGAGACAACCAAATTTTTGGGTAAAAATTAAATATCATATAAATATACTTTGTGTTTTAGGACATCGTAATGATCCAAAAGTGATCTAATAATCACTATAAATTGGATAAACGACCAAATATATGTTTTAAATTTAAAATAATGTGATATTAATTTTATTTTATTTATTTTTTAAATCCATTATGAATCCTCCAAAACATATAATATATTATATGATTTTAAAATACTTTATTTAAGAGTGTGATTCACCTTCACAAAAGAAAGAGAATTATTTTAATATGTTCGGCCCTTGGCCTTATAAAATATTGATAAACAGTCCCTTTCTTTCAAAAAAGGGTAAAAACTGTGTGATGGCTTTTGTTTTTTGATATTTTATTGTGTAGAGTCCAAAACCTAAATAATAAAGAAATCATCCTGTTTTTCTTATATAAACCCACCTATGATCCCATTTCTCTTATGTAAAACTAATTGGATCATGACTATAATATTAAATAAACTCTCTATATTCCAACCATGGTTCCCCAAAACTCTCAGGAATCCCCTTATAATCTTTTTAAGTCACACACTCAAGTAAGGGATCCTCGCCTTCCTCTCCTTTTAATTAAAGAACCTTATTTCTAATTTTCCTTTTTAATTTCAGTTTTTTATGATTTAATTTATTTATAAACATTAAATAATATCCAAATTATTTTATTTGAATGAGGGATCATTTATTAACTCTTTTTTTTACCTTCACCTATGTCATTATTATGATGAAATTTCTTATGGGATTTCTCTCCTCTCATTTCCATTCAAGAACTCCTTTTATGTTATGTCTATTAAATTCAATTTAATTTTGTTGGGTTATTTTATTACATATTAAAATTTCTATATATTTAATTTATAAATAGTTAGATCCTCCTTTTCACTCTCATTAATCCACTCATGACCCTTTATGTACACCTGTTACCATGTCGAAATTTTTTAAGGGGTCTTCTCCTTTCTACTCGTTATTCAATTATCTTCTTTACCTTATGTATATTATCTTCATTTTAGTGTGATGTGATATTTTATTACATATCATCATTACTCTAAAAATGATTTACAAATTATTATATACCCATTTTCTCTCATCAATCCCTTTTATTAATTTTTAAGTAATGTCACTATGCTGCCGAAATTTCACTGTGATTTTACATTCCAAAACAATTATGTAGTGAATAAAATTCCCATTTTTTCATCAAAGGTATTCACCTTTATGAACATATAATTATTTATTGGGGAATTACATGTATTTATTCCACATTACTTGATCATTTAATAATTTATAATGATGAATGAATCCATGTTGTATGATATTTGTGGAACACACGTAAGCATGAGAATGAAATGAATATGATTGGTGTGGCCAGATAACACCCCACTGTATTGGGTAATGTTTAGTATCATGATACATGATGTTGGGATAGGTATTGAACCTGATTTTATTATGGTACTTTGTTCACCATGATGTCTTGGTGGGTTTATCCTTGACCTAGGATTAGGATTTAGTGTTTTAGGTTGTTTCCACATTTCCCATGTTATTATATGATTATATATTATGCCTTATTATTCATGTTACTTTCATTCCACATTAATATGACTATTTTTTAAAATTTATCACTTATTCCCTGTTTATTTCCTTATTGGGCATTATAGATCTCCCATTTCTTTTGTATGTCCTCAGGTTGTCCCATGTAGTTTTAAGCTTGGAGGATCATTTTGAGGATGTTAAAGAATTTATTAAAAAGATCTATTGTATTCCCTATTTTATGTTGTTATATAATGTTCCAAATTCTCTAATACACTATACTTATCAATAAAATGGGTTTTATTAATTATAGTCTTATGTAATAAATCACTTATTAATGTGAAATAAAGATAAGGTATGTTGTAGTTGGTATCAGATGAAAATTTTCATTATTTGTGTGATTATGATTAGAAAATGCTAGAAAATGATTTTGGGATAATACTAAGCACAATAAAACATCCCTAAATTTTGGTTATTATATAGTATTTAGTTTAGAAAGAAAATATGTTCCTATATAGATAAAAAAAGTGGATGTGGTTCTGGCATAGATCTACCTAGGAGTAAAAACTCCAACAATGCGTTTTGGACCTGACTTGGGGTAACCGGGTACATGAAATTGGGCCTCAATATGTGCCTAGATTGACAATATTGGGGTATATTGTTAGGTAAATTAATAATATAATTATTAACCATTATTAATGGGAAAAAAATAAAATAAAAATATATGTTAGAAAATAGATCATGGATAGCATAGATTGAATCCTAAATATTCATAAGTTAAGGAAATAAATTTCATTTATAAGTTTCTACTTTAATTTCATTGGATTCAGAATTATTTTTTTATTATTTGAAAAATAATAATCCATAATTTTCTCTTTAATGTATCCAATATATGGAAATATGAGGAATCGGGTAAATAATCAATGTGGTGGGAAATGTGATAACAATCTGAAATTGATTCCCAACCCAATGGATGAAGGAATCATGAACTTTATGATGATATTCTCTCAGCTTACTCAGGTTTTAAATTGAAACATGGATCAAGAAGAGTTCCCAAAACCCCCCATAAGAGAGAAAAAGATGCAATCAAGAGCTTCATGTGGAAAAAGCATCCTACTTTCAATGGACCATCTGATCCATTAATCACGGAACAATTGATCAACTCTATTTAGAATATCTCTATCATTAAATGTTCTAAGAAAGATAAGGGTATATTAGTTTTTTATTATATGGAGGGAGGATTTGATCAGTGGTGGTACATGATCATGAATGTGAATCATGATGAATACATCGAAGTTATGGAGTGGAAGGAAATAAAAAAAATGTTTTTTGATAAATATTTTCCTCACACTATTCGACATAAAATGGAATGGTATTATAGCATCCCGTCTTTTTATAACATAACTTTTCATTCCATTACACGGAACTGAGGATCTTTAAGGTTTAGTGTCTTGGAAACAAGGAACATAAAACATGAAAAAAAAACATTCTTCTTAAACACATGAAAGGCTTCTCCTCATGTTCACCCTAGGCTCATTACTGCATCTCATAACCTGGGGACATACATCAAAAGAAAGGGTGAGAAGAAGGCCCAGCAAGGGAAACAAGTGAAACATTTTACATATGAACTTGAGATACATCAATAAAGTCATGAAAAGGACTTTAATGCATGAAAATGAAATCATGAGGCATATCATAATAAAATTAACATTTTTCATAACTTGAAGATATGGCTGCAACATTTAATATTGACAATCGTTTCGTTTCACCAAGGTCCATCCCCAAGGTGTCGTTAAAAATTACCAAGGTTATTCACCAAGGCATCGTTAAAATTGTAATCTCTAGTGGTTACATCATTACCCAATGCATTGGAGCGCTATCAGGGCGCACCCTTAAATTTTCCTTTATTATCATGTGAGCCACATATATCATCATCAAAAATTTCATAAATAACCCACATAGCATAAAATAAATGGGTTTCATTTCATAATCATAACGTTTTAAAAACTGCTTTAAAGACATGATCTTTACGTCACTTTAAACCCACAGAAAGGGAAAGCGGGTCTCATGTATGTAAATCCCAGAATTTAAAATGGAAAATTTTGATATATATTTGAATACCCTTGTATAAATAAGAGCTTTGAGTATTCACTTTATAACATAAAATAATTTTTGAGAAAAGAGAGAGGCATTTTGAGGGGAAAATTCTGCAGCATAACGGCTAAGTTTCAGGGTTTTAGAAAACATTGAAATGAGAGGGGACATGGGTCACCCACTCATAAATGATCCATAAAACAGTAGGGTGAAGGAATAATAAGGACATATGGACATGGTAATGAAATTTTAGGGACATACCATTTGAAATGAAAAACATGGAAGAAAAAAAAAGTTTAGATTTCTCTTATGAAAATTCGGCAGCCTTACGGCGTCACTTAACTTCAAAAGAAAATTATTTGACAAGATCAAATAGGGTCCCTCATCATATGATAATAAGAGATCAGTATGATGGATATATAGATAATTCCCCAACATAACAAAAAGGAACTTGAATGAATTGACATGAAAGTAGAACTTCAAAACGAGAAGGGTGAAGAACCACTTAAAAATTCGGCAGCCAAACGGCGCCACTTAAAACTTCAAAATACTGAATTGAAGCGATCAAATGGGGTCTCTCATCATATGAAAATAAGAGTCCAGTATGATAGATATAGAGATCATACCCCAATATAACAAAAAGGCACTTGAAATAATTGACATGAAAGTAGAACTTCAAAACGAGAAGGGTGAAGAACCACTTAAAAATTCAGCAGCCTAACGGCGCCACTTAAAACTTCAAAATACTGAATTGAAGCGATCAAATGGGGTCTCTCATCATATGAACATAAGAGTCCAGTATGATAGATATAGATATCATACCCCAATATAACAAAAAGGAACTTGAAATAATTGACATGAAAGTAGAACTTCAAAACGAGAGGGGTGAAGAACCACTTAAAAATTCGGCAGCCTAACAGCGCCACTTAAAACTTCAAAATACTGAATTGAAGCGATCAAATGGGGTCTCTCATAATATGAACATAAGAGTCCAGTATGATAAATTTAGAGATCATACCCCAACATAATAAAAAGTAACATGAAATACTTGAATGAAAATAGAACTTGAAAACGAGGAAGGTGAAAGAATCCCTTAAAAATTCGACAGCCTAACGGCGCCACTTAAACATTCTTAAAACGAATTGATGAGAGCAAGGGGGGTCTCTCATCATATGAACATGAAATAGGAAGTAGGATGAATATAAAATAACATCCTCCAACATAAGAACATGGAGTATAAAAGAAATGACATAAAAGAGATTACTTGAAAAGAAAGAGAGAGGTCGGATCCCTTACCTTAAAATGTAACTCTTGAACCTCAAAGGTTGGGACCTTGAGGGCTTGGGGGAACCTTGGGAGGACTCCTTGGGAGGTAATGAGACCAGAAATTCGTTGGGAATGAGTGGGGAGTTGAATGGATGAGAGGAGGGCTTGGAATTTATAGGGAAAGTGAGGGGACAAGGCATTAATGACCAAGAGACACCTCACATGTGCTTTTCTCAAACCCATGTGCTCTCCCTTGGCATTTATCATGGAGTTAGGCCACATGGGTCCCCCAAAACAATAATTCATCACCCTTGGCCGGCCAACCCTTAAAAAAACTCATGAAATCATCATGACACAGTTATGAGGTCATTAAACATACCGAAACCCTAAAACTGTATTTTTACTATTCACTGAAAATTCAACTTTCTCAGAAAAATCCCAAAATTTCATATTAACCAAATATCAATGCTCTGATTTCAAAAATGAAATCCATTTTATAAAAATAATTTTCTAAATATTTTTAATTTTATTTTTAAATAAAAACACTATTCATCGAAAATTCATTTTTTCAGAAAAAACCCCACAAATTACCATAACATAATATCGATGCTCTGAGTTCAAAAATAAAGCCATTTTTATAAAAATAATTTTCTAATAATTTTTAATTAAATTTTTAATTAAAAAAAACTATTCACCCGAAAAAACTAATACTTGAATAATAATTAATGAAACCGTTATTTAACTATTTTATTGAATCACATTACTTAATCAAGGTGCCTAGATTATTTTAAAACTTTCTTTAAGTGAGCTTACTAATCCATTTGGTCATATTACTAATCCTAATCATAAAATCACTATTCATAATTTACTATTCATCGAAAATCAAGTTGATCTTATTAGACTCCAAATTTCGTACTGAACATAATTGTAGAAGACCATTTTTCGAAAATCATTACAAATTTTAAGTTATTTAAGGTTTACATAAACATTTTTTTTCAAAATATTCTTTTGAAAATTCATCAAAAATATGCATACTATTTTTATCCAGTCTTTTGAAAATTCATAAACTTCATCATAAGCAGAAATCCCAATTTTTATTTAAAACAAGGATTACACAAGGCAGTTACGGTCTCGTTACATAGCCCCTTATAATACCAGCATAGGACCTAAGAGTAAGGTGTGCTAGGGTGATATAATCTTGGGGCGGCTCGGTCAACATTGCCCGAGTAGTAATTTCTATCAGTTTGAACTTCTCGCGAAGGCGATTCCGTTCTAGCTTCACATGATGAAGTTCGGCTTGGGTTTTGTCCAGAGCAAAGGCCAATGGTGCTACCTCCTTCCCAAGCTCTGTTAGATGGGCTTCGATCGGTCCATGACTACTAGGTGAGGCCATCAAATCTTCTTTCTATAATAATCAACCAAGATTACTTATATATAGAGACAATAATCAAAACATTTTGTTCATAGCGGTCATATTGACCGATGGTAATATAACAGTCAAAACCAATGGTCTCATTCTAATTATAATCATGTTTATCAAATAAAACATTTGTTGAGTAATAAAAATAACGCATAAAATTAGGAAACAATATTTATTTAAAATTTCGGGTTGTTACAATCTTCCCCCCTTAAGAAATTGCGTCCTCGCAATTTTTTTAAAAATTGGGTTTTGAAATTTCATTGAAAGTCCCACATCGGAAAAGGGGTCAGTAAAACTATTACTTTAAAATAAAGAAAGGGAAGTACAAAGGTCACCCGAGTTAACCCACACTAGGGTTCCATGTAGGAAAACATGGACATGGAGGAAAAAACAAAGGGTCAAGTTCTGAGGGAGAGTGATAGAGAACATGATTAGGAGAAAGTTAACCATGAGAAAATCCCAAACTTATGATGTGTGTAAACGGTATTTGATTACCTAGTAGGAAATGTAAACCAACAACATTTTTGTTTTATGTTTCTTTTCATAATTTTGAGGATTTAATTTACTACATAGAACAAAAACATAAGAAAATATACCTACCTTCAAGTAGAGTTTCATCCTTTAACAAGTCCCTACCAACACTAATCTTTTCTCCAAATGATGATAATTCAAAAACACTTGGTCTCATAAAAGCACAAGAATCATCTTCTATAGAATCACATAATCTACAAAAGATTAACTATCTATTTCTTCTATCTTTAAACATTATCCCAAAAACAGAAAGGTTAAGGTAAAACAACTCTTCAAAAAGAAAGAATTCCATAGGAATGGAAACTACTTTTAAATCATCAAAGTTCTATGGTACTACCCAAAGTTCATCATAGACCATTCCATAAATAACGGTCCTTAAAATTCCTCAAAACAAACCAAACTAAGATTGAAACCCAAATACAATAAGGATTTGATAACATAGTCTTCCAGAACAACTTCATTGTTCATCTCCAGACAACATCAACCACTCCTAACATCTTATAAAAAGTAGCTAACCTAAACATATTTTACCCAAGATAGGTTAGTCATTCCCTTAAGTAACCAAAATTACTATAAGTTCACCTTAAATTCATCGATTCTTCAAAATATAAGTCAACCTTACTCCTCAATGAAAATACCGTAGTAATCTATTTACCTCGATCAAATATGGTTCCCAAAATAATGAACGTCTTCCAAAATAATAATCATATTTTAATCCCCTAATCATCACTGTCATATTAATACGAAAATTGTCGCATTTCCTATCACATTGGTTGTCGGAACATGTTCTTCCATTTCCCACCATTAACTAAGGAGAGAAGCATAATTAGGGGCTTAAGTACTTAGCTAATAATCATGAAAAGGAACTGAAAGCATATAAGGATAACTTGTATATGAAAGGTATACCCTAACTTGTGATCTCCTAGGTTCCCATCTAGGTTATGAATGATCATATATTCTTATGTGAACCTTTATTTTATTTTATCTTTGTTCCTTTAACAATGGTTCATACCAAGCTTATGAATTTACCAAAGCATATCCCCCGAGAGTGTCGTAACCAAGAGTGTAGCAAGGCCCGTTGTCGTGTACCAGTTCCCGTTCGAGTCTAGCTCAAAGCGGTGTTTTCAGGTTTTACCCCTATGTACATCTGTGCCAGAGCCACCTCTACCTGCTCGTATCCAGACAGGGATGTATTTGCTTGGCAACCCCTTACTCAATACTCACCAAAATACCAGGAAGATTTCCTATATTAAACTTTTCTATAGGGTTCCTCCTAGAGTTTTCATATCCTAATTTCCACAAATAACTAAACCATCCTTTGATACCAACTATAGCATCCCGTCTTTTTATAACATAACTTTTCATTCCATTACACGGAACTGAGGATCTTTAAGGTTTAGTGTCTTGGAAACAAGGAACATAAAACATGAAACAAAAAAAAACATTCTTCTTAAACACATGAAAGGCTTCTCCTCATGTTCACCCTAGGCTCATTGCTGCATCTCATAACCTGGGGACATACATCAAAAGGAAGGGTGAGCAGAAAGCCCATCAAGGGAAACAAGTGAAACATTTTACATATGAACTTGAGATACATCAATAAAGTCATGAAAAGGACTTTAATGAATGAAAATGAAATCATGAGGCATATCATAATAAAAATAACATTTTTCATAACTTGAAGATGTGGCTACAACATTTAATATTGACAATCGTTTCGTTTCACCAAGGTCCATCCCCAAGGTGTCGTTAAAAATTACCAAGGTTATTCACCAAGGCATCGTTAAAATTGTAATCTCTAGTGGTTACATCATTACCCAATGCATTGGAGCGCTATCAGGGCGCACCCTTAAATTTTCCTTTATTATCATGTGAGCCACATATAACATCATCAAACATTTCATAAATAACCCACATAGCATAAAATAAATGGGTTTCATTTCATAATCATAACGTTTTAAAAACTGCTTTAAAGACATGATCTTTACGTCACTTTAAACCCACAGAAAGGGAAAGCGGGTCTCATGTATGTAAATCCCAGAATTTAAAATGGAACATTTTGATATATATGTGAATACCCTTGTATAAATAAGAGCTTTTAGTATTCACTTTATAAAATAAAATAATTTTTGAGAAAAGAGAGAGGCATTTTGAGGGGAAAATTCTGCAGCATAACGGCTAAGTTTCGGGGTTTTAGAAAACATTGAAATGAGAGGGGACATGGGTCACCCACTCATAAATGATCCATAAAACAGTAGGGTGAAGGTATAATAAGGACATATGGACATGGTAATGAAATTTTAGGGACATACCATTTGAAATGAAAAACATGGAAGAAAAAAAAAGTTTAGATTTCTCTTATGAAAATTCGGCAGCCTTACGGCGTCACTTAACTTCAAAAGAAAATGATTTGACAAGATCAAATAGGGTCCCTCATCATATGATAATAAGAGATCAGTATTATGGATATATAGATAATTCCCCAACATAACAAAAAAGAACTTGAAAGAATTGACATGAAAGTAGAACTTCAAAACGAGAAGGGTGAAGAACCACTTAAAAATTCGGCAGCCTAACGGCGCCACTTAAAACTTCAAAATACTGAATTGAAGCGATCAAATGGGGTCTCTCATCATATGAACATAAGAGTCCAGTATGATAGATATAGATATCATACCCCAATATAACAAAAAGGAACTTGAAATAATTGACATGAAAGTAGAACTTCAAAACGAGAAGGGTGAAGAACCACTTAAAAATTCAGCAGCCTAACGGCGCCACTTAAAACTTCAAAATACTGAATTGAAGCGATCAAATGGGGTCTCTCATCATATGAACATAAGAGTCCAGTATGATAGATATAGAGATCATACCCCAATATAACAAAAAGGAACTTGAAATAATTGACATGAGAGTAGAACTTCAAAACGAGAAGGGTGAAGAACCACTTAAAAATTCGGCAGCCTAACGGCGCCACTTAAAACTTCAAAATACTAAATTGAAGCGATCAAATGGGGTCTCTAATCATATGAACATAAGAGTACAGTATGATAAATTTAGAGATCATACCCCAACATAATAAAAAGGAACATGAAATACATGAATGAAAATAGAACTTGAAAACGAGGAAGGTGAAAGAATCCCTTAAAAATTCGGCAGCCTAACGACGCCACTTAAACATTCTTAAAACGAATTGATGAGAGCAAGGGGGGTCTCTCATCATATGAAAATGAAATAGGCATTAGGATGAATATAAAATAACATCCTCCAACATAAGAACATGGAGTATAAAAGAAATGACATAAAAGAGATTACTTGAAAAGAAAGAGAGAGGTCAGATCCCTTACCTTAAAATGTAACTCTTAAACCTCAAAGGTTGGGACCTTGAGGGCTTGGGGGCACCTTGGGAGGACTCCTTGGGAGGTAATGAGACCAGAAATTCGTTGGGAATGAGTGGGGAGTTGAATGGATGAGAGGAGGGCTTGGTATTTATAGGGAAAGTGAGGGGACAAGGCATTAATGACCAAGAGACACCTCACATGTGCTTTTCTCAAACCCATGTTCTCTCCCTTGGCATTTATCATGAAGTTAGGCCACATAGGCCCCCCAAAACAATAATTCATCACCCTTGGCCGGCCAACCCTTAAAAAAACTCATGACATCATCATGACACAGTTATGAGGTCATTAAACATACCGAAACCCTAAAACTGTATTTTTACTATTCACTGAAAATTCAACTTTCTCAGAAAAATCCCAAAATTTCATATTAACCAAATATCAATGCTCTGATTTCAAAAATGAAATCCATTTTATAAAAATAATTTTCTAAATATTTTTAATTTAATTTTTAAATAAAAACACTATTCATCGAAAATTCATTTTTTCAGAAAAAATCCCAAAAATTACCATAACATAATATCGATGCTCTGAGTTCAAAAATAAAGTCATTTTTATAAAAATAATTTTCTAATTATTTTTAATTAAATTTTTATTTAAAAAACACTATTCACCGGAAAAAACTAATACTTGAATAATAATTAATGAAACCGTTATTTAACTATTTTATTGAATCACATTACTTAATCAAGGTGCCTAGATTATTTTAAAACTTTCTTTAAGTGAGATTAATAATCCATTTGGTCATATTACTAATCCTAATCATAAAATCACTATTCATAATTTACTATTCATCGAAAATCAAGTTGATCTTATTAGACTCCAAATTTCTTACTGAACATAATTGTAGAAGACCATTTTTCGAAAATCATTACACATTTTAAGTTATTTAACGTTTACATAAACATTTTTTTTTTCAAAATATTCTTTTGAAAATTCATCAAAAATATGCATACTATTTTTATCCAGTCATTTGAAAATTCATAAACTTCATCATAAGCAGAAATCCCAATTTTTATTTAAAACAAGGATTACACAAGGCAGTTACGGTCTCGTTACATAGCCCCTTATAATACCAGCATAGGACCTAAGAGTAAGGTGTGCTAGGGTGATAGAATCTTGGGGCGGCTCGGTCAACATTGCCCGAGTAGTAATTTCTATCAGTTTGAACTTCTCGCGAAGGCGATTCCGTTCTAGCTTCACATGATGAAGTTCGGCTTGGGTTTGGTCCAGAGCAAAGGCCAATGGTGCTACCTCCTTCCCAAGCTCTGTTAGATGGGCTTCGATCGGTCCATGACTACTAGGTGAGGCCATCAAATCTTCTTTCTATAATAATCAACCAAGATTACTTATATATAGAGACAATAATCAAAACATTTTGTTCATAGCGGTCATATTGACCGATGGTCATATAACAGTCAAAACCAATGGTCTCATTCTAATTATAATCATGTTTATCAAATAAAACATTTGTTGAGTAATAAAAATAACGCATAAAATTAGGAAACAATGTTTATTTAAAATTTCGGGTTGTTACAGGTATTTCTTTGAATGAAAATAAATAGATGTTGAATCTATCAAGGCGTATTAGGAAAACATCACAATACTTGTATGATATGCCTCTGACTTTTTCATTACTCTTGAATGCATGGTTTACAACATCTATCATGGGATAAAACCTTGCCTATGAAAATCCCTGGTGATTCGTGACTTTTATAGTTATGAGGAAATTGTCTTATGTGCCATCAAAGTTTAAATAGAGCTCAAATAATCTCAAGGGTATCCTGAGGATATGAATTATAAACTGGAATTTAATTTTTATAGTCTGATGAATAAATCTAATGGTGTCAAGAAATTTCAACATCTCACTTGTCAAAGGTGGAAGAAGAATCAACCCAAAAATTCAATATGGATAATGAATAAATGCTTTATATGTGGAAAGGAAAGACACCTTGAAAAAAATTACTGACAAGAGAAACCTGATAATGAGATTGAGGAAAGGAATGATCAAGTCAACCCTAAATGCATTGTTCAGTGCTAAAATTTTAAGGAATCTGGGCACTTTATAAACCATTTCCTTAAACAAAGGGTTTTCAGAGACAACTAATAACCTCCAAGGAAACAAGGGTGAGATTTTTCCATCATATCCACTGAGATGGATCCCAACAATGACGTGGTGAAAGGTACGCTAGTTGTTAATTAATTAATAGTGACATGCTTTTTTATTCTAGTTGTACACATTACTTTACATCCTGAATGTTTACTAGAACTATTAAAACACCACTACAAATCATTCAAGTAGATGAATTAGTGTAACTAGAAAATATTGAAATTATTACATCCCATGTATATAACCCCTCCCCTTTCAAAGTTTGTGGGATGAAATTCCTAGAAAACATTTTCATTCCTCCTTTCGTGGAATTTGATACAATTATAGGCATGTCTTGTCTTTTTCTATATATATTTAATTTAAATATTCTGGATAAGGAAATCACTCTCTATATTGAGAATCAACCCCTGATTCTGTACATGATCCAGGGGGATGAATCTTATTTATCAGCATCATCTCAAGAATGGATATTATTTCCATATGAGAATGTGTATCTAGATAAAATGATTTAGTCTAATGAAAAAATAATCCTCAAATACATTCCTATTATGAGGGAATACACTAATGTGTTTACTGATTAATTTTCGAGTATTCCACTTATCCAAGAAGTTTAACTTTCAATCGAGCTTGCAGTTGGTGAAATTTCATTATCCAAGACATTATATAAAATGGTTGTTGTGGAACATGAAGAGTTTAAGAAAAACTAAAGTTGAATCTAGATAAAGGATTCACATGACCAAGTTCTTCACGTGGGGGTGTACTGGTCCTCTTCATCAAGAAGAAGGATTGGTTAATGCCCCTTTTCATTTATTATGGTGCGTTGAACAAGATCATGGTAAAGAACAATTACCCTCTACCTCAGATTTATGACTTGTTTGATCAGCTCCATGGAGCACAATACTAATCCAAGGTTGATCTTTGGTCGAGATATTATCAATTAAGGGTGAATAAGGAAGATATCCCCAAGACTTCTTTTCATAAAATATATAGGAACTATGAGTTCATAGTAATGATATTCATACTCAGTAATGCTCTAGAAATTTTAATGGAATTTACGAATAGAGTCTAGAGATATTTCCTTGAAAAAACTTTTGGTAGTAATTATAGATGATATTATAATATATAAAAAAATAAAGTAGGATAATGAGTAGAATATGAGCACAATGCTAAAGACCCTATGAAAGGAGAATATTTATTCCAATTAAAACAAATGTTAGTTGTAGTTGAAGAAAGAATATTTAGTAGGGTATATCATCACAAAAGATTGGTTATATGTGGACCCTTTGGAGATGGAATCAAATGAAGGATATATGAGGCCAATGTTTGTGACAGGTATCTATAGTTTCTTTGGGTTATCTGAGTATTATCACCAATTTATGAGAAATTTATCACAATTTTGAAACCCTTTTACCAAGATAACTCATAGTAGAGATGGGTTTTATTAGAATGATGAATGTGAATAGATAATTATGTATTTAAAAAAGGGCTCATCACTGTGCTCGTGGTCACAGTACTAGTAATTAGATAAATCATACTAGTATTCAGCGTTACGTTGAATAAAGGATTGGTTTTTGTATTAATTCATCAGGAAAATTTCATAGAATATACTCCAAGGTAGGTGAAATTTCATGAGAAAAATTATCTCACACATGATCTAGTGTTGGAATCTATGATCGTTGAATTGAAGATCATATAAAATTAACACTATGGGGAGAAGTTTGATATGTATATGGATAAAAAAATCAGGATGTCTATATTCTCATAGAAATAGTTGAATATACACCAATGAGGTTGGATAGATCTAAAAAAGGACTTTGACTACTCAATCCACTATCATATTGGAAAAGTGAAAAAAGTGGTGGATGATCTAAGTAGATAGTATCATGAATCATTATAAATGATGATGATTGAAAATGATACTTTCTTCTAAGACTTTAAAATTATGTACATGGTAATCATAAAGGAAGGAACATCCTAAATCATTTCACAAATGATCGCTCAACCATCACTTTTAAAAAGGTTAAAGTATTCTCAATGAAGTTATTTGGAAATTCAGAAGAAGGTGGAATCCATGGGAAATGGGAATTCATATGAGTTTAAATTTTATGAAGAAGGAATTATGGGATTTGGCTCAAGACTATGTGTTCCATAAAATCCTGAGTTAAGGAAGGAACTATTTGATGATGTACATAGTTAAACAATCTCCATTAACCTAGGAATCACAAAGATGTATCAAGATTTTTTGGATCAATATTAGTGGGATTATATAAAGAAATAGATCGCTAAATATACATAAAAGTTACTTATATTCCAGAAAGTGAAGGATGAGAGGAACAAGTCTAAGGGGATGATAAAACCATTACCCATACTAACAGGGAAATGAGAGAACATCACCATCAACTTTGTCACTAAACATTCGAAGACATCCAGGGGAAACAATTCTATATAAGTTTTTGTGGATCATCTTACAAATACATCACAATTTATCTCCATTATATATGAATTATGATTGGATAAACTTGCATAGATATACATTAAGGAATTTCTAAGACTTCTTTAAGTACCACTATCGATTGTATCTAATAAAGATCTTAGATTCACCTCCGTGTTCTAGAAAAGTCTCCAACATGCTCTCAAAACTGAGCCGATCATCAGTATGACCTATCATCCTCAAACTGATGGAAAATATGAGAATATTATTCTGACACTAGAATATAGGTTGTGATAATGTTCTATGGACTTAAAAGGAATATTGAACAAACATATTTATTTTGTTGAGTTCTCATACAACAATAGCTTCTACTCAACCATCCAAATGAATCCCTATGAATTCTATTATGGGAAGAGGTGTAGAACATCTGCATGTTGTGATGAATTTGGGGAACCAAAATTTCTGAGTCATGAAATGGTCAAGGAAATATGGAAAAGGTTAAGACCATTTTTTAGTACTTAAAGGCTCCTCATATTTGACAGAATATCTATGATGAAAATCATTGATGATTACTAGAGTTTTATGTTGAGAAATGGTATTCCTCAATATATCTCCATGTAAGAAAATAATGAAATTTTAGAATAAGGGAATGTTCAGTCTAAGAGAAATCAGGCCCTTTGAGATCCCTGATTGTATAAAAGTAGTGGCCTATTGACTACGAATCCCACAAAACCTATCTCATTTACATGATGTATTCCAAGTATCCCTTTTGTAAAATGTCATACCACACCACTCACATGTACTCAATCCATAGGATGTACCATTGTATAATGAACTTTAATATGATAAGTATCCATTTGATAACTTATATCATAGAGAAAATGTTCTATGAAATAAGACAATGCACCTTGTAAAAGTTTTTTGGAGAAACCAAAATCATGAAGAAGAAATGTGGGAAGAAAAGGAGGTGATGAATCAGAGTCACCCTCATAAATTTTATTGTGCAAAATGAAAATTTTGAGGGTGAAATTTCTTAAGTGGGAAAGATTTTAATGACTCAAACTGATATAAATAAAATTCCACTTTTTTATTTATTTAAATGTCTCATCATGAAATATGGTTATAGAAAACACATACACTTGTTATATTTTATTATATCCTTTTTTATTTAAAAGACAAATAAGAATCAATGCCATTGATAATATATCCGTTGAATAGTGTTTCTATGATTTGTATAAATATAGGGCTTTAACTAATCCAATTGACACATGCAAAGGAAGTGATGGACTTAACAACTAGGATCATACCATATGAAGCCCATTTATATGAGATTATAAGGAAGATATAATTTATGGGATTTTCCATTGACCAATCCCAAGATTAGATCCAATAGCTTATGTATTAGTGAAACCATTTATCGGTGAAGTTCATGCTCATCGAGATCATGACCCAAACCATGTTCACCAACAGACCGATGAAAGTCCCACTATTTCACACCTAACTCATAGGAAATTTTTTGATGTATTAAAGGGATATGTATCAAGACCCTATGAACATTGATTGAATGTCCCTAAGTCCATCTTTTTTATTGATATTTTAATAAACCACCTTTCAAGGGATAAGGGAGAAACCATACAAGGCCTGTAGGCTTATGAATTACATTTCCCATAGGTTTGGAGACATTACATGACCCATAGGTCATAAGGAAATCATACAGACTAAGACTACTAGAAACTGGTCCTCCCCAGCATTTGTATCGTGATCAGCTCTCCACCATTGTATGACTGTTCATCTAGCATGTCCATGTTCAGGGGTGCATAGGCACGATACTGATGGATAATTCCATACCCTCTAATTCTTCCAAAGTCCATTTAGCCCTGATTTGGTTAGTGTGACATGCTCTTTCCTCCTCTAGAGTGGTTCCTTGTAGAATCCTTTTGTGCAACTGAAAATCTGGTGGCCCTGAGGGCCTTGCGGTGCTACGAAGGCCATGAGGTGGCCCAAAATCCTTACTTTCCCAAAGGCCTTGGGTGGACCAAAGGCCTTAAGGACTCTAAGCCCAAACTGATGGCCCAAGGTGAATAGTTCCGACTACTACAGTACCGAATAATACCTGCTACAGTACTGCTACAGTACCCCCCAAATTCTGCCTCCGCCTTGTTTTGAACCTGGGTCTCGTGGATCCACTTAGAGAGACCTCTCCAATTGGGTTGATGCTGATGTGCCAAGAAATATTAATATGTACTAATTTAATAGAACTATGAAAATATTTTCATCCTATTATTGTTTCTTTTTAAATGATTTTTATTTTGATAATATAAAGTACAAATTTTATTTTTGGTTAATATATAATTTAAATTAATGAATTTATGAACTAATGGATTTTTTAAATAAATAATATTTTAATATTATTAAATAAATTTTCTCATATATAAATTATCATATAATTTTTATGAAGTCAAATGTAAATTTTATAAGGGTTTGAAAATTGTTACTATCAAAAGACACGACATTTCTTAATAAATTTCCATTTTATTTTACAAGTAAAAATTAAAATATTTAGAAAATTATTTAGATAAAATTAATAATATTTTTTATTTATAATCTTGAAATTATCCAAAGATTAATTTATCATTATTTTCTGAGATAGTAAAATTATTAGGTAAAAATTAAATATCATATAAATATAATTTGTGTTTTATGAAATCATAATGAATAAAAAGTGTTGTAATAACTAATATAAACGGTATTCATGATGAAATAAATTTTTTTCATTTAAAATAATTTTATTTTGAATTTATTTGGTTTATTTTTTAAATCCATTTGGAATCTTACAAAATATATAATATATTCTAAGAATTTAAAATACATTCGTTAAGAGTGTGACTCACCTCCACATAATCAAGGGAATTGTTTTAAAAATTTCTGAACATTGTCTTATAAAATAATTATAACTACACCCTTTTTTCAAAAACCATGTTCAAAACCATGGTATAGTTTGTGGTTTGGATATTTTATTATATAGAATCCCAAACCAAAATAATAAATAAATCCCCCTCTTTTCCTATATAAATCCCACCAAGATCCCATTTATATTCACTAAAACTCCTTGTAGAATGACCATACCCCTACTTCCACTCTGTAGAGTCCTCCCATGGGGAACCTAGGTTATTAATAATTCCCACCCAATGTTTTTATGTCACACACTCAAGTAAGGGATCATTATCTTCCTCTCCTTTAAATTCAATCACCTTTTTTGGAATTTGTCTTCTTAATTGATATTTTTTTTACGATGTAATTTATTTATAAACATAACCTACATTAAAAAGTATTTGATTTTAATTAGGTATCATTTATTATCTCTAATTTTTATCTTCACCTAAGTCATTATAATCTTGAAAATTTTTAAGGGATTTGTTTATTCTCATTTCTATTCAAGAACTCTTTTTATGTTATGTCTATTAAATTTAATTTTTTTTTGTTGGAATATGTTATTCCATATTCCCATTATTGTAAATTTAATGTATAAATTATGATATCCATATTTTCTCTCTCATTATTCCTCCCATGATCCTTTATATACACATGATACCAAGAAAAATTTTCGTAAGGGATCTTTTTGTCTCTTTTATTTATTCAATTATATTCTTTACCTTATATATTTTATCTTCATTTCTTTATGATGATATATGTTATTACATATGCCCCTTACTATAAAATTTATTTAAAAAATATTAGAGACCAATTTTCTCTCATTAATCACTTTTATGAATTTTTATGTAACATTAATATGCTATTCAAATCTCACAGCAATTTTCCATGCGAAAAAAAATTGTAGTAAAGAACATACCCATTTTTCTATCAAGGTTATTGAAATTTATGAACATATACATATATATTTGGGACATACATGTATTTTACTACATTATTTGATCACATAATAAATTATTATGATGAATGGATCCATTTTGTATGATCCATGTGGCACACTTAGGCATGAGAATGAAATAAATATGATGGGTACGCCCAGATAGCGCTTCAATGCATTGGGTAATGTTTAGTATCATGATATGTCACATTAGGATAGGGAGTGAAGGTAATTCCTTTATGATTATTTTTTCACCATGATGTCTAGGTGAGTTTATCCTTGAACTATGTTTATGATTTATTGTTTTAAATTGTTTCCACATTTCCCATGTTATGATTACCATACTATATCATTCCTTATTATTCATATTCCTTTTATTCCTCATTGACTTTCCTATTACCTAACATGTATTACTTATTCCATGGTTATTCCTTTATCGGGGTTTATACGTCACCCCATTCTTATTTATGTCCACAGGTTATCCCATGATGTTATAAGTTCGAAGGAGTATTTTGAGAATGTTAAAGAAGTTTTTAAAAAATATGTTGTATTCCCAGTTTTATGATATTATTTAATGTACCTAATTAACAAATACACTAGGATTATCGATCATCCAAGTTGTATTAATTGTATTCTTTTGCAATAAATTAATTATTAATGTGAAATAAATTACATTGTTGTTATATACTACTAACAAACTCGTATAATAAAAAAACCAATGTGTTAGTGAAGAAATCCCTCTTGATTATAATAAATATCAACTCATGAAGTGGATTTAATAATGAATCTTACAAATATTATTTTAAAATACCTTAGTGTGGGGTTTGTTTTTGAGTTTCCCTGGGATATTCCTTTCATGGGAACATGAATATTTCATTTGAGTATCAGTTGGAGTCTTTTTTGTTGTAGATGGAGGTTATGTGACATAGACTAGTGAAATTATAGGTATGAACCTATAATTAGATATGATTCCTTATGTCATGTAATGTATTAACTAGAAGTGGTATTATACTTGGAAATAAGAACAATAGGTGGATGATTTTATTGAGAGGTGAGGTATGAAATGGGTTGTTTGTCTTCTAGTAGGTATTATGTTTGAATCCTTAAGTGTGAAATAAAACCATGGGATGGTGGGTGTCTATGTTGTATGGTGAGTCTTGTATATAATGTGACCATAGAAGATGATTGAGTCTCAGGGAACTAATATAAAGAGGGCATTGTGGACCACTATTTTAGTTTTTTGAACTTAGTTTTAGTGACGTGTGAGATGAGGGTTCATTATATTTCTTATCAATAGACATGTGGGATAACACAAACCTTAGTTATTATTTTTTGAGTATACTAGCATATTCTAGTAATTCATGGTTCCTATAGTCATATTAAGAAAATAATATGGGTAATTTTAATGAGTTTTGGTAATAACATGTATGTATGTGTTGTTATAAGTGGTAGAAATTGAACAATGGTTGGTGCACAAACCTGTGTGGTTTGAAATGATGAGACCAGTTAAGGTGCCCAACACATTTAACTTAAACTGCAATGATTCTGGAATGGCACCACGATTGAAATGCTCTTAGTGAAATTCTATAATTTGAAATGAATTTATAGTGTTCCATGGATTCAATGTGTGGGAGGTTTTAATAAAACAAGTATTTTGGGTCCTGAGGAAGTTTGATTTTATCAGATTTCATTGATGTATAAACCCATTTTGAATCAATATAATCTGGGAGGCAAATATGTGTTTGAGATATACTGTGCCATTTCACTCACTGTTGGGTTTCATAGGACCATACACACATTATTCTTAATATATTGGTAGTAGTTGGTATGGAATGATAACTGATGTGGGTATAATTAGAGACTTACAAGTGTGGTGACCCAATACTCTCAGGTCAGAATCATTATGTTCCATAGGT
Source organism: Viscum album (assembly GCA_963277665.1). Taxonomy (NCBI): domain Eukaryota; kingdom Viridiplantae; phylum Streptophyta; class Magnoliopsida; order Santalales; family Viscaceae; genus Viscum; species Viscum album. The sequence continues at coordinate 333,125,008 of OY728161.1, forward strand.
GGGAAAGAGAATATGGAAGAATCGGGTGTGAAGGCATGGCCAATCTGGGTGGTATATCAATAAATGAATCATATTTTGATGGGTTTGATGAAAAATTATAGCTTGGGATGAGAAAAATACATTTAAGTTTTTATAATGTCTAAATTATTACTTAAAAAAGTCATAGTGTGTGGGCCAGATGGTGTGGGATACTCCCATTTTTTTTCAAAGTATGATTCTATTTGTCTACATTTTACATAGTGATATTTTTTTATTGTTTCAATGAGAGATGAGAGGAAGATGGTTTCCTTTAGGAGATAAAATTAGGGGTTAGTAGTCTTGACCCTATATATCTGTCATTTTTAGTGATGTTATGTTATAGCCACTCCTACCGTAAGATGCAAGATATAAATCTTGGGATGTGGCCCTCATTTGTGGAAGATCTGGAGTACATTATATTGATCATGGGACAATTGTTATGGATTTATAATTCTTTAATTTAGTTATATTATAGTATAACTATATTCCTTAATGAATTATAGCTATGGACTCAGACGTGGTATCATTTGGGGTTCAAGAGTCAACAACAAGATTAAGAAGGCTTAAGGGGACCCAATTGGGATTAGGTAAGTATAATTTCATAACACCAATATGGAAAGATAGTAATTTTTTGTTTTTTTAATTTTAATTTAAAATGTGGCATAAATTTAGTTTTACCCTTCGGTGGGTGTGTATGGATGATCATGGGATTCCCTCAAAGTTTATGACATCATGATTGAAAGGATAACAATGTGTTGATAGATGGAGTCTATAATTTTGGTTAAAGTTTCCTATTGGTGGTTAATCTTACATTCATATATGCAGTTGTATGAGGTATTTAATAAACCATAGTGGGTGAATTATTGGAATGATGAATTGTTTTGGGCATTGAACGGATGAATTTTAAGAAAAGAAGGCAGCTCATTGGAGAAATGCATAGATTATAGAGGTTCATCTAATTATTTTGTAACTTGTATATGATAAGGAGTACCAGTATTGGATTTTTGTGTTCATAAATATTCAAAATGGTGGTTTGGAAACCATTAATAGGGGATCTATTGGAATGTTTAATTTTGGTTCTATTTAAAAATTCTATAGGTGGAAGTTTCATGGATTGGAATTGTCCTATTTTAGATTTTTCTTATAGTGGGAAGCACTATGAACTAGGTGTGTTTCTAGATAAGAATGCATCATGTCCCTAGGGGAATATAGTTGAGGGTAAGTGAATCCTTGACATTTTAGTGATAAATTTAAGTTATGTATTAGATTAGTATGTTTAAGTGATGGAAATTAATTATTCTACACTATAAGCACATTAAACATTTATTATTGGAATGAGGACATGGAATGGCTCATCTAATTAACAAAGGTTTAAGAATCTCTTTAGGTGACTATTAGGATAGCTTAGGGATGAGATGTTATATGGTGGGGAGTCTTTAATTATTTGTGTTTGTACTGGTGTATGGATGAGTTTGAATTATCATAGGATGTTCGAATTCTCAAAATGGTGATTGTGTCCTTATAATAACTAAATATCAAGGGATATTTCTAATATTTTAGAAACCTTAAATATTTATTTAATAACATTAGATGATTCGTGGTGTGTTATGTTCATGGATAATATTCAAGAGATTCAGGCCCAAATATTGGTGTTTTGGAAGTTGTGTCCCAGTTTTCATGGTTTGTGTATCGTTTGTGCTTACCATTCCCACAATTATGAAAGGTAACCAAGAAAGGAGCATGATTTTATTAAATCACAGGAAGAGGAATTGTACACCATTTGGAAATCAGTATGTAAATTAATTTTTGATGGAATGGTTGGTGCACATTTTGATAAACTATGCATCCTAACTATGAAAGAGGGATGTCTTAAGGCTTCATTAGCATTATACGTTGTGTAAAATTTGTAAAATTGTGCACCACATTAAAATTGTAAATTTTTTTCTTCTACCTTTACATATTTTAACACAAACACCCTCTTTTATTTCCCTATTCACAACTCACTAGCCAGTTGTAAACCCTCCTTCTACCATTCCATCAAGATAGAGCTCCATTATATCATGGACGTTGGAGTAACATTCACTCAATACCAAGAGTCTAATGTAAGTATATGATTATGTTCCCCCTCCATGATACTTTCCTACAAAATTTTGGACTCTATAACTAGTTGTTTGATAGAAAATTCCTTTAGGAATTGATGGAATCGACCCAGGATGATAGGTATTTCTAGTGGCCTGGCCTAAGGAAATCCTAAGGAAACATCTTCACACAATTGGTAGTCATTTTAATAGAGGTATTTGTCCTTGGGTAGTGTTTATGGAATGGTGAGGACCATATTATGGTTTTTGGACTTGGTTACCTAAAAACGGGAGTATCTAGAGAGTGTTTCACTATTTATGGTAATGTTGTATGTTTTGGTTAATTTATTTCATATAAATTTTTATTTATGATTTGATAATTAATGATTAATAATTATTTTGTATTTATGAGTCAGGTTCATGGATGGTTTTTTAATTTACTGTAGTTTAAGTACAAGCTTGATCAGTGGATTTTCATTATAGAGTTAAAGGGAATGATTCATTTTTAAGGTTGGTGGTTACATTTCCTTTACATCCAAGTCTCGCCTATTTATAAGAAATACTAGTTTTCCATTAAGATAGTGACCCATCTCTGACCACGTTTTGAATTTTATATGAACATATATTCATTTAGAGTCTCTAATTGATTTCATGTTTCTTATTTAATGTCCCTAAATTATTAATCATTCCCAATGACTGAATATGGTACATGGGTTTGTTATAGACTAACCTTGAATTTAAAAATCCAATGTGAGAGTTAATACCATCTATAGTTTTACTTGATAGGAGAGGTTAGGTAATTAGTATGAAAACATCTAGTGACAATTTATGGTTCATAGAAGAGTCTTAACATATTTAATGAGTCATCCATGAGGTGATATTAGTACATAATTTCATATGAAATTAAATAGAGACTCTATGACTTTTATGTATAAGGAATCTACCCAAGTCTGACTTGAATTAATCATGTTCATTCAAAATATTTGAAATCACTTAAGGTAACTACACATATTATAATTAGTTGAACATACTGTATAAATAACATGAAATTAAGTGTTGACCATGAAGCACTTGTTTTATTATAATGAACTTAGGTTGGCATAGGGATCCTTAACCCATAACATAGATCGAGTAACCTTATGTCCCTTAGGACCTAGGATATGACTGGATTCTAGTAAATGAGATAGTAATTTATAAAATACCATGTTAAAATAATATAATTAACAAAGGGATGTTGATGCTTTAGATACATTATAGTTTATAAATTAGGGAAATGGTGTTGGTGAGTTTTGATACACTAATAGAATATGATACTTTGTAAAAAGTGAATATGAAATTTGAAGGGTTAATAACTAATAAATGTCCTAGGTGTATTTGAAATATATATCTTGGAGATATGATGTAATTTTTCCTTATTTAGGGTTCACATTCATTCTTGGGGGACTGTATTTCATGGGATCATTTTAAATAAAATTAAATGGGTTATAATTTGAAACTATGGCATGGCCTGGGTAAGATTTTGATTCTAGATTGGAATGTTAATCATGAAATTAATGGATTCCAAGTAGTTCATTAATGTGAATGTAATGGGGTAATCCTTCATTGGATTTGATCAATGTATTATATTCATGTATGACTCACCCTACCATCGTAGATTCACATAAAAACTCTACAAATATTATAATTCCTATGATAAGCTCCTAGATTCTTATTGATGTCCTCTAACATAGAATTCCTTGGATTGCCTCCTGGGATTCCAATCAATTCCCTTCCAGAAATAACCTTGGACATTATCCTTGGGATCAGTTAAAGTTCCTTTAGAAAGTGTAATTTTGAGGGTTCACTCCTTGGATTCTACTTTAGAGGTAGACACCATGGATTAATCATCATGGGTTGGTTCACCCATGCTAGAAATATAATAACATGGATAATTACTGGGATTAATATGGTTCTATTGCATGGGTATTATCAAACTCACATTGATGATTAATCTTGATTCTCAATCGTAGATTCCTATGATATACACCATGGGTCCCATTACACCTTATTGGGTAACATGGTCAGCGACAACCATTATAGGATAAAGAAGGTGGTATTACTTGTTCCATCACCACTATAGTATGTTTTTTATTAATATATTGTACACAATTATGTTCTATACTTTAAAATTGGAAAATCATTTCATAGTATTAGTATTGGCCTATTAAGTCGTACTCACACCCTTTTTAGGTCACTTCTTGGTACTAGAGAAAATCTCTTGTCTATATGTTTGGACTTGGATGGTGCTTCTTTTCTATAACTTATCATGCGTGGGCACTTGGAATGGGATTAGTGGAATGAGAATGTACTCATAATTTCTCTGATATTTGTTGTATCATGTTTATTTATTCTTTCTTTTCTTGAACTATTATATGTGTGTTACCTGCCATAAGAGTTGATACCTCATTTATGTACTATAGTACACATTTTAATTGTTTTTTTATTTATGGAAACTATCCAATATTCTACTTTGTTATTATATATTAGTTTTTATTTTAGTTTATTTTCACTAATTTTATTAAGGATCTTATGGGTGTAGTCTCCCCATAGTACTACCATTAGACTCTCACTTCTATTCAAAAGCATCTAGCACATGGGGAGGCACACATGAGGCCTTATGTCTTTCTAGATTGGTTATTTATGAGTGAACCAGTAGAGATACATCACCACAACAATCAAAAATTCACCTCCACCTCGATTTGAACTCAGGTTTCTTGTTTATCGACCCTAACCCAATACCATTATGCTACCAATCCACAATAATAATAATAATAATAATAATATTATTATTATTATTACAATTGTTATTATTATCTCTATAGACAAAATAATTTATTAAAAATACAGTAATAAATTTTTCATCTATAATAAAAATATATAAACAAGTAATTAAACACGTTAGAATAATTTATAATTATATTCGTCTTTTACAAACCCTTATACAATAAAATTTCATGTTTCATTTTTTTCATCTAAACTTCTAGTGTTTCATATTTTAAGATTCTAGAAGGAAAAATTAGAAAATAAAACCTACAAAAAATTCAATGGAATTGAAACAAAATTCATTGTACAAGTATAAGTTTAATTATTCACAATTCAAGCATGAAACATTACATGTCTATTCATTAAATCATCATCAACATTATTAAACCAAAATAAAAATACTAAAAATATTACTATTAACATTGAAAGTATATTTAATGAAAATTATTATCTACGAATAATTATAATGGAGTGAAAATCATTAAAAATATTTATTTTTCCTAACATCATCATCATTATTGGTGTTAGTGGTTTGAAAGGGATTGGTTTTGATAATACATCCCGAGGTCAATACTCATGCCTTTTTCATTGCATGTATTTGGTTAAAAACTTATATGTATTATTTAAATTTAAAATTCATAATTATATATAAAATAAAGAATTTTTTTTATTCATTGTTTTTTTAAAATGGATTTGATTTCATAAAATGTAATTCATTTTTTATAAGAAAAAAGTTTTAAAATTTTGAATTGTCATTAAAATATTTTATTGTTTATTTATTTTTTATTATTTACTAAAATTGTTATTTTAAAATGTTACTATATATTATTTCATATTTTTTTATTGTTAATACCATTTAATATTTATTTTTATTAATAATGTTACATTATTATTAATTTATTAACATTTTTGAATAATTTTTATATAGAATTATTATATTTATATTTTAAAATAAAAAATTAAATATATATATATGTTTTTATATTAAATTTTTAATGGATCAGGGATATATATATATATGTGTGAAGGATAAGACTATGAAATTTTTTTTATTAGGTAATCATAGAAGAAAACCTTGTTCGGTTCTTTGATCATATATTGAGGTTTTTGTTGGTAAAAATCAATGTTGGATACTCTTTCTTCTAATTTTATTGCACCAATTTTATATCGACTTAAGTTATATCCAATAATGAAATTTTTTATAGAATTATATTGAATCCCTTGCATCATATTTTCAATTTTATCATCAAGGAATGTTGTTAAATTATTATATGTCGCTCAAATTTCATAGGAAAATATTTGAAATCATTAGATTTTTTGATTTTTTTTTTGGATTACATAACTCACTAATGTTTGATTTGATTATCATTAGAGGATTATTATCAATATTCACCTTATGGAATGCAATTTTCTTATTATGTGCTATGATGGTCATTAAATAGTCAAATAACATCTCTACTAATTTGGATAATCCTCTTATGCTAATATGGTAAGGTTTTATATAAAATATGATTTATATTTTCTAACTATTCACATTTTCTTAAATTTCATATCATTTTTGTGAATACATAAAATTGGATTCAGCCACAAGGAGGCTCTAAAGACCATTAGTGTCTTGGTTTTTTACATAACAGGATATTTGTAAGTCCCTTACATATAAAATTTTTATTCATAATTGAGATTTTTGGTTTTGAAAAAATTTCTTTTATGGAAACATTATATGGTAATGTGTCACATATTCCATGTATATTCATATATCCAGTTTTATTCTATATAATTAAAAATAATTTTTCCTCTTGTTAGATGGTATATCAAGATGAAGAATATATTGATTGGGAATGAAAAGAAAAAAAATAAATTAACCTACATGGACATTAAGTGTACAAGATAACTATAAAAATGAAGTCAATTACATAGAGAATGTTATTGATGCTATGTAGGATGAAGAGTTGAAAGGGAGATAATATTTTGATGAGGTAGTTCATGAATCTCAAATTTAAAAATCCATGACATATGATGAAAATAGAATATTTTTTATTGATGAGGCCCAAAAGGTGGGAAACTATTCAATTCAGATTGTTTCTTAATGATATTAACTAGAATATAGGATATATGATAGATTATTCATCTTTACAAGAAACTATACTTAGTTAAAAAATATCTAGGAAACATTATTTATTGAAATGGAAGTAATTGATACTAAGCATGGAAATTTAAATGTTGTATAAATTTAATCTAATAAGGGTTCCTTGAATGGTTATCAATCATAAATTTTGGATTAGGAATAATAATTTTAAGTTATTAAGTATAATATATAACTTAAAAATTATCACTATGATAAAGTGTGACTCACTTAAGATATTTATTCATCGATTGGACAACATGTTACCAGGTTCCATAATAAACATAAACCTACAAAAGTAAACATGTATGATTATATAAAAATACATAATATAATGATTTCTTGGATTGAATATGTGTTCCAAAAGGATCCTACTATATATTTTGTTATGATTCCCATTAAGGGAGTATAATTAGTCATTTTTTTAAATATTTTGATTGATGCTTTTGGTTTTAGTTTGATCTGATCTATATTGGTTTTCTCTATTTAATATAATTTTATAAACAGTATTGGAAAATTTTAGATACCTTAGGAAACTATATTTATATTTTAAAGGTTTTTCTAGATATTCTTATAGGATGTCTCATACCTATGAATGTGAGCTATTTAAATTATAGATTCAATTTATTAAGATCCGTCTAGTAATAATGATAGTGTTATGGAATTTACCTTTATGAGATAGAAATTGCAAGATCCATCTATTGAAAGATGTATATATCAAAATATAAATCACTATTCATTGATAGATGAAGCTTGGTTATTTAAATTTAGAGTGATTTTTTGTTAATGTTTTTTTATAGGATTAGATATAGAATTGATTTAGATTTTAGGCATAGTAAAAATTCCTATATTTTTATGTCCAACTCTGATTTTAGTCTTAATTTATAAAAACCATTTCTACACATGATGTATAATATCATAAACAATGTTTTTAAATTGAATATTAATTGAATTGATAAACTATAGAACCAAAATAAGTATTTTCACGTGTAATTTATAATTAATTTATCAGTATATATATAATTACCTTAAAATTTATGTCCCTCTTCATTGATGATATGTTTGACTTGATCTCATAAAACATTCATTTCACTATAGGATCCAAGTTAAAATCCTTCCTGTGGTTATCCTCACATACACCCCAATCTATGAACATCACCAAACAATCATTTTGTTCTATAATAGATGATCTATAATTATTATGTTATTTATGGTTGATTGAAATAAAATTATTCTAGAATAATGAATAAGTGTTGTTTTTTCCTCAGTGGACTGAGAGATAAGGAGAGAAGAACACCCTAGATCTATTGATCACTTTCTAGGGTTTTAGATGGATTCTTGATCTATCTATTATTTATATCAAGTGTTATTTTAGAAATTTATGTAAACAGAAATTAATTAAGATAGTTTTAGGGTTGGAAACATGTGTATAATACTTTTCCCAACATTATAATTATTAGTCAACCAAATTTCCAACAAAAATAACATGAATATTATTATTATTAACTTTAAATGTGAAAAATGATAATATATAAATAAATATCATTTATACCATATCAAATCTATCCATTTATCTCATTCTTCATATCATCATCATTACTAATTGAACCCTACATAAGGAATATTAATATAATTAATATCATAGTATTATAAATATTTAAATAAAATAAATATTATATTCATCAAACCATAAAAGAATATTTATTTTTATTATTTAACTCACTTATTCCTTTGAATATCTTGTGATTAAATCTTAGAGATAAACCAAACTTGAATGTATATTGTTTAATTAAAAAATTTAAATCCAATTATTTAATTTAACTAAGATTGAAGATGCACTTAGATTGTAACCCTCAAGGAATATTTCTCAATAACATTAGGAATAGAAACCTAAATTAAAAAAGTTATCATCTTGATACCCACAAAGACACCCATAGTTAAAGATGTTAATGTCACAATATCATTCAACCTCCTCCAAATGATTACTATTTAATATAATCCATTTAAAATAATATCTCAAATTAAAAAGGTTTAATATTTGTGTCTTCAACCTATGTGCTTGATGTCTCTTTATTTTACATTCTAGAAATAAACTGACCTAGTTGACACCATGCCCATGTAATTATCTATAAATTTCTATTCATATCAAATGAAATGAAATTTAAACTTATTTCAATAGAAGGAATGAATAAATCCTTTCTAACATTATAAACTACTTCAATACCACTCGTGACACACCCAATGTATCATATCTCACCATGACCATATATCATTATAGTATTCATCAATACATCAATGTACATGACACGAGATATCAATTAATGATGATTTTAAAGTCTAATTATCAATACACACATCACTATATAAGAAAATCCAATGACACATGAAAATATAGATTTCTTATTTTCGGGTCCATTTGTATAATCTCTTGTAATATAAATTTACAAGGGTGTACACGCTGATAGGGTGCCTCAAAGTCCTACAAGTCACCTCCTAGTACTCATTATAGTAGGAAAATACTATGACATATTATTAAATATATATTCTTATAAAATTATCATATAAAAATTTCATGTAGAGGTATAATCCTGATGAGATAATAAAACATTATTAATAATTAAAAACATGAAATATGTAAAAATAATTTTAGTTCCAAGGAACCAACTCCTATAATCTATCACATTCACTAGATCCAAATATCAATAACTTTTAGTCTAATAACTCTCACAAGATACTCATTCCTCAACTGATATAGATCCTTTTAAAGGGGTCTTCCACACTTTCCACCCTAGATACTTTTCTCATCAAAACTTCGCCTCATTGAGAAAAATATTTAAATGTATGAAACTTTTGATGTATGTAATTTTTTCTTGGATGTGACCTTCACTCTTTGGATAGAGACATTATTGAAGTGCTATCATAGTAAACTATGAGAGGGTCTTGACTACTAGGAACCACAAAGAGCTCCTAGAAAAAAATTTCAATCCAAACTACTTGCTTATCTACATATGAAGAAGTAATATACTCAAACTAAGCAATAGAATTAGCAACTACTGGTTAAATTGAAATATACCATCTCACTTCTTCTCCATTGAGAGAAACAATATATCCTAAACCCAACTTTATATCATTTTAATATATCTAAAAATTATTTTATGCATAATAACTAATGATTAGATCTCTATCCCCTCCAAACAATAGGAATATATCTTTAATTTTCCTTAGATACTTATGGATAGTCTTAATAGCAGTCCAATTCTATTCACTTGGATCTTATTGATATCTTCATTCCATGATCAAATCATAAGAGATAGAAAACCTTGTAAAAACATGGAATACATGATATATCATGTCATATCATTGTATGATACCTTACTCATTCTCTCTTTTCCTTATGTCTAATTTCTTATTTTCATGGAAAGATGTATACCATGTGGAACTGTAACCAATCTACTTTGTATTATTCCATAATAAACCACTTTGGTATCTAGTAAATGTATGTACTTTTACTTAATCCAAGAAGTCTCTTGGATTTGCTACACATGGTTTTGATCCCTATATTGTAGGATGCTTCACCCAAGTCCTTTATAGAGATTAATTTTCTCAACCATTCCTTAACCTCTTATAAAGATGGTATGTCATTTCTAATTATAAATATGTCATCCACATATACTATATGGAAAAAACCCACACTCCTAATAAACCACTTCAAATCACATGGTTCACATTCATTCTCAATGAAACCATATTATTTTATGGATTAATCAAACTGAATGATCCATGAACAAGATAATTTATTTAATATATAAATTAATTTATGAAACATTCATAACTTTTAGGAATTTTATGGAGTCAAAAACCCTTTAGGTTGTGTCATATACACAACATTTTGAAGGTTCCTATTATCGAAATTCTTTTTGAAATTTATTTTTAAAATTTCATATTCATGGTAAGATACTATGGAACGAAAAATTATGATAGATATAAAAATAGAAAAAGGGTAAATTTTTTTATTATAGTCAATGCTTTGACGTTGTCTAAACCATTTGTCCAATATCCATGATTTATAGGTATTCACATAACATTAATGTTCTATTTTTATCATGAATACCAATTTATAACCAAAATGATCTACATCCACTATAAAATCAGTTAGAACCCACACTCGATTTTCATAAATAGAATCCATCATAGAATTTGGGGTTTATTTCCATATTACTGCTTTTGAACTCTCTACTACCTTCTTTATAGGATATATATAATCATAATTTTAAACCAATAATGAGTCCAAATTATTAGTGAATATAAAACCACATCTCTCTGGTTCTCTTAACTTTTTATAGATTCTACATAGTACATGTGTTTCAAGAATAACCTCTTCCCCAAGGACCTATGGAATTTGTTCATATAACAACTCTTGTGTATCATGAGCATCATCTTCATCAAAGTCATTCTTTCTCCCATTATCCTCCATGAAGATGTGATCCCTCTTAGGATATAAATGTTGTTTTTTGATAGTTATATTCATGTCTAATGGTTTGTATAGATAATATCCCTTATTTCATTGGGATACCCTATAATGATACACTTCACTATTCAGATTGATATTTTTTACTTGACCTAGCCTTAACAAATAGCCCAATACCCCATGCACAAAAATGTGATAAAATGGGTTTCTTTCAACACTATAACATGATGGTAATACTCTTAACTACTTTAATTGGTACTCGGTTTAGTAAGTATGTTGTCATTATTAATGCATGTCCCTGAAAATATAATGGAAGGATAACATGACTCATCATCATCCGTACCACATTCAACAAGGTATCATTCCTCCTTTCACTAATACCATTCCAATTGGAATAAAAGGTGGCATGAGTTGAGATAAATTGTCATACTCCAATAGAAAATCAATAAAAACGTGGTTAATATATTCACCATCTTGATCCAAATAAGGATTCTTTATCTTATTACTACGATGATTCTAAACATAATTCATGAACTCCTTGAACTTATCAAAGTATTGAAACTTATACCTCATTAAACATATATAACGATAACTTCTCATGTTGTTGGGAAAAGTCATAATGTATGAGAATCCACCTCTTTCTTCTACTTGAAATGGTCTTCACACGTTATTGCATACCAAATCAAGAATCATTATAGCCCTTTCACCTTGACCACCAAATAGTGTTTTGGAAATATTACCATCTAATAAAGCATGAAATATATCAAGTTATTTAATCTCAAAAGAGTATAAGTAACCATCTTTATGGAGCTTTTCAAAAATCTTCTTTTTTACATGGACAATATAGTGATTCCACAATTGAGTGTTATTTGAGTTTTTCATATTTATTTGATTATCGATTTCCAATATTTTGTTTTTAATTTTCAATACATAAATATGGTTATTTATCTATTTCATACCATTACATATGTTATCTCTACAAAAGTAGCAACATTTATTTATAAAAAATGAAAATAATTACCCCATCTCTAATCTAGAAATAAAAATGATGTTTTTATAACACTAGAGACATTATAAAATTTCTTCAAAACCAAAAATAATTATTGTTGGAAATATGAGAAGGTAGTCTATAATTGATAGAAAATTCATCTTCAGTCCATCTCCATCTCATAGATTCAGATCTCCATTTATGAGCTTCTAAAATCTACTTGGTTACTATATTTGGATACAAATATGATCCCTACATAAATTTTATAATAGAAAAATTGATGATATATAAAGATTATATTTGACAACAATCACACCTATTGCTACCCCTAGATTATTTTTCTTGGTGCATTTTATCCAATAGTGTTCTTTATTGCCACATGAAAAACATACTACATCTTTTTTCTTTTCTTACCTTTACATATTTATCTTCATGGAAGGACAGTGCTCTATATCCTTAGACATGGAACGAGTCTTAAATATCTTTATTTTATTCCCCTTATTATTATTCACCATAAGGATATCCAATTGTTAATTCCTTATATCTTTTTCAACATAGTGAATAAGTTTAAGACATTCTAAATGTGTTTATTTGTAATCGATCGTATTATAAATCATAATAAATCAGAAGATATTATTAGATATTGTGGATGGAATAAGATCATCAAAAAAATCCTCAGGGATCTTAATCCTCATGATTTCCAAGTATTCTATGTATCTGATCATACTAACTACATGAGGCCCATATGGCACAGACTCAATAAGATTGGACATGAACAATGCATTGGAAATATCATATTTCTCTGAACTATCATATTCTTGATAGAGATATTTAACATGAAAAATGATTTTATATGTATCCATATCCTCATATTTCTTTATAATCTCACTATACATGTTGGATAACATGATAAATTGACCATCCATTATGTTTTCTACATACTATAGGTAGAGAGATACTTCTTGATTTATATCATCACAAGAAAGAGACTTCGGAAGTGGGGTTTCCACCACATATAATTTTCTTTTTATGGAGTAGTATAACATGTAAGAAACTATACCATTATTGGAAATTCATTTTTATGAGAATGTTATCTTTATCTCGTATGGATTATAGTGATGTTATCAATGTTTTTGATTTTCCATTTCTACAAATTAAGAGCATATAGTTAGTACTCACTTTCTTACCAAAAGAAATTAATAAATTTAAATTAAATTTCATTAATCTCATATTATTTTTCACAATCCTAATATCCCTCACAATTAGTTTTATAATGTCTTGTTACATAGATATTCTACTGGAAAGGATCTATATTCCTTTTATCATTACCCATTCTTGGTCCTGGAAATTTATTTGAAGGATCTTAGGAGTGTTAGTGGTTACAACTGCATTAAATCATATTTCCTTGATCCGTTGAGTGGACACCCGAATATATAAATTTTGGTTAAATATTTATTCAACCCTTGCCTCCCAGTTATACTAAGTGTTTCTTGGGAAGCCAACACTTTTTGTGAACCATGTTAATTGAACCCAAAAATTTCATCTAAAAGATCCAAAATAATTGAAAGTATCAAAACTATTTGGGATAGTCCAAAACATTGAACAATGAGGGTAACTATAAATACATTAGTAGAAAGATATACCATATTAATATTATAGTTAATATATTTTTATCCTTATTCCTAAAACCCCATTTTATCTTATCACATGTCTTGTTAATATTAATTATCTATTACATGGGTGACTAACCATTTCTGATAAAAATGATGAATAATTTGGCACTGTTTTATTCCATCATTTATTCTTGTTAATTAATTTATTATGTGATCAGGTAGCATCAAAAAACATAAATAATAAAACAAGAAACTGAATGAAATAAAATTTAAGTGGTATGATAATTTGATTATAATGGTTTTTTATCTATGAGATGATAAAATAACCTTTGACCCTAGGTGTAAAACACCTTGAACCATATATTTGTTCATGTTGCATCATTCTTCCTTGGATCCTTTATATACCAATGATATGTTTCACCTCGTCTCTAAGATATGGACTGCCTCATCTCACATGAGATATGCATCCTTACAAAATATTTTACTCACACACAGGTGTGGGCATCCAATGTATTGGATAAATGGGGATTATATAAAATAAAACAAGCCCACACTGGCCCTTACATAATAAGAATTTAGGGATGAAACATTGGTCTTCAATATTAATTTAATCATAATAAATTAAAATAAACAAATCACATACATAGGTATGGTGTAATATCATGATAATCCATACAAACTACAACGATTATAAATTTTCAAACAATCAAAGAATAATTAATTATAATAAATTAAACATGTGACTACTATTATACCTCAAGTAGGTTCTAGGCGCAACCGAAGAACCTCTATTGGCATAACTAACTCGAATTTTTGTCTTAATTTGTGAAAATTATTTCTTAATCTAACATATAACATCAGTACAAACATATTTAAATCATATAGTACATGACTAGATAAGTGTTAGAACTAGAATAAGGTTCTTCACATGTAATTTATAATTAATTTATTAGCATATATAGAAATACCATAACATGTATTTCCCTCATCATTGTTAATATGGTTGACTAGATCTCATTGAATAGTCATTGTATTAAAGCATCCAAGTGAATAATAAATATAGTGGTGATTCACATGTGCACCGAAATATCTTAACATCATCATATAGTCATTTTATACTATCACAACAAGTCTTAATTACTTAGGTTATTCATGGTTGATCGCAGATGAATTATTCTTAATGAATGAAGAACTCTTGGTGTCCCTCGATGGATTGAGATAGTAGGGGAGAAGATAACTCTATATATTTTGATCTTTTTCTAGGTATTTAGTGATCTCCTTGATTTATCTTCTGAACACAATTAGTGTTTTTTTAAATTGATATAATTAGATATTTATTATGGTGGGTTTAGGGTTGTAACAAGTGCTCAAGATCATAATTAATTATATAATTATTATTTGAACTCATGTACAATAATAATAATAATAATATAAATATTATCATTAGTCACGTGACATGTCCAACATTGTATGAATATATAAATAAATATCATTGATATCATTTGCAATTGGACTATTTAGCTCAGTTATCTTATCCTACTCAGTATGTATTGAAACATTAAAAATTAATATTTATCAAATAAATATCACTACATTATTCATTGATAAATATATTAAATATTAAGTTCCACAAACCAAAGGAGAAAATATTAATTATTATTATTTAACTTAGTTATTTATTTGAATAACTTTTGGTTAATTCTTGGTGATAAACCAAACCAGAATTGATATTATTTATTTCAAATTGCTAAATTCAATACTTCAATTTAATTGGGATTATAAATACACTTGATGTTTGACTCTCTAGGAATATTTCACAATGAAATTATGAATAAACACATAAATTCTAAGTATAGTGTCTAGAAACATTCCAAGGAACCCATAAAGAAATAAGTTAATACCCCAATGACATTCAATCTCTTATAAATGCTTACTATGTAATATAACCCATTTATCATGATATCTCAAATATTGTAGGTTTCACACAGGTCTCGTCAACTTATATTCTAAAAGTATCTTTATTTGACTTTACAAAAATAATTTTTCCCACTTAAAACCATCGACATGGATTTATCTATCCAATTTAATTCCCATCAATGGTCCTGAGATATCAATTTTTGTAAAGAGATAGAAGGGATAAATCCTTTTTTGTGTTATCTAGTTACAAAATACCACTCATGATGCACCCAATATATCCTACCTAATTTTGAGAACATGTCATTGTGATTTTCAGAAATATATCTATTTATTTGGCTCATGATATCCATTAATAATAATTTAAAAGTATTAGGATTAATATATTCATTCACATATAGGAATATCCAATGACACATGGAAATGTTGATTTCTTATTGGCATGTCCTTTCTCATAATCTTCTACACTGTAAATTTTCATTGGTGTACACCATGAAGGGTTTCTCAAAGTCTTATGAGACTTCACCACCGATATCCTATAACATATTTTTCTCATCAAATGATATCATCCGACTATTGAACATATATTCAATAATACTATCATGGAACCTCCTGGCTCTCATCAGAGTGTTGAATTTATTTGACATTTTAGTTTGAAATATATTCTTATGACATTATAACTTAAAAATGTCATGAATATGAACAAACAATTTGTGATAAGAAACGTTTATTAATAGGGAAACATATAAAATCATGTAATAACCATATTGGTTCTGGAGAAACAAATCCAAAAAACTAAGACATCTAAATTATGGAGACTATATTTAAGTTTGGATAGATAGAAGATGTATTGGATTTTTTTATTGACATTGAATTCCTTAAAAAATCAAGTGAATTTTGGGATGCTTTGTATAATATTTTTCATTTGTGACTTTCGATGGGATTGTCTCTCCCATTATTGGGATTTATTTATTTTGATTCATAAATCTATGTTTGGAATGAGATGTTTCCCCATGACCATTGATGAGAAGGATACTATGAAATATATGGCTACACAAACATATGAATAAGATATTGTTGTGTAGACATTTATAATATGGGATAGTTGATGTAAAACATGGGTGAGTGATTTGGAATGTATTGGGTTTAGATGGTTGTTGGGATCATGAATGAAGAATCGTATATTGTATTTAGGTGTTATTGTACATTGTAAGTTACCTTTGAAAGGAAACTGAAAAAGAGAAAATCTAGGCATGGAGGAGTGTTCTTATAGATTTTGATTGTAGTGCTACTTTTTTCTATATCTAACCATGATGATAATTTCTACTAACTTTGTAGGGACATTGGATATTTTCATTAGTGTTTGTATTTTGGATTTAAATTCTTAGTTTTCACAAGCTCATATCACCTCTGTATTATCTATAATATCCTATTTCCTTAATAAATTTTTTATACTATGGATTTTAAAACCAAGTAATGCTTATAATAATTTTGAATTATTATTAACATTGTATTAATAATTATTAAATTTAAATATTAAAACCTATGTTTTTAGAATGATTTTAGTGATTATGATGGGACATATTTTAGATAAGAGTAGCCTTACCAACCTTGAAAGTAGAAAATGGTTTATTTTAAAGGCTTGTGATCCTCTCATATAAAAGGGAGGTCATAGACACATCCAGCATTATTAGCTAAGAAAACATAGACCCTAGGTCTTAGTGAGACCATTACTACAACTTAACTCTTTATCAACACATGAAATGGATTCAATCAAGGATATAATGTGATGGAAAATCCGATGCTAACAGAGGGGGTATTTTCTTAGTATTATTTTTTAAATTTGGAAAAAAGATCTATTTCTCAGATCTTTTTTCATGCTGAGATAGGGTATATTCATAACAATTTTTTATCATTTAGAAATACCCCCAAAAAATTCTAGAGTCACTTTTAATGTTGTAGTTACCTAAAAAATATATACTAGAATACATATAAAAAATACCAAATTTGAAATAATCATCATAATAAGAAATATAAAACAAATAGAATTTATGGAATGCATATAATATATAAATATAATATTTATCCAAATAATAATATATGAAGTTACTATTAGAAATTTTATAAATATAAAAACATGTTAGGTAGTGTATGTTAATAGATCATATGTCTTCTAGATTTTAAAAACCCTTATAAATATACCTATAATCAAAAGAAGAAACATATATATAAGTAATAATAAAGTATATTCATTTTATTAATAACACTTAATAAATTTAAATTTAACTTTAAATTAAAAAATACATGTTAAATCATACCATCCACCTCATGTGTTGGAATGGTGTGAATTTATTTCATACATTTCACAAATGAACAAATTATTATTGTTATAAAGTTCGAAAATAATCCAAGTATGTTTTCTCAGTTTTGACTATATGACTCACAGGTTGAAATTATTTAACACATAAAATGAAAAATACATTTCAGATCATTTTGACTACATCACATTAAAAAATGACACGTGATTCATTCCTACTAGTCAAAAATTTATAGAAGATCATTTTCCTAGAGTTTCAAGATAATTTGAGACTATTTTTTTTAATATGTGAAATGTGTTTTGAATTAAAGTGTTATTTTTATATTGAAAACACACAATGTTAGTCTTACTATCCAAAGTACATGTTAGAATTACGTGGACTTAATTTCTATATTTCACCAATGAATTGAAAAACATTTTCATATTAATTGGACACCATTTGAGATGGTTTCTTATTTTTTATTAATTTAATAGTGTCCCAAAATAAAATGTCATCTTTATATTAAAATATTCTCTTCCAGTCACACCATCTACCCCATGTATTGAAATGATATTTAGTTAATTACTATATGTAATAAATGAGTCAATGTTCATTTTCAATGAATTGGGAAAAAATATAAGCATATTGGATCGACATTGAGTATGTGACATTGATTTTGAAAATATATAACTCATAAAAATGAAAAAAAATGCTTTAGGTCATTTTGAATACAATGCATGTCAGAATGACATGAAGTTCATTCCTACATGTCACAAAAGGTTATATGATCATTTTAATTTTGTTTCATGACACTATGATATTATTTTCTCATTTTTGAGTAAGTTAAACATATTTTGGCGAAAAATTAATTTTTTATATTAAAAACATGAACTTATAATCATATCGTTCACACTACGTATCGTAATTACATATGATTGATTTTTATATGTCAAAAATGATTCAATGACCATTTTTTATAGTTTCATGAAAATATAATAATTTTTTATCATATTTTTGTATGTGAAGCTCATTTATATCTTTTTTAAAATTTAAAATGACAAATGAAATTTAAATTATCTTTACTATACAATGCACTATAATAACATGAAAGTGATTCCTAAATTTTAAAAATATATCGACACTTTTTTCCTATATTTTAAATAAAATACAAGTGAATTTACTCAATTTTGAGTGTATGACATGTGCTTTTAACAAAAATAACATTTTTATATTAAAAACATGAACTCTAAGCCACACTATCCATCCCACATAATGGAATGATGTGCGATTAATTATTACATGTTAAAAATGATTTAAAGATAATTTTTATAGATATCGAAGATAATTTGAACATGTTTTCTCAGTCTTGAGAATATTTTGGTGTACACATCATGTGTTTTAATATGATTTGACACATATAATGGAAAATAGACTTTGTCTTTTTATTGATATATGATTCATCAAATGAACATGAGATTAATTCCAACATTTTACAAATGAATCAAAAATCATTGATCTATATTTCAAAAATAATATGAATTGTTTATCTCAATTTTGAGTATGTCACATGCATTTTTATAGTACCCCAAAACACCCTTATAGGATAAGAGTGAATTAACCTGTCAACTTTTCCTTGAATAAGACAGATCTTATACACACATTGGTTTGAACTTATTAAACCTATCTAATGGAATTGTGTAATTACCAAAAAACCATATACAGATATAGAAACACAACATAGTAGTTTTACTTGGTTCTCCCCTAAGGGCTTGTTTAAGGAGGATACACTAAAAATGTGTCACTCATACCTAAATAATCTATGTTTCACTAGATATTTTGGATGAAAATTTATCAAACATGATTAGTTTTCCTAAGAACACTACATTTACGAGAATTTTAGGGATGGAATATTTCCTCTCATAGATTAGTTCCATCGACTCCCCCTTGCTCATTGTTATGGGTGAAGTATTTCTTAGTTTATCAACTTAATGTTTTCTTCTATATAATAGAAAATGAAGGTGATTTTTTTCATCATGCATGTTATCTTATGATTATTCAATACATTCTTAAAACTTTTCCCATGTTCATTTATGCTCATGTATGTATCTTTTGTAAAACACCCCTTTTCATGAAACCCCTCTTTTTTGTTTCAAATCATTGTCATATTTTGCAAAACTAACCAATTTTTCAAAAATCCCAACATTCAAGAAATATCTATCATTATCAAAAATTCTAAATTTAGATACTTTCCTTCTCTAAAATTCATTATCATAAATTAGTTATCATCCATCCTTTTCACAAAAAATATTTCCTTATAAAGTAACTGATTCACATAAGAATTAATTTCACATAAAACCATTGTGAAATCATATTTATTAGACCTACTTAAAAAACATTGAAGTTCATCATATGATGAGTGACCACTAATTTATAGGCAAAGGTTACCCTTTCATGAAACATTGCATCTTTTTTGAAACTCTATTATGCTCAGAAAACATGTCATCTTGATTATCCAACATTAATCTTTATTTTTTGAAACACTTTGTCTTCAGAAAACATAAAATAAATTTTCGATTATCAAAACTTATCAAAGGAACATAATTTACCTCTTTTTTAATTTCATATTAGATGTTTTTTAGAAAAAATTATTTTGTGAATCTCCAGACCATCGCAACACCAAACTTTCATGAATTCCTTGAATTTTCTATATTTTTATAAGGAATAACTATAAATCCATATTTCAAGAATCATTTCCATTAATTCATATTTTACACACTAAAATCTTGGAAAACATTAGGAAATTATTCCATCTTCAATATTGATTACACCTTCAAAATAATATCACTTGTATTGAAAACTCCTTGATCTACCCAATGTAGATTAACAAAAAACACCAAATAAATATTATTTCCAACTATGAATACACTTGGCTATGATAATCTCCCCCATTGGGTTTGTTGGAAATCATTATAGAAATTAAATAGATCACCTTCCTAAAAACCTGGTATTAGTGAAATAACTCATTCATCACTCTAAGTCTACATGAGAAAATATCAGTGTACAAATCAAGGATGTCAAGAAAGAATTTCATGCCTCTAGAGACCACCGACCTTTCCTTCAAAAACTATCATACAAACCAACATTATAATGTATTTCACCATTCTCCCACTTTGGTAATAAACCCAAATAAATTTTATCTATCCCTTAATAATCAAAAAAACACATGGATCGTATCTTCTCCTGATTCCTATATAACATACACAAATATATTAAAATAGTTAACAAAATTTGGGAGAGGGGTTAAACTGTAACCTCCTCATGAAGTCATGTGTGGAAAAATATCAAGGTTCAACTGATTTTTCTCAAATATTGGTACAAATATAGGCTTGTTGAAGATATATTCCACTTAATCATTAGTCCCAACATGCTCTATTTTAATCAAAAAAATTACAATATTTTCTTTTTTTAGTGATATCTAATATCAATATGTTTGGTATGAGAGTGTTGAACTGTATTTTTTTGTGAGCTTTATCACACTATTCTTTTCACGGTGTATCACCATCATTTATTTCACCTCATCATCAATATCAATAAGTTTTTCCCATCCACAATAGTTGAGTGAATTTATTTTTCATATAGATATACTCTTCTTCACCCATACTAAGAGAAGTGGTTTTTTATTTCCTAATAAACCATCCCAGACATTTGTTTCTAATGAATAATTCACCAACACTTGAGGACTTTTGATCGAAAGCATTTCCATCCCAGTCATCAATAGAAAATGAAATCAATTATTTATCCCTTATTGATATAAAATAT
The DNA here is from genome assembly GCA_963277665.1 of Viscum album. Taxonomy (NCBI): domain Eukaryota; kingdom Viridiplantae; phylum Streptophyta; class Magnoliopsida; order Santalales; family Viscaceae; genus Viscum; species Viscum album. The sequence continues at coordinate 333,147,127 of OY728161.1, forward strand.
AGTCCAAAGATGAGAGTACCTTGAATATACCTCAAGATTATTTTACTACTGAAAAATGATCTTCCTTAATATTAATTTGGATGTGAAATGATAAACATGTTTCAAATGTAATATTCTACTTTCTTGTAGTCAAATAAAATAATCATACAATGATCATTCTATATAAGGTGGGTAATAAATATTTCTCATCCTCATTCATTCATTGTTTTTTCCAACAAAAATTGGATTCAACATTGGATAGGAGTCATATGTGTTGAATTTCTTCGAAATGTCTCTTGAATACTTTTCCTAAGAAATGATGGTGTATTCCTTCATTTGAATAACCTATATCCCTTAAAGCACACGATTTCACTAATCATGGACATTTCAATATTTTATTTCATTTGATTAGATTACACTGATCCATTCCTTCTTCTATCAAATATAATATCATCCACACACACAAGATCCATTAATTTATCTCTATGTGAATTCATCACATAGAGATTATGGTCAAAACCTCCAATTTTATGTTATAGCTTCATTAGATAAGTATTTGGTTAAGAATTCCATGATCATGATGTCTTCTTTATACCATAGTTATCCTTATTCAATCTACAGACCCTTGTTTCATCATTTACAATAATAAATCCCATTGGTTGTTCTATATAGACTTATTCTTAAACACCACCATTTAAGATTTCTATTTTAATATTCATCTAATAAACATTATACCATATTTTGATAACTATGGATAGGAAGATCCTAATGTAATCTAGTTGATATACTTGATCAAATGTTTCTTCATCATCAATTCCTTCAATATTTTCATTGACATTACAAACAAATAATTCCATGTTTCTAATCACATTTACTTGAGCATAATTTTTTTTGAATATCCACATTGTTCCAATCAATTTTTGATATTCTAACCTATAAAAAAGACCTCAATTAAGGTTTTTGTCAATATGATCTAGTCCTCCATTCATGGCCTTATCCCATGAATCATCCTTTTTTTCTTCTTCAGATGAGTTTGGGTTTTCAATTTATAGAAGACAAGAATGTGCTTCATTTATCATTGCCCTAAGCTTTTTACGTATGGTCTAATCTCCAATGATATTGGATTGATCAACTTTTTCTCTTCTATTTCTTCTGTGAGGTTCTTATAGAGTTTCCTCAGCAATGGTTTCCTCTTCTGATTATACTTCCTAATCAACATCATTTGGATAACCCTAAATGTTATAAATTCCTTCCACAATTTATGTTTTTGAATCTATCCCTTTTCCAAATTCTTATATATATTCAATCATATCAACATATGATCTACTCAAGTTATTCAGAATTTTATATTCAATGTTATTTACATCATTTCTCTCCAAAATCATTATAAGTGATTATTGTAGCATTTATTGTCTTTAAACTTCATTGAGTTTCTAAGGAATATTCCCTCATCAGCAATATCATCATACTTTCATTTATTTTCTTCTTTGTTTCGTATTAAAAATTTACTTCCAAACAAATTAAAAAACATTAGTGAGGTAGTCGTTCCATGCCATATCTCTAATGTTGTCCTATCCTCATATAGATTTATACCTATTAAATTTTTAGTGTACACTATAACATTAATATACCTTTTCCAGTCATTATGTGAAACACAACCCTCAATCACTATACTTTTGGACATATTATTAACTTATGGATTTATGCGTTCAACGAAGCTGTTTTGTTGAGGTGTTCTCAATGAAGACACCCCATGCATGATTTTATATTTTTTATATAATCTTATAATTCAATGGATGTTTATTCTATTCTATTTTTAGATCATAATATCATGATTGTGTGGAATATTTTATTCTTAACTCATCAAAGATATCTCTTCATTCAATAAATCACTTCACTTTTACACTAAATAAACGTCACACATGTAATTATACTATAATAATTAATAATTTTAATGAAGTAACACTCTCAATATGTTTAATCCACATTCATTATACCAGAAACATTTGTGTGCACTAGATCAATAAGTTTTTATGCCCCTTTGTTCCTCAGTTGATAAGAATTCTAAACCATATTTCCTCCCATGAAACTATGACATGTCTTTTCTTTATTGTTCTATAGATTGAGAATATGTATGATATACTTTACATTGTATAATTTTTCCATGCTATGTTTATTATATATGACCCAGCCTCAAATTCCACAGGTTTTTTTCTCTTAAATTGTTTTGAAATAATTGTTTTGTTTATTTTATACCTAGTATAAATTACCATTTTCCTCCATACATTCATGATATCATTACCTCTCTTTCCTTTAATGGAGAACCCTTTCTGATTAAATTTTACTATTATTTTTGAGTTAAAGAGTTTACTCACACTTTGAAGATTATGATTAAATCCTTCCACATAGAACACTTCTTTTTTAATTATCTACTCATTTTATAATTCTTTATTTCCACTGCCTTTGATATTTATGGAACCATAATTATTGAATCTCATTATTACATCAACCCTTTCCTTAAATTTTTTTAACAAATTTTATTTTATTATCATGTGGGATGAGTATCCACTATAAATAATCCGGGCTCCATTGTTCTTTGATTCTTTGAGAGTGATATCTTCCAGGATGGATTTATTAGTCTTCTTCCTTTCCTTCAATGAGATACCTGATTGAGTGGAAGCAGAAGATGGCCTCTAAAATATATTTTAAAAATAATTGTTTTAATCATTATCATATTATTATTCAATAATATAGTACTTATTTCCAAGTGTAATTATTCTTGGATGATTTGTATTGACATGTCTCTGAGCATGGTAGTAAGGGTTTACACTATTCCTCTCCCAGCAATGAATAACTTCATATCCAAAGATAGAATAGTGAAACAATATACATATAAGTGATATATTTTATATGATGATTGGTATGGTATAATTATCATTTGTTTAATACCAAATTATTCCCTATTTAAGTATCTCCTTTTTACTTCATATTAAGAAGTGGTATAGCCCAGAAAGCCACATAATTTACATTTCATAAAGGGAAATGTCTTCATACTTCCATTACTCCACAATTCCCCATATTTTGTATAGGTATGTTTTTGGTGGTCATCTTTTTATAATGGACAATTATTGTCATCCCTATTATCCATTGGGTTTGAAGTTTTCTGTGTTAGGACATCAGGATCCTTGTGATATGTATAACTTTCTACATCCCTTTGTTTTGGATCATCGAATTTCAAGCCCTTTATGTTTATGTATCATAGTAAATTTCAATTATTACCATATATTTAGATCTTTGATCACTCAAGTATTTATCTACTCCTTTGAAACCATGTTTAATTCTTTCCAAAATCTCTATATCTGAAAATCTTCCAAAGTATACTTTATTCTTCATTTCCATAAATATTGATTTATTTTCCAATTTACTACTTAAGGTATTGAATTATTTTTCATGGCCCTAAAATATCTTATCATTTTCATCCAATGTCAATATAAGTTCAATAATAACTTTTTCCTTCTCTTTAATCCTTTTTTAAACTCTACAACCTATTCTGAGTTATCAAGAATTCTCAAATTTTATTTTGTATCCTCTTATAGTGGATAAATCTATGCTTCAATCCGATACACATACTATGATGTCTTTTTCCAAAAATCTCAATATTATTTATTTTCTTTCGTTGAATTTTAATCTCATCATAGGCAACCTCGTGTTCCATCTTTATATCAAAAACACCATTAGAATAATTTTCTTCCACTTTTGTAGGTTCTACCTTCTCAACTACATCCATCATTGAACCTTAAACATCATATTTAAAATTCGAGTTCTATATCCTCTGAAATGTCACTATCATATTGTTTTTATTTGAAAATAATGCTCTCCCTAAGTTATTTATTTCCTTGTTTTAAGTATCTCTTCTGCGGAAATCTCCTCTAAGGAATCTGAAGGATTTATACTTTACCTTCTATATCAAAAAATATTATTAATCACTAAGTATAAATGTGACTTAAATTACGACAGCTAAAAAAATTCAAAGGATGTTTTACATCAAATATTCATTTTCTTCTTTGTAATTTTCTTGAAATGATAGAAATAAGTTCATCAACCCCATCATCACTACCTTTTTATATGTCATGTTTTTCTATAGTTCTGAATTCCATTTTCATTCATAAATGAAATTTTTTATCATTTGTTTTGACTCTAATTTCATAATCCATCAGAGTAAATAGTAGATCATCAAGAGAAATATTATATCGTTACCATTCCTCAGGGACTGACAATTTTGGACAATACAATGATCTAATCCTTCTCAATATTTTATACAAAATGAAAATATCCTTAATTTTTTCTCTAATCCCTTAAATTACTCCACCAACTTCAGTAATTTAATTAAAGAAACTATCTTCATTTTCATTTGGATTCATTTTAAAATCATATAATTGAGTGTGAAAAACATGAAGTTTGGTCTTCATCACTTTTTTATCACTTTCATGTATATTTTCCAGTTTCGTCCACATGGACTTGGCTGTAATGTAAATCATAACCATCAAATAGATTTGATTTAATAGTGAAGCATTAAAAGAATTTTGATCTTTGGAATCTATATCAAGAATTATCATTTATGTTTAAGTCATAAAAATATTTGTTGCATCACTGACCTAGATCCCTTGAACAGTGTCATAAATAACTTCCATCCCAAGATTTTATAGGTGATATATCATTCAATTGGTCTAAATATGGAATTGGAATCCATCAAAAATGGTAAATCCCTTAACATTCATTAAATTCTATATAAAAACAACAAAGGAGGACATATTTATCATCTACAACTTATACTCTATGATAATAGATGTAGTACCCCGGAACACCTTGAGATGAGATGGGTGAATTAGGGTGTCAACTTTTTTTGAATAATATGGATATTTCCACCACATTCGTAGGAACCTGTTAAACATGTATGATAGAATCATTAAATTACCAAACACCCATATACAAAAATATAAACACAACACATCATTTTTACTTGGTTCACCACCAAGGGTTATTCAAAGAAGCATATACAGATAGTGTGTCACTTATACCTAAATCCACTAAGATTCACTAGATATTGCTAATTACTGATCATACATGGAAACATTTTTCTAGGAACACTTCCTTTAAAAAAATTTATGGATATCACACCACCTTTATTGGATAACTTTATTTTACTCCCCCGTTCTCACTAATTTGGGTGAATTTTTTCTCATTTTATCAACTTGAAGGTTGCTTCCATATCAGCAAATATAAATTCTATGTTTTTCATCATGTAGGTCAGATTATTTTTCTTAAATACATTCCAAAAACTTTTCCCATGTTTATGTATTCTTGTATAAGTATATTTCTCAAAACACCCCTTTTCATGAAACCCCCATTTTTTTCAAAGCACTATCAACTATTTAAAAAATTACCCACATTCATGAAACTCCAAACATTAACAAAATTCACAACGTTCATAAAATTAATAACTTATTTGAAAATACAAAAAAAATTGAAACTCATTCTCTAAAATAACTTATCATTAATTATTTTTCAACCATTCTAGTTTCCAAACTTATGTTTTCATAATGTATCTGATTTGCCTAAGAATTATTTTTCACACAAAACCTTTACAAAATTTGGATGATCAGAGCTCCTTCAAGAACTATTTTGTTCATCATATGATGGGAGGCTTCCTATTTTTAGGTTAAGGTTACCATTTCACAAAATATTATTTCTTTTATGAATCTCTATCATGTCAAGAAAACATTTTTCCTTAATTTTCCAATGTAAATATATCTTTCACGAAACTTCCTATCTTCAAGAAGCTTCAGAAAAATTTCCATTAATGAAAATTATCACAAAAATGTTACGTAACACATTTTTCTTCACATATTAGTATTATTTCACAAAATATTATTTCATGAATCTACAGTCCTTTTCAACACCAAACTTTTGTGAATTCCATGACTTTATCAAATTTTCATGAGTCAGTCTGAGAAATTTGTCTTTTGAAAAACTTGTCCATTCCTCTAGATTTTGGACCAAAAAAGATTATCAATCACTATTAAACAATTCAACCACCAACACTAAAGTCACTTTCACCATAAGATCACTTTGAATGAAAAATCCTTCAATAACCCGGTGTGGATTGAAAACGAACACAAAAAAAACTACTTCTATCTGTGATTATCATAGCTTCCAATAGTTTTGAACCAAAATTTTATTTATATATTGAAATTATGAATCTTGGGTCACAAAATCACACCCCAATGCAAGGGAATTATTCATAGTTCATTCCTACATTTTATAGAAAATTCAATGATCATTGTTCTTGAGTTTGTCATCAATATGAGTGTGTTTAGTCATTTTTGAGTATGTTACGCATGTTATGATCATACTAAACACATATAATGAAGAAATACATTTTAAATCATTCTACCTACACCAAAATTCATATTTATATGTACTTTATTCGTATATGTTATAAAGGAATCAATGATTATTTTTTAATAGTTTTATATCAATTTGATATTTGTTTCGTGGTTTTGAGTATATGGTGCATGTTTTGAAGAAAAATATCATTTTTATATAGAAACATGTATGTTCAACACATGAAACTAAAACAAAGAAAATAAAAATTAATAAATTCCTTATCATGAATGAGGATAGGGACTTAAAAGTACAAAAAATATTACCAATTTTTCAAATGACTACATAATCTTCATATAAATATCTAAAATAACAATCAAATTATTAAATTTATAATACCATTAGTGCATAAATAATTAAAAATCTAAAAAATTGTTAAAATAACTCATATATACATTTACAATTGAATATCTAAATCAATTTTTATGGTATCAAGATATCAATAACTAGTTTGCAGTTGATGCTCGTGTGGTCGTTGATGTACGAGTCAAATTTAGTTATTTGAAATGTACAAAACACTTGTAAATTTGTAAGTAATAGTTTCAAACCAAATGGAATAATTAAATAATTCTGTGACCAAAACAAAAAAAACAAAAGAAATATGAAAATAGTGAAAAATATGTTTTGATGGTAGATGATATGAAAGGGAAATGAAAGAGAGAGAGAGAGTGCGTGAACAGAAAAAAGTGTTTTCACATCAGTTTTTTATATATTCTAACATCAGTTCTTAACCACTGTTTTATTCACTAACATTAAAACACTAGTGGAAAATACATCTTTACCAATATACCTATACCAATGGTTTCTAAAAACTATTAGTACATGTCGTTCTATAGAAATGGTTTATAATAACTATTGTTATATGATGATTTATTGAAGGCTATACAGATAGTTTCATAAAACTATTTGTATTGTTTGAATTACTAAAGGAAATACCAATGGTTATAATGAATCATTGGGATAGATTACTCGTCGCCTAACCCTATACAAATGGTTATGTATAATCATTTGTATAGGATGGAAACCTTAATTGTATACCAACTATTTTTAAAATTTTTGGTATACATTTTCTATACCAATAGTTTCAAAAATCATTGGTATAGAATTCCCTACATAATTTCATCCATATTATGAAACTCCCCGGATCTAAATCTCATCATCATTGATCCTTACAAGCACGTTTCATCTTCTTAACTAGCTGTGGAAATCCATCCTCTAATTCTATTTTCATTCGGTTGTTCTTCAAAATAAAATTGGTGATTTCCAAATCGGTCATATCCTCTACAAATGATCACTTTCATTTTTTATCTCCATATAAAACACTAACATATGACTTTCATTCTTCTTTCCCATATGCATAAATATATCCTCCCTTAAGTTTGTAATTTTATTTTTCTTGAATATCAAATTGGTATGTTCCAAATATTTCATCTCTTATGTAAACAATCATTTTTCATTACTTTTTAAGTCTAAAAGAATAATCTAGATTCTTTTTTTATATTATGGATTCATTTAAAGAAGGTTAGTTTTAATTATATTTTTTAATGAATTTCATAATAAATCTAATTGTATGTTACGTATTTTTTTAATTTAGTTACTCTATACTTATATATAAATAATATATGAAACTATTATTTTTTGTGATATATATTAAGTAATTATAGATTTTTTTATTTTAGTACATTGTTTTTTAAAAATATTAGAGGGTCATAAATTTTTTAATTTCAATGTTTTGTTTTAAAATTTTAAATTATTCTTTTCATGTCTCCAAAAATACCTCACATCCAACTCTAAATGTTACATCTTGGATAACGTGAATCTGGTTCCCTATAAGGAAATTTTACATGAATGAATCAACAGTTAAATATGAAAACAACCCCTAACACTCAATGATGTTCAAATAAATATGATATTATTTGTGAATCTGTGATAAAATATCCTTATAGATGTAATTTTTCATCACTCTTTATCATGTATTTTACATGAACTATAGAATGGGTCTCTTATGAAAGCCTACCATAATTCCTTGATTAAATGTTTTTCAAAATCGTTGGTATTAAACCAAAATATCTACATTAGGATAAGTAAAAATAATATATAAAATAATATTTTAAAATAATATTATTTAATATAGTACTTACATACTATCCAAACTACCTACTCTATAAAAGTCTTGGTTATCCTATAATAAAAACTTATATCCATAAAAAAATTCAAGAAAACTAATTAAAATTTAATTCTCTTAGAATTATTTTATTAATTTCAATAATATTATCATTACTACATTCACTTGGTCATTTTTTATCGGTTACACTCATTGTTCTCACTTTCTCATTGGTTCCCACACTTTTCACCACACACAATTTTAATTTATTCATCCACTATTTTATAATAGTAATCTATTTTATCACCCATATCACACATTCACTCATCATCGAACATATTTAAACTAATTGTTTGTGTTACCATACTTATCCTTAATCCCACTTCCACTTTAAATTTTTCATGGGGGTGATTACTAAATACCAAAAGGAATCACTTTAGCATCCCTCAATATGAGAAACTGCTAATTATGAATTTATCAAACCTAAATTCATAATTTATATGCGTTATAGAATATTATTATCTATAAATAGTAATCTTTTATACATGAATTTATATAATAAGATTAACATAATTTCAATAGTGAATAAAATAAGAGAAAAAATAAAAATAGAAATTATAAACACATTTTTGTATAGTATTATATATATTTATTACTCATTGATATAATGGAATTAAATATCATGGTTTTATATTAATATTGTTTTGTTATATATATTATTTATATATATATATATAGTATTTTTTTTGTCTATTATATTATGATTTATATATATAGTCTACTGTGTCAGTTATGGTTTTATATAAATTGAAAAATTCTCATTTCCTTAAATATATTTTCAATTTAACATCAATTTTATTTCCTTTCATTTATGAAATGACATATAAAATTATTTTTAAATAATTTATAGAAATTTTATTTATGAAATTGATTGATCTCATGGAATTTTTAAAACAACTTGGATATCTATTTATATTGTTTATTTAACAATGATTTAGATAGTGGTCATATACACTGCCCATGTTATAGTTATATTGGAAGACCTTTGTTAGGTTTTGACGAATTTATATAATATATAACCAAATATGGTTTAAAAAAAACAATATTTTTTGGTATCACAATGGGGGGAAAATGAAATAAAAAAAATTCAAGATCTGAATGAGAGGACTAGATTGGAGAATTTATTACATATCTGGTTTTTGTTTTTTTATCATGAGAAAGAAATGATTACAACTCAAGAAGAATTTTATATGATAACACATGATGCATGTAATAAAAATGATGATGTTAAAAGGGTGAAAAATCAGATTATATTTTCAAGACTCTAGTATATCGGCAATGTGGTAAAATGAAAAAGATAGAATTTTTAATCTGACTATTTAATTGGAAAACCATGTGTGGGATTTCAAATACCTCCATGGATTATATTCTTTTCTATTTTAAGTAATTGCATCCATATGATGTAGATATTCCCTCAAACGATTTTATGGCATGGAAGTTATTTAATGAAGATGGATTTTAAAAAAATTAATTTCATGCTTTCCTAAAAGATTGTAGATTATTCTAGGAGGAAACTGTTGAAAGAAATGATTTTATACAATGTGGAACTTCCCAATGGAATCCAAATTTTAATTTAATACCATCTTATGTGACATAGAATTTAATGTGCCACTTTCCATTGATTCCAAAACTCTATAATCTTTACATGTATAATTAAATATCATTAAAAATTATGGAATGATACTGAGAGAATGAAGGATAATTATGAGTTCATTAATCCTATAGATGGATTAGCATGGAGGAAATATTATTTTTAATTTCCTAATTTTATATTCGATGTGTGTAATGTGGGGTTGGGTATCTCATTTAATGATTTTGATCTACTTCAGAATATTATTACTTTACATAACAAATAGCTTATTTTCATACACATTTATATCCCTCTTCCATGGATGTGTATGAAATTTTTTTCAATTTCATGAGTATTCTCATATCTAGATTTTCTGACCCTAAAAATGATATAGATGTATACATGTAACCTTTAAAAAAATAGTTGAATCATCTTTATAATGTTAATGTATGTGCATATAATTCTTGTTTTGAAGACATATTTTAGATATATATTATCCTTATATAAATGATAATTTATTTTCCTATTTATTTAATGATTTATGGATGGACCATGAAGGGAAAACATTCATGTCCTACTTGTATGAAGAATATATGATCTAGATGTATTAAATATATTCATAGTTTCAATTTTATTTGACAACAACAATTCTTTCCAATGAATCACCCATGTATGAATAATCATCAAAGTCTTGAAAATAAAATGGAGATTGAAAATCTATATCAAAATATTTCTAGAACATATGTGATTAAATAATTGTAGATGTAATTTTTTAATTTGTGAAGGGTCAAATGAAATATATAAATAGGAAGAATGTTTCCACTAAAACAAATTATAATTAGAATAATAAAATTGTCTTCTATTAGTTTTCTTATTGTTAAACCAATTATTTACATCATTTATTATATTTAATGTGTATTGAAATAAATATATGTGAAGTGTTTCTTTATATTCTTCTAAATTTTAAGGGAAGGAGAAAATATGATTTAAGATCTCAACACGACTTTGTGGATGGGGATATCATACCAGAATTGCGTTTTGTGTGTATCAGTGAAAATAAATGGACTATTTTATGTGATTATGTGATGACACATACAAAAAATCAATTTTTGGAAGTACTAAAGACAATTAAATTTATTGAGTGTTATTCAAGAAACATTTCAAAATATTTCAATATATGAGCATTGAATATAAAATATTTTAAGAATCGTGATTATCACATTATTATGAATGAGTTGATCCCAATAGGAATATGTTTTCTAATGTAGAATAATTTAAGGGTGGAAGTTATTTATTTGTGCCATTTTTATAAATATCTATGTACTAATAAGTTTTCCCAGAATTTCTGGCAAAAAATGTTGGAAGACGCGCCATCAATTTTATGTGAGTTAAATAAAATGTTTCCTACATCATTTTTCAGATGCATGTTGCATCTAACTATCCATCTTCAAATTGAAATTATTATTGGATTACCTTTTGATTTCATTTTGTTTCACATTAGATGTATCCAACTAAAATAAATATGTACACATTTAAGTCTTATGTCTTGAATAAGAATCATCCATAATGATATATCATGAAAGGTTACTTGGATCAAGAATTTATGTATTTCTGTTCAATTTGTTTTTCCGATGAAACTACAAGATGTAATTGACCAATGAGAAATAATGATGAGTGTTGTTTGTAAATAGAACCCATTTTTTCATCTCTTTCCCAGATAGGTGGAATTCATGGATCATATACATTGACTATAATATGCCTTGAATAGTGGGAGATGTCACATCATGCAGTTTTGTTTAGCTGTGAGTTGATTGATGACTATATCAAGTAAGTAAATTGAACATGTATATGTTATCTCATATCATGTAATTATACATATCTGTTAAAATATTTATATTTTTTATGTACATAACATAATAAAAATTATAAATATAAATCATCATCTCTATATTTTAGAATAAGAGAGACTTTTCATAGAAAATAGTTTTCTGCTTGGTTGAAATGGAAGTTGCAAATATTACTATAATAAATTAATACAATTATTATTTAGTTAATTTTAATATTCATTTTTATTTTAAGTATTTAGTTTACATGTTGAATCTATCTTTAAGTAAATAATATCATTATCCTTTGGTCATAATTCTGTGGTTTATGAATGAAAATCAATTGTGATCGATGGGTATAAATTTATTATCATTTTGTGGGAAATGGTCAAGAGAACACAACATTATGGTGAATAGGAACTACCATTAAATATTCTTATAACAGTACATCAGATATTATACCTTGATTTAAAAATGTATTTTATTGTGGATTAATTGAGAAAATAGTAACATTATATTATTACTCTTATGGTAGGGTTACTATGATGAATGGAAAGTGGTTCTATTCAATGAGGAGGCACAAAATATTTATTGATAATTTTGGATCTCTTGTTATTGACATAACTTTCACTCTTGTTAATAACGATCCTTATATATTATCATCATTAGAGAATCATGTGTTTATGTGAAATATCATTCGCCACCTATATTCGGTGTCATTATTGAAGTAATATGAATACATATATTTTATAATGGTGATGATGAAACTGACACCATCACTGCCCCATTAGCCTTGATTAGTTTATTACTTATAATGACTCCAATAGTTAAATTATCAGAGTCAATTGTGAACCTAATATTGTGGTGGGGAATATATAGAATAATACTTCTATGTTCTTAGTTCTTTTGTTTTAGCTCTACATGGGTTGTTTAGGTTGGTATTAAAATTTCTTTAATGTTGATTATAAATATTTGGCATACAATGTTACCTTTATGTGAATTTTCAATATATATTGTTTTTTTTGTTTCAGCTGCTCTTTCTAATATTAATTGAACTTTATTAAGACCTAACAAGCCAAAAAAACAGAAACTATTCAATTATAACAAAAAATTGATGAATTAAATGGAAACATATTAAACTAATTAGAAAAAAAATCAGAACAAATGGAAAAAAATACCTAACAACAAAATGGAAAAATGACCTAACCCAAAATATGAACGAAATATTCTAACCCAAAAAATTGGCAAAATGACCTAATAAATTGACCAAAATGAACAAAATGACCTATGAAAAAATAAATTGAATCTAATTTATATTATAAAAAATTATATCATACCCGTGATTATAATACTAATTTTAACAAATTGAATTTTCTATGACATGTCTTTTATGTTTTGATATTCTTCCCACTAAATATAACATGATTTTTTTATATCACTATATATCCCTTATTTAGTTTGAAAATTGGTGTTCCTTAATTAATTAATGTCAACCTTCATTCTTATTTGTATTATACATTAGTTATGAATTTTTAACGAAATGCATATTTGTTTTCATATGTATGAAATTGGACACATTGAAGAGGTAAAAAGGAAGATGATTTTAGAAAATAATCACTAAATGAGAGATATGGTTGTTCCTCCTCTAGTTCCTTGATGTGGCTCTATTTCTACATATTTTTTCCACATCTTTTTATTTAATTTATAATGATTTAATTAGTAATTCAATCGCTTTATACTAAATAATTGTACTTTCTTATTTTTATAATTAAATTTTTTAATTAAAAAATTTTCACATTTAAATAACTATTTTTAGTCATTAAATTAATAATTTTAATCTTACTTTACTTTTATAAATTACTGTTTTCTTAATTATTCTTGTTGACTGAAATATGCTTGCCTATTTAATAAATTATTATCTATTATAAAACAACTATTTAATCATCGTATTTCTATCTAATTAACTTTGACGTTATTTTAATATTTTATCCTTTAATTTAGTTTCATTAAAATATATTAATTTCCTTAATTAATATGTTTAATTATCATGCTTTTCAATTAAGTTAAGAATTTGAGTTTTAATTAAATGAAATAGTTCGTTTTTAGCATTAAGCGTTCACATAGTTAATTAAATAATCAATTTAGAGTTTTAAAACATTAATTATTTAATCCTTTGTATTCATTTAGATTATGTATTCATTAACTCTTGATTTTAGTCTATCAATGAGACAGAAAAGAGCCATCAGTGACTTATTTAGGTCACTGATGTGATTCTTTTCCACTCATTACAGACCCTTTAATAAATTTTTTTAATTTAAGACTTTTATCGATTTAATTTATCAAAGATCCAATTCTTATTTTATGTTTTATTAATTGATAATTTTAATTGTGACTTTAATGTGTAATAATATTCACGTTTTAAACATATGGTGTTTAGCTTTCGTTTAATTTATTATTTTCAATCTTTTTATTTACATAACTTCAGGATTAATTTTAAGTTTAATTTTTGTTATGATCTCCATCTGTTCTTTATTTTTGTTCCACTGGTAACCTTTTAATTTATCTGCATCAGTGACCTTTTTCACCAGTGACCCTTTTTAATTTCAAGTATCGGTGGCCTTTCATTCTATCGGTAACTTATAAATGAATCGGTTCCCTTTTTATTTTCTCTCTACAGGTGACCTATTTGATTTTATTTCCCATCGATGACCTCTTTTTATATAAAAGTTTTCCTTTAAATTTAAACTATCGGTGACCCTTTGTTCAATCGGTGACCCTTTAAATTGGAGAAACGGTGAGCTTTTAATTTTTTATATATGTGACTTATTTCCATCAATAAACTTAATTTTATCTAAATCTACCAGTGACGTTATGTTTTTTTCTACTGGTAACCTTTTTTTATTATTTTTATCGGTGACCACTGTGTCTCTACTCCTCATTTGTTTTTTAACTAACGATGACCCTTCCTTTTTAAAATATCAGTGAGCCTTTTTTTCGTCGGTGACCTTTTTAATGTAGAAAAATGGTGATCTTTTATTTTGCACATCGGTGACCCTGCGCTACTACCCATCTCAATGTTCTTCCCTATACCTCACCATTGTCGCTACACACTCAACTATGCATCCCCATTTCATAATATCGCACCTCCATTTCTCATAATTACAAGCAATTTCAGACACAAACCTCATCCACCACTATAGACACAGACTCTTGAACCAAAATTTCAATCCAGACTCAATCAAAGTAGCATTTCAAAATCATTGAACCACTGGGAATGCATTCTTCTATAGAGAAGGAAGAGGTTTCGCAATGTAACATGGAGGAAATTGAACGGAGTCGTTGATGATTTAACCATGAAGCCAAGGAACCATCGTTTTTGTGAGAAGAGGATGACGCCATTGCTGGTCTACTTCGCCGAAGTTATTTTCCATCATTTGCAAGGAGAGGGGTTACGCTACCTTTCTGAGGAACCTCACCCACCCGCTACTGGTTCAATGCTGCCTCCGTAGGAGATGAACCCTCCACGGAAGTTAATCAGTGCTTTTTTTTGGATTATGTCGCCATGGAAGATTTTGAACCAGAGGCTGTTGCACCGTGATGTGCTCCGCTATGAACTGCGTTGTCGCTACCACTAAAAATTATAGGATGAATTTAACATGAGCTACGATGTTGCATGGAGGATTTCGCGTCATGATGGAGGAGGAACAAAGCTATGGAGATCCGATAAAACCCTATCTCTTTCCCTAGTTGCACATTGTGGATGAGATAAAGAGGGGTGGTGAATAAAAGTTAAAAAAAATAACATAACATAAACTAAAATCTAAATAAAAAATAAAAAATAAAAATAAAATATTTATAGAACATAAATATTAAAGAGTAAAAATTTATTAATTCAAATTTTTAAAATAAAAAATTTTCTAATTAAATAATTATAATTTATAAAGACTAAAATAATTAAAAAACAAGTTATAAATTAAAATATTTAATTGGATATAATTATAATAATTGAAATAAATTTATTTAAGAAATTAAAATGATCTATAATGATATTTAGTTAATCAATTACTTAATGATGTTAAAATTAAATATAATTTAATAAATTATTAAATTAATAATAAATATCTATAAAATTTATTAAACTATCATGTTTAACTAAATGATACTTTAATTTATAATTTGTATTAGTCAACAATTATAATAAAAAAATAGTAATTAGTTTTATAACTAAAATCATTTAATTCAATAATAGATTTTTACTAATATTATTAATAAAATAACTTATGAATTAATACCTATTTTAGAACTCTGTTAAATTTTATCATAAGGTACTAACAACTTTAATTATTAATTTTTATTTTTTTATTTACTTATTTCATGTTTTAATTGTTTTTTTTTGTTTTTAACATGTGCAGGTTCATGCCAAAGCCTGAAACT
This sequence comes from Viscum album, assembly GCA_963277665.1. NCBI lineage: Eukaryota > Viridiplantae > Streptophyta > Magnoliopsida > Santalales > Viscaceae > Viscum > Viscum album. The sequence goes on from OY728161.1 coordinate 333,163,541, forward strand.
CATCAAGGTTCACTCAACTAACTCCTCAGGAGTTAGTTACGTGATAAAAACTAGCGCAACGTGCTAGTCACAAAAAAAAACACGTGTGTGGTGCACAAGTAAAGGACATTAGAAGTCGATGGAAACAAATGGGTGACGTGCAGAAGGTGACAATAGGATTTAAATGCAGATCAAGAAGCTTATGCAAGGGGGTTCTCATTCTCATATCATTCCATACTTTTCTAAAGTATAGAGAACAATTCGAGACTAGAGAGCTTTTCTCTCACCAGGAGCGGTGAGGTCCTGTGAACATCTTTTGAGTTGAAGGAGTGTAGGAGCATAGTATCTTTTGGGGAGTTTTTCATCCCTTGTGTTTGAATTCATATACTCTACTTTAGCATGTTTTCTATTACTGTTATGATAATAAACATTTTTTCTTGAATTTTTTTTTAGTTCGATGATAAATTGAAGTTCTAAAGGTTATCTTTTAACATTATATTTCACATTATCATTTCAATGAATTCAGTAAAGATCAGCGAGTTCAATACTGAATTCATTCAGTTTCTTATACCACTAGAACATAATCTCATGATTCCACAGTTATTTGATGTGATTGGTTGTGGAAACACTTTTCAAAAGATAATAAATTCAAAATACTTCAAGACTTACAGTGGGTTTGTCTTTTTTCCATTTTTAAAATGATTCAGAGTTGATTAATTTTGGAATGTAAAACTCTTAAATTTATTGTCTTGAGTGACATAACTCATAGTGAGAGAGGTGTGTCATTATTTTTATGGTGGTACTCTGCAACAACCTATAAGTGAATCGGAATACCTTTAAAGCCAGTAGAATGGAGATTTTACCCTGAGCGTTTTAATTGATTGTTCATTTATCAGTGTAATATATTTTTGTGTCTCTGTGTTTTCAATTGTTTCTAGCCTCAATTTAGATTAGATACATGTTTTAAAATATTCTGTCACACTACTACTTAATAGAAAGTAAAAAAAAATCCAATCCACTACTAACAATAGTGGAGTATTTGAATGTTTTAGAAGAATAGTTGTCAGAATTTGCTTCCTTGTGGGTTCAACCCTACTTTCCACATATATAGTAGCTAGAAGGAAAATATATTTTAAACTATTACCAACTTCAATGATAGTTTAGGTCATGTTTTTTGTTCCATTTTCAGGGAATTCATGAGCCATTTCTTCTAAATAAAATAAAATAAAGCATTTAAAAGAAACCATTAGAAAAATTGAAATATTTTGAAAAGTGTAAAACAAATATTCTTATGAATTATTACTGCTGAGTACTATATACTATAGTATGCATGAGAACATGAACTACTGGTGTTAGATTAGATCCTCTAAACCCAGAATTAGATAAACATTTAACTACTCTAAAAAATAAAAACAAATTTGAAATGGAAAATCTAGACGAGAGAGTTCTAGAAGCTAATAACTTCTAAAATAATCCATAACTATTAGAATAAAATGAAAGGCCTACAATGAGGGAGATCCAACTCCCTCAAGTTTCAAGTAATGCATTTTCCATTAGACATAGTCCTAGAGCCAGAAATTATGAACTTAAATAATCACACATTTCACTGTTTCCTGCATTTAATGGGTTGTCTAATGAAAAATGTTCATCCTTCATTAGAGATTTCTATAATATAGTCAAAAACTACCACTTCTATGACTCACAAAAAATGAACTTAGAATGAAATTCTTTCCCTTTTTCCATAAATATAATTCTATAAATTGTGTTCTGAGTCTAGATGAGAACATATTTGAAAATTGTGATCAAGTGTACAATTCTTTTATAATGAATTTTTTTCATGAATGACTTAAAGGTGAACTTAGAACTAAGATAACTAGTTTTTATCAAGAGTATGGAGAAGATTATCATGATTCTTGGGATAGATTTAGGGATATTCTTAGGTAGTTTCTTCATCATCAACTCTCATCTGACATTCTTATGGACACTTTCTATGGCTGGATGTCATCCTCTTGACAGAATCTAGTTGATGAGGCTACTAGGAGAAATTACAATGATAAGATAGATAAATAACATAGGAAAATAATTAACAATCTTGCACTGAATCCACAAGAAAAAAATTTAATAAGTAAAAGAGTCAATAGAAATTTTAATTCAAACACTAGTTCAATGAATGAAACTCAAATTCAACCCGCTGAAATCACCAACCAATTGTAATATTTAATGAAAAAAATATCTTAACAAACTGTTAATCAACTTGGATGTCAAAACTCCAACCAATATTTAAGGTAATAGTGTATCCAGTGTTGTATGTTTGGGCATACTGAAAACTTTTGTCATAACTATGATTTTCTATCCTGACAATTAGATAATTCAAACTTTCTTAATTATTGTCCTAGAATGCCACGTAAAGAAGATTAATTTTCAAATAATTACATTCAAGGCTATAAGAACCATCCCAACTTGTCATGGAATGATCAAGGCCTAATCAAACAATCCACTCCCCAAATTACTCTAACCAACCAAGACCAAATTTTCAAAATCAACAAATGGGTGAGTCCTCAAATGTACACGGAAGCAATGATAATCAAATGTATTCTTAGATTGATCAAATATTGAAAAAAATTAACTCTCAAGAGGAAAGATACAAGACTTAGCTAACCAAACATCAAAATCAATATGAGTCAGATAAAATACAAACTGATGTGAGAATTCAAAACATGGAAACACAACTCGGACAACTTACTATACATTTTTCATCTTGGAAAGAAGGTAGACTCTCTACTACCACTGAACATAATCCTATAGAAATTTACATGGGTATTGTAACTTTAAGTAGGATAAATACTGAAAATGTTGTTGAAAATAACCATGAAAATTACGAAAATGAGAATTTTCATCAATCTGGTAATAAAAATATGCATTGTTCACATGCTGGAAATTCACATAAAAGTCCTGGAAATGATCAAAATTTGAATTTTTCATCTGAATCGCAAGATAATTTTTTTTAAAAAACCAAAATAATAAAGGTAAAAAAAAAGTGAGGAAGTGGTGAGGGATATACCTATTATCCTTAAAAATTTTCCCCACCCATCCCTTTCCCTAAAAAGTTGAAACCACAATGTAACACCAAGGCTAAACATCTTTAGTTTCTTGGTATCCTTTTATGAACATCAAGTAAACATTACATTCATTCAAGACATAATTAAAATCCAAAATTATTTGAAATATCTTAAGAAAATTGTTCAAGCAAAAAAACTCTGGAAGAGTTTTTTACTGACAGCCTCACTGAAGAGTGTAGTGATGCGTTCCAAAATAAAATCCCACCAAAACTGAAAGACCCAAGTAGCTTTATCATTCCCTGTACCTTAGGAAATTCTGATCATCTTAAATGATTGTGCCATCTAGGTTATAGTATTCATATTCTCCCATACTCATAGTTTCAACAGTTGAGGTTGGGTGACCTGTAACCCACCACAGTCATACTGTAGTTGGTTGATAGATCTTTCACTCATCATGTGGGTATCATAGATGACTTGCTAGTTGGGGTTGGGAAACTATTTCTACCTGCATACTTTTTAGTATTAGACATGTAGTGCGATCAATAGGTGTCCATCATCTTTTTTTGGCCCATATTAGCCATAGGTGGGGCTGTAATTGATGTTTCTAAGGGTCAGTTAATTTTCATAATTGGAGAATAACAAGAAGAGTTCAATGTGTTTAAAAATGTTAAAAGAATAACTTTTCCTGAAATGTATTCAAAAGTTGAGTTCCTTCAAGCTAAAAGTTCTAATAAAAATCATCTTGGACACCTTGAAGAATCTGAAAATAAATTCTCTATTGAAGAAAATAATTTGGAAACTAAAAATCATGTTTAATCTATCTTAGAAGTTCAAAATTCTTCTCAAACACAAAATTTGGAAAATTTTCCAGAACTTGACAACTGTTCAATTCTAGCTGTAAAAGTGTCCTCTGTTTCTGAACATAGGAGATTTTTAGTGAATTTGAGGGTGTTTATGTTAATGAAAACCTTGTTTAACACTTTGATGATCTAGAGGGAGAACTTATAAGACAAGTTTATGATTCTTCTTTTCTAAACATGTTAAATAATAAAATGTAAAACTTGGACAGTATACTGCCCACTTTGGACTGAAAAACTATTATTTTTGAAACTAAAATTGAAATTTAAAATATTTCATCATTACATACTCCTCAAAAGATATATGTTAAAGATCATGGACCTCTCGGGCCGAAGAATCTTTTTTCGAGTGTATAATCACCCACTCTTGAACTGAAACCACTCCCTACTCATCTTAAATATTCATTTTGGGTGATAATTCTACTTTCTCTATCATAATTTCTACTAAACATAATGAAAATCACGAGAAAATATTGCTAAGTGTGTTCAAGAAATTTAAATCTTCTATAGGCTGGAGAATAGCTGATATCAAGGGTATTAGTTCCTCATTATCTTTGAATAAAATACCTATGTAACCTAACCATAAGACCAGGGTATAGTGTCCAAGAAGATTAAATCCAAACATGAAAGATGTTGTGAGAGAGTAATTGATCGAACTAATGGACAATGGAATGATATATCCAATTTTTGATAGTGCTTGGGTCGGCCCTATTCAGGTTGTCCACAAGAAAGGAGTATTAACTGTTGTTAAAAATGAAAAGAATAAAGAAATACAAGTTAGGAAATCCACAAAATGGAGATTTTGTATTGATTATAGGAATCTTAAAGCATAAACTAGAAAGTATCATTTTCTAATTCCCTTCTTGGATCAAATTCTTGAAAGTCTTGCTGAAATTGAATTTTTTCTGTTTCAACGTTGGGTATTCTGGTTACAACCATGTTCTTTTTGATCTAGAGGATCATAAAAAAGACAAATTTCACATGCCCCTTTGAGACATTTTCCTACAGGAGGATTCCCTTTGGGTCATGTGGAGATCTAGCCACCTTTCAAAGGTGTATGATGGATATGTTTTCATATATTATTGAGAGAATCATTGAGGTTCTAATAGATGACTTTTCCATTGTGGGAAGCACTTTCGATACTTTTCATGGAAATGTTGAGTTAGTTTTAGGAAGATTAATTGAAACCAACCATGTTCTTAATTGGTATAAGTGTCAATTCATGGTTACAGAAGGTATAGTTCTTGGTCATAAGGTGTCTAAGAGAGGTCTAGACGTTGATACTGCTAAGATTGATGTCATTAAAATATTTCCACCTCGTAGAAATGTAAAATGTATTAGACGTTTCGTAGGGCATGTCGGTTTCTACCAGAGATTCATAAAATACTATTCAAAAATAACTAAGCCCTAGTTTTCATTGCTTGTCAAGGATGCACCTTTTAATTTTGATAATAACTATTTGAAATCATTTAGTTTATTGAAATAAAAAATCACTACATCACCCATTATCACTGCACCTAATTGGAAGTTACCTTTTGAACTTATGTCAGATTCTATTGGAATGGTTGTATGTTATTTCCTTGGATGTAGAAAATATAGGAAGTTACATATAGTGTATTATTCAATCGATTAATAGATGAAACCCAAAATAATTATAGCACCACTAAAATAAAATTGCGAGCTATTTTGTTTATTCTATAGAATTTTAGACATTATTTCACTACTAGAATCTGGTATTTTCCAATGTTAATATAGAAATGGTTTGAAGAAACCATTGCTATAGTGTAAAATAAGCTACATTTTCCAACGGTTTGTTTAAACAATTGAAAATGTGTATATATTCCTAATATTTCACAATGGTTTTAAACCCCATTGGGAAATTACTATTTTCTCTAAGGTATACCAATGGGTTATCAAAAATGGTGGTAAAGAGAAGCATTCCAAATGGTTTTTAAAAACTGTTGGGAAATTTTTCCCCCAAATACCCAGCTCCCGGTCGGCCTAATTGTAGACCTAATCCAGACCTCCCCCTGATGTCTTCTCGGACATGAAACACCTTCCAGCTCAAGATCCTTCTTAAATCAAACAAATTTTTATTTCTACACTTAAAATTAGTAAGTGTTACCTTAGATTTAGTTTTCTTCCTCTTTTTGTTTTATTTTTGATGTTTTTATTTCGGCTAAATTAGAGTTATTTCTATTGGAGTACCTAACCCTTTGGTTTGTTTGTTTTTTATTCTAAACTTCATACATGGTAATGGGTATGTTAAGTGGTGTTTTTTTGTGCAAGGGTGTAACAGATTTGTTTTTTTATTGAGGTAAACGGTTTGTTTTATGTTTGTTTTATGCATTTTCATTAGTGTGGTTTTATATTTTATGTTTAGTGGGGTTTTATGTTTTTTGATTAGTCAAATTGATATTTCATGATTGTTTTTATTTCTTAATGAAAAAAATGATTTTAAATAAAAATACCATATGGGGCTATAAGAGGGGTAGGGGGATGTCTAGGTGTGGGGGGTTGTCCATGTGGGGGTTGGGTTGTCCAGGGGGTAGGGGGCTGTAGGGGGGTTGGGGGTTATAGCGGTATGTGGAGGAGGGTATGGGCTTCCATAAGGAGAGGTGTGGGTTGTCCAGGGGGCAGGGTGGGGTGTCCAGGTGGGGGAGGAGGTGTGATGTGTCCAGGGAGGGGGTGGGCGGTCCAGGTGGGGGCGGTCCAGGTGGGGGTGGGGGGGTGTCCAGGTGGGGGGGGTGTTCAGGTGGGGGTGGGGTGGGTTGTCGAGGTGGGGGTGGGGGTGGGTTGTCCAGGTGGGGGGGGGGGCTGCAGGGGAGGGGGTGTGGGTTGTCCACGGTGGGGTGAGCTATCTTGGGGGGGGGAGGCTATCTAGGTGGGGGAGGGGGTATGGTCTGTCCAAAGAGGGGGGTTGTCCTGTGGGGGGTGGGGGCATGGGTTGTCCAGGTGGGGGGGATTCCAGGGGGGTTTCAGGGGGTGGGGACTGTAGGGGAGGGGGTGTGGGCTATCCAGGGAGGGGTGGGTTGTTCAAGGGTTGTGGTGGGTGGTCTATCTAGGTGGGGGAGGGGGTGTGGGTTGTCAAGGGGGGGTGGGTTGTCCAAGGGGGTGGGGTGGGTTGTCCAGGTGGGGGAGGGGTGTTGGTTGCCTTTGGAGGAGGGGGTGGGTTGTTCAAGTGTGGTGGGGGTGTCCAGGTGGGGTGGGGGGGATATCTGGGTGGGGGTGCAGGGGGGTTGCAGGGGTGTGCTGTCTAGGGAGGGGGGCCTGTTGTCCACTCTGATACTCTACAAAAAAATAAAAATCAAATATAACCAATGTATAGTTGCTTTCACACGTTAAGACTTTTCTTGAAGTTCCATACCAACACTCACTCTTACCATTCCAAGAAGAATTGATACTTGCAAAGAAATCTCACTCAGGTTCTTATTCACTATCCATATTGATCTCATAGTAATTTAACATTCGTACAACTCCATATCATCTCTTGATATAACAAGGCTCATACTCCTATGAGTAGTGTCCCATTAAAACACGACGCATAAATCTGATCCACATATGATATTTGGTGGTGTGTTTAAATCTGGGTGTGTTGTGATTTATATGTATGATATTTATAGTTTACACCAATAGTCTTCTCGTTCATCTATAATATGCTTGAAATCATGCTATAATTGGATAATGATTAGATTTTATGACCCTAGTTTGGAGGTGGGCACCCCAGCCCTTGGACAGCCCCCACCCCCATGGACAGCCCCACTGCCCTAGACACCCCCCAACCCCTTTGGACAGCCCTTGTGGATAGCCATGACACCCCCGTGAAGAGCCCTCCCACCCCCCCGTGGATAGCCCGCCCTCCCCCTGGACACCCAGTACCCCTAGATAGCCCCGCCACCCCCCAACGGACAACCCTCTCATCCACCATGTACCCCCTGGATAGCCCTGCCACCCCCTGGACAACCCCCCCCCCCGAACCCCTTGGACAACCCTGCAAACCCCGTGGACAGCCCTCCCACCACCCTGGACACCCCACACCCCCTAGACACCCCCACCCACACACGCACACCCCTGTGGACAGCCCCATATGGACACCATGTACCCCCCTGGACAGCCCCGCCACCCCCGTGGACAGCCCTCCCACCCACCCCATACCCCCTAGACAGCCCCGCCCACCCCCCTGGACACCCTCTCCCCCCATGGACAACACCCCACCAATGTGGACAGCCCGCCCAACCCCCCAAGACACCCAACCACCACCCCCCAGCCACCCCCATCCCCCCAGACACCCCCACCCCTAGACACCCATGCCCCCACTAGACAGCCCTGCCACCCCCGTGGACAGCCCGTCCACCCCCAGTGGACACCCACCCACCCCCTGGACACCTCGTACCTCCATGGACAGTCCCGCCACCCCCTCCACCCCTTGGATATCCCTCCCACCCACTGGACACCTCATACCCCCTAGAACCCCCCCCCCACCCCCTTGAACACCCTCGACCCCCTGGACAGCCCCGCCACCCCCGTGGATATCCCACCCACCCCCTGGATAGCTTGTACCCCCGTGGACAACCCCCCACCCCCGCGGACAGCCCGCTCACCCCCCCCCCCACCCAGACACCTGCCCACCACCCCTCGGACACCCCCATCCCCCCGGACTCCCCACCCCCTAAAAAATCCCCCCCCCCACCCTCATGACACCCTCCACCCCACTGGACATCCCTGACACCCCTGTGGATAGCCCGACCACCCCCCATGGACAGCCCGCCCAACCCCCTGAACACCCCATACCCCTATGGACGTCCCCTCCCATCCCCTGGACACCCCGATCACCCTCGTGGATAGCCCGCCCACCCCCTAGACTCCCCTACCGCCCTGGATAGCCCGACCACCCCCGTGGACAGCTCACCCACCTGGACACCCTGACTCCCCTGGACAGCCCCCACCCCCTGGATAGCCCGACCACCCCTGTGCATAACCCACCCACCTAAACACCATGACTCCCATAGATAGGCCCACACCCCCAGGACACCACTGACCCCCCTGTATAGCCCTTCCACCCACCAGGACACCCCGCATCCCCTGGACACCCCCTCCCCCTTGGGAAATGTATGTGATCACTCAAATTATCTACTAAAATATAAACTTTTTTCAATCTAAAATTTATTCAACTCCTGAATAATTCTCCTCCAGAAGTGTACATGATCTTGTACACTAATGTATACTTCTTCAAATAGATTTTTCTATAAATATAGAATTTTGATGAATTTTATATTATGATTCTCATATAGAATAGTGTTTCAATTATGGTTTCATATAAAGTGAACAATTCTCAATTAATTATATATATTTTTTATGAAACGTAAATCTTATTGAATTTCATTTGACGAAATTATTTATAAAAAAATTTACAGAATGGATAGAAGTTAGATGTATGAAACCGATTGAATCTCAAGCGATTTTTCGAAAAATTTGGAGATATTTTTAGATTTTTCATTTCACAATGCGTCAGATAGTGGTCACATACATTTCCCATGTTTCAATTGTGTTGGTAGACCTTGGTTGAGCCGTAAATAAATCATCTCCCACATAACCAAATATGGTTTTCAAGAAAACTATTGTGTGTGGTATCACAATGGGTAGATAATGAAATCTCAAATTGCTGATGATCCAAATGAGAGGAATGGAGTGGAGAATTTGTTATATGACCGGTTACTGTTTATTCATCATCATAAAAAAGAAATGATTCGACCCAAGAAGACATAGATATGAGCACACATGATGTGTCTAATGAAAATTATGATGTTGTCATGGTGAAAATTTTGAATGATGATTCCATGACTCTAGTATATCAACAATGCGATAAAATGAAAAAGATAGAATTTTTAAACTGATTGTATCATGGGAAAACTATGTAATGTGTTTCTAATACTGCAATCTATTACATTATTACCTTCATAAAGGATTTACTTCCAAATGATACAGATATTCCCTCAAACCACTATATGGCATGGAAGTTAGTTGAGGAACTTTAATTTTCATGAAACAAAATTCATACTTTCCCAAAAGATTATAGTTTATTATGGGAGTAAACCACTGAACAAAATAATTGTATAAAATGTATCACATCATGTTGGATGTCAAAATCTGATGGAAGACCATCCCGTGTTCCACAGCAAGTAATGTGGCACTTTCCATTGATCCCCAGACTCTAGAATATTTTTATGTCTGATAAAATATCAATAAAAATGAGATGGAATGATACAGAGATAATGAAGAATAATTATGAGTTGGTTTACCCTACATATGGATTTTCATCGTAGATATTTGATTCTCGATATCCTGATATTACACCTGATGTGTGTAATGTGAGGTTGGGTCTTTCATGCGATGGTTTTAATCTGTTTGGCCATATGAGTACTCCACACAACACATGTCTAGTTTGTATACACATTTATAATATTCCCCCATGGTTGTGTATGAAAAAACCTTTTACTTTCATGATTATACTCATATCTAGCCCTTCTAATACCATAAATGATATTGAATTATACATGCAAACTTTAATAAATGAGTTGAAACTTATTTGGGATGTGGGTTTGCACACATTCGATGCATATTCAAGACACATATTTCACATGCATGTTGTGCTTTTGTGGACGATCAATGATTTTCCGGATTATGCAATGATTTATGGATGGAACATGAAGGGAAAACTGTTATGTCCTACTTGTATGATGAATACAAAATCCAGAAGACTGAAACATCACTGTATTTTCAGTTTTATAGGACATAGACGATTCTTTACAATGGACCATCCATATAGAAATAATCATAGAAGATTTGATAATACCATAGAGGCCGATGATCCACCTCAGATTATGTCTAGAACTAATGTGATTAATGAATTGAAAGATTTCAATTTTTCATTCGGGAAGGGTCAAATGAAATCTGGAAAGAGAAAAAATGTTTCCACTGAAACCTATTACAATTGCAGGAAGAGGAGTATCTTTTTTGATTTGCCTTATTGGTCATCCAATTTGTTATTTCATTTCTTAGACTTAATGCACATTGAAAATAATATATTTTAAATGTTTCTTTCAATACTTCTAAATGTTAAGGGAAATACAAAATATGATTTACAGTCTCGATGTGACTTGGTGTATTGGGGCATCAGACCAGAATTGCATCCTATGCTTATCAGTGAAAATAAATGGAAAGTTCCATGTGATTCTTATGTGTTGACACCTATGGAAAAAAAAATTTTCTAGAAGTATTATATATTATTAGTGTTTCTAATGGCTATTTATGAATCATATATAAATGGGTCAACAAAATAGAGTTTAAGCTAAAATCTTTGAAGACTCATGATTATCACGTTATTATGAATTAGTTGATTCCAATATCAATCTTTCATATTTTGTACAATAATGTAAAGGTGAATGTTATTTAATTATGACATTTTTTAGAGATCTTTGTGCTAATAATTTTTCCATGTCTTTCTTGCAAAAAAATGTTTACAATGCCAAATTAATTTTTTGTTAGTTGGAGAAAATATTTACTCCAAAAATTTTCACATGCATGTTGCATCTGAATATCTATATTCCCACTCAAATACTTCTCTAAGGACCTGTTTATTTTCTTTGCATGTATCCAACTGAAAGAAATATGTACACCTTAAGGTCTCATGTCTAAAACAGGTATCATTTCGAAGGTTCTATCATTAATGGTTACTTGGCTCAAGAATGAATGGATTTATGCTCAATGTATTTGTCTAATGTTACTACAATAATGAACAGACCAATGAGAAATAAAGAAGAGCAGTATGAGAAAATTTAACCCATTTTTCCGTAACTTCCTCAAATTGGAGGAATTACTTGATCATATACCTTGAAGACATTGTGCCTTAAGGAGCCGAATATGGCACATCACATAGTTTTGTTCAACTACGATTAGTTCAATGACTAAATAAGGTAACTAAATTGAATATGTATATCTTACATATATATCCATTAATATATTCATATTTTTTATCTATAGGGATCATAAAACAATGATAAATAGAAAGCATCATTCTTTATCTTTGAGAAGGAGGGAGACGTTACATAACAAAGAGTTTTCTGCTTGGTTAAAATTGAAGGTAAAAATAATGCTGTTTAAAATAAATAAATCAATATTTAATTAAGTTTAATATTCATTTATATTACAGGTATTGATTTTTCCTGTTAACTCTGTCTCTAAGGAAATAAGAGCTTTTGATTTTAGTCATAATACCATGGTTCGTGATTGTAAATCAATTGATATCAATGGGTACAAATTTATTGTCACTGAACGAGAAAAGAACATGAGAAAAAAACATGATGGTATTATGGTTACTACCAAAACATATTCTTATTCCAATGAATTAGATAGTATACCATGATTTGAAAATGTGGGATATTATGGAGTCATTGAAAAATTAATAATATCGGATTATTACTCTCATCGACGATTCATGATGATGGAAATCCATTGGTTTGATTCGATTAAGAGATAGGGAAAATTTATTGATGATTATGGATTTCGAGTAATTAATAGGAATTTCACTCTTGCTACCAAAGAACCATATGTATTGGCATCAATGGTTAAACAAGTTTTTTATGTCAAAGACCAACTTCGACCTGAATTTGGTATCATAGTAGAAGTAATTACAAGACATATTTTTTATGATGGTGAGGATGTAATTGACACTTTCTCTACTTCCATTGTAACCAATCCATTTATTTATATTGATGAATCTAATAGCTCAATTGTCAGAGGTGATTGTGAACCTGAAGTGTGGTGGAAAATATATGAAAGAATCCATCCATGTTCTCAATTAGTTTTTTTACCTCGAGTTGGCTTGTTAAGGTTGGTACTATTCAAATTTATTTAATATTGATTACAAATATGTTATATCCAAATTGAATGTTATGTAAATTTTCAATTTTTATTGGTTGAAATTTTTATTTGAATTTCATTTTCTAATTAGGAATTGAACTCTATTTAAACCTACAAAACCAACATTTCTAACTTGGTGAAAATTTCAATGCTTCAACTATGATTTGTATAAAATTTGTATGACTCTAAGACCCCTCTTTAACATTTTACTAGGTAATGAACATGATGGTTTTTATTCTTCTACAAAACATGTATTGAAACCTGCATCATCTACCTGATCTAAAGAAATAAAATTTTATCGTAATTTTTACAACTGCTTTACCACTTATGAATCTGGTAGAATCAATGTTCATGATTTTAATAGACTGGTGACACTTAGTAAATAATCATCCTATTAAAAATTAAATTTCTTTATTACAACTTGTATGATTTATTGACTTCATTATATATTTTTTATAGCTCACCTAAGACAATGGTAAGATAAATTATCCATTAATCCCTCTATTCCTTCTCATTTATTTTGTTTTTTGGGTTACACATTAGTTATCCTTTTCTATTTACTTCCATATTTTTTTTTCAAATGGAAGAAATGAAACCAATTGAAGAGAGGTGACGAAAACATATTATGGACAAAAATCGTCACATGATTGAGCTGGGAATTATACCATTAGTTCTTGTAGTGAGTATTTTATTTCAAATATATTTATTTAAATAATACATAATGTCATGTGATTAATTTTTCTTTTAAACATTTCTTCAGGATCCATATATTAGATGATAGTTATTTGATGAGCATCCTAGTAGTGGTCCCAGTACTCAGGGTGTTCATATGAGGGGGTGGTATGGGAGATAGATGATCTGGTGGGCGTACCTGATTAGACCCTACCCCTCCCACGGACATACCATCCATCCCAAATTCTGATCCTAGTGTGTTATTAGGGACATGTTGGATATTTAAGCCTTCCATTTTTTCACCACCCTTTACTTCTGAGCCTCCCCACCCGTCTTTACCATATCTGATGATGATTCCCACTCCCCATCCAGCATTTGGCCAGTCATCCATGTCATCTTCTTTTACATCTTCTTCCTTCTCTCTAGGCTTTTATATTCCATCTTCTTAGACTATTTATCCACCAGATTCTGTCCCCGCAGAGCATACATTGGGACCCACTCCATCTATGCAGGGTGTTCCTTTAAATTCTATGAATCCAGTGGCACCCATAGATCAGAATAAACCAGGTATACCTATACAACCCTAGAAAATTGTTACACAATTATTTATTTTCATTATAACATGTATTGATAAAATATTATTTCTTCATTCAAAACAGATACATATATTGATAGGAGGAGGGGACGGGGGCGTACACACATGCGTGTGTTGTGGAACCACCGGACATAGTTTATGGTGGACTACAATGAAGACAGTCAGATAATTGAAAAATTAGGGTAGTAATGTCGATGTTTTTTTGGAGAAACATGCCAAATACTATGACATCATTCTTATTATCCTGTTCTCATGGAGACAACTTCCAAATGAAGTCAAGGATAAATCCTGGGCAATGATAAGGGTAAAAAACTATATATTTAATGAAATATATTATTTTTTGTATTTATATGAATTAATATTTTGGTTTCAACTACGGTTTAATTTCTCGGATGGTGAGTGTGCACAACCAGGATGTCTAAAGGATTTAGGTCAGCTTTGGAGAGCTTATAAGCATGAGTTGTACATTAGCTGGAGTTATAGAGTGGGCACATAGTTAGATGTGGTCCCTATCATAGATTATTATCTATTAGAACAGTACCGACAGATGATTACTCATTGGACGACTAGTCATTTTACGGTATTAATCAAATTAGAGGTATTTAAATGAAAATTTTCATGTTTTTCATTAATACTAATTATTGAATTTTATTTAGGATGCATCTGGAAGAAATAAAAAAACATTTATGCTAAGAGAAACGTCCACACATTAGGACATACTATGATGTCAGATCATGAGAGATAACAGGTATGAGAGTTTATAATCATTATTTACAGCATTCAATTTCTATTATTCCTCAAAATTTATTAGATTGCTAAAGTTGTTATATAGTTTTAGTTATGAAATTAAATTTTTTTGGTATCCTATTTTTAATTATGCTTTCCTACATTCAATTTCATTGTAGAGGTGTAAATTGAATATAGAAGGATGTGTGCTTCCAGCAAAACTAAATTTCTCGAGTAGAAAGAAGAAAGATGGAAGTTCTGTTAATGAACCGACTCAGTAGAAGATTTTAGGTTTTACATTGTGGATATGAAATTTCAATCTCTATTTTTTAACTTAATAATATATTTATAATTGTAACAGGCTAATTTAGAGGCCCTTGATTCCCATGAACCTGAAAATTTTGGTCCAAATGGTCACTTACATCAGGTGTTGGGAGACGAGCACCCTAGTAGAGTACACTGTCGACCTGGGAAGAGTATAGTTCCGACAAGGTTTTTGACCTCCTCAGGTACAAGTTGTAGTGACACCAAGTTGCAAAAAGTTAAGGCACAAGTAGAACAGGCTTAAAAAAGGGCCATAGAGATGGTAGAACAATCTTCTAGGGAAAACACTGCATTTATGAAACTGATTGATATTTTACATCCAAAACATCCACGAGAGTCTAGCCCTGCTTGTGATTAATATATGTCATCGATGTGTTATATTTATCATCCACTAAGTGGAAGATCTAGTGGTGTTTGAGACAATGGTGAAGCGGAGGCCGAGGTGGAGGAGGAGGCTGGGGCGGAGGAGGATGTCAAGGAGGAGGCCGAGGCGGATGAGGAGGGTGATGAGGAGGCTAATGCTATGTATGAGGGCGAGGAGGAGTGAAGGGATGATAATGGGGATGAAAACAAAGACCAGGGCGAGGTTGATGATGATGGTGATGATGGTGATGATAGTGATGTTGTTGAGGGTCAGATTGATCTGTTACATTTTTGAAGGATATTAATAACCTTTGTTGATTATTGATTTTTTGTTCCTGAATATATGTGTGATTAGGTAGGTCACATTATCATTATTTATTATCTATAAATAATAAAACTTGACTTGATGATTTTTGTGACTGATTCACCCCTCCACTAGACCCCGCCCGCACCCCCTGGACACCCCCACCCCCTGGACAACCCTTACCCCCTGGAAAGCTCCTCCACCCCCATGAATAGCCTATCCACCCCCCTGGACAACCCCCCCCCCACATTCTATTCATGGGTTGTCCAATTGTGGGTATTGATTTGAACATTGATAAAATATCAGTGGTTCTGTAATATTTTTGTCCATAAATGAAACCTTAAATTTAATTATGGATAGGAAATGAGATTCTAAATTATTTAAATTATTATTTATATATTTTAATTTTTTTATTTTTAAAAATCATGGATGATGTGAAATCCCACTATTTTAATGAAATTGTAATTTTTAGTGGAATTTAAAAAATTAGTGATCTAATTAGAAGTTGATATAATGAAATTAGTTTTTTAATAATGAAATAATTTTCATAGAAAATATGTAAATACCATCCCATGAACTCAGTACAGCCCCCAAGACAGCCCCCACCCTCCTCCCAGGACATCGGACAACCCCCCTCCCCCCCACCCTCCTCCATGGACCCCATATAGACCCCATACATCCCCCCCCACACTCCTCCCTGGACTGTGGACAGCCCCCCCCCCCCCCCACCCTCCTCCCTAGACCCTAGGCAACCCCCCAGACAGCCCCTCGGACAGCCACCCAGACAACCCCCAATACATCCCGCCCACCCTCCTCCCTGGACCTCGGACAGTCCCCCGGGCAGCCCCACAAACAGCACCCCGGACAACCCCTCACCCTCCTCCCTGGACACCGGACAACCCCCCCCCCCCTTCCTGGACCCGGTACAGCCCCCACCCTCCACCGTAGACTCCAGTCAACACCCCCACCCTCCTCCCTAATCCCAGGACATCCCCCCTCCCCTCTCTCTGGACATATGTGTTTTTTTGTGCTATTGAAGTTGTTTTCTGTGGTGTTTGAAGTATGTTTTTATATGTTTTTTGTGCTTTTTTTTATGCTAATGTATGCAGTATGGTGTATGAAATGTATTATGCAGTGTGTTATGCAGTGTGTCTATTTTTTGTCCTCTTTTTATGTCTGTTTTTGTTTTGCAGGTGTATGCAGGGTATTATGCTGGCTAGGTTGTTTTTACGTGTCTGTTTTTTATGCAAGGTTGTGTTTCTGTGACTTTTTTTATACAGGTGTATCTTGAGGATGTTTTTAGTGTTTTTTGTGTTTGGGAACTCCCTCGAACCCCCCTCATTCATGGACCTTAGACAGCCCCCCACCCCCGCTCCTCCCTAGACCCTGGACAGCCCCCCCCCTTTGTGGACACCAAACAGCCCCCACCCTCCTCCCTGGACCTCGGACAACCCCCTACCAGGCACCCCAACATTGGGAGAGCAGCGATTTGGCATATGTAAAACATCACGACAATTCACGAAAGTCTAAGGACCACCTACCAAGATTCTGGAGACAATCACACTCTTAATTGGGCATCTTGGATCCCAATCTATGATCTCTTCAAGATTCACCCTAAATACCAACAGAAAATAGGTTCTTAGAGCTTTAAAAGAAGATGAGAGGCGAGTGAAAACCCTAATCAAAAATAGGAATAATGGACATGATTAGACTCGCCCAGATCTTTATTCCACACTTGACGACACTCAAAACGCCTAAAAATCAAAGGGGATCTACCATTAAAAGAACATGGGGAATTTTTATTTTGTTGATACTTTAGAAAAAGGATTCATGGGTCATTTTTTATGTGTATGAGTCAACCCCGACTTAATCTGAGGCAGGTTGTGGCCGGTACCACTCAAA
The DNA here is from genome assembly GCA_963277665.1 of Viscum album. Classification (NCBI taxonomy): domain Eukaryota; kingdom Viridiplantae; phylum Streptophyta; class Magnoliopsida; order Santalales; family Viscaceae; genus Viscum; species Viscum album. The sequence continues at coordinate 333,181,241 of OY728161.1, forward strand.
GTGTATCACTTTTATTTGAAATGGACTACATTTTATGTGAGAACAACAACTGGAACACAGAAAACTGACCAAACCCATTCAGATTATATTTATACCTCAGGAAAACGATCCATGGGTCATTTTTTATGTGTATGAGTCAACTCCGCCTCATTCTGAGGCACGATGTGGCCGGTACCACTCAAATTGTCTCAATTTTATTTGAAATGGACAGGATTTTAAGTGAAAACAACAACTTGCATATGAAAAACCAACCAAATGCTTTCTGATGGTATTGATACTTCAGGAAAACGGTCCAGAGGTCATTTGTGACATGTACGAGTCAACCTAGCCTCAATCTGAGGCGTGGTGTGGCCAGTATCACTCGAAGTGTGTCTTTTTGTTTAAAATGGACATTGTTTTAATTTAAAACAATAAACATATGGAAAAATAAACAAACAAATTCTGATTGTGTTGATAAATTAGCAAAATGACCCATGGGTCATTTTTAATATATACGAGTTAACCCCACCTCAATCTGAGGCATGGTTTGGCAGGTACCATTCAAAGGGTCTCAGCTTTATTTTAAATGGACAACATTTTAAGTGAAAACAACAACTGGCATAAGGAAAACTGACTAAATGCATCCGGATTGTGTTTATAATTTAGTAAAATTATCCATTTGTCATATGTGACGTGTATGAGTCAACCTCACCTCAATCTGAGGCATGGTGTGGCCGGTATCACTCGAACTGTCTTTCTTTTGATTAAAATGGACACCCTTTTATGTAAAAAGAATTGGAATATGGAAAACCTACCAAATGTATTTGGATTGTGTTGATATATTAGAATAAGTATAAATGGTTAATTTTTGATGTGTATGAGTCAACCCCACGTCAACATGAGGCATGGTGTGGTCGATACCACTCAAAGTGTCTCACTTTTATTTCAAATGGACAACATTATAAGTGAAAACAACTACTAGCATATGGAAAACAGACCAAATGCATTCGGAATCCATTGATACATTAGGAAAACGATCCATGGGCCATTTGTGTTGTGTAAAAGTCAACCATGACTCAATATAAGGCACAGTGTGGCCGGTATCACTCGAAGTGTCTATCTTTTGATTAAAATTGACACTCTTTTAAGTAAAAACTACAAGCATATGGAAAACCAACCAAAAATATTCTGATTGTGTTGATACTTTAGAAAAAGGATCCATCGGTCATTTTTGACATGTAAAAGTCAACCCCTCCTCAATATGAGGCATGGTGTGGCTGGTATCCCTCGAAGTGTCTATATTTTGTTTAAAATGGACAACATTTTAAGTAAAAACAACTTGAAAATGGAAAACCAACCAAACCTATTCGAATTGTGTTCATACTTTAGCACAAGGATCCATTGGTAATTTTTGACGTGTACCAGAAAATCCCACCTCAATATAAATAATATTGTGTCTGGAACCACTCAAAGTGTCTCACTTTTATATTAAATGGACAACATTTTAAGTGAAAACAACAACTGGCCTACAGAAAACTGACCAATGCATTCAAATTGTGTTGATACTTTCGAACAATGATCCATGGGTCATATGTGACGTGTATGAGTCAACACCACCTCAATCCAATGCACAGTGTGGCTGGAATCAATCGAAGTGTCTTTCTTTTGTTTAAAATGGACACCCTTTTAAGCAAAAACAACTGGCATACGGAAAATTGGCCAAATATATTCAGATTGTGTTTATACTTTAGTATAATGATATATAGGTCATTTGCAATGTGTATGAGTCAACCCCGCCCCAATACGAGGCACAGTGTGTCCGGTACCACTCAAAGTGTCTCACTTTTATTTGAAATGGAAAACATTTTAAGTAAAAAACAACAACTGGCATATGGAAAACCGACCAAACTCATTCGGATTCTACTGATACTTTGGGACAATGATCCATGTGTCATTTTTGACGTGTAAAATTCATCCCCACCTCAATCTGAGGCACAGTGTGGCTGGTACCACTCAAATTGTCTCACTTTTATTTGAAATGGATTGGATTTTAAGTGAAAACAACAACTTGAATATGGAAACATGACCAAAGAGTTTCAGATTGTAATGATACAATAGTACAATGATCCACGAGTCATTTTTTATGTGTACGAGTCAACCTCGTCTCAATCTGAGGCACAGTGTGGCCAGTAAAACTCTTTGTGTCTGTCATTTTTTAAAATGGACATAATTTTTTTAAAAACAACTGGCATATGGAAAACTGCCCAAACATATTCAGATTGTGTTAATACATTAGCACAATGATCCATGGGTAATTTTTGACATGTACGAGTCAACCCCGCCTCAATCCGAGGCATGGTGTGCCCAATACCACTCAATGTGTCTCACCTTTATTTGACATGGATAACATTTTAAGTGAAAACAATAACTGACATATGGAAAACCAACCAAGCGCATTCAGATTGTTTTGATACTTTAGGAAAACGATTCTTGGGTCATATGTGACATGTACGAGTCATCCTCGCCTCAATACAAGACATAGTGTGTCTGGTATCATTCTAAGTATATGTATTTTGTTTAAAAAGGTCATCATTTTATGTTAAAATAACTGGCATATGGAAAACCAACCAAACGTATTTATATTTTGTTGATTCTTTAGCATAAGGATCCATGGTCCAGCCTCACAGAATCCACTTCTCATGTGAGGAACTCCTACCCCTAATCTAAAACACATGACATATAATACTCCAAGGACAACTACATTCCCAAAGTCACATAAGCTCATTGATAAACACCCATTATCATCATCACTAAGTGGAAAGACACATGCCCCAAACCATGGGACATTATATTTTTGTTTGGTTGAATTCATTTATCCAATTCCTTATTTTGGGTTTATTAGCATCTAATTTCTGAATTCAATCATGTATTTGTTATAAAAAATGTAATTTTGTATGCATTTTTAATTCTATATAACAAATATAATTACATATTTAGTTTTTTATGTATTGTATTCATAATTGATAATTAAATTATGTATGTGTTCAATTCAGTATTCAATTATGAATTGAATTCTGAATTTTACATGTAATTTTCATCTCAATTCTGAATTAAATTCTAAATCAATTATTTATGTTTATAATTACCTTATGAATTATGTTTTAATTATGTATGTGTATAGTTTTAGGGTGAATTATTTGTTAAATATATATAAATTAATTTTGTATATTCATGTGTTATAGTTGGTTATTATAGGTAATTGGTGTTGGGGAAGCTAGAAATGCATAAAGGGAATCCTACTAATGGAATTCATAGAGTAGCAGGTTGCTTCCTGAATTGCACATCAATGCCTATTCCAAAGGTTTAAATCTATTGTTATAGGGCTGTGAATGTGTTTTATACCAATTCTTCTAAGATAAACATTGGTAAAAACACATTCCCTGCGGTTTACAAATCATTGGGATATATATGAAATGTTTAGATATGCCAATGGTTTGTGTAAACAGTTGGTAAATAGCTTTACAAAACTATAATCCCGTGGCTTTAAACCATTGGAATAGTATGTTTACCAATGGTTTCAAACCATTCATGAAAAGTTATTCCAACGGTTTGACATAACCTTTAGTATAATGTTAATTTCTTAACATATACCAACAGTTTTCCAGAAACCGTTGGCATATTTTTTTCCCTACAGATTACATCGTACGGTTTAGATAACTGTTGGTATATATTATACCAACAGTTATCTAGACTTTACCAACTATTTGGAACCATTTTTAGAGTGTTCATTTCAAGTAGTTTTTGTTAGGTTCAAAAGTCATTATTTTCACTAATCATTCTAATTAAAAGTATTTCAAGTCTAATATGGAAACTAAACCTAGCCTTATTAGATGGATTATTTGCAACCAGATTATGATTTAGAGATTAGGGATAAGCAAGGAGTTGAAAATTTAGGTTTTGACCACCTTTATAGGCTTCCTCTAACTCAATATTAGGATCCTAGGGAAATAATCTCTTCCTTCCCTAACGAAAAGCTTCTCACTCTTTCTATCAGGAAATCTGAATGGTTTGAAGATTTTTCCATCTTCCTAGATGTAAGTGTATTTCCTAGAAATATTTCCAATAACCAATGAAATAAATTCATTTCTAAACTTAAATACTACCATTGGGACGATCCCCTGTTGTTTAGGAGATGTTCTAATGGTATCCTTAGCAGATGTTTTCCTGAGGAAGATATGATGCCTATCTTAGAGAGTTATCATTCCTCACCTTCGGGAAGTCATCATGGTGGTTAAAGGAATTATCAAAAAGTCTTACAATCATGGATCTATTTGCCTACTCTTTTTAATGATTCTAGGATTTTTTTAGTTGGTTGTGATAACTGCCAGAGGTTAGCCAATGTTGGTAGGAAACAAGAGTTACCCCAAAAAGGAATTATAAAAGTTAAAAAAAATTTATGTCTGGGGTTTAGATTTCATGGGTCCATTTCCATCATGTCATGGGAATGAGTATATTTTTGTTGCTGTATATTATGTGTCAAAATGGGTTGAGGCTGTTGCACTACCAAACAAGCAAGCCAACTCTGTTATAAAGTTGGTTAAAAAGAACATATTTATAAGATTTGGAGTTCACAAGGCCTTTATCACTAATAATGTAACACATTTTAAAAACTACATGTTCAAAGATTTTATGTATAAATGTGATTGTTGTCATAAAAAGGGTACTCCTTATCATCCATAGTTCAGTGGCTAGGTAGAAATTTCAAATAGGAAACTGAAACAAATACTTGAAAAACTATGTCAACCTCTAGGAAAGACTGGTCTCTTAAACAAGATAAATATTTATGGGCATATATAACTTCTTTCAAGATCCAAATAGAAATATCTCCTTACAGGCTATTGTTTTGGAAATGTTTTCATTTACCTATGGATTTGCAACACAAATATTATTGGGAAGTTAAGGATCTAAACATCGATTTTAAGTGTTCTAGTGAGAAAATATTACTTGATCTAAGTGAACTTGAGGAGATTATGAGAGATTGTTAAGATAATTCAAGGATTTATAAAGAGAGGACTAAAATATTTCATGATTATATCATTCAAACTAAATAGTTTAAACATCGATATATGATTCTTCACTTTAACTCTAGACTTAAACATTTTCCTAGAAAGCTAAAGTCCAAGTGGTCTGGACACTTTACTATAGTGAGGGTGCATATGAATGGAGCTTTATAAATTATATGTGAAGATAAAAAACCCATATTGGTTAATGGGCAGAGGGTGAAGTTCTGTTTTGAGGGACGACCGAAGGGAGTGACTACCTTCATAGTGCTTGAAAACTAATTTTAAATAAATTATGGCTGAATACTTTAAAAATTAGCACTACATGGGAGGAAACCCATAGTTCTTTTTGTCTTAACTGTGTTTCATTTTTTACCATTAAATAATGTGTAACATATGTGATCTGTTTTTGGTAAGCCATTGTTACTGCTTGCTATTGGTCTCTTTGTTCTATTTCACAGTTATCAAAAAGATGATGTTTTATCATTTAAGGAGCAGAACTCTCATGCTAGGGTTGTAAAGGAATCATTGATTGAGGGAAGTACTATATTCATAGTTTTCATTAATTTTTCTGCTCCTTGTTCCTCTAATATAATTCATTGCTAAGTCATAGTAACTACCATCGGTGAGATAGTGACTGTTACCTTTAAAAAAAGCTTGTTTTAAAAACTCTGTTACATATTTGTTGGAAATTATGCTACATTTCTTGCTACTGAAAAAAATAGTATATGTTTAAAAATTATACTCGTTTTGGAATGAAATTATGTTGAATGTCATTATGAAAACAAAATTTCTGCATGTCCCTCATTATATAAAAAATTGAATTTCTTTGTTATTAAAATCATCCAATGCATGAGATCAAGTGTGGTGGGTACATTTTGTAGCTCTTTTTTATTTGTTTTTATAGGTTGGGGTGTTTAACTTGTCATTGTCTGCTTTATTGAAAATTCTTTTGAACCTAATCTTTGAACATGCTTACACCCTATCCACAGTGCACTTACACCTCACATATACTTTTGAGCTGTATTGAAAATTATTCATTGCACTAAATATTAATGTTTTTACTTTATTATGATCCTGTTGTATGTTATTCTTTGTGGAGAACAATATTTTTGATCCTCAAAGAGACCCTTTATACATGTTTTAAATATACTAAATTGAAAATCTGTTTTGAACCTTAATTGTTTAATTGTTCTTTTCCATATTTAGAAGTCAACATTGGCGACAATGTTGGGTTTTAAGTGTGGGGTAGGGGGGTCAATTATTGATTGTGAAAAACTGTGCTTAATTGAAAGCCCATCAATTCCAACTACAAATCAATATTTCTTGTAAAAAATTGTTAATGTTTTTCAAAATTCTTGCACAATTTTAGGCTGATCACTATTTTTCAAAAGAGTCCTTCCTATGAAAAGTGCATTGATTAGTATTTGAGTTGTTCATTGAGTCTGCAAGTAATGATAATGGATGATTGATGAGTGGTTTTACTTAGTGATTGAATGGATATCTCAGTTTAGGGACTATCGTTTAGAGTGATATGGGAAACCTGTTAGTGGAGTTATGATATTAAATCTTTTAGAACTAGAAGTTTAATCTTGATTATAGGGAACTAATTTCCTTTTTATTATTTATTTAAGTGATTTCCTTAATGAGGCAATGTAAATGGTTTTCATAAGAATCTTTTTAAACCAGAGTAGTTTGGGTATGTTGGATCCCACAGTGATCCTCTGAGACATTAGATTCCTGGTGCATTTCTGATTACTATAAGCCCTCTATACACCTTGAAAAAGTCCTTATGCACAGTGCTTAGCACCATGATACTTGGCTTGGGAAAAATTATATAATGTTTCTAGGGTCAAAAACTAATACATTAAGGTAAGTGGAATGATGAAAACCGGACGAAGAAGGGGTCAATTGGTTTATATGGGATTCATTTGGGTTGTTTCATTAAGGTGATTCAAAAAATAATAATTATTTTTTGGAACCTATGTGAAAATTCAAAGTACAACGTTCAATTGGTTACATTTTTAATTCCACATAAATTTTACCTCTTGTCATTCTTGACATTAGAAATTGAGTTTGGAATAAAATGAGTCACTATGCAGAGTCACATATGAGGCATGACACTTACTTTGATTGAAGAATCTTTTGTATCTTGATTATTATTTGAATACTTGATCGAGGCAAGACTTGTATTGAAAATACCTTTTCAAATGCCTACTGTTATGTTTTTTCCTCTATTCTTAAGTACTGGACATATTACAATTTGAGATGAATCTTAAATACTAAAATCTGATTTTCAATGATAATAAAGCATGAAATTGTAATCTTAAGTACTAGACATATTACAATTTAAGCACTTCATACTAAATAATTGTAATTTTGTATTTTTATAATTGATTTTTTCAATTAAACAGTTTTTATATTTAATTAACTATTTTTAATCATTAAATTATTAATTTAAATCTTATTGTACCTTTCTATTTTAATTTTTTCTTAATTATTCTTGTTAAGTGAAATCTTCTTGACTATTTAATAAATTAATATTTATTTTAGAAAAATTATCTAATCATCGTATTTCTATATAATTATCTTTTACTTTATTTTCATATTTTATCCATTAATTTAGTTTCATTAAAATATATTAATTTAAATAATTAATATGTTTAATTATCCTTCTTTTTAGTTAAGTTAAGAATTTGTATTTAAAAAAAATATTTCACTTTTAACTTTATGTATTCACTTAGTTAATTAATTAATAAATTTAGAGTTATAAAACATTAATTAATTAATCCTTCGTATGTAGTTAGATTATTTATTCATTAAATCTTGTTTTTAGTCTACCTGTGAGATAGACAAGAGCCATCGCTGACTTATTTAGGTCACTGACGCAATCCTTTCCCACTCATTATAGACCCATTAATAATTTTATTAATTTAAGTTTTTTATTGATTTAGTTTATCAAATTTACAGATCTTAATTTAAGTGTTATCAATTATTAATTTTAATTGTGACTTTAATGTTTAATAATAATCCTATTTTAATCATAGGGTGTTTAGCTTTCATTTAATTTATTATTTTCAATGTTTTTATTTAGTTCACTTGATTTTTAATTTTAAGATCAATTTTTGTTAAGAACACTGTCAGTTGTTTATTTTTGTTATCCAGTAACCTTTTTATTTATCGGCATCGGTGACCTTTTGTCACTAGTTACCCTTTTTAATTTCAAGTATCGGTTGCCTTTCATTCTATCGGTTACTTATAACTGCATAGGATCCCTTTTTATTTTCTCTCTATCGGTTTCCTATTTTATTTTATTTCCCATTGATGACCTTTTTTTATACTAATGGTAGCATTTAAATTTAAACTATTAGTGACCCTTTGTTCTATCAGTGACCCTTTTATTTGGAAAAATAGTGAGTTTTTTATTTATTATACTGGTGAATTATTTCTATCGGTGACCTTAATTTTATATAATTCTACCGGTAACATTATGTTTTTTTCTACCAGTAACCTTTTTTTTTGTATCAGCGAACCCCACGTTGTTGATCCTCATTTGTTTTTCAACTAACAATGACCCTTCCCTTTTAAACTATCGGTGATCCTTTTTCTCATCGATGAAATTTTCTATATAGTACAATCGTGATCTTTTTTTTTCGCATAGGTGACCCTGCGCTACTACCCATCTCACAATTCTTCCATGTACCTCACTATTTTCACTACACACTCACCTACGCATCCCCATTTCACACTATCATGCTTCCATTTCTCCGCATTACCTGCAATTTCAGACTCAAACCTTAACCAACACCGCAGACACAGACTCATGAACATGTATTTCAATCCATACTCAATCAAAGCAGCATTTCAAAATAATTTAACCACTATGAATGCTTTCCTCTATTTAGAAAAAAAGAGGTTTTGCGCTGTAATAGGAATGAAATTGAACGAAACCACTGAGGATTTCAACATGATTCTAAGGAACCATCGTCACTATGTGAAGAGGACTGCATCACTGTGGTTTGACGTCGCCGAAGTGATTTTCTATCATTTGCATGGAGAGGGGTTATGCCACCTTGATGGGGAACCTCACCCGTCCACTGCTGGTTCAATGCCACCACAGGAGATTAACCATCCACCAATGTCAAGATGTGTTGTTTTTTAGAGGATGTCATCATGGTAGCTTTCGAACCAGTGGTTGTTGTGCCAGGATTTCCACCGTTGTGAACTGTGTTGCTGCTGCTACGAGAAATTGGAAGATGAGGCCGAGCTAAGTTGTGAGGTTTCTTGGAGGATGTCGCGTCGTTCTAGAGGAGGAACTAAGCTGTGGAGATCCACTAAATCCCTATCTCCTTCCCTGGTTGTGCACCGTGGAAGAGATAAAGATGGAGGGAAGAATAAAAGTTAAGAAAAATAACATAACATAAACTAAAATATAAAACATAAATAAAAATTAAAAATAAAATATTTATAGAACATAAATATTAAATATTAAAAATTTATTAATTCAAGTTTTAAAATAAAACATTTACTAATTAACTAATTATAATTTATAAGGACTAAAATACATCAAAAAACAAGTTATAAATTAAAATATTTACCTGGATATAATTATAACAATTGAAATAAATTTATTTAAGAAATTAAAATTAACTATAATAATATTTAGTTAATCAATTACTTATTGATGGAAAAATCAACTATAATTTAATAAATTATTAAATTAATAATAACGATACATAAAATATATTAAACTAACCTATTTAACTAAATGATACTTTAATTTTTAATTTTTATTACTCAACTATTATAGCAAAAAATAGTCATTAGTCTTATAATTAAAATCATTTAATTAAATAATATATTTTTACTAATAATGCTAACAAAATAACTTATCAATTAATACCTATTTTAGAACTCTGTAAAAAATTTCCTAATGTACTAATGACTTTAATTGTTAATTTTTATTTATTTATTTACATTCTTCATGTTTTAATCGTTTTTTTTTATTTTAACATAGGCACATTCATGCCAACACCTGAAACTCATCCAGGTTCACTCAACTAACTCGGTGGGAGTTAGTTAGGTGAGAAAACCTAGTGCGGTGTGCCAGCCAAGAAAAAACACATGTGTGTGGTGCACAAGTAAAGGACATTTGAAGTCGGTGGAAAATAATGGGTGACGTGCAGCAGGTGACTGTAGGATTTAAAAGTAGATCAAGCAGCATATGAAACAGGATGATCATTCTCATACCACGCCATACTTTTCGAGATCAGAGACCACCATTTGCGACTCTAGATCTTTTCTCTCATCAGGAGCAGTGTGGTCCTGTGAAAATCATAGGAGTTTAGGGAGTGTAGGAGTAGAGTATCTTTTGGGGAGTTTGTCTTTCCTTGTGTTTGAATTCTTATATTCTGCTTTAGCATGTTTTCTATTATCTGTGAACATCACCTGAGTTGAAGGAGTATAGGAGCAGTGTATAGTTTGGAGAGTTTATCTTCCCTTGTGTTTGAATTATTATACTATGCTTTTGCATGTTTTCTATTACCGTTATGATAATAAACATGTTTTCTAGCTAAATATTTTAGTTTGGGGATAAAATGAAGATCTAATGGTTATATTTTAACATTATTTTTCACTATATCATTTCAATGAATTTATAAACGATCAGTGAGATCAATATTTAATTCATTCATCTAATTGTACCACTTGAACTGAATCTCAAGATTTCATAGTCATTAGGTGAGATCGGTTGTGTAAACTTTTATCAAAAGATAAAAAATCCAAAAGACTTCAAGACTTATGGTGTGTTTGTCTTGTTGTCATTTTTAAAATGGTTCAAAGTTGATTAATTTTAGAGTGGTGACCTCTTAAATTGATTGGCTTGTGTGACATAACTCCCAACGAGGGAGGTGAGTCATTATTTTTAAGGTGGTACCCTGCAAAAACCTATAAGTGAATCAGAATAACTTTAAACCCAGTAGAATCGAGATTTTACCCCAAGTGTTTTAATAGACTGTTCATTTATCAGCGTACTATATCTATGTGTCTCTATGTTTTCAACTATTTCTAGCATAAATTTAGTTTAGATACATGTTTTGAAATATTTTGTCACTCTAATTCTTAATAAAAAGTAAAAAAAATAATCCACTCCACTGCTGACAACAGTGGAGGTTTTGAAAGTTTTAGAAGAATAGTTGTCAGAATTGCCCTTGACGTGGGTTTGACCCTGTGTGCCACATATATAGTAGTTAGTAGGAATATAAATTTTAAAATTTTATTGACTTAAACGACAGTTCAATTCATTCATATTGTCAGTATTTTATATAAAATATATATATTAATAATATATAATGTCATGTGATTAATGTTTTTATCTTTTAGTCAGGATCCACCACCCAGGAGACAATTATTTTCTAACGAACCTTATAGTAGCGGTTCTTAGCAATATGATTCAAGGGGGTAGTAGAGAAACTCGTGCTACTCGTTATACCTAATCACACCTTGTCCCTTCATCATATTTACCATCAAACACACTTTCTTATCCCATAGTGTCATTAGAGGAAACCATTATATTTTGGCTACCTATATTTTTTCCACCATTTACATCTGGTCCTCCTCATATTTATTTCCATTATTAAATGATGGTTCATACTTGTTAATCATATTATACCTTTTTACAAACATCTATGCCAGTTTATTTTCATTCTACTTACATCTTTCTATGATTCTACATTCATGATTATTCAACTTGTACTCTGACATTTTCAGATCCTCATGAATAGACATTGGATCCCAATGCTACTATACAGGTTGATAATTATTCAGATCCTAGGGATCCAGCGGTACCCACTAATCAACTTTGCTCAGGTATATTTATAGAACCCTAATAAATTTTTTAGACCATAATTTATTTTCATAATAATATTTATTGATATAATATTTTCATTTTTCTTTCATAGATGGATCGTCAAATAGGAAGTGTGAGAATACAAGAATGTGTGACGTGTGGAACCACCACACGCAGCTATTGGTTGATTACAAAGTGGATATTCAAATGATTGGAAAAATAGGTAAAGAATGTTGGATTTTTTTGGTGATGTTTTCCAAATACTCTGATATCAATCCTGTAAGGCCACTTTCTTATAGACACTTCAAAATTAATTAAAGGATAATTCTTGGGTACAAATATGGGTAATAAAATTTGTTATATTTAATGTTATATTATTACTATATATATATATATATGAATTAATATTTTGGTTCCAGTTTTGTTATAATTTTTCTAATCGAGAGGTTGTGAGGACTATACAACTCATGGAATTAGGTGTATTGTTGTATAGTGGATGGCTAGCAAGAGTTGGTATGAATTTAGAATTCATACCTATCATGAATGAGTGTCGAATATTAAATTATTAGGAAATTATTACTCACTATAACAGTATTGAGTTGAATATATTAATCAAATTTCAGGTTTTTGAATGAAAATTATGATTATTTTCATTAATACAATACTTTGTACTATTAAAAAATATTTTTTAGGAAGCATCATAAATACTCAAAAATTATTCTATAATATATCTCCACAATTTGGGGTGATATATGATGTCAGAACATGGGAGGATGTAGGTACAACACTTGTTTACAATTTTATTATTTAAATAAATTATGGAAATAAAATTTCTTAAATTGTATGGTATATTGATTCATTAGAATTTTTTAAAATTATATTCCATGTATAAAGCATAGTATAATTTTCTACAGTGTGGATGAGAAATTACATTGTAAATTTTAATGACCCGTGTCTTTATGCCAAGGTAGAATTTTGAGGGAATTTTATTTTGGGAATTTAGTGGTTAGGTCATTCATTAAACCAAGATTCAGAATAGAATTTATAGAGTTATAACACTTTAATGTGTTGTTTTTAGACATGGGTAAGCATCTGAGGGTTCTCTAGGGTGTTTCATTGAGTTTTCTGAGCATCGGCCACTAAATTCTGATGTTTGGGTGACCTAAATAGGGCACATGGTTTTTTTGAAATTGTGCATCCCCCTACAGGAAACCATGTAGCTTATTTCATAGGATCATATGTGAAGTTCATTGGATGCTCATAGATTACCCAAACTGTGTGCCTAGCCCACATGGTTAGTGCCACTTATACAATACCAAATAACTATTCATCACATTCTTAACACATTATTATGATAACCTTTCAGAAAAAAAAACCATGTGGGGTGGGTTTCCAAGGTTGTGGGTACCACATGATTGAAGCACGATTTGGTTAAAACGTGTAGCCAAACCGTATGGCCCAGTTTTGATGGGGAAATTACTATTCTTCCATTAAAGTTTTTATGTTTTCTTTTTCTTCTTCTTTATTTTTCCTCCATCCGTGTAAGGCACATCATGTGTGTTATGGGTTCCTCCTCCTCCATCCACTAGGAATTGCAAGATCTCTTCTATATGAAGTCCAAATCAAACATTGATGGTCTCTATAATTCCACACCAGTAAGCTCTTAACTAATTTTTTGTATTTCTTTTTTTAATCTTCTCTTGACCAATTTATCTTGTTGTGAGCTCATTTTCCTTATTTTCAAAGAGGATTTCCATTTCCTGAATTTCTTCCAAACCAGACTGAATTTGACCTCAATATTAATCGAGTGTAACTTCCTAAGAATATTATAGGTGGTATACATCTTTTTACATAATTTTTTATTGTTTTATAAATAGATATGTTATGTGACACACTTTCCTTTAATGTTCATTTCCTTAAAAACAATTCATAAATTTTAAATGGATTATGCACCTTGGTATACATTTGTTGAGCCTTTTTTAGTATTTTGAGATTTTCAACCTTAATCATGAATACCCCTTGGGTGTGTTGTCTTCTATATCCCTATGATAATAAATTTTTAAAATGTCATGATTTCATCTAAGCTTTAGTCTTATATTTTTAACGGAATTTTTCCATGTAATCAAAACCCCAATTGATAATGGACCCTCCTAAGTACCATGTGAAGCCTTTTAGTGTTTTTACATGTTTGGATATTTATTTTATAAATTGCTTATTTTAGTGAAATGAGATATGATAATTGAATGTCATACTTATTGGAATTGGTGAATTGTTTGATAAAAAATATCATGTTTTTATAATAAAACCCCATGGATGTGGTTCATTGCCTTATAAATTACAAAGTATAAATTTTTTATTCATATCATTATTGTTATGTGGCATGTGAGTACATGGCTTATTTGATGTTCTTAAAGGGAGTATCCATCCTTTTTTATAAATGTTAAATGAACTGAAAACCCTTATAATTTCTTAGACAATCTTATAAATTGAATAGATTGGAAGAATCTATTTTAAATGATCAATTAACTAAGATCATTCTATGTTATTAACTTGCTTATTGAATGGTATTTACCATGTAGTTAATTCTGCAATTGACCATGGTACCTTATAAGTACCTTCTTTAACCATGATAAATGATTTTCCATGTTTTTTTTAATAAATGGAATGTATTAAAAGGAATGGAATGATTTTTATTGTTCCTTACCATAAATTAATGGAATGTTTTAAATGAAAATAATTATAAAAGGGTGGAAAGGCCATGTTGCATAATATAGAATGGTTAAATGATTAAATTGAAATAGAATGTAATTGATTATAATGAGCTTATTAAATGTAAATCATGGGAGGTTTTCCTAAAAGAAAATATTATAAATGTGATTTTTCTTTGATATAAGATGTGGAATTATTGTAAGGGTTCTGTAGAGAATGGTGGAATCACTCACCCTTACATTGAGTGTCGAGTCATGGAGTCTCACACAATTGACATTATTTGGATTGTGGGAATGATTTACCACACCCCTTGTTGAGTTTTGACACGATGGTGAACTCATTATAATTTGAGTGTTGACATAACAACACACTCACCATCTTGAGTGATGAGCATCACATCTCCTACTCATTATGAGATGTAGGGAATGTACCCTTTGAATTGATCTTATAGGCTCATTCAAACTAGTAATGGATGACTGAGCTACAACCTAGTCTAGCTACCAACTAGTAATTCAGGTTTATGAACACTTACATATATACACTCTTGGTTTATATTGGTGTATTAAATATATAACAAAACTATATATATAATTATTAATATATATATATATATATACTTATTTATTTATTTACTGGTCGAATATCTCTTTTTGGCCATGATCTGAAGCAGGTAGAGTCTCCATGTGTCTTTTAGGAACCTAAGGAGATGGTATTTTCATTTTAATTTTTTTATTTAATCATATTACCTTCACCCTGCTTTACTTTATAATCATATATTAGATTTAGTTATAGACACCATGGGAGGTGAACTTCTAGGATATATATCTTGCGCCCTGATCAGGCTGTCATTACATCGAGGTACCTAAGTAGACCTTATTTTTGAAAGACCATGGATTAATGCTTGTGTTTTTTTTCTTGTACCTAGGGGTTAGGATCCCAGTACTGAGCTATAGCTCAGAATGATCATAGAGATCACCCTTAGCGATTTTTACTTCTTTTCATTCTTTATTTACTATTGTACTACCTTGTATCTTGTTGTGGGTTGTATGAATATTGTTTTAGTTATGTATCGTCATGAATGTAATACCACATGATTCCATGACTTTTTTTAAATAAATGCTATTATTTTGAAACCAAGCACTAAGACAGCGTGTGATTCTGAGGCCTGGTGTGCCCGAAATGGTATGTTCAAAAAATGTTAAGTGTTAAATAGCGCGGGTGAGCAATTTTCATAAAAAAAGAAGAATAACTCTTAAACAGGTGCCCAGATCAAAAATCAAAGGGCACTTATGCATTCATGGTGGTGGGACTACCCTACCCGCGACTTAAGTTTAGTCAGCATGGGTCTCTAGTGAGAAAACCCAAAAATGGAAAAACCATAAATAAAATAGTTGAATAATATTATTTTATTTTTCAAATACTTATAACTCACAAACGGTTACTCATATTGAAAATATAAAACCATATTTGAGCTCATGAGGGTATTATTTCCTTAGTCAGATCCTAACATTGGTTGGTGCGGATCAATAGTGGGATGAATTTTTTGGTCATAAATGAAATAACTGAAAAACGTTATTTTAGTTTCAAATCCTTATAGCTCATAAACGGTAACTCTGATTGGAAATACGAGAGTGCCGTTGAACTCATGAGGGTATGCTTCCCTTTGGTGGAGCCTAACATTGGCTAGTGTGGTTTGGCTGTGAAATTTGGTTTTCGGGAGGTAACTGTGAATAAATTAATTTAAATAAAAGATTTTTTATTTTCAAAACCTCATAACTCACAAATGGTAACTCATATTAAAAATCCAAGAACAATTTTGAGTTTTTAATGATATTTTCTTCTTAAGGACTTAACCCTGATCGGCGTAGGTTGAGGGTGAATGTTAGTTTTTTTGTTTATCAGAAAAAAAATAAAATAACTTAAAAAGTTGTTTAATTTGATTACTTCGTCATTAAGAAGTGGCATGTCAGTGTCGTGGAGCGACGATGAGGAAACACTGAAGCTCGTTAATGATCCTCGTTAATGGACTAGGGTGGTGATGCTGCAATGTGAAATCAACTCATTTATTTAATTAAACATGGAATTCGGGGTTGATAAACAAGCCTTGAATTCCTCTGATGATCAAGATGGGAACGTCTCCAATGACTAACATTGGCAAATGGGGTGATGGAGGAGAAACCATTGGATAGAGGATTCAGGATAGGAGATCGAAAGATGACAACGAACGATCATCCTCAAGAAATATCTTTTCCCAATTTGGGGTATAAATTATTAGGGAATTGGTTTTCTCCGTTCCCGCCATCTAAAAAAGAACGCTGATCAACTCTCAAACAAGTTCATTAATGGATGGATTTTCCTTTTGGGGTTGGGAAATATAATTATAGGTTAATAAAAGGATTAAATATTAGTGATTTATAGTTTAAATGTTGTGATCCTGCCAACACAAACAATTCTGGACCAACACGAAGAAAGGTCAATTGTTCATATGGGTGTTCATTGTGATCCCCTCTATCTCTCCCTCTCTCTCTCTACCCCCATTCTTCATGGCATAATGGATGGCGGTGTATCGGCTATTGAATCTTTAGATGGATGTTCCTTGACTAGGTGGGCCACATAACTCGCAAGAGACTATGGCACAAGGCCACGGCGGTGGCACCCGACCATGGCAGAAAGCGGGAGGTGGAGTGATGGCAGCACGCAACGGTAGCAATAAGAGCCGCTGGTACTGAGGCCGGTAGCTGAAGATTGGAAGACGTGTCCACTCGTCTATGTTGGAGGCACATACGGTGCAGAGTTGTGGTCCTCAGACCACGATGACGATTTAGACCCATGGAAAAGATGCAGGCCACAAGGGGAAACTGGTCCACATGAGCGGACTGGAACAGACAGGCAGCACAGCTCGGGCGCCATGTTGGAGGAGGTTCCCACACTTACGGGCCATGGGAGGAGCTGGCATTGGGTCCTAGACTTCATGTGGGGGAGGCATCCATCCTTAGTCGGCCTGCTTGTTGTGAGTTGGGATGGATGGAACAGGGTTGTTGGGAGACCTGGAGGGCTAGACCCACATCCGAACTGGGCCTCGCCCAGAAAGGCCCAATGGGCCTCGCCCAATGACCATGCTAGACTGGTCAGGCCCAAACATGAGTTTGTTCATGTTGGTCAAACTGGGTTAGGTCATATGGGACCCCCAGGCTAGGTTGGTCGGTTCAATCTTACCTGGTCAGACCGGGACCAAACACAACTGGCTCATGTATACAAAAACGTCAATATCTTATAGACCTACCGTCATATTGGTGATCGATTCATGGTGTTGAGAACCCTCACAAAAATAATGTTCTTTTTTAATTCTTGAAGGAGACATTAATGGAAGTTGAAATATGAATGATGGATTGAAGAGTTTATTCTCCAGAAATCAATCACACTACGTGTAGGAATCCTATGGCTGGATAAGACCCAAAGACTATTAATGAGTGGGTCTAAATGACCCTTCAGGACATGACGATAAGCATACTTGTGTGGAATAGCTACAAGTGACCCTGTATGGATCAGTTATAAGAAACTCATTGTGGATCAGCTACAAGAGACCCTATGTGGATCAGCTATAAGAGACCCTGTGTGGATCAGCTCCAAGAGACCATGTGTAGATCAGCTAAAAGAGGCCCTGTATAGACCAGCTATGATGGCCTAAGTCAGAAGCAACTTTGTGTGACCCAACAGGCACAAAGTGGGGAGTAGATCTATGTGTCCTAGAAAACCCACGTTACTCAAAAGGTATAAGTACCTCAGCATTCCAAGGTGATCAGTGTACAACTAACTATTTTGCTTTACATAATTTTGATTATACCTGGTGTGATTTTTATTTGCCTTGTGGTCTTGATGTGTGATTTTGTTTTGTGATCCTATTGTGTGGAATTTCTTTTTGGTATTTCATTTGTGGTTTGGAGTCCTTTATATGTATTGTGTTACTCACCCCTATATGGGATTCACCAAACATGTTGTGTCTCGTGTAGGTTATCGATGCTTCAATGGAGACCTTGGTGGTCCAGGACAAGGTTGTACCTAGTGAGACGGGACACATGTGGTGTACTTCTACAGCTTTCCGAATCCACTCCTTTCATACCCTTCAAGTGGGGTTCTTCTGCAGACTTCTTACAGAGATCTTTTGTACTTTTATATTTTCAATTTGTCTTTTGTTGGATCTGTATTTGGGACCATTTGACTTACAGCTTGTACCTTTACTCAGTGGTTGTTTAGTGGCATGCATGTTATCTCTTCCAGCTTTTTGGGACGTCGTTTTATGTGTGTGTGAATACAGGTACTCGGAAAAATGCCCCCCACTCATGGGATAAGGCCTTCAGTTCTAGTCGTCAACCCCTGGCCTTTGAATGGTGAGCTTGGGGTAGTCACAATGTGGGTCTCAGGGGAAGGGTCATGATAATTAGGACATACATGAATGCATTATTTTATACATTGGTGTTTTCCATCATTTATTATTTGGTTTATATTATTCTTGTGCTGATCTGTCTATCATTTTTTACTACTTCCATTATTTTCTATTGTTTATTTCTAATACATCATTGTGATACTCTGATATAATCATATATTCTCCCCAATATTACCTCCATATTCCACCTCTATTATTCAGTATCCTCTGGAATACGAGGAGGCATGATTAAGGCCATGTGACCCATTGGTCTAGCTACTATCTTAGTGGTCAATCAGTTCGGGACTTATAGAGTGGTATCAGAGATGATTTTTCATTTTTCTAATTATTTTGGACTGGCATACTAGAGACTAATAATTTTTTATAATATGGTAAATAGATATGTCTGGGACTGATCACCCAACCCATGGGGAAAAATCCCATTGGCTAAGGCTAGGATTATTTTTTATGTCCGTCTTTATTATAGTTGATTATTATATCACCTTGAGTAACTGGTGTAATTTCTACTACTTTTTGATTTATAAAATTTATAGTATTTTTTTAATGACCTCATATAGAAAGGAAGTACCATTACATGAATCATTATAGGGACATATTAATTCACATTTCATGTATATTCTATTCCATGTAGTTTCATTTATAGGTTTCTAACTATTTTTTATTGTGTGCCTTGAGTGATATGTCAGGATTTTGTCTTCTTTATCATGTGTGATTTTATAACATGATCATGTGATTGTATACCATGATACCTATTTATTTAAAATTTCTTGATAATGTATCATTCTTCTATTCTTGTTAACATGCTTCTCTGTGTTTACTACTTTTAATAACATGCTACGTTATGATTTTGATATATGTAAATTATTTCATGATAAAAATTTATTTGTTTCGATTAAAAGGGAACCTATTTTCAATTATAATGTGTATTGGTTCCTTATAATTGGGAAAATTTAACCATTATAATTTAAATATCCTTGATCTTTGTTAATAATTAGATTATATTGTTAAAATTTAAAGGCTACTAAAGTTACAATTATAAAGTGAATATATTCCAGTTAAATGGGATCTAATCCAATGTCTATAAAGTGTATGGATTCATTGTAGTTTCGGGGATGTAAAACACTATAATTTAACTATTATATATGATCATGGTATATATTTTTAAATGGTTAAAAGGTAACATCTGTTTAATTTTGATCTGAAATAATTTGGTTGCCTCTATAGAGGCTTATGACTATATCAAAAGGGCATGAAGATCAGGTGGTTTACTTTTTAATGCACAAGTGGACCCATTTAGTTCATTTGGGGCATGATTCTTATGAATATAACCCTATAAAAGTGTTTTTAAACTTTAATAATTAATAAGCTTCTATTGGGTTGCATTTTGATGAACCTAGGTTGGCTTAGATAGATTATTTAGGTCTCTTTATCTTTTAAAACCTAAAATGAATTTATATGATAAATTTTCTAATTATTATAGGATGTTAATAAAATATTTGATTTTTTAAAATAATGTTTGATAATACTTTCATTTTATGCCTTGGTGCTTTTTTTAAATCTTTTAAATGTTTAACGATTGAATAAGAACTAATTTAATGAATTAAAAAGGAACTTGAAGTGGTGTCTTTTTTATTGAACCCTTATGTAAGTCTAGTTAAATATCTCTTTGAGTTTCCTTGGAATAGAAATATGAGTGTTTTTATAGGCCATTTTTCCTTATTATCAATGGATTAAATGATATGCATAGGGCCTAGTGAAATTGGTTTGGCGTGACCTAGTGCTAAGGTCAATGTTTATGCTATTTTGAGAAGCTAGCTCGAGTTAGGTTTCATCCTTAGAGATTAAATTACATGCACAATTATGTGATATTTATGATTCATGGTACCATTTATGTGTCGTTGTCCCTGGTAGGAATCTTGGTTTTTATATGACACTATTGTTTGGATGGGTGGTCATGTTTTCCTTGGCCCTAGTTATGTGTGTGACTACCGATTAATGATCTATTTTAGTAGATCGAACATGCCTAGGTCATGGTCGGATACTTGTTAGTTCTCATGCTCCTTTCCTCTTTCCTTGGGAGACTTAGGAGGTCATAAGTTCGTTTTATAGTCATATGGTATAATGAAACTTGAGCCAGATTGCAGTGTGAGCCATCTGATACTTGAATTCATAGGGCGGACAACCTATGGATAATATCAAGGATGTTCTGTCTTTCTTCTATAATATTGGGATAGTATGAATTGATGCATGTGGTACCATAGATTTTCTAAATGAGATAAAAAATCTATTGAGCTCAGTAGGATCATTGAGTCTTGAAATGTTGAGTACGGTCTCAGGTCATCTCTATAGTAGTGACCTGGTCGTTAAAGGAAATCAAGTTTAACTTAATATCAGGATGAAATGTTCATCGGGTTGTGTTTTTTAACATTCCAATCAGGTAGGTTTTGGATTTCATGTAAAATTATTTGACGTATGTGAGAATGAATCAGTGAAGTTTCACTCATGCATTCATGGTAAATATGATCTAGCTCACTTATGAGTAGCTATTCTATCTCTCATCTTGACGAATATGACACTCTTTAGGTGGGGAATGCCATTTCAGTTTTGGTGAATACGTTCCCTTACAAGTATAAGGAACATAGACATTGAGGGTCATTTGGAAATGTTCGATCTTGATTGAACCCCTTTAAGGTTTTCATGTCTTTTTTTGTCAATTCATTCTCAGTAGAACAACGTTGTTGTGGTTGGTGGTGAATATAATCCCTGAGAAACACCATTGATTTTGAATGGACTTTTGTGGTTAATCATGATCATTCACATATACCTTAGGTGGTAAGAGCATCATGGATTGGTCGATGATGTGTTGGAAGGTGATGTTGTGCTCCTTTTTAGAAATTGACCAATACTGGTTTGACTAATCCTCTTTATGGTGGATGGGTATGGTTTATTGTAAAATGTACCAAGCACATCATCATAGTGGTTAAATAGGTGTCTTATGTCTTGAAATCCTCTTAGAGTTCTCTTTTAAAAGTGATGATCATGTCCCCTACCTTGACGTAATCCTTGATACACTAAGATAGTGTTACTCTTGTTCCATGGTAATGTTTTAAAAGTTTTTAGGATCAATATGTAATATCTATTAGTGTTACATGTAGGAAGAATAGTTTTAATCGAGGTATGGTTAGTCCTAAGTGGTACTTTGGTTTCTAAGTAGAAGCGCCATTGGTGGAATCGTGGACTCCATCCTTTTTCATTTGAATTGAATGCTAGGAGGATATATCTCTAGGATCAGTTAATGATATGATGTGGATGTTTTGGATTTTTTCCGAAATCATATTTGTAAACAAGGAGTATGTAATACATTGGATTAGTTATTTGAACTCTTGTTTGATGAATCTAATTTTATCCCAGACTTGTTATCAGGCGCAGAGGAAATGTTTTTAGGGTAAATATTTCAATGGGATTGATCTAGGTTAAATTCTTATTCATGATGAGGCATGAAAGTTTTAATTACTAGGTGTGGTTTTAATGGGGAACTTCAATGGATGTCAAATATAGACTTTCGTGAACATGATCATGGAAAAAGAAATATTCCTTGGAAGAAGGCATTATGGTTATATTTTTACTATGTTAACTTTCTAAGCCGATCATTGTGGGAACAGTCAGTCAGAAGTAGATCATATGATTTTTATCTTGTTTGATAAACCCAGTTGGTGGAGAACCCCTTTAAGGAAGACATCAGGTGAAGGTGGGTGTTGTGTAAATGTTGGCTATGCCTTTCGAGAAAAGCTTACGCGACTGGTTTAAGCTTGGTTTAATGAGATCAGATGTTTCTTTCCAAAGTGGGACATGATATGACATTAAATATACTTGGGTTATCCCTATTAAATAAACCAATCTAAGAGAATCATTAGAATTATTAGGACATGATTCATAGGGAATTATGATGGTTGAGGTGTTGTGGTTCATAATTGTCCCTCTCTAATGTTAAAACCTAAGGTGGGGAGCACCTTCATCCATATGATTAACGACTTGATGACATGGTCATGCCTCTAGCTAAATTGGTTCGAGTAAGATCTATTTTTGTGTTTCATTTAGAAAAAAAGAATTTTGGGTCGGATTTTGGTGGCTCAAGTTCTGTATACTTAACTGAATTCTTGCAAGTGCATTGGGAATTTAGAAATGAAATGAAGGCTGTTTGAATGAGACATCATGACCCTTTTAGGACATAAGATGTATTTTTCTGTTCCCAAAGGCTTCATAGGGATGAGAAGTTATAAGGTGTGGATTTTATAACAACCTGTGTTTGGGTTGTTTTTGAGCCAAGGTAGAATTCCAAGGGAATTTGAATTTTGGCATTCAGTGGATAGGGTGTTGTTTAAACTGAATATCAAAACATAATTCGGCGAGTTGGAACAATTCAATGTGTTTTTTTAAATATGGATAAGGGCTCGAGGAGTCCCTCAGGTGTCTCACTGGGTTTTGGGAGCGATGAGCTCTGAAATCTCAAGTTTGGGTGCTCTAAATAGGGCACACGGTTTTTCTAAAACCATGCGACCCCAATAGAAAACTGTGTGTCCTGTATCAGAGGACCAAATGTGATTTGCATGGGTTGTGCAGGATTTACCCAAACTGTGCACCTACCTTCCATAGTTAGTTCTACTTAGGTGGTACCTAATCACTATTCATCACATGGTTAATGCACGGTTAGGCTATCCATATGGGACAAACTGTGGGGGTGGGTTTCCAAGGTAGCGGGTACCACATGGCTGGAACATGGTTTAGCCAAAATGTTTGGACTTGTTTTGAGGGGGAAATTATAATTCTTCCCTTAATTAGTTTAAGTTTTCTTTTTTCCTCTTCTTCTTCTTCCTCCATCCATGTGATCCTCCTCCTATACATCTTGGGTTACTCCTCCTACCTCTTCTAGGATTTATAGGATCTCTTCCATTTATAGATTGAATCAAATGTCGTTGATCTCTATATATCTACATCGATAAGCTCTAAATTCTTCTTCAAACTTTCATCATTCAAGGTTCACTCGATCATGTTATCATGGTGAAATCTCATTTTCCCTATTTTTAGAGTGTATGTATATTTCGTAGATTTATTCCAAACCAAACTGAATCAGACCTTGAAATTGGATGAGTAGAACCCCCTAAGAATAAGGTAGGTGGTCTATGAATTTTTCCATTTATTTCTATATTTTATTAAATAGTGTTGTTGTGCTACATGTCGGCCTTTAGCATGCATTTCCTTAAAAATGTTTTCTTTAATTTAAAATGGTGTATATACCATGGTATACATCTATTGATCATTATTAATAGTTTGAGTTTGTCAACCATGATCAAGGATGGCCCTTGGGTGTGTCATCTTATATATCCCTATAAAAATTATTTTTTAAAATTCCAAGATTCTTTCTAAGTATTAAACTTAGATTTTAAATGGAATTTCCCCATGTAATCAAAATCCTAATTTATAGCGACACATCCTATGTTCTATATAAATCCTTGTAGTTTTTTTCCATATATGGTTTTTTCTTTTATAAATTTCATATTTTAGTGAATTGAGATGTGGAAATTGAATTTGACACTTATTAGGCTAAATGAATTGTTTAATAAAAAATTTCATGTTTTTACAATACAATTTCTCAGATGAGATTCAATGTCATATAAATTACAATGTATAAATTTGATATTCATATCATGCTTGATATGTGGCATGATAGTACAAAGATTATTTGATGTTCATAAAGGTATTATCCCTCCATTTATATAAATTATAAATGAATCGAAGCACCATCTAATTTATTGGCCCATATTATAAATTGAATTTCTTGGACGCAACTATTTTAAATGACCAATGTACCAAGATCCTTCTAAGTGATTGGCTTTATTATTGAATGGCATTTCACATGTTGGTAATTATAGAATTGACTATGAAAACTTCTAAGTGACTTATTCAACATTGATAAATTAATTTCCTTGTTTTTTTAAATAAATGAAATGTATAAAAAGGAATGGAATTACATTGTTTATAATAGTATTATTAAATGTAAAATATTAGAGGTTTTTTCTCATGGATATTATGATAAAAATGATTATGCCTTGATATTGGTTGTGGAATGATGGTAAGGGTTTTTTTGAGAATATTAGTATCGCACTCCCTTGAATTAGGTGTTGATTCATAGAATCTCACACCATTTACATTTTTTGGATGGTGGGAATGACACACCATGTCCTTTATTGAGTGTTTCCATGATGGTCCACTCACAATACTAAAAATTTGGCCTATAGAGATCACCATTGGTGGTATTTATAGGCCTCTAGATACCACCTTGTGACGGCCAATGGCAGTATTTTTTGGCCTGACGTTGTAGACCTACATCCACTGCCAATGGAGGTCGCTGAAGCTGGCCAAATTGCTGGCCTACACCAACCACCATTGGCGGTCTCTAAAGCTGGCCAAAATGCCGACATTCATCAACCACCAATGGAAGTCACTTTTGAGGTTAGCAGGCAACCTATAGCGACCGCTTGAGGCGGTCGATAAACTGGAAATATTTTTAAAAAATTCATGATACAGAAACAAAAACACATGATATGAATTATAAAAAATTGACAACAAATCCAACACTATAAACATCAAGATCTTCATAAACAATAAATGATAGACATGCTTCAACCATCCACAACCATCTCCTTTAGAAACCTACAAAGAAAACAACTAAACAAAACAAACGAAAATTTGACATATTTATTTAGTTATTATATACATATAATAAAATGAATTCTGAAATCTCATCGTTGCAATAATAATTTAAAACCCCCAATTTAAGAAATGTTTTCATTTTAGGATTTTCTTTCTTGTTTTGGAGTCCATACTTCAGTTTCTAGAAGTGTTTTGTTGTCTAAAAAAGAATATTTTCTACACGCACTGCATGCCCGATAGACTTGTCGTCTCCTCCAACATTTCAGGAATAATAATCCTATTTTTTGTGTGGTTTCAGGTCATCCGGAGCATGTTTGCTCTGATTTTGACCATGCCACACCGTTTTGGTCTTCTAAACTCCGGACACACATTTCCGGTAACTACGGTCAAACGACACCTTTGATTGACCTGTCGTCTACTCGACCATTTCAGAATTCACACCACAGTTGTTATCATATTATTTCATTGCATTCTGAGGTCGTTCGGGTGGATTTAACCACCCAACGTATCCTTTAAGAGCATGTAGAACTGCTGAAAATGACACATTCGGTCATACCGCGCGCACCGCATGTCCAATGGACGTTCCTTCTCCTCCTATGTGTCACGAATAATATTTCTATTTCTTATGCATGTTTTTAGGTCATTCAGAGCATGTTTTCTCTGAATTCGACCATGACACGCCGTTTTGGTCTTTTATGAATCTAGAAATGCGTTTCCAGTAACCAAGGTCAAAATACACCTCTGATTGTCATGCCTTCTACCCGAACAATTTACAATTAACACCATGGTTGTTGTCGTATGATTTCATGGAATTCCGAGGTTTTTCGGGTGGTCTTGACCACCCAACGCGCCCTTTTAGAGCGGGCTGAACTCCTGAAAATGACACATTCTGCCGTACCATGTACACCGCATGTTCGATGGATGTTTCATCTCCTAATTCATGTCATGAATAATATTACTATTGTTTTCATGAGGTTTCAGATCATTCCGAGCATGTTTTCACTGAATTTGACAATCACACGCCGTTTTGGTCTTTTATGACTCCGGAAACGCGTTTACGGTCACTTAGGACAAAATAATACTCCGATTGATGTGAAGTATGCTCTACTATTTATGAATTCACACCACGATTTTTTTTCAATGATTTCATGGCATTCTGAGGTCGTTCGAGTGGTTTTGACCACCCAACTTGCCCTTTTATAGCGCGCCAAACTTTTGAAAATGACACATTCGGTCGTACCGCATGCACCGCGTGTCCGATGGACGTTTCGTCTCCTCCTACATGTCATGAATAATATTCATATTGTTTTCATGTGGTTTCAGATCATTTGGAGCATGTTTTCTCCGAATTAGACCGTGACACAGCGTTTTGATATTTTATGACTCAAGAAACACATTTTCGGTCACCGAGGTCAAACAAAACCTCTGATTGATGTGTCGTCTACCAGAAAATTTCAAAATGCACACCACGGATGTTGTCATATGATTTAATGTCATCCTGATGTTGTTCGAGTGGTTTTGACCTCCCAACACGCCCTTTTAGACCGCGTCAAACTGCAGAAAATGAGACATTCAGTCGTACCGTGCGCACCACATGTCCGATGGACATTCCTTCTCCTCCTACATGTCACAAATAATATTTCTATTGTTATATTGTGGTTTCAGGTCATTTAGATGACGTTTTCTCAGAATTCGACTGTGACATGCCGTTTTGGTCTTTTATGACTCCGAAAACGCGTTTTCGATCACCGCAGACAAATGAAACTTCTGATTGATGTTCCGTCTACCCAACCATTTGACAATTTATACCACAGTTGTTTTCGTATGATTTAATGGAATTATGAGGTTGTTCGGGTGGTTTTGACCACCCAACGCACCCTTTTAGAGCGTATCGAACTGCTAAAAATGACACATTCGTTCATACCATGCGCACCGCACCACTGATAGATGGGCCGTCTACTCCATCATTACAATAATAATATTCATATTGTTTTCTTGTGGTTTTAGGTCATTCAGAGCACTTTTTCTCTGAATATGTCCATCACACACTGTTTTGGTCTTTTGGGACTCTAGAAATGCGTTTCTGGTCACCGCAGGCAAACGACACTTCTGATTAATTTGTCGTCTGCTCGACCATTTCAAAATTCACACCATGGTTGTTTTTGTATGATTTCATGGAATTCTAAGGTCGTTCGGATGGGTTTGACCACCCAACGCGCACTTTTAGAGTGCGTCGAACTGTTGAAAATGACACATTCGGTCATACCGCTCACACCGCTTGTTCGATGGACGCGTCATCTCCTCCTACAAGTCACGAATAATATTTCTATTATTTTAGTGTGTTTTTATGTCATTCAGAGCATTTTTTCTCTGAATTCGACCACCACACACTGTTTTGGTCTTTTATGTCTCCGGAAATGTGTTTCTAGTAACCGTGGTCAAACGACAACTCCGATTGATATGTGGCGTGTTAGTAAACAGATTATTTGATGTTTTTAAGGTATTATCCCTCCATTTATATAAATTATAAATGAACCAATTCACCATCTAATTTCTTGGCCCATATTATAAATTGAATTTCATGGACACAACTATTTTAAATGACCAATGGACCAAGATCCACCTAAGTGGCTGACTTTATTATTGAATGGGATTTACCATGCAGGTAATTATATAATTTACTATGAAAAATTCCATGTGAATTATTCAACATTGATAAATTAATTTCCTTGTTTTGTTAAATAAATAGAATGTATTAAAAGGAATGGAATTACATTTTTTATAATAGTCTTATTAAATGTAAAATATGAGAGGATTTTTCTCATGGATATTATTATAAATATGATTATGCCTTGATATTTTTTGTGGAATGATGGTAAGGGTTTTATTGAGAATTGTAGTATCACACTCCCTTGCATTAGGTGTTGATTCATGGAATGTCACATAATTTTCATTATTTGGATGGTGGAAATGACACACCATGTCCCTTATTGAGTGTTTCCATGATGGTCCACTCACACTACTAAAAATTTGGCCTATAGCGACCGCCATTGGCGGTCTTTATAGGCCTCTAGAGACCGCCCAGTGACCGCCAATGGCAGTCGTTTTAGGCCCGACGTTGCATACCAACATCGACCGCCAATGGTGGTTGCTGAAGCTGGCCAGAATTCCATCCTACAACGACCTCCATTGGAGGTATCTGAAGCTAGCCAAAATGCCTACATACAACCACCAACAATGGCAGTCACTTTTGAGGTTAGCATGCAACCTATAGCGACCGCTTGAGGTGGTCGCTAATCTGGAAATATGTTTTTTTTTAAAAATAATGATACAGAAACAAAAAAACAGCATATAAATCATAAAAAATGGATAACTAATCCAACACTATAAAAATCAAGATCATCATAAAAAATAAATGATTGACGTGCTTCAACAATCCACAACCATCTCCTTTAGAAACATACAAGGAAAACAACTAAACAAAACAAACTTAAATTTGAAATATTTATTCAGTTATTATATACATATAATAAAATGAATTATGAAATCTCATCGGTGCAATAATAATTTAAAACCCCCAATTTATGAAATGTTTTCATTTTAGGTTTTTTTTTCTTGTTTTGTAGTTTTTACATCAGTTTCTAGAAGTGTTTTGTTGTCTAAAAAGAATATTTTCTACACGTACCGCATGTCCGATGGACTTTTCATCTCCTCCTACATTTCAGGAATAATAATCATATTTTTTTGTGTGGTTTCAGGTCTTCTAGAGCACGTTTTCTCTGAATTTTACCATGACACACCGTTTTGGTCTTTTAAAATCCGGGAACACATTTCCGGTCAACACGGTCAAACGACACCTCTAATTGACATGTTGTCTACCCGAACATTTCAGAATTCACACCAAAGTTGTTATCGAATTATTTCATTGCATTCTGAGGTCGTTCGGGCGGTTTTGACCACCCAACGTATCCTTTAAGAGCACGTAGAACTGCTAAAAACGACACATTCGGTCATACCGCACGCACCACACGTCCTATGGACGTGCCTTCTCCTCCTAAATGACATGAATAATATTTCTATTTCTTTTGCATGGTTTAAGGTCATTCAGAGCATGTTTTCTCTGAATTCGACAGTGACACGCCATTTTGGTCTTTTATGACTCAAAAAACACGTTTCTACTAACTGAGGTCAAAATATACCTTTGATTGACATACCTTCTACCCGAAAAATTTAAAATTCACACCACGGTTGTTGTCGTATGATTCCATGGCATTTCGAGGTTGTTTGGGTGGTCTTGACCACCCAACCCGCCCTTTTAGAGTGGGCCGAACTGCTGAAAATGAAAAAATCAGCCGTACCATGCACACCTCATGTTTGATGGATGTTTCTTCTCCTCCTACATGTCATGAATAATATTCCTATTGTTTTCATGAGGTTTCAGATCATTCAAAGCATGTTTTCTCTGAATTCCACCGTCACACGCCGTTTTCTTCTTTTATGACTCCGGAAATGCGTTTCCAGTCACTGTGGAGAAACTATACCTTTGATTGATGTGCAGTCTGCTCGACTATTTAAGAATTCACTCCACTGTTGTTTTAGTATGATTTCATGGAAACCTGAGGTCGTTCGGGTGGTTTTGACCACCCAACGCGCCCTTTTAGAGTGCACCAAACTTTTGAAAACAACACATTCGGTCTTACCGCATGCACCGCAAGTCCGATGGATGTTTCGTCTCCTTATACATGTCATGAATATTATTCCTATTTTTTTAATGTGGTTTCCGATCATTCGGAGCACGTTTACTCAGAATTCGACCGTGACACACCGTTTTCATATTTTATGACTCCAGAAACACATTTCCGGTCACCGAGGTCAAACGACACCTCTAATTGATATGCCGTCTACCTGACCATTTCAAAATTCACACCATAGTTGTTGTCATATGATTTAATGGCATTTTTAGGTCATTCGAGTGGTTTTGACCACCCAACGCGCCCTTTTAGACCGCGTCAAACTGCAGAAAACGAGACATTCGGTCGTACCGTGTGCACCACATGTTCGATGGACATGCCTTCTCCTCCTACATGTCACAAAAAATATTCCTATTGTTTTCTTGTGTTTTCAGGTCATTCAGATCACATTTTATCTGAATTCTACTTCGACACGCCGTTTTGGTCTTTTATGACTCCGGAAACACGTTTTCGGTCACTGCGGACAAATGACACCTTTGATTGATGTTCGTCTACCCAAACATTTGACAATTTACACCACAGTTGTTTTAGTATGATTTAAAGGAATTATGAGGTTGTTCGGGTGGTTTTGACCACCCAACGCACCCTTTTAGAGCGTGCCGAACTGCTAAAAATGACACATTCGGTCATACCGCGCGTACCGCACGACTGATAGACGTGTTGTCTCCTACAACATGCCAATAATAATATTCTTAATGTTTTCGTGTGGTTTCACATCATTCAGGGCACTTTTTCTCTGAATTCGACTGTCACACAATGTTTTGGTCTTTTGTGACTCCGAAAACCCGTTTTTGGTCACCGTGGGCAAATGACACATTTGATTAATTTGTCGTCTACTCGAACATTTCAAAATTCACACCATGGTTGTTTTCGTATGATTTCATGGAATTCTATGGTCGTTCGGGTGGTTTTGACCACCCACCACCCTTTAGAAGCGCGCTGAACTGCTGAAAACGACACATTCGGTTGTACCACGCACACCGCATGTTCGATGGACGTGTAATCTTCTCATACAATTCAAGAAATATATTTATATTCTTTTAGTGTGTTTTTAGGTAATTCAGAGCATGTTTTCTTTGAATTCAACCGTCACACGCTGTTTTAGTCTTTTATGTCTCCGGAAATGTGTTTCCAGTAACCGTGGTCAAACGAAACCTCCGATTGATGTGTCGTCTGCCCGACCATTTCACAGTTCACACCACGATTGTTGTCGTATGATTTAATGGCATTCTTAGGTCGTTCGGGTGGTTTTGAACACCCAACACGCCCTTTTAGAGCGCACTGAACTGCTAAAAACAACACATTCAGTTGCACCGCATGCACCGCACATCCGATGGACGTGTCCTATCTTCCTACATGTCACTAATAATATTCTTATTGTTTTAGTGTGGTTTCAGGTCATTCGGAGCACATTTTCTCTGAATTCGGCAGTCACATGCCGTTTTGGTCTTTTAAGACTCTGGAAACACATTTTTGATCACCGCAATCAAGCGACACCTCCGATTGATGGGCCGTATGCCAAACCATTTCATAATTCACACCATGGTTGTTTTCATATGATTTTATGGAATTCCTAGGTCATTCGGGTGGTTTTAACTACCCAACGCGCCCGTTTAGAGCGCGTCGAACTGCTGAAAATGACACATTCGGTCGTACCGCACTCACCGCATGTCTGAAGGACGTGTTGCCTCCTCCTACATATCATGAATAATATTCCTATTTTTTTTTACTACGGTTTTAGGTCATTCGAAGCACGTTTGCTCAGATATCGACTGTCACACACCGTTTTGGTCTTTTATGGCTCCAGAATTGCATTTACGATCACCGAGGACAAACGAAATCTTTTATGGATGTTCTGTATGGATGACCATTTTAAAATTCACACAATAGTTGTTGTATTATGATTTAAGGGAATTCTGAGGTCATTCGGGTGGTTTTGATAACCCAACTCGCCCTTTTAGAGCGCGTCGAACTGCTGAAACTGACACATTCGGTCGTACCACGTGAATGGCACATCCGATGGATGTGTCATCTCCTCCTACATGTCCCGAATAATATTAAAATTGTTTTCTTGTGGTGTCAGGTCATTCAGAGCACGTTTTATTTGAATTCGACAGCCACACGCCATTTTTGTCTTTTATGACTCCGAAAATGTGTTTCCTGTCACCGCGGTCGAACAACACCTCTGATTGATGTTACGTCTGCCCAAAGCTTTTTCAATTCAAACCACGGTTGTTGTTATATGATTTCATGGCATTATGAGGTCATTCGGGTGGTTTTGACTACCCAACGCATCCTTTTAAGGCGCACCAAACTACTGAAAACGACACAATCGGTCGTACCGCACGCACTGCACGTCCAATGGACGTTTCATCTCCTCCTACATATCTCAACTAATAGTCCTATTGTTTTCATGTCGTTTCAGGTCATTCGGAGCACGTTTGCTCTGAATTCAGCCGTGACACGATATTTTAGTCTTTTATGACTCCGAAAACCCATTTCCGGTCACAACGATCAAATGACACCTCCGATTTACATTACATCTACACGACCATTTCAATATTCACACCACATTTGTTGTCTTATGATTTCATGGAATTACGATTTATTTTGGGTGGTTTTACCCACCTAAGTCTCCCTTTTAGAGTGCATCGAACTGTTGAAAGCAACATATTCAGCCGTAACGCGTGCACCGCACTTCCGATTGATGTGTCGTATCCTCCTACATGTAAAAAATAGCATACCTGTTATATTAGTGTGGATTCAAGTCATTCAGAGAATGTTTTCTCTGAATTCGAACGTCACACACCATTTTGGTCTTTAATGACTCTGAAAACGCATTTCTAGTCACAACAGACAAACAACACCTCTGATTGATGTGTCTTCTGGCCGAAAATTTCAAAATTCACACCACGGTTGATGTGGTATGGTTTTTTGGCTTTCTGAGGACGTTCAGGTGGTTTTGACCACCCAACACACCCTTTTAGAGAGCGTCGAACTGCTGAAAATGGTACATTCGGTCATACCGCATGTCTTATGGATGTTTTGTCTCCTCCTACATTTCACGAATAATAATCTTATTGCTTGCGTGTGGTTTCATATCATTTTGAGTACATTTTCTTTGAATTCGACCGTTACATGCTTTTTTGGTCTTTTATGACTCTAGAAACGTGTTTCCAGTCACCATGGTAAAACGACACCTCCAATTGACGTGTCATCTTCCCGACCATTTTACAATTCGCACCACCGTTGTTGTATGATTTCATGGCATTCTGAGGTCGTTTGGGTTGTTTTGACCACCCAACGCGCCCTTTTAGAGCACGTCGAACTACTGAAAATGACACATTGGATCACACCGCATGTACCGCACATCCTATGTACGTGCCGTATCCTCCTACAAGTCACGAATAATATTCCTATTTTTTCGTGTGGTTTTAGGTCATTCAGAGCACATTTTCTCTGAATTCGACCATGACACGCCGTTTTGGTCTTTTATGAATCTGGAAACGCGTTTTCGGTTACCGCGGACAAAAAACACCTCCTATTGATGTTACATCTACCTGAACATTTCAAAATTTACACCACGATTGTTTTTGTATGATTTCATGTCATTTCGACGTCGTTCAGGTGGGTTTGACCACCCAACACACCCTTTTAGAGCGCATTGAACTGCGGAAAATGACAAATTTAGTTGTACCGCGTGCACCGCATGTCCAATGGATGTTCTATCTCCTCCTACATGTCAAGAATAATATTCATATTGTTTTCTTGTGGGTTCAGGTCATTCGGAGCACATTTTCTCTGAATTAGACCATGACACGTTGTTTTAGTCTTTTGTGACTCCGGAAAAGCATTTCGGGTCACCGCGAACAAACGACACCTCTGATTGATGTGTCGTCTGCTTGAAAATTTCACAATTCACACCACAGTTGTTGTTGTTGTATGATTTCATGTCATTCCAAGTTCGTTTGGGTGGTTTTAACCACCCAATGCGTCCTTTTAGAGCGCACCGAACTGCGGAAAACGACAAATTCGGTCGTACCGCGTGCACCGCACGTCCGATGGACATGTCGTCTCCTCCAACATGTCACGAATAATATTCATTTTTTTCGTGTGGTTTCAGTTCATTCGGAGCACATTTTATCTGAAGGGGATAATGGCATAATGACTAATTGTCCTATTGTATAGTTATACAATTGGAATAAAGGCATAATGGCCTAATGGCCAAACGGCAAATTTCCCTAATGGCCTGACAGCGAAATGGACAATTGGCCTATTGTATAGTTTCATAATTGGGGGGAAATCCAGGGGTGTGGGGGGTGGGTTGTCTGGGGGATGGGGTGCTGTTCGGGGGTTGGGGGTTGTCCGGGGGTGGGGCGGGCTGTCTGAGATGCAGGGAGGGTCCTGTCTGGGGGTGCGGGGGGGGGGGGGGGGGCTGTCCAGGGGTGGGGGATGTCCAGCGTGGGGGGTGTTGTATGGAGGTGGGGACTGTCCAGGGGTGGGGTGGGTTGTTCTGGGATTGGGTTCTATCTGGGGGTGCGGGGGGTTGTCCGGGGTGGGGGGTACTATCCGGGGTGGGGGGTTGTTCGGGGTGTGGGGTGCTGTCCGGGGTGGGCGGTGCTGTCCGGGGTGGGGGGTGTCTGAAGTTTGGGGGGCTGTCTAGTGGTGGGGTCTGTCTGGGGACAACAAATAGTGAACCCGAGCTCAGTCATCAAAAACAAGTTTCAAGGTTTATATTAGGAATCACATGGTTTTTCCAAAACTATTACAGAACATGAAATTTAAAACATTAAAGAATTAAATGAACTAAAAATATCCAAATCATTAATCATTTTCCTGATTACTTCGAAATTCATGCACGCAAACATTGCATCAAGCCAAAACACACATGATACCCGCTGATCAGAAAAAGTCTCACTAGAAACCCAACCATAACATCAATAACAACCCCACCAGTAATGATAGAAACACACCTCGTGAATATGATGCGTCATGCATGGTCGTGATTGCTACCTCCATCCGGTGGGCCAGGGGCCTACTACAAATAAACATTATGAATATTTTCATAACAAAAATAATATAAATTAAATTAATAAATACAATAAAAACTTACGTCGTATGATCCCTTGCACCATCACCGGGATGCACATATTTCCGCAGTGCTCTAACCTCAGTGATCAATTGCGCATTTACCTCCTCGGAAGCGCGCAGCCGTACCTCAAAATCTGACAACTGTTGTGTCATCTTAGCAACAACAATGCCAAAAACTATAGTGTGTGACACAACAGAATGGGGAATCCATGTTCCATAGGATGAACTATATCCATGCCCGTCCCGACCAATAATGCGATGAAATATCTCATCCCTTCGGATAGAAAGTTGTCCCTGGTCCTCTAGCATATGTTCATACTCAGTTTCAAATTGATCTTGTAAAATATTAAAATATATATACACATATATGTTAATCTATAGATTTATGTAAGTATTGGTAAGTACAAGCACTTACTATCAATGTTGCAGCATCTGGATCATTGTGATCATGAGTCCTCATTCACACAGGCATTTTATCAGTCGATGCACCTTACTCCTGCAAATTTATATGAATAGATTATAAACACAAAACCATATTAATTAATTAATTAAAAAATGAATAATAAATACCTCATGTTGAATCTGAGAAATGTGACGAGTCCTGATCCTGTGACGTGGTCCATGTAACGCTCAATTCTTAGAATGGCGTGCTGACATATCCTACATTCAATTCATTCAAATTTCAAAAAAGTCACACATTATTGAAAATATATATACCAAAATAAATATACAAACCTCAACACCCTCAGTAGACCAATATGCAACTAAGTCACGCCACTGAGCTAGGAGGACACATCTCGGGACTTTATCCAGAATGTCTGGGGCACCTACATTTGGTACCCAGTGGTCCCTCTTCACTTTTACTTTATATTATTTCCATATCATACAACATTTTCTCATACACATGATCCACAACTAATCATGGAATGCTTTAAAATTTTTCTACTAAAGTAAAAAAATCACACATATTAGTATTGTTTATACATAGAAAATAATGTTAAATGGTCTTATTACATTAACCTCCCTCCAAAGACGATCTAATGTGTCCTGAGAGATAGAAGCCCAGCCACGTGTGGTTAATTGAAATTGATGTGGGTAACGTATGATATGACCCAACTGAAAAATAAATGCAGGGGAATTCATTCCCACAGGATGAAATACCTCATCAAATGAAACATCAAACATCGTGTTAGAATTCTTTGATAAAATGCCACGACCAGGGCCTCGCTTGTGAGAGGAAGAAGAAATCAAGTATGATCCAATTAAAAATAATTTTACATATAATTTTATAGATTATATATATATATATTTGTGTGTTTATCAATTACATAAAAAATAGTGACAACGACATTCAAACATACCTTGACCCTGAGACGTAGATGCCTCAGTTGGATGATGTGGATCTGCTGCCTCTTCTTCTGACATTTCTGAAGTCATAGAAAACCTTAATAATGGGGTGATCCATAGTTTCTAAAAGATAAATTGGATTGTTCTTTAAAAAATAAATCTTTTATAGTTGTTAGCCAAACAAAAAGTGATTTAGTAATTAGTTTTGAATCAATTTTAAAAAATCAGAAAGTTAATAAAACATATATACAAATTATGTAAAAAACTAAGAGTTAAATCACCCTAATGAATAGGTTCTCCCTCACCGTATCTCGCATGAATTGATATCTGTTAGCACATTTTCTACATGAAAAACTAATATAGTCACTTTCAAATCCTCTAGTGTAGTCAATAAACTGCATAATTCCATTGAAATATTCTCTAGACATTTGATTTGGTGGATCAATACAACTCTTATCCATAATAATATCTGTATAACAAACATTTCCACAATACTTTTTATATTTTCACTATTCAAATCAACTATATTTAAAAAAAATACAAATCAATTATTTATGATCCATTGATAAAATAATAATGTAAGTGAATGCCCATGTCAAATGTAATTACACTGCAAACCTGGAAGGGAGGGGAGCTGAAGGCAGTGCTGTGGGGAGAGGAGAGATAGTGAAGGGGAGCCAGAGCTAGAGGCGGTGTGGCGAGGGAGGGGACAGGTGGCGGCTGCAGTGGGGAGCCAGAGGAGAGGAGGCGGTGAGGTGGTGACGGTGCAGCGAGGGTGGGATGATGAGGAAGGGGACCAAGGACAGCGGGGAGTCGGAGTGGATAGGTGGAAGCGACGAGGGGTCGAGTAGCAACCATGTAGGGAGGAAGGGGATCAGGTGGTGGAGGGGAGGAAAGGGAGGGGATGAGGGCTGTCGGGGAGCTGTAGCGGATGGTGGTGAGGGGATGGGGGACCGACATTGAGGGGGGGGGGGGCTGTCCGGGGTGGGGGGCTTTCCGGGGTGCGGGGAGGGATGTCTGGGGTGCAGGAGAGGGGGTGTTTGGGGTGGGGGGGGGGGGGTTGTCCTGTGTGGGGGTAGGGCCGAGGGTGCGTAGGGCCGAGGGCGGAGGCCGGAGGGTAGAGGGGTCGGAGATCAGAGGGGGTGGAGGCCTGAGGCCTGAGGCCTGAGGCCGGAGGCCAGAGGGAAGAGGGACGCCGAAGGGGACGAAGGGTAGGGAGGAGGATGGCTGGAGGGTGGAGGGTGGATGAAGCCGGAGGGAAGAGGGTGGAGGGCTGGTGGAGGGCGGAGGGTGGAGAGAGGAGGGTGGAGAGGGCGTACAGAAATGGGGGAGGGTGTGCGGGGGAGGGCGGTGACGAGGGAGGGTGTGCGGCGAGGTCGAGGGCGAGGGGAGGAGGGCTCGTGAGGGGCGAGGGGGGCACCGAAGTCCCCCCCTTTTTCAATCTCAGGGACCTCCAAAGGCGGTCCCTATAAGTCACCTATAGGGACCGCCATAGGCGGTCGCCCGTGTCAGGGGGCTTCAAAGCCCAATATTGTAGTAGTGTCACTACTGTTCGAGTATTGACATGCTGGTACATTCACCATCTCCAGTGTTGATCTTGACGTATCCCACTAATTCTGAGATTTAGGTAAGGTACCCTTTGTTTTTATCTTATAGGATTGTTTAGACTAGTTATGGATGACTGAGTTACGCTCTGATCATCTAGCAACTAGTATTCCATGTATATGGCCAATTACGTCTTTATGGAAATGATTCATATAGATGGATTAAATATATAAATAAACTATATATATAATTATTAATTTATATATATATATATATATATATTGTAACTAGTTAGACATCTCTTTCTGATTGTGAGACGAAGAATGTAGAGCCACCATGTGTCCTTCTGGAACATGAGCAAGTCGGTATTTACTTCTATACTTCTGTTTATTTATTAATATTACCTGCACAAAACTTTAATTTATAATCATGAATTGGATTTATTTATAGAAATTTTCGGTGGTAGCCTATTGGTATTTATATCTCACACCCTACTCGGGCCGTCATTGCACCGGGGCACCCGATTAAACCTTATATTTTCAAGACCATGGATTAATTCTTGTGTTGTTTTTAATGTACCTGGGAGTTAGGAGAACAGGACTGAGTTAGAGCTTATGGTGCTTATGTAGATCACCCTTAGGGATTTTTACTTCTTTTCTTTTATTTCATTACTATTTTACAATCTTTTATCTTTTTTCATATGGTATGGCTACGTTTTTAGTTACATGTCATCATCATTACATACATACATGAGTTTTTGTATGTATTAGCATTGGTTATCTTTTATTATTTGTTTTATATTATGCTTCCACTACATATTATTTTTTTAGTGCTTCTGTTGGTTTCTGTAATTTATTTTCAATACACCACTTTGCTACTCTGATATGAGTGTATAGTCTCCCCACTATCACCTCTATTAACCCTCGCTACTAGTCGGCAACCTATGGCATACGGGGAGGCACAGTTGAGTCCATGTGACCTACTTATCCAACTACCACCTTAGTGTCTTTTTGTTTCAAGATGTTATATAACTACTCCTACTTCAATCAAAGTAACTCATACACCTCTAGATCTAGAAATTTTTTATCTTGGATACATATTCCACAACATATTAAAATACTTATATATTTTATCTA
Organism: Viscum album; assembly: GCA_963277665.1. Lineage (NCBI taxonomy): Eukaryota > Viridiplantae > Streptophyta > Magnoliopsida > Santalales > Viscaceae > Viscum > Viscum album. Next base: position 333,220,861 of record OY728161.1, read on the forward strand.
ACCTATTCAAAACCGATTCTAATCACCTTCAAACACTCCACAAATATTTTAATGATCATCATCTCAAATGGGTCATCAAATATCACTTTAGTTTGAACATGATTTTTCATTGACAACAAAAGAAAACAATATAATAACATCCATGTAAAACTTCTACAAAATATCTTATCTAAATGATTTCATTATTTGAAGTTATCAAATAAAATGCATCATTTTTAAAACAAAAATGATTAATAATCACACATTAAATTTATTTATAAAAAATTTATTCACTTTAATTAATTATTTGATGTTTAGTTAACCCCATACCAAACACATATTTAATCCAATAAATTAATCATAATTTATACCCCACTACCCAAACACACCACTTAAGGACTTATCTCTCACGATTATTAATTACTAATTTTATCATCAATTTTAAACCATATAACTCATCCTTGGCCATTATAAATTTCATTCCATACTCTTTTAATTATGCCTATAAAATCCCACATGTGTTAACAAAACATATTTATAACTCAATGGTCAGCCTAACGAATTTGTAGAAAATTATTGAAAATAATTTCTTACTTTACAGCAATGAGCATTATAGAAATTTCCATATTAATCCCTTTTTTACACCACTTATTTCACCCATTTAATAACTCACTATCTCCCGTTAAACTCACACATGAGTTAGTCACTTATATCACTCTTAATCTCAATTTTTATTTAAATTATAGTAGCTCAGACAAGTTATTAAACCCAAAAAATAAAGTACATCAAGTAAAATACCATTTACATTTCAATATGCAACATGATGATTTAAAAAAATCATTATATATCATTAATGATCACTCACCACACAAACAACAATATTGAAACAAAATTCTAGTTCTCTAGAATATTGAGCATATGATTCTGGTGAGCCCAATAGAGTATAATTCCATGATATCACAAAATATATATTTATGAATAATCTCCCAATATTGGATGGAAAATTTATAGGTGAAATAATATGGGATATCAGACTATTCAGATTCATAGAAAATGTATCATGTTCAACCTCCGCCTAATTAATTCATTCTGGGAGATAACATAAATAATAGAGACTAAACACATCACATTAGATTACTATAAAAAGAAAGTAATATATTTATTATCTATGTAGAAAATAAAATAAATACCTTTGTAAATTTGATACTAAAGGGTTTCAACATCAAATGATTTGATGTTATGTTCCATGAACATAAATCCTAACTTATCCCAATCCATGATATAGAAGCGGTTAATATGAATATTTGGATTAATAATTCCAATTATTTCAGGATTATTATCCATAATAAAATTATTAAAGGCTATAAAATATACTAGATTATTCAATTATTGAAAATTCATAAATATCATCTTCATTTTAGAGATCAACTACCCCTTTTAATGGGATTGTTTGGATTATTTTCAGGAGTTCCTCTTACCCTACCACCATTTTTATGGAATTCCATTATTTACCATAGAAATATCCATTGAGAGACCAATATTATTTTTTATCCTCCTTTTAAACCTTACTCATTCATTTATAGAGTAGGATGAATTTATTATCATACAATATATAGTCCAACCTAACCAGATAATATCATAAAAATCTTATAACTATTAAGTTATGATTCCAACTCACTTTCAAAAAATAAAACATCTAGAAATATAGAACAATTGGAATACATAAAAAACATGAACCTCGCAACTGAGGAAAGCTAAACACAATCAATAGAGACAACACCAACCACAAATATCCAAAAGGAACGTCCAACTAGATACTTATTTATCCTCAAGTACCATCATTTCAAAATATTTACCCCATTGAAATATTAAATAAACTATTTAAAATCATTTATGATTTATGAAAATAAAATCTTGGAAAAACATTGGAACACTAATTAATAATTTCACTAAGGGGAAAACTCGTTAATTTTAACAAAATTAAAAATAAACATCCATTTTTAAATAGGATTCTAGAATTAGCTTCAAAAAACATCAATTTATTTTAGAGAAAGGTGTAGGGTTACCATCTTATAAAATAACTCATTTCCCAAACAATAAATAACCACCAATCTAAAATTGGGAGACCCACAAAGCATCATAACACTGATACTAATAATTTTATATTAAAAAAACAATATAACTAGCAAGCCTTTAGACACCTCAAATTTCTCAAATATAAGGCTCAAAGACACACACTAACTCTATATGATGTCTGCCCACCATGCTTCCATGGAAAGTGATATTCAAAACCTAATTCATCCAATTAAATCATAAGATATATTCTTTATGATTCTTTATTCTATTAACTATCTATATAAGGAAAATATAATCCTTATCAAATATATAAGAGAACTCAACCAAGGTACCTTATCCAAGTGGAAGTGTTACATCATCCATTTTCTCCATACCACTAGAAATGCATCCATTGGGGTTAGTATCAATCTCATTAATTATATAAAAAAATTAGAAATATCACATAATCCAAAGGAATTCATTCTTTAACTATACATATCCTTCAATCATAACCCATTAATCACTGCCACAAAGACATCAATTACATCTCAAACCCAACCTTTTAGGAAACCCAAAATTGGGTTTCAATTCAAAATCATTGAAAGTTATCATTATTCATGAATATATGGAAGAAAAACTATAACACTAGAAACAAAAAATATCAATAAATTAAGAACACAACTTCAACTAGTGCATGAAATGTTAAAACAAATAGGGTCTAAACATTTTCAAACACTATTATTAATTCTAGTGACATTATGAAATTATAAAACATTAACTATTAATTAAACAAAATTTATCTAGAAAATAAAACATCATTAGTTAAGCACTACCTCATTATATTTTCTTTTTCAAACAATGGTTTGAATCATTTTAATAGTATATTTCATTTCATTCCATCCTAAAGGAATTTCTATAATATACCCCTTGATTGGATAGATATTATTATTTTATAGTATGTTGAATTTTATATGAAATAAATAAATCCAACCTGATTATAGCATAAAGGTGAAATTTTTAATGGATAGTCAACTAATATTTTCCTCCAAAAGGCATAAATACAGATTTATAAACTTATTGATTGGTTACACATGAAAAAAACATTATCATTGTTATTTTATTAATATAAATTGATATGTTTTTTTCTTTATAATTCATAAAACCCACCTACCATCTACTTATACCATGCCAATATAAAGCCTGACTCAATTGTTTAAGGGGATTAATGTTTCATTTAAAGAAACTTTTAAAAATTATTTTTGTCTAACTGATTTGGGTTTCTCATGGAAAGTGTATTTTATCACTTATACATAAGTGATTTTATTCTAGAATTTAACTGTAAGTGGTTATTTTTTGGACGTGTTTTCAAACAGAACCTAAAATGAAGACCAAAATGGGTGCATAAAAATTTTTGAGTTCATTGTTAAAAAATAAATATTGAAATTTTTTTCCACTAGTAATCAAAAATTAATATTAGAGAAAGAATTAATGAGGGGTCATTCCTCATATTTGTCTTCTCTATATCTTTCATGGAATGAAAAATTAATATTTTTGTGTATCATTGACATTTAATTAGGGTTTTTCTCAGTTTTCCTCTGCTAAAATGTTTTATGACTGGTTCTATTGTGTTAATGGTCATTTATTATTACAAAATATCCTCTATGACCACTAATGATTTAGGGAAATCAAGATAATTATTATTCATTAATTGGTAACTGTTTGTTCTTATATTGTGATATAATTAACATACTGATAAATATTTAACTATGTTTTTACTTCCTAAAAATTTAAAATATTATTTTTTGTTTGAAAGACATCTTGACTACTATGATTATTCACATTTTGAGTTACCGTTATGATAATTTTCTATGATATGTTTACCTAAAAAAACTGAATTTCCATTAGTTATAATCATTTCCACTATGATACTCATGAATCGATACTTTTTTACTAATGACTTTCTATATTTAATGTCCATATAGAGGGAGATATAGAATATAGAAGTACTTTTTCCTCAGGAAAAGTTTTTTTTCTTCAAAAGAAAGAAGAAATATGGAACCATAGTAAAAAAATAGACACATCAGTAGATTGCAAGTTTTACTTTGTTAATTACAACTTTTAATATCTATTTTATAACCAAATAGTTTATTTATATTTGGAATAGTGTTCTTTAGGGGCCCAAGATAAATAGGAAGCTGAAAAACATGGTTCAAAAATCCGTTTACTTCTGGTGTTAATATATTATCACCATAGTATTTAATTTTATTTAATATAGAAGAATATTATTTCTACTATATATTAACCCACTTCAGGTGCTAGTTCTGGTAGCACCGAGTTGGAAACAACTCATGCAGAGGAAACACATGCATATATCGCGGCATAAAAATCCAAAAAAATGGTCATGAAGGAGCAAGAAGTAGCATGAATGGAATCAAAAATACAATAATGAATTTATAACATATAAGAAAGCCTTATGCATTTCACTTCCACTAGATACTGTCGTGGATTTTGATACATATATGTTTACGATTCATATGTTGTATGGTGTATCGTGTGATGGTTTTAGTGGTGGTTGGGATGATGATGTTCCTAACGATGGTCATAGTGGTAGTAGAGATGATGATGTTCCTTGTGATGGTGACTCTGAGGATGAGCATGATTGTGATGTTGATGATTATGAGGATGATGGTGATTATGATGATAGTGGTGGTGGTGGTGGAAGTGATGTTATGGGTTAATATGAAAGAGATATTGATCCTTTATATTTTTTACTAATATTTATGATACGTAATGATTGATGATTGGATGTGAAAGAATATATGTAATGTTTTATTTGTTTTTATCACTAATTTAATGAATAAGTTATTTTTTTTATTATCATTGTTTGTATATTGGTTCTTTATGTTTTCTATAATTGTTTGGTTATTTCTTCACGTAATTTCCCATGGTGGGGGTGATTTCAGTATGTAATTATCCACTTTGTTAATAGAAACAGTTTGAAACCATTGTCATGGACCTATACCAATATTTTAGAACAACCATTGGTATAGATTTCATCCATGGAAGTATACTCCAATGTTTTATAAATCATTGGTATATGGATTTTATCATAGTTTTTCAAACCCGTGGTAATGATCTACACGAAATTTTTTATTTGAACCATCGGTAAAATGAAATTTCATCATTCATATACAAATGATTTCATATAAACCATCGGTATATGTCTATATCCACACCAAATAAACCAATGGTTTATGAACCATTGATATAAGATATATTAACAGTTCTAAGGGTTATACCAATGGTTTAAAATCACAGGTATAGGGTAAATTTCCAGTAGTGAAAGTGAGTTTATGGATATCATTTTCTGTAAATCAACATCGAAAATTAAAATATTGACCTTTTAACATCATTTTTTTGTAAAACCATTGTTGAAAGGCTTATTCTATAAGTTCTTTAATGTTTGTTTTGATAAAAACTGACATAAAAAGTATGTTTTAATATCTATTTTCCAAAAAATTGACGTCAAATGTAAAAAATAATAATTTTCTCTTTATTATTAGTAATAAATGACATTAAAAGATGACAATTATGAATTATAAATCATTTTTGGATTCTTAATATTTTATTTTACTAGCCATGGATAAACAATAGTCATATGGATCAAAAGATACGGTCGTCAGGTGTTTGACTTCTCTAAGTTTTGATAGATACTACTCATTTCAAAGAAAACATGAGAAACATAAAAAGAAAATTAAAAATACAAAATAAGAAAAATAAACTTAAATCTTTGACCTAATTTCTATGATTTTGGCAATTTCCATCACATCAATATATTATTTGTAGTTATTTCACTTCTGTTTAGAGAAGAACCATGCGACAATGAAAATTGAGATTGATATTTAATTTTTCACTTCGGTTGGTAAAACTCATGTGGACGATTTATCTTCATAACATGATCTAAAAAATTCTTCATCATCATAAGATAAATTATCAAGATTTTTACTGATGAATGAAAAATAATAAAAATTAAATTAAATGATTAGAATATATACCATGTTCAAATCATCGATTGAAGACTTGTAGAAAATCTCCTTAGATCAAAGAGGTTGAAAATGATAAAAGATATAAAATAGGGATTTATATATTTTAAATGAAAACAAAATCAGTTGTTTTGTAAAAATATTTAGGGAAGATATTAAAAATTGAAACATGTGTTGTGAATAAAAAATATTGATCTAACATATTTGAAATTTTACTTTTGACATCTGGTCAGTATATTACTAAATTAAAAAAAACCTTTTCATGTTAGGGTTTCAACATTAGTTTTTTATAAAAAAAATATGTTAAAGGATATCCACATCACTTTTAATTTATATTTTACAAAAAAATAGATTTCAATTGTGAAAAAACTCCTGACATAAG